>CM052714.1:11696637-11711920 GCA_028551405.1 Uromys caudimaculatus | reverse complement strand
ACTTTGACCTGGCCTCAGGTCCAGAGGCAAAACGTTTCAGGAACCAGAAATGTTTATGCAACTAACTTGTGAATAGTCCTTACTTCCCTATAATGCAAATTCTTTCCGTTCCCCACCCCTTGCTTTGTGAATTCTCTGTTTTATGAACCTTTTCCTGAGTTGTGATTCCTTCCTTGCCTTGGGGATGTTTCTTCCTTTAAATACCCCCAACTTCAGCTGCTGGGGGTCGAACCCCTCTGCCTCTGCGTAGGTTACGTGTTCGACCCCAGTGCACTGGCCTTTCCGAGGTCCTTCCGCCGCCGTCCCCGAATTAAACCTCGTGTGATTGCAGCAAGGACGGTCTTTCGTGAGTTCTTGGGGGGTCGCGCCGTCCCGAGACTTGAGTGAGGGTCTCCCCAGTTCGGGGGTCTTTCAGTTCCAGGACAGCCAGGGCTACACAGAGAAACCCTGTCTCGAAAAACCAAAAAAATAAAAAAATAAAAAAATAAAAAAATAAAAAAATAAAGAACCGAGAGAAAAGAAACCTTTTGTTCTTCCTAAGTGTTGATAACCTCAGGACTGAAAGGAAAGATGAGCAATGCACTTGACCCAAGGTGCTTTTCAGAGAGAGCAAAGCAGCTCCCCTAAGGCTGTCTTACTATTTAGCCACGAACAGAATTCAAAGATAATTTAGATTACAGAAGTATGAATTAGACGGGGTTAAAGAAATTTCATTCTTCTTGTAAGATACGATAAACACTTTATCTAACCCTAGACAGAAAACAAAGAGTGGAAAAGAAATCATACCAACTTTTCAAAGGGAAAGTACAGAAGAGAAAGAAGAGTTCTGGGGGGCGGGGGAAGAGTGTTATTTATTTTATTGAAACAATAAACTTGAAAGACTTTTAGTCTCTGAATCAGCCATTGAAATGCAGAGGGCTTGTGCTAGCTCAGCAGTAGAGCACCAGCCTAGCATGCACAAGGCCTCCCCCAGCCCCAGAGATAAGAATATTAATGGAAAAATCACCTAATGGCACCTGTAAAGGATGGTGATAAATCACATTCCTTCCTTCCACAGGCCTGCAGCAGGGTGGAAAATTTGCACAGCTTAGCCAGTATGAACAAAGAAATAGGGCCATCATCCACTGAGGCACGGGTAACCTATCACACAGCCCCTCCCCCAACAAGGCTCAGGGATCTTCACAGGAGAGGAAGCATGAAGACAGGAGGAGACTCAGTGGTAAGACCCTATTGCTGATCACAAACACTCATCAGAGAGTATGGGGAAAAAATCAAGTTGGTACTGACCAGGACACTTCCTCCTTACTGGCTACCTTCATAGAATTGGAAGGTGTGGGCTTGGGTAATCTATCAACAGATTTAGCCAGATGTGAATTATGATAACGACCAGGCTGATAAGATATGCCAGTGGCTGCAATAATGGCACAGATATCATGGCGCCAACCCACCACTTTCTGATTGGACTTAAGGCCCATTTAAGAAGGACATACATACCTGGTCCTGCAAACAGGGCAAAACCATATGTCTGGAGAGCCCATAGTACCCTGGGGCGAACCCATCACTAGTGTTTTGCTAAATGGACATAGGATCAAACTGCCCTCTGATATCGTATCTCTGTACCTATAGATTAGTGCAGCTCTCAGACCACATCAGAGAGGTTTTCCTGCGTAGTGAATGATGGTTGCCTGGTCAAGGTGCAAAGTGACCGTCGTGTGCTTAGCCACAAACGGGACATCACATCACTCCTGAAACCTCAGGAACCATGGTAGAAGAGAGGCTGGAAAGGCTGTAGGGAGCAGAGATTAGAGAGAACTCAGAGACAGCAAAACAGCATCTTCTGGACATGAAAGGACTGTGGCACCCAGGGATTCACTGCCCTCGTGGATGCTGCAGAGGAGCCCCACGTCAACATTCTAGCATGAAGTAGAAAGAGATTCATGGGTCCCACCGCTAATGGAGGAGCTATGGACAATTTATGGTTTCTGGAGGATGGAGGCAGAGTTGGTTTTCTTTAAGGTCCCCGGTTGGTAAATCATGCTCCAGAGGATAGCCCACACCCAGAAGTATATGGACAGTATAAACTGGGGTTGATGAGGTATTAAGCAATAATAGTAATAGCGTGGAGTTGAGGAAGGCTGGCGATAGGGATGAACCTAGGAGGAGCACATGAACTTGATGGGGTGAGGATGATCAAATCACACTGCACGAGCCCAGTGTGGTGGTGCACACCTTCCATCCCAGCACTCGGGAAGCAGAGGCGGGTACATTTCTACGAGTTCGAGGACAGCCTGATCTACATGGTGAGTTCCAGGATAGCCAGGGCCACACAGAGACCTTGTCTCAAGGACAAGAAACAAAAACTAAACAAACATAAAAAAAAAAATACATTGATGACATTCTCAAATAATTCTTAAAATGTCTTTTTAAAATGATTGTTAAGGGCCAGAGGTTATGGAGGACTTCTGCAAAATGGTGTTTTCTGGACCTGATAGGTCTGTTGCACGTATGAGCTCACAGCGGCTGTGACTGTATGTACAGAACCTGCTCAAGATCAAGCTAGAAAAACTTCCAGTATAGAGGAGGGAGGGGCATAAGAAATCCCACTCCCTAGCTGAGAAGCTGCCAAGGGAGGGAGAGTCAGTTTCCATTTTTCTTTTTTCTTTTTAACCATTGTGTAGAAAGATGGCACTTGCTGTCACTGTGTGCTTATCTCAATATCTTCTCAATTTCCAGTACCCACGTGGCACAAATGCTTACACTGCACAGGCATGTAACTGCTGGAAAGACAGGAATGCGCTTTCATGCCTAGCATGGTTAGGTATTTCATTTCATTTAAATTTATTTATTCATTTTAGTATTTTGAGATTTAAAATTTTTTATTTTATGAGAATGGGTGTTTTGCCCCCATGCACATCTCTGCACCACATGCATGCAATGCCCAAGGAGGCCAGAAGAGGGAGTCAGATCACCTGTTACTGGAATCAGATGATGATGAACCTCTGTGTGGGTGCTGGGAATTGAACCTGGGTCTTCTGGAAGAGCAGCTGGTGCTCTTGAGGGACCCTAAACAGTCCCACATCCTCCTTGCAACTTCCCCCTCCCACCTGGGGTCAAGGCTAGACCAAGTTCTGTTCTCCACCCACAGGAACATTCTTGAGTAAAAAATTCTTAGAATGTACTGACTGATAGTCACCTGACCCTCTGGAAAGTCCCAGGTAGAATTCAAATGCATGTCATGATCTGCCCATGCTCACTAGCCAATAGATTTAAGTTCAATATGCTTAGCCAATAAGTTTGAACTGTAACCTTGCTGATGTAACCTGTGCCCCTAAAAAGTATAAAAACTGCTTGTAATAGCCATTCGAGGTTGCCTTCTAGTCACTCACCTTAGGGGACTAATTGAAGGTCAACCCAACTCAAAGGAAAATAAACCTCTCGCTTTTGCATTGATCTGTATCTCAATGTCTCACTTGGGGGCATCTCTAAGTAAGTACCACTGTCTGAGGGTTGGGGGCGTCTCACCTATCTTAGCATCTCTCCAGCCCTCTGGATATTTAATTTTAGAGAAACAGTTTCATTAGAAACTTGAGCAGATCTCTATCTTAGCAAGTAGTAAACCTGCTATGTGTTCAATGCATTTGGGAATAGATCTTAGAGTTTCATTGCTGTGAAGAGATACTTTGACCACAGCAACTCTTTTTTTTTTTTTTTTTTTTTTTTTATTGTTTAAGGAATTTTTATTAAAGCAAGAATTTTATAATCCAAATTACGTTTCCTTGCTCAGTCATCAGTTATGCTCCTTAAAAGAGAACTGACGTCCCAAGCTATTCCACAGTAAAGAATTACAAAATTAAAGAAAGGAAATGCTTTAAATTTTTGTACTTGGCTGAACATTCTTTTCCCAGGGTCTATAAAACATTAATTTGTTTACATATTTTACTATTATTTGTATTTTTTGTTGTTGTTGTTGTTTTAAATCAAGCAATCTAGGACTAGTACTGTTTCCTAGACCTGGCATTTGCTTGTTACATCAGGTTCAAAGTTTCCTTTTTTTTTTTTTTTTCATTTATTTTATATTTTGCAATTTTTTTCATAACATTTAAATTTTTCGATGTTTAAGATCTTTTTCTTCCGTGAAGCCCGAGTTTCTGTTCGTCGTGGTCCCTGATCAACTGAGACAGTTGGAACACCAGTGGCACTGCTCACTGCTTTCTTTCGGGGCAGCCTCTTTCCCTTCGTGGGCTTGTAGTACAGCTCTGCCTCATCAACCTTTGAGCAGAGAGACTCTGGAGACTCGAGCATGTGAAGTAATTTTGAGTTATCAATCCCCAACAGCATGTCAGTGATTTTGCCAGCAAGAGAAGGGTCTGTGGCTTGAGTAAGAGGAAACAGCTGCTCACCCAACATTTGCTTTTGCTCTTGCGGGGATTTAGATGCCAACATGGAAGCAGTTAAAGGTTCTTGACCTTGCACATGCACAGCAGACTGTTGCATGGTAACTTGTGGCTGTGCATTAAGAGGTTGCTGAGGACTGTGGACTCCCGCAGCGTATTTATACTGGGGAATGGTGCAGACAGCAGGAGTGGCTGCAGCAACAGCAGCTGCAGGACATGGACCCATTATCTCTGTTGATGTGTTAACAACACACTGTGTTGACATGACTTGTGTTACCTGTGAGGAAGCTGGTCTCATTGGACTAGATGGTGGTCTAGGAGCAGCTGGTTATTGCAAAATACTGATATTTGGCCTATTGTATGCGCAAACTTTTCAAGGAAAATTGATAATCATTATCCAAAAGATAAGTTGCAATTTACCTTTATGCATGCTTTTGTATTTCCTGTACATTTATGTATGCAGCCCATAGGAAATGTGTTTACTGTATTTACAGACTGCTCATCTATTGGGAAGGCAACACATGTGATTGGATCACATGTTCATTCTCTTGAGTTTCCCCTGCTTCAGCACAAGTAATTGAACTATACGCTGTAGTTGTTGTTTTTGAAATGCTAAAAAATCCAGCTTTTAATTTACATACTGACAGCCAATATATAGCTCATGGTTTACAATTACTTGAAATTGTTACTTTTTTAGATACTGCTAATTCTCAAATTTTGTAATTATTTATGCAAATACAACTCAATCTAGAGAACCTATAGTTCCTTATTTTGTAGGTCATTTAAGAGCTTATACTGGATTGCCTGGACCCCTTAGTGAGGGCAATGCCACAGCAGATTTGTATATCAAGAAGGTTATAGGCCTTACACAAGAACAATTGGCCAAACAATCTCATTCTTTTTTTTTTTTTTAAATACTATTTATTTTATTTATATGAGTACACAGACACACACCAGAAGAGTGCATCAGATCCCACTATTACAGATGGTTGTGAGCCACCATGTGGTGCTGGGAATTGAACCCAGGACCTCTGGAACAGCAGTCAGTGCTCCTAACCACTGAGCCATCTCTCCAGCCCAACAATCTCATTCTTTACATCATCAAAATAGTAATAGCTTGAAAGAATAATTTGGTATTTCTAGAAAATGTTTATGTCAAATTGCAAAGACATGTCCTGAATGTCCTCAGTTTCTACCTGTACCACATAATGGTGTTAATCCTCGAGGACTTATACCTAATCAATTATTGCAAATGGATGTTACTCATATTTCTGATTCTGGAAAATTAAAATATGTACTTGTAACTATTGACACCTTTTCAGACTTTCTAGTTGCAACTGCTTTTACAGGAAAAGCAACTAAAAATATAATCAGTCATTGCCTGCATTGGTTTTCTATGCTTGGTATTCCCAATCAGATTAAAACAGATAATGGAACTGGCTGCTACAGTCATGCATTTGAGACTTTCTGTCAACAATTTAATATTTCCATATTATTTGGATTCCTTGTAATTCTCAAGGCCAGGGTATTGTGGAACTTTAAAATAATATCTTCATAAGATAAAAAAGGGGGAGTTATATCCCTGTACACTACAAAATTATTTAAATCATGCTTTTTATTTTAAATTCTTAAAATTTGGATGCCAAGGAACTCTCTGCTGAGTGTCTCTGGTACCCTACAACTAGGCATACTTACGCCTAGGTGAAATGGAAGGATCCACTTACAGGGATATGGCATGATTCTGATCAGGTATTTAATATGGGGAAGAGGGCATGCTTGTGTTTTTTCTACAGGATGCTGAAGGAGCATGCTAGCTGCCAGATTGATTGATGAGACATTCTGATGCTGACTGTGAACTTGCTGAGTGCCCTGACAATGGTGACAGGAAAGCTGTATTGGACATATGTTCCTGACCTGCCTTTGCTTGCCTATATCCCAGATTGGACAAGCTGCCTTGCCTCAAGATTTTAGACCTTGTGGGACAGAGAACACGGAGACTGTGGAAACTGCTTCAAAAAATCAGTCAAAAGGAGAAGTTATAATGACTTTTCTCTTTCCTTTAATGAGACTAGTTATTCTGACTCAATCATGGACTGGTCTAGAAATCAATCCAATATTGGAAATGACAGTCTTCATTGGGAAGGCTGGTTATGGACATTTTCAGAGACATATTTGGAAGTTAGCTGCAGTTATCTATGATGTTATGTTAGCAAGAGATAAAGTTGGGACAGGATATGGACTTTGAACAAATGTTAATGCATTTGTTAAGGCTCCTAATCTTTTATTAATTGGTTATGTTAAGATGTTTCTTCTACAGTGTTTAATGTAAGTTGTATTGACTGTACACTTTCTAATCGTGTTAGAGTGATGAAATCTGCCATGTCTGTTATGGTGGTCTATCAACTAGCTTTTGTTTTATTGCCTGTGACCTTGGTATTCTAAAAAAGGCTTGCAAGTACTGGAAGAAGTGAGTCAGACTTTAAGCAGAAGCAAGAGGGTAATAGGCTTGATTATTGCTGATATAGCAGTCTTAATTACATTAATAGCTACCACCACTGCTTCTACAATTGCTTTTACACAAGAACATAAGACAGTTACCTTTGTTAATCATTCAGCAAAAAATGTTACTAATTTTTGAGTATTCTAGAGGATTTAGATTGACATTTAAAACAACAGGTTGACTCCTTGGCATCCCGACATTTACAAGCCCATTACCACCGCCTTGATTTAATTGACCAAGGCATTGAAGTGCCTGAGGCCAGTGAGACTACGGGAGCTGCACAAAACTCAGATTTGTGCATGCTTGCTTACGAGCATCATGGGTATCAGGAGAGGTGCAAGGCAAAGCACTGCAAGGAGAGGACCATGCATTCTGCTTCTGAGTCCGCTGTGGAGCAAACCTGATTGCATAGAGGTTGGTGTTCAGAGGTGTTCCTTAAATTATAGAAGGTCACCTGGAACCTTTCCTCCCCAAAAGACACTTTTTTTTGGGTTGTCTCGAAGACATAAGAGATTTCCTGGATGAATCAGGATCAATGCCCCCACTCCCTGATTAACGCCCACCTGTCTTTAAGACAGGTCTTTGTTCACTCACTGGTCATCATGCAGGTCATAAAATAAAATAAAAGGGAGGAGATGTTGGGAGCCAAACCCGTGAGGTGCCGAGAGCCAAACCTGAAGCTACCCGCTGTTCTGTGAAGCATAGTAATCAGTTAAGGTGCAAGGTTAGAAAGGACAGGGTGTTTACATCTTGGGTCTCAGAGATTGAAAGAATGTCTGGTATTTCCTGTAAACCAGTTATGGTAGTGGGTTAGCCTTGGGTATGTGTAACTTTCCCGCCTGCCTGTATTCTTAAGCTGCTGTTCTGAAGTAAATGTTGGAGCTTGAATGAAGGGATTCTGTCTTGCTCCCAGGTACCCCGTGTTTCTTGTCTCGTTCTTTCATGGGTCAGTTCCCTTTCCCTAGGACCACGATGGGACAAATCCTGGTGTCCTTTTGGGTCAGCTTGGGACTCTGCCCATGGAATGGAGCCACGTGTGCACAGGGTAGGTTTTCCTACCTCAGTAAATCCTTCATGGGAACACTTCCACGGACATACCTAAAGGCACATCACCTCAGGGACTCTAAACCCTCTCAACTTAACAGTCAGGATTGGCCAGTGTTACAGGAGAAGAACACTACTGTAGCTTGCAGGTAATTCCAGCACTCAGAAAGCCCGAGACAGCAGACCCCAGAGCAGGCTAGATTATCCTTCATCAGTAAGCTCTGTGTTCAACTGAGAGGCCTGTCCCAATCAGGTGGAGAGAGACTGAGGAAGATTTCCAATGTCAATCGCTGGCCTCCATATGCACACATATGAGCACGCACACATATGAGCACACACATACACACACACACACACAAACACACACAACTTGCAATTAAGCTGTAGTTGGTTGATTATGAGACAAATCAAAGAAAATCCAGCCAGATGTGGTACACACTTACAATCCCAGCACTGAGGAGGCTGAGGCAGGAGGATTGATGGTTCTAGATCAGCCTGGACAACACAGTAAAACTCTATCTGGAAAGACAGAGAAGGAGGAAAGGGAGGGGAGGAGAGGAGGGGAAGGGGGGAGAGAGAGAGGAAAGAGAAAAGTCAAAACCTGAAATGAAATGAAAACGAGATAGAAGAAGAAAAACCAAGCAGAACTTGGGGAAAACCTGAAGAACACCCCAGCTTCCCTTGTGTCCAGTTCCCAATTATTAAAAAAGGGAAGTACTTTATGATTGTGTGTGTGTGTGTGTGTGTGTGTGTGTGTGTGTGTGTGTGTGTATGAACATGCATGTTTGCTTGCTATGTGTATGTGAAGGCCAGAGTCTGACATTGGATGTCTTCCTCCATCGCTCCCCTTATGTCTCTTGCTGAATCCAGAGCTCACCATTTAGATTAGCTGACCAGTGAACCTTAGAGAACGTCCCGTTTCAGTTCCCTCAGCACCGGGATCACAGGTTCATGCTGCTGCACTCTCCTTTTCCATGACTGCTGAGGATCCAAACTCAGGCCATCGGGCATATGTGGCAAGCACTTTACTCACCGATCCGCAAATCCACGATTCCCCTAGTCCCTTTGATTTTGTTCCAAAAAAAAAACCCAAACAAACAAAACCCCACCAGAACAAAACAAAAAGACAATCTCCGGTAGCCCAGGCTGACCCCAAGATCACTATGCAGCTGAGGATGACTTTGAACTTCTCGTCTTTTGGCCTCTATCTCTTAAATGCTGAGATTACAGGCAAGTTCCACCAAGCTGGGCTTACATAGTACCGGGGATGGACCCAAGCCTTTTTGAATGCTAGTCAAGGACTCCAACTGAGCTGCATTCTAATTCTGAGTAATTTAAATTACATCCTGTATGCTACACCCACCCACTCTCAGTATACAGTGTGAGGTGATTGTTAGCACACCTATACAATTTTTTTTTTTTTTGGGGGGGAAGATTAATGCAAGTAGCCAAACTTTTATTAGTTATAGCATATGGTTACATTAGAATATAAACACATAACATGACATGTTATCATGGGTAGTCTTTTACATAATAAATGCATGGCTCATATTTTGTATAACAAAAGAAAAATGAGACTAAACCAGAACAAGGACAGGGAAACAATACAGTCCATATAAATTATAGCGGTAGTCAGTAGGCAGTATACAATTGTTTTGACAGATTGAACCTATGGCCTCACAAGGGCCAAGTGAGTGAGCCACCACTGAGCTCCGTCTATGCGTTTTGCTTTTAATTTTGAGACAGAGCCTTACTACATTGCTTAGGCTGACCTTGAACTTTTGACCTACCTGATTCAGCCTTCCAAGTAGCTAGAATTCCAGGCCTGCACCACCAGGCCCAGCTTCATACAGTGCAGATCCACTAAGGTAAGCACATTTAGATAAGTCTCTGTTACAATTGACCCATAGTTGCCAAGATCACAGTTGACTTCAAAAAACCAAGTGTAATAGCAAAAAACTGTATGACTCTAAGTGGTCCTTTCTCTGCAAAGAAGGCTCTCTCTCTCTTCCCCACCCTACTTCAGTGTCAGCAACCTGCAAGTCTGCTTTCAGGCTCTGTACATCTCTTTACAGATTCAGGGTCATGGGGTTTCTCTCTCTCCTTTTCTTTTTTGAGTTTTGTCAATGGAGTCTAAGGTTTACACATAATAGACATGACCTAGCCTGCTCCACTTACCTAGCCCCTGAGATGATTTCAAAACTTATTTGGTCTTTTAATTCTTTGCAATGCTTTATGGTTTTCATAAATTTCGTACTTCCATTGTTGATTGTTTGGTGTGTGTGTGTGTGTGTGTGTCTGTCTGCCTGCCTGCCAGTTGGTTTTTTTTCGAGACCAAGGGCAAGTCTCCTGCCTTTATTTCCTAAATACGGGGATTACAGACATGAATTTCCATGCCTGTCTTTTATCTGTTTAATTCATTGTTGCATATTTTATTACTTTGGAATTTATTATTAAATGAAACTGTCTTATAATTTCATTTTCAGCTTGCTCTTTGCTACTGTATAGAAATGCAAATAACTTTTTTCTTTTCTTTTTGTCCTTTTAAAAAAAAACACAGGGTCTAGCTGTGAAAACCAAATTAACCTCAAACTGGTAGAAAATCCTCCTGCCTCCTGCCTCCTGCCTCCTGTCTCTGCCTCATACTAGGAGTATAGGCTTGCAGCACCATGGCCTGCTTTTGGGGGGGGGGGGGGTTGATTGTTGTATACTGATTTTACACAGCTCAACATTGCCGAACTCATTTAATAGTTCTAATGGCTTTTATTTGATTCCTTAGGATCAAATTACTTTCACTTTTATTGTTTGTTTGTTTAAGACTAGGTCTTACTATGTAGCCCTGGCTGTCTTGGAACTTGCTACATAGATAGACCAGGCTGGTCTCAAACCACAGAGATTGATTCCTGAGTACTGTTATTAAAGGCAAGCACCACCATGATGGCTAACTTCTGCGTTTGAACATGAAAAGAAAGTATGTTTTTATTGTAATAGTATTTTGTATCCGGGGCTTTACATGTACTAGATAAGTGCCTTAGCACCAACCAAAATTCCCACTTCTTCTCTCTCCCCTTTTTGGGGATGGATGGGGCAGGATCTGGTAGACATTCTACTGACCTCTAATAAACTATGTTGCCCTGGATGACCCTGAGCTTTTGATCTTCCTGTCTCCATCTCTTAAGTCCTAGAACTATAGCTCCATCACACTCCACTCTTCGGATTCTTTTTAATAAGAGAAATGCAAATCCAAATTATCATGGGATATGAAAAGCTCACCTAGCCATTGACAAAGAACTGACATTTTGATAGCATTATACAGGTATCTATTAAAACAAATATTACCCAAGAATTTCCACTTCTCCAAACATTTTCTAAAGCAGTTACCTTCCAGTGTCAGTAGAGAGCACAGGCTGTGAGCTTTTAGGCTGTCTACCCAAGATTTGCCTTTTGAATATGCTCAGTTTATTCACACAAACATTCCTTACTATGCCATACTAATATACAAGTTAAGCAGACATCTCACCAAATGGATGACAGTTGATTGGGCAGGATATGCTGCTACAAGTTTCCATTGGGGGAATGTTTGAGGGCTAACCTTATGTTTTAGGTTCAAAGTACTGTGCTTGAGAGATTTATAAAACAAAAATATCTCTAACCTGTCAGCCTTACTTGCCCAGGGACATATAACTTCCTGGATTGCTGGGGACTGCTGCTCATGTAGGACAGCAAGCCACGTGTTTTCACTTCTGTAAAGAAGCTTGGTTGCCTCAACTGCACAGAATGGGCTTGATCACATGTAGGCAGGAGGTATGTCAGGGTATATGCTGCTTGACTCTGATTGAACAAAGACGGGGAGTTCATAGCCTTATGAGTCTTACCTATACAATAAGCCCCTGTCTCATGTAATTTGGTGCCATTCCCTGGGAATTCTGTGTATGGACCTAGCTAGTAAATAATAAAGCTTGTTTCAAATTTGGCTCAGAAATTGTGGTAGTGGGATTATTCTCACCCAGTGGAATTAACATTTTCTGTAGGCCCCAAAAAGATCAGACTGCCCCACCCGAATTCTAAAGCTGGACCTCACTCTGGGACTCCAGGGCTACAGGACCACCTCAGAAGGTGAGCACCTTGAGACATTCCAATGCTCTGAGGTGTCCTTTTAGTTTTATAAACTATCAGAGTGAACTGCTATGGCAAGAAAAGCAGCAAACATCTGTTACGTCGTAGTAATATTCTGTGGCATCTTGTTCTGTTGGAATCCCAATCTGGGATGAGGAGGGGCTCAATAGGACCCAATAGTCTCCCATCCAGGGCTAAAAGTGAGATGTCCCATGGCCCACCTGAGGTTCTTGGTCTGCTTTTGTGTCTTGTCTGTTTTGACTTTGTAGATATTTTGTTTCAAACATGGGAGCAGAGACGGAAATAGGTCAGGCTCAACTGAATGAACGAATGATAGCACCACTGCATGTTTTGTTTCTGACTGGTCTCCTTTGAATGCTGGCACTTTCTGTGTTCTGTGTTTATTGGTTTTATTTCTGCAGTCTCAGTCACCAAAAACTTCCAATAACCCTGCTTGTCATGGCTGCCTAGGTGGCCAAGGCTCAAAATTTATCTCTAAGCTTTCTAGTCTTTGGATTCAGTTTAGCGGGGATTCAAAGTCTTTTTGGGTGTGGATAATATCAAAGTTCTTTTATGCTGGTCTACTTTATTGAAAAGGTGGCTCTGGAGTTGGTTCATGGCTCTCCCCTCTCTAGACCCATCCTTATGAAAGACCCCTGAGCTGGGGAGACCCTCACTCAAGTCTCGGGACGGTGCAACCCCCCCAAGAACTCATGAAAGACCGTCCTTGCTGCAATCACACAAGGTTTATTTGGGGGACCAGTGCACTGGGGTCGAGCTCATAACCCACCCAGAGGCAGAGGAGTTCGACCCTGAGCAGCTGAAGTCAGGGGTATTTAAAGAAAAAAACCACAAAGCAAGGAAATTCTATGCGTATGCATCATGGGAAGGTATAGACTGTTCTAAGTTCACCATAAGGCAGTTGCGATAACATTCCTGCGGTTAGCTATTCCCTGGGACAAAAGATGTAGATTAGCCATTAGGCGGTTGTGATAACATTCCTGTGGTTAGCTATTCCCTGGAACAAAGGGTGTAGGTCCTGGGGTCAGTTCCTGGAGCCGAAGAGAAAGCATAGGCAGTGGAATATGGCTATATTATCTCTGGCTTTAATTTTGCTAAGGGAGGTCTAACTTCTTTATAACAAGCTCGGGTATTTCATTCCCCACTTCTTCTAGTGGCTAGTTCTAATCTTAGAACTATATTTCTGTGTCGTCATAGACTTGATCGTCTTTGTCCCCCAGGGCTTGGTACTGTTGTCGTAACATAAGAACCTGGACAGCACTTATTCATTCCCTGACAAAGGTTATTAATCTATTAATTAAGCAGGGTCCAATAGTGAGCAAAAGAAATAAAATCAGCAGGGGTCCTGCTAAGGCAGAAAACAGAGTTGTCATCCAAGGTGACTTGTTGAACCATCCTTCTAACCATTCCTGGCTAGCCTCTCTTTCCCTCCTGCGTTTGTCTAATCTTTCTCTCAGCTTACTCATAGAGTCCTTGGTGGCTCTTGAATGATCAACATAAAAGCAACATTCATCCTTTAAGGCTGCACATAATTCACCTTCTTTTAGGAATAGCAAATCTAACCCTCTTCTATTCTGCAGGACCACCTCTGATAAGGAGGTCAAAGATTCTTCTAGATTACTAACAGATTTTTCCAAAGCTTGAAGGTCCTTGTTCATGGCGGCCTAAAGTTTGCTCAGTCCTCTCTCTAACTGCAGTGGTCCATTGACCAGGACTGTGGTCTCTGTTCCTACTCCAGCCACTACCCCTAGCCCAAGCATGACTGCTAGGGTCAAAGATATAGGTTCTCTTTTGAATCGGGTGGGTTGGAAATCATATTTATCAATGACCATTTCTTCAGGATGATAATAGACTTGAGGAACAAGCTGGACCATAATACAAAAATCAGTAGACTGGTTGAAAACAGAAGTAGAGACACAAGGGGTTAATCCAGTACTGCATATCCACCATTTGTTATATCCTGGCAAGCAGTTCAAAATATAGGGGCCAAAAGTCAACAATAGGAGAACAATTAAGGTCTTAACAAGGTAAATATAAGAGCTGTTAACTAAAATGTTAAACCAAGACTTGAACCAGCCCTGACTCTGTTTCTTCTCTCTCTCTTCCACTTGGCTATCCCTACTTACTCTCACCTTGGCAACTGAATCTTTAACAACCCCAGAATGGTCTATACAAAAGCAACACTCTTCAGCTAAGGCAGCACATCCCTCCTTGCTGGAGGAAAAGTTAAGTCTAATCTCCTCCAATTCTATAGTATTACTTCTGATAACGAAGTCAGTGATTCCTTAAGATGACTGATGGTTTTTCCTTTGTAAGACCAAAGCTGAGGTCTTGGTGACTGCCCAGGCACCCCAATCACAACAGAAGGGAGACAGTGAGTATTACAAACAGTCATGATAAAGGTCAAGAGATCTTGAGCATGAGCAGATTGTCCGTCTTCTGTACTGCCTAGCGGGGGTCTCTGGGGAGGAGGGCATCTGCAGGTTTCACATGAGAAGCGTACACCTAGGCCTCAATACTGTCTGTGGAAGCAACTATCAGTGCCAGGAAGGGTCTCTTTTATCTGGGTTCCAGCGACTGTGTCTGATGTCTCTTTACATAGATCCTGTCACCAGTCTGGAAGTGGTGAGGGGTCTCTGGCACCCCTGGAGCATTTAAGGCAAACAGTTTGGGTCAAATCTCATGCTGTGGGATACCTCTTGGGAGAGCTCAGTGTACATCAAGGGAGATGGGGTATCACACAGGATCTCAAAAGGGGTCAGGTTAGAATGGTAAGGGGTGTTCCGAACTCGGAACAGGGCCAAGGGGAGGGGCACCACCTAGTCCGAGCCAGCCTCCAAGGTCAATTTAGTTAAGGTTTCTCTACCTGCCCTGAGCTTTGGGGACGGTACTCACAATGAAGTTTCCAATCTGTCCCCAATACTTTTGCCACCTCCTGGCTTACCTGACAAAAGCAGAACCATTATCTTATCCACTTGCTTTGGGCACTCTAAACCTCAGGGAAATTTCCTCTAATATCTTCTTGGAAACCATGGCAGCTGCTTCCCGCTTGGTGGGGAATGTTTCAGCCCATCTAGAGAAAGTAGCTATGAACACCTGAAGGTATTTGTAACCACATTTTCCTGGCTTAACTTCTGTAAAATCGACCTCTCAATATACTCTAGGCTGTTCCCCCTAGGTCTTTTGCTCTGTTTATTCTTGGCTGCAT
>CM052714.1:11651462-11696137 GCA_028551405.1 Uromys caudimaculatus | reverse complement strand
TGACCTCTCTCCCAGAAGAATAATAAAAGAATCACAAAACTTAGAATCATACCCATTTTGATAATTAAAACAATTTAAAACAAATGAAGTAAACTACACATATACTGTATGGACCTATTTCTAGGCATTTTCTAATTTGTCATGCCAGCATATTAACCCAAAATTCCCATGGAGCCCACGTTCAAATCATATGAGATATTTTGCAGGACTTTATTATGCCAATCTTTAAAATTCTGTCCTATGATTACCTGCTTGTAGGAAGCAGGCAGCTTTTACTGTCTGGCATTTTGCCTCTGGGCAATCATCTTGTCTTTGTTCACAGCAGAGGACCACAGAGTCATGCTTGAGCCCCCAAGACTCCTCCTCCTGTTGAACAACAACGGGTCCCCACCTTTTTTTTTTCCTATCTTTTTCCATGTTTAACTGGATGAATCTGTCCGATGTCCAAAACAAACAAACAAACAAACAAACAAAAAACCCGTCGTCAGTCTTAAGAGCACAGAACACAAAACAGAACAGAAGACAACAGTTTGCCCCAGCTCGCCCCTGCCACGGGCAGCCAGCACATACAACCAACAACCAATACACAGCTCATCCCTGCCATGGACGCAGAACAGATTTGTCCCTTCTATGGACTTAGAACACTTTCCCAGCCAGCTGCAGTTACACTGGGTTACAGATAACTCAGATCCTGCCACCCCTGCCACAGGTGGCGGGTGTAACCAAAGAGTTTGTCCCTTCCACAAACTCAGAAACCAAGTGGCCCTGCCGCATCGGCAGAAGCCAGATACTCAGGCAAACTGAGGGTCCAAGGCGTCCCTTGGTCCCTCCGTGGCCACAGCGTTCAGGTATGTCTACCCTCCGTGAACACCAGGCAGCACAAAAAGTGCCCAGACAGATGGCACTGAAGTGCCCAGACAGACGGCCCAGAGGCCTATAGCTGGCACCGAAGTGCCCAGAGGCTTGCAAGCAAAACCGTAAGTAGGTGCCACAAAAGAGGAGGAGGACAGAAAACAAAGAGGGAGACAAACAATACCTGCTCGAGCATAAAGTCAAACTTAGGGGAGTAGATATTGTCTGTCCCATTGTCAAAGTCACAAACAAGACAAAACAGATACTGAATATACACAGACAAAGACTGACAAGGGCCCGTTTCCACCGAGACAAGCAAAACCAATTCAGAAAACCAGACGGCCGGGAGGACCGCGTCCTGGTACTCTTTCTCCTTGTGTCTTGATCTTTAGTGTACATAGTGATCCTTTGGCGTCTGTTAAAAGTGGGCTCACAACTTTTATGTAATTGTTTTGTAAGAAATTCATGCCCCTGCCCCCACCTTCCAGGGACCTAAGCTGAGTAGGTTTTGATTAGGGGCTCAGAGAAGCTACACACTAACTGGCAAACCCCATCATAGGGTATGTTCCCAGGGAGTCCCTAAAAATCTTTGGTGTCTGTGTGAGCGTGAGTGTGTGCGTGTGTGTCTATAGGCACACATGTATGAAGGTCAGAGACAATGTGTGGGAGTTGGTTCTCTCCCTTTTCTCTGGATTCCAGGTATTAATTCTAAGTCATTAGACTTGGAGGCAAATTACCCACCGAGCATCTTGCCAGCCATGGCCTCAGAGGAGAGCGGTCAGGACAAGAGTGATGGCAAACGCCTGTGACGGGCATGAGTAAAAACAGCCACAATGAAATGGAGCAGGTCGGGGCCTAGAGGGCAGGTGGTATGCACTGCTAAAAGTGGAGCCAGAGAGGTGACCCAAGCCCCTTGGGGAAGCCCAGTGGGTTATGAGTGAATCCCAGAAACGAGCATTGAGTTGTTTGCCCCGTTGGAGTCTGGTTTTGTCTTGTCCAGATTGTATTTGTTCCCTGATTCTCTCCTCTTAAAAGTAAAAAAGGATAATTTATTTTTCGATATTGTAGGAGCCCACAACTGAGAGACTTTAAACTTTTTTAAAAAAGAAATTTTAGAGTTTTACAAGCATTTAAATTAAAAAAACAAAACAAAACTGGGTATTTTCTTTAAATATTTAAATTTAGAAAGCTATGAGACATTTTAAGTTTATAAAATATTTTATATTATGATATCTTTATTGATATTTAATCTTAAAAGTAAATAAAAGCCTAAAGAGTTAGGGCCACAGCTATGAGCACCAGACACTAAATACCAGAAACAAGAATATTCTGTAAGGACCAGAAAAGTAAAGTTGCCAGTCTCTCTGTAGACTGTATTTATAATTTAAAGTTTTTAAAAAAGCTTCTAACTTATTGTTAACTGAAAAGATGATTAAAACATACAAGATTATGGTCGGTCACCTCATAAAGAATCAAATTCTTTAATGTTCTCAGAATCATACCTGTAGTCATGCTGAGTGTTAATGCAATTAATTACAAGAATTAGCTTTATTTAGCCTCCTGTATGTTTCCAAGGTCAAGCCTAAAGCAAATCAAACAAAAACTGAAACTAAACGGAAGGAAGTTTTGTTTAAAGTCAGGTATCCTTGATTTATGGCCCTCTAAACCTATCAGAGATCTGCTGCCTATGGCATTTAAAATGTTTAATGGAAGAAGTGTCCTGTGGTAGACAAAATGCCAGCTCCTGACCATTACCTGAAGGTCTACAAAGAATACAGATGAGCCACAGACCTGGATTGTGATGACACTAACCACTGGGAAAAACTGCCCCATTTTTTGCCTGCAAACTGTGGCTACTGTTGGATTGACTACCTGACTCTGCCTGAGTCAAAGTAGGCCAATTTTCTCAAGTTCTTCATACACAGGAAATTTTCTTATACCTTCTGGGTCTGGCAGCGAGGCCTATGCTGTTCTGTGTAACAAGTGAAGACCTCAGCCTCACAATGAAGGCATCAAGACCATGGGAGTCTATTAGGTACCTGGTAAGTCTCTGTCATTTTAACTGATACAGAGGTCATTTGGTTTATTTTTTCCTGCTATAATTTATTCTTTTTAGATCGCTGGTGGTGTTGAGAGCTAGGTAGCTTTGTCACTTTGGCAGCAGAAGGCAAAACAGCTGCTTCCCCCAGGCTGTGGGTACCTTATTAGTTCACTTCATATGTAGAAAGCAGGCCTTGCTTTTTCTAGAGCATTCTCCTGCTGAGAAAGACTGGCAGGTTTGCCCTGCTAATAGGCTTCCTATTGAAGGGTAAACGGGTCTCAGGAATCCTTTATTTAAAGGAACTTACTTTGCAATGACTGCTCTCAGTAATCAACCACTGAGGCTCACAATAAATAAATGGATAAGAAGGTTTCAAGTTTATGGAAGTTCCGAGAACCTAATAAAGTGTTTTAAGGCACACAAATACAAGTTGTAAAGGAGTAAGAAAGTAGTTTAAGGTAATAAAAAATGCTTCAGATTTCTTTCTCCCTTCAATGTTCTTGTTATACTAAGATTTCAAAGGTTTAGAGTTTTAACATTAATGGAGCTATTAATCTAGCCCTGGTAAAGCACTGACTACTCCATAATCACAAGCACAAAATTTCAAATTTTTTGGTAGTCCTCTAAGTAAAAACTTAATGGTGCTTCTCAATGGGGTAAAAAGATGCCTGATCAATCTATATATCCAGCCTTCTGGACAGAAAAAAGGAAGTTCAAGCTTTTTAATCCAAAGCCATAACTTTTGCTGTGTCTCAAAGGTGTGAGTCTACTCCAGCCCTTTTACAGACCTGTTAGCTGCTTTTTCTACCATGTAGATTTCAATATAGCTTACAAACATTGGTAATTTTTTTCGTAAACTGAAGAATGTATGTAAGCTTCAGGGAGTCATAAAATTCCCAACCTGTCTATTCCTGAGGGTGAGGATCTCTTTCTCTCCCCTGGTCTTGGGACTCTTCTACTTCCCCCATCTACCAGGACTATGGGCCTGGAAGCTCCAAAAGTTAAGATTTTCCTTTAAGTTCCTAAATTTTAACTTCTGTCTCTAGTCTGTATCTATCCCAAAAGAATTTCATTTGGAGACATGACAGGAATCAAACAGGAATCAGCTGCAGACCAAAAACTATTCCACATGGCTGGGAACCTTGGCTTTTCTGAAGGCTGATGGGAATGTGTCCAGATGATGTTATTGCTTCCTGTCTCTTCAGCTAGGTCAACGAGACAGATGATTCTACTGAATGACCCATGGCCGGAATCTCCTCCTGGCCTTTGACTAGCCTTCTGGGCCCTGACAACAGGGCCTAACTTCAGCAGGAAGTAGTTACAGAAGAGAGTATGTTGACGTATCCTCAGCGAAAAGCTAGAATGCTAAGTTCAAAGAAAACTCCCTGGAAAAGGGGACAAAATGGCTACCTATAATGCCTATTCGTACAGACGAGGAATCATGCCGGTCTCCAGGCTCATTATCAGAAAGGTATCTGTTAAAATCAAATAGACCTAGATCTATCAACAGGTAGCTTCATTAGCTCAAGTAGTTCTATAATATGATCCTAGACCAGCTCTATGCAGAACAAGGAGGTTATTGTTTAGCTGTGGTGGTTTTAATGGGGATGGCTCCCATAGACTCATGTATGTAAATGCTTGGTCCATAGGGAGTGGCACTATTAGGAGCCATGGTCTTTCTGGAGTAGGTGTGGCCTTGGAGGAAGTAGGTCACTGTGAGGAAGCTTTGAGGTCTTATAAGCCTAAGTCTGCCCAGTGTGTCTCAGTCTTCATTTCTGCTGCCCGCAGATCAAGATGTAGGACTCTCAGCTCCTTCTCCAGCACCACGTCTGCCTGTGAGTTGCCATGTTTCCCTCCAATATGATAATGACACTGTAGGCCAGCCCCGGTTTCATGGTTTCCTTTATAAGAGTTGTTGTGGTCATGGTGTCTCTTCACAGCAATAAAACCCCAATTAAGACAATGGTTTTAAGGGAAAAAATGTTTCTATGCAAATCACTTGGGAGTCATTAAAGATAATCTGGCTGTACTCAAAAACGAAACAGCAAAAACATTGCAAAAAAGGCTTTAATCCCAGCACTTGGGAGGTAGAGGCAGATGGATTTCTGAGTTCGAGGCCAGCCTGGTCTACAGAGTGAGTTCCAGGACAGCCAGGGCTACACAGAGAAACCTTGTCTCGAAAAACCAAAACAAACAAACAAACAAACAAACAAACAAACAAAAACATTGCAAAAAAAAAAGGGGGGGGACTCAGATGAAATAAAGGACTGGTCCCATTCTCATTTCAGGACTGGTCCCATTCTCGTTTCAGGCTTCTCCTGGACAGTGACTGACGTCAGTCATTACAGGGCGTTGGCCCTTCTGTTTTTGCTAATTACTCTTGTCCTTTGCACCATTAATGCCTTAACTAGATATATAAAGTTCCATCTGGTTATCATTAAGCTAATGGTGATTGGCTCCCACTATAAACTGAATCCCACCACAGAGGCAAGGATTTGACCTAGGATACAACTTACAGGAGGAATGTGAGGGATGGCGTCATGTTCTAAGTTTAAATTACTGTGCTTAAGAGATCTATAAAACAAAAATGCCTCTAACCTGTAAACTTGCTCAAGGACAGATGCCTTCCTAGAATGCTGGGAATTGCCGTTCATGTAAGATAGCAAGCCCTGGGTTTCTGTACTGAAGCTTAGTTGCTCCAACTGCACAGGATGTGCTTGGTCATATGTAGCCGGAAGTATGTCAGGACGTATGCTTGCCCTAATGGGACAAAGGCAGGAAGTACATAGTCTTGTGGGTTCTGCTTTTATGAGCTCCTGTCTAATGTAATTCAGTGACATACTCTGGGAATCCTGGGTATGGACCTGTCCAGTGTCTATTGTCCTGGCCAGTATTAAATAAAACTTGCTTCATATTTGGCTCAAAAATTGTGGTAGTGGTCTTATTCTTATCCAGTGGGATTAACAAATCTCCAGTGAGGAGGCTTCAGAAGCTTGCAAGCTTGGCCTTGAGATATGGTAAGATAGGGAGATGACACTGATGGAGTTCCAAACTTTCAGTAAGAGCATTGGCCAGTGGGTAGTGCTGACAGGCTGGCATGTGTGAACCCAGTGAAGGACCATGAAGTCACTGAGGCCATGGCCATTTAAAGAGGCCGATCTCAAGTCCTCTTACCTATGGCTATGAACACAGAGGGTAGAGAAACCTTGTCTTAGAAGCATGGCAGTGCGATCCTAGAGACCATTTCCAAAGTTCCAAGTTTTATATCATTTCATTGGATGGTAGCTTTGTGCTATAAAGGTTCACGGCTTTGGGTCGGTTAATTAACCCATCAATGGCACCTTCTCGAAGTATATCAGGGCCCGTCTTGGGTTTGACTCTTATCTGAGCTGCCTTGTGCCTGGTCTATGAACACATCAGAGTCAGCTTCTGAGGTCTAGCTCTTATCAGAGCTGTCTGCTCTGAAGCTCCTTTCTCACAGGCATTATTTTATCCCAAGTTCCACAAACTGGTTTCACTTTCATTCCTGACAGCAGGTACAGTATCCTTAGATACATAAGCTGTCATGTCAGGGACAATGAGCCCAAGATATTGGGGTAAAAATATTTACCAGACTAGATAGCTTAGTCCATGTTTACTGTGCAAGCATGAGAATCCGATATCAGTCCCCAGAACTCTCACTAAAAGCCAGAGGTGGTGCTACATGCTTGTAATTAAAAAACAGGGAGAATCTTGGACTTGCTGTCAAATTTATGAGCTCCAAACTCCAATAAGGGACCAGATCTCAAAATACAAAGTAGATATTTCCTGAAGAACACCTATTATTGACCTCTGGCCTCCATATACACATATTGTATAAACTGAGGACATGACCACTCCATGGTATGGTTAAGGGAAAGTTTTTTTAGGTGGACCTAAGAGAGAGAGAACAGCCAGGGGCATCTGGAAGAGTCCAGAGCAGAGAGAAAGAAGTAGACTGAACACGACCAGCAGACTGGATCTGGCCAGGGCTATCTATGAGAGAGGAGAGAACAGCAAAGAGAGAATAGAGAGAGCATAGTGAAAGAAGCAGGAGCTGAGGAGAGAGAGAGAGAGAGAGAGAGAGAGAGAGAGAGAGAGACCTAGAGAGTATTATAGCCTGTGTTTGCTATTTTGTGGGGTTTTTTTGTTCCTTTTCTTCACCTTGTTTTTTTCTTCCACCCTTTCAACCCCCAACACTAGATAGGAGACAAAAAAAGAATAGGGGGTGGGGCCGATGTCATCATTAGATGACTTATTAGACGACTTCCTGCTGACTAGGGGCTTTGAGCTCCTTGGGACACATTTGATCTTCACCATCCGGATATTTAATTTCTTCTTGCTGTTGTTTCTTTTGTGCACACAACTACTTAACAAACTGCAAACAACAACCCCACCCCATCCCCAGCAATCAGGCCTCTAGCATTTATCTACTTTCTGAAAAATCCCCAGAATTCCAAAAGTCACATAATCACAGAAACTCTCTGCAGCTAGTGCAACCATGCCTCTGCTAGAGCATCAGGCAATCCTAGTCAGCTGCTGTGGACAGTCTGAAGCAGCCCCATATCCCACACGTGGGGATAAAAGGAAAACATACTTTTATAATATTTCTGTGTTTTTTCAAGAAACCAAAATTCTCACTATAGAGTATAGTGAAAATATGCAGACTTTAGGGCAGAGGTGGGGGATGTTGACGTGTGTAGCAGGTATTTGTGTTACTGAGGGAGCCTGGGGGTCAGCATGCACTTTGGTATGCTAATAGGCACTAGAGATACCCATGTGTCCCTTCTGCCTTTTGGATTTGGGGAAGTGGAGTTTCCTTTAGACATCACACACACACACATACACACACACACACACACACACACACACACACACACACAAAACAATAGGTACTTTGAATAGGAGCACAAAGGGTACTTATTGTTCTGTGCAGTGTGTACAATGATCTTCAGTAGTCACACTGCCCATTTTGAATGAGTTTACCAGGTATATAATAAGGCTAAGTAAGAGAGTAAATAACAAGAGCTAAGGAGGTAGGCAGCAGGAAGAATCTGTGTGGTATTAAAAACATAAGACAGAAACCAATGGAAGCGGTGTCATTGAGACAGCCAGCTGGATTTCACAATAGAGAATCCCCAAGCAGAGCAGAGTATCTCCTCAGGGAAGCTTCCAAGGAAAAGAACACACAGCACTAGATAGAGATAATGTCAAAGGATGTTTCCAAAACACACAGACGAAGCTGACAGGGAAGTTGAGGCAGTCAACTGGAGTTTCTAATGGAGCCCTCCCCTCTGCTGAGTCTCCCAGGGGAGAACTTCTGCCTCACCCCCTTGCAGGTACGTTTGTATTATGGGATAAACAATAGTAACCTCTGTTGGAAATAATTTACTTTTTATCTGTCCACAAGGACACAATGACTCTCATTTTGGGCTGTTTTGCTCTTTCTGGGGTTGGCCAGCCCATTCTCAGACAAGTGGCCTTGGAGGACACTTTTAGTTAAACTTGCTTAAAAGTCTAGAATGGAGTTGGGCAGTGGTGGCTCATGTCTTTAATCTCAGCACTGGTGAGATAGAGGCAGATCTCTGTGAGTTTGAAGCCAGTCTGGTTTACAGATGGAGTTCCAGGATAGCCAGGGCTACACAGAGAAACCCTGTCTCAAAACAAACAAACAAACAAAAAAAGCCTGGAACTTCAGTGTCTTAGTGAGTTCAAACAGCACGTGACAATGACCATGGCTACCTTCTTGTCCATTAGTTCTGAGGATCCCATCTCTGGTCCTCACACATGTGAGGCTGCAGCCACTGAACTATCTCACTAGTTCTCTGAACTTTTGATATTTGACACAACTCCTTACAGATGAATAAGAAGAGTTTAACCCATCCCCCAATATCCTCATATTCAAAGGCTTTTAACGGCTCCCTGAAGTAACACACCCTTGTGGCCTAGTATCCTCTGGACAATTCCTACCGCCATCTATGAGAAATAGGGGTTGATTCCCAACTGCTGTCTAGGGAGTAGACTGAAGATAAATGTGGATGTCATGCCTGCCCTTTGACTTTTACAACGGGTTAAGGCCCAGGACATAGAAAGGCAAACAAACCAATACTGGCATGACAGATGGAATCAGTGCCGTCCAATACAGGTAAGAGGGAGTCAGGAGGATGCTCTGATCACGTGCTGTCAGGGGAAGCCTCTCAAAGAAGGTAACTCTTAAAAGCAGTTATTCGTGGGCTGTGCAGAAAGTGACTCAAGGGGGTGGCAGTGCACCAGGGGACCTGGGAAGAAAGCCAGGTAGGGAGCAGGAGGGGCTGGCTGTGCTATTGCTGCGCCTGTCTTTAGAGTTTTGCACTCAGTAAACATGCCCCAGCACCGTGTGGTGTTCCCTGTACACAGCAGAAACATGCTAGAGCATGCTCGATCCTGGGGGAGGATGCCTCCGGATCTCTTGGGGGTTCATTTGATATATGTTTGGCCAGGATGTAGAAGGACTGTGGCTCTCTTCATTCAGCAGTGGTGGTGGGAAGCCTGGAGGGCACAGACACTCTCCAGTTGCCAGACATTAAGCTATGGTAGAAATGCCTTGTGTTTGGCTGGAGCTGGGGCTCAGGGTGTGGAGTGCTGCCCCGCATACAGGAACCCCTGGGTTCACTCCAGCAGTGCATACACCAGGTGTGGTGAAAAATGCCTGCAATCCAGTTCCCTCCACAGCCCAAACCATGTTAGAAAGCATACTGGGGCAGGAGGCTCACTTGGTTTTTATTCCAATGCAGGCGGAGGTTGTGTCTTTTCCTATCTATATGGGGGCTGGTCTCACAGTCTTTCATGATTGGCTAGCTTTAAAAGAATCAGCACAAAGGATCTGAAGGAAATGGGAAGGCCATTAAATCCCAGGAATACAGCAGGCCTAAAACAAGTTTTACAAGGTGGGAGAGATTTATGGAATATTGGCCCTCTCAGCCAATTCTCGGCCAGCAGGGGCAAGGGGCTCCATTTCCTTTTCATGTCTGTTTATTTATGGTCCCTTATTTTGTATCTCACCTCGGCCCCTGTGGGATATGACTGGGGATCAATTTAAAAATCTAAGGAACCCATCCATCTACAGGTCCTTAACATTCTTCAGTAGAGTCTTCAATGGACCCTGTATGGATGTAGTTTTTTTCCTCTTTTGATTGGAAATGTGGATCCAGACTGAGTAGCAAAGAGACTTACTGTTTGGAGATACACTCCTGAATCAACTTTTTGACCCTTAGGATGATGGGCTAGTAAAGAGAGGGACGCTTGCTTCTTTTTGGAATTGGGTGAAGATTTTCCTGGCATCCAGAGCCTCTCCCCTCCCCCCATAGTTACTTCCTTGTTGTCATGGAAATTGACTATTGTGGCTTTAAAGATATGTTGATTGCCTATAAGGAAGTTAGAAGTTGCCTGAGGTCACCCTGCCAGCCATCTTAGACCAAAACTAGTTTCAGCCAGCCTACTTGAAGAGGGAGGGACTTCTGGCTCATGGGCACCCAGTTCTCAATGATACACAAGATCAAGGCTGGTCAGTGTCATCAACGGACAGACTCTAGAGCCTTCTGAGGGAGGAGTCTCTGAGCATGCCTGTGGAGGCGCCATCTTAGTGAGGTGGGAAGATCTGTCTTCTGTGGATGGTGCCATTTCTTGGTTGGATCTTAGACTTTATACATCAACAAAGGATGCTGAAGAGCAACAGAATTCATTGCACTTTATTCCTGACTGACTAGAAGCTTTTGAGTTCCTTCTACTCTGATTTCCCCATCTGTATCACAAACTGTCAAACAAAATAAATCCTTTCTTAAGTTACTTTTGTTGGGGTATTTTGTCACAGCAACAGAACAGTAAAGACATTTGCGCAGGAAATCCAGGGTGTCTTAATTAGAATTTTATTGCTGTGAAGAGACACCATGACCAAGGTACCTCTTATAAAAGAAAACATTTAATTAGGGCTGGCTTACAGTTTCAGAGGTGTCATTCATTTATCATCACTGTGGGAAACATGGCGGTGTCCAGGCAGACATGGTGCTAGAAGAGTGGAGAATTCTACATCTTGATGCAAAGGCAGCCAGGAGGAGGCTGCTCCTCTGCAGGCAGAGGCTCTTTTTTTTCACTAGGCAGAACTTGAGCACGGGCTCTCAAAGCCCACCCTACAGTGATGAACTTCCTCCAACAAGGCCACGCCCACTCCAACAGGGTCACATTTGCTAACAGTGCCACTTCCCAGGGGCCAAGCATATTCAAATCACCACACAGGGTTAATCCCTTTTCTCAGCAAAGCTTTGATCTGGATACTGGAGACACCTCAGAGGACAGAAACAGGATGCTTACAAGAAGAGACCTGAGAAACTGAGGTAACAGAGGCTGTTAATCCCACTGGGTGACAATAAGACAATTACCACAATTTTTGAGCCAAATTTGAAGCAACATGATTAAATACTGGCTAGGTCTAAACCCAGGATTCCTAGAGAATGGCACCAAATTACATTAGCCAGAGGCTTATAAAGGCAAAACAAGACTATATACTCCCCACCTTCTTCCAGTCAGGGGCAAGCACACATCCTGATGTACTTCCTGCCTACTGTGATCAAGTACCACCTGCAGAGTTGAGAAAAGTTCCCAGAACCTTAACCTATCCCAAAGACACTCATACCCCTGCAAATAGAGCCAACCAATCTAGGTAGAGAAAGGTAAAGTTCGCCCACTCCTCCCTGGATTTCCCCTAACAGGTTTTAAATGTGAGCCACTCAGCATCTCCATTTTGGCAGATGGAGATCCCTGCCTGCTGTATTTTTACAGAATAAAAGCTCTCTGTGGAATCACAGACCCTCACGTTTCCTGTGAGTGTAAGATAACAAGCCACATATTTTTTGCTGATTAATAACTCTTGGCTCAGGCTTGATTCAAAGCTTGGCTCAGGCCAGGTGGCAGGGCAGCTCCTGATTGGCTGCCTGCAAGGGGTGTTTTTTTTTCCTGGAATTTTTGACTTGTTTTGGGCTTGTGCGGTGTAAGGAGGCCTAATCCTTAAACTACCAGTTTGGAGGCTTAGTCCCTGGCTTGGCCCTCTCAGAACATAGTCTTGAACAAGTGGGGCTTATAGGTTAGAGACATTTTTGTTTTATAGATCTCTTAAGCACAATAGTTTAAACTTGAAACATAACTTTAGGCATCACAAGGTCTCGGATATACACTCTAACCTCCTCCAGCCTCCTATGATGTAAATGTCTCTTTTATTTCCTCTGATGAAGGGATTAGATGAAAGCTGGATCCAAGCTGTGCAAATTCATGGTTTGGGCTGAGCCCAGAGCACTTCTTTCTCTGTTCTAACTAACCCTAGGCCTAGGCCTGGAAGCTTCTAGCCTCTGTATAATCTAATCTTCCAAACTGACAGATTCAATCTAGTTTCTATGTCTGCCTAGATTGCTCTGCTTGGCCTCAAACTAACTTTGGTAATATACTCTAATCTTCCGGCTCCTTCTCTTTCTCTGGCTCATTCTACTCTCACCTGTCTAGCTTGTTCTCTCTGTAACCTGTCTGTTAAAACTCCTATACACACACACACACCACTACCCCTTCTTCTCTCTTGCTCTTTAGCAGCCTCTCTCTCTCACGCCATTCTTGTGTGAGTTGGGTGTGTCCTATCTCTGACTCATAACCATCACATCAAGCCTTTGATGGGTCACTTTGTTCGCCACCTTAGATGTCACTTTCAAATGCAGCTGCTTCCTTCTTACAAACTTTTACCACTTTCACTGTTAGGGATTGAAGGTGTGTACTAAAGGTGTGTCTGCATTCCATCAGTGTGTGTGCCTTGTCTTTGGATGTGATTTCTTGCCAGAACAGCCATGTTGCTAGATTAAAATTCCTCTATATTATGATATACCAAGTATGACAGGCTCCTGGAGAGGATCCTCCTAGAGCTTGTTGGCTGTTCTCAGTTGTGTCTGATCCCATCTTTTCTCCGCTTGTGGCCTTCTGACCTCTTTCAATATCTAGACCTGCTGAGACCTGATTACCTCCGTACACTTTTGTAATGAGTGTTAGGGAAACAGAGTTGTTAGGTTTAAAATCTTCGGGGTTTGTGAAGCAGCTCAGCTGACAGATTACCTAGTGTTATGAATGGGTTCTGTCCCAACAGAATAAACAGGGTACGATATTGTATGCCTGTAATCCCAACATCTGTGGGCAGAGGCAGTAATATCAAAAGTTCAAGGTCCTCCTTGGCTACATAATGAGTTGGAGGCACAGCATAAGTCAGTGAGTTTCTAAGTCAGGGAAAGCAATCAAACAACAAGGAGTCTGTGAGTAAGACAAATGTTCTATAACCAAGCACCATTCTGAATCAAAGTGGGTTTAGCATGCTTGGCCCTACCATATATCCAGATTGTTGGGGTCACAGGGTGTGCAAATAATGAGGAAAGGACCACTGAAGCTAGAAATAAACCAAAAGCAACTTATTCACCTGGGGTAGGGGAAGATGCTTCTAACCGGTTAGGATATGGTCAGTCTCGGGAGCTGAGACATCCTTGAAGGGGAGTTGAGCAGTCTCCTTTTGAAATGGATGTTCAGGGGATAATAAAGAAGGAATTTGTAAATTGAGGGTTAGTTCTCGAGCCCAGGGTGTGGTGGACAGCAGGATGGAGGCAGCAGCAATCTTATCTTAGCCTTTACGGGGCTCTCAAAGGCCAGGTGGTTTCACTGCAACTGACAATGCAGAGCTTTAAGACATGCAGTAAGATGGGGGTGGCTGATCAATGCCTGGAATTGCTCTGGGCTCTTCAGATTATGCTTGTGGCTAGAGAAAAGGTCATATCATACAGAAAATACCTTTAGTGACTCAGAGCCCACACTTGCCTTATAGAGCCTGGTGTGCTCAGTAGTCTGTACTCAGCTAGGATTCAGTTGACCATTTCAAGGCTGCTATAGGTTTAACCTTATCCTTAGTATAGAGGTGGATGTAGGGCAAACCTAGTTTAACAAGAGTATACTGATTGTGGCTTTAAGAATTCTGTCTCTAGTACCAATGCAGGCCCAACTGAACTGCTTCTGTCCATGTAAGACCTATGTCATATGAAGATCCTGTGGTGAGAGGGGCTGACAAGCAGATTGGTAAATCTGTAGTTGCTGGTGCCAGTGGTAGAACCAGTAGTTTTACTTTAGGTCAACGTTTTACCGTGAGATTATTTGTCCATAGGCGACACAGCCTACTACGGCTGCCAGCAGCCCAAACAGTTCATGTATCCTTGAGAGGCCCTCAGGAATGTAAAGGAGGATCCTTGACTTCACTGTAGAAAAAAAAAAAAAAAAACATTGAAGAGGGGCCTGGAGGAAGCAAAGCTAGAGTTTATTAGATTTTCAATGTAATGTTTAAATTTTTTATTTGTGTTGGTGTGAGTGGCAGTGTACACGTGATGGTCTGATGAAAACCCTCAGAAGTTAGTGTTCTTTTCACTATGTGGATCCCAGATCACACCAGGTTGTCAAGCTTGGCTCCAAACACCCTTACTGGAGCAATCTCATTGGCTCCAGTAACCCAGTAACATCTGATTAGGTCTTTAAATTCCCACCATTTAACAGCACCAAAAGAGGGGCCAAGCTTCCAACAAATAAACCTTTGGGCCACACTTAACTACAACACCAACAGAGCTTAAGACAAGTTACTCATGTGTTTGGCACATGTATTGGATTTTGAACACTTTGGCTGTGCTGAATAATTATACAATAACAAGGTCTAATTTGATAAAGAAACAAAGGTATGTTTCAAACATTGTATTAATACCAATGGGGTGGATATCCTATAGTCTAATTTAGGGCTAACCTCTCCTCATGCCTTTGATAGTTATCTCTCTTGTTTCTGTATCACAAGTGTATCCCCCCCTTGAGCAGGAAAACGCCCCAAGAAGTTCAGGAACACAGAGACAAAGCAGATCTTGACCTAGCCCCGGCTGAGACTTTTCATGTTTGCATTTGTATTTAACCAGTGTCTCAGGCAGGGTTTCTACTGCTGTGATAAAACACCATGACCAAAAGCAACTTGGGAAAGAAAGGGTTTATTTGGCCTACACTTACACATTTTAGTCCATCACTGAAGAAGGAAGTCAGGACAGGAACTCAAGCAGGGTAGGAACCTGGAAGCAGGAGCTGATGCAGAGGCTGCTTACTGGCTTGTTTCCTCTGGCTTGCTCAGCCTGCTTTCTTATAGAATCCAGGACCGCTGGGCAGTGGTGGCGCACGCCTTTAATCCCAGCACTTGGGAGGCAGAGGCAGGTGGATTTCTGAGTTTGAGGCCAGCCTGGTCTACAGAGTGAGTTCCAGGACAGCCAGGGCTACACAGAGAAACCCTGTCTCGAAAAACCAAAAAAAAAAAAAAAAAAAAAAAAAAGAATCCAGGACCACCAGCCCAGGGAGGAACCCACAAAGGGCTGGACCCTTCCCCATCAATCACTAATTAAGAAAATGCCCTACAGAAATTCATGCTTAGAACTTGATCCTTATTAAGGCATTTTCTTGAGATTCCCTCTCAGATGACTTTAGCTTGTGTCAAGCTGACATAAACCTAGCCAGCGTAATCAGCTTGTGGTGGGAGGAAAATTATATGCAGGCCCTCTGGCTAAGGATACTAAATGTTCATAAAATAACTTTGAACCTATTTGTGTAATGTCATATTACGAGAATTTTCAGTTATTCAGAAAAGTTAGAGAGGCCTGAGGGGACAATTAACAAGCCTATCACTTGGATTCACTAGTTGTTACATTTGCTTTAGCTCCACAGACATGTTTTTGAAGCCAGCAGATAGTGGATAAAAGCACTTCCTGCAGAGTCTCAAGAACTTTTTTTGTTTCTTAAGACAGGGTCTCTCTATGTAGACCAAACTGGTCTCAAACTCAGAAATCTACCTGCCTTCACCTGAGATAAATAGCATGCACCACCTCTGCCCAGCAACGTCTAGTTTGATTTGGATGTGCTGGTAGATGCCTGTTATCCCAGCTCTTGGGGGGAGGGGAGCAGGGGGATGAGAACCGTGTTCAGGATTGTCTTTGGCTATATAAAAGTTCTGACCAGCCAGGGCTATATGAGACCTCGTCGTAAAAACAAAATCCAACCAATCAACTCTGTCCCTGAATCCAGTTGAGGCATCCATGGCTCTAGGATGTGGCCCATGTATTTTTGACAGGTTGCTGGAGACCATCAGTAGAGGCAAATTTAAACCAGGGCTTGGGAAGAGGGGGGAGAAGACAAGGCTTGAAGGGTTTGATCGGTCAGCAGGGTCTGCAAGTGGCCTCAGGTGGGTAGAAGCCACGGATGACAGCAAATGCCCTACAGTGCACAGGGTAGTCATCCTTAAAACCTCATCACGTGGCCAGGCACTGGGGAGGCTTACACAGGAAGACCTTAAATTACAGGCCTGTCTGGGTTTACCTATCACATTCTAGGCCAGCTAGAGAGTGAGGCCCTGTTTCAAGCAAAACAATCAACAGTTTCTTCCCCAAGTTACCAGGTCCCAAATGTCAGTAAGTGCTAGGCAGATGTGAAGGCTATTTTTGGATGCCAACTTTACTACATCAATAATCAAAACCCCCTAATGGCTGGGTCCACCAGTGATGGCTTTCTGCTTAATTAAATCATTTGATGTGGATCTTTTGAGGTAGGAAGACATACCTTTAATCTGGGGCACACTTGCTGGCAGCTTATTTAAAGGATGTGGAATAAGGGAGCTTCTGCTCTTTGCCTGCTTATTCTGTTTCACTAGCAAGTCCATTCCTTCACTGGCATTATAGCCTGCTTGAGATTCCAGCGTATACTGAAGACCAGCTAAGACGGTTAGCTTCGGGGACCGAACAACTACCGAATTTCTGGACCTTCTGTTGGTAGACAGCCATTGTGGGACTAACTGGACCACAGCCTGTGAGGTATTCTAGTACATACCGTTTTCCCTATGTTCATTCTGTAAATTCTGTTCCTCTAGAGTACAGAAAAACCCAGGCATATCACCAAGGAAATAGAAGTGTTCCATACTGTCACTCCAGCCTCTTTCCCATCTCACCCTTCCTTGTTCCTGTCAGCCTCCACTATCAAACATTAAACACAACAACAAAAGCTAATCATCTCTCAATGCACTCCAGGCTGGCTGCGTCTCTACAGAAATTAGCTTTCTCTTCGGTCTGTTCCTATGTTGCTCCTGCCAAGAATGAGACAAGCATTTTAATTTGAGCAGGCACATATCAATCTTATTTGGAAAAAAAAAACACCAAAAAACCAACAACAACAAAAAACAAGGTGCCAGTGAAATCCCCAAGAGCACAGAGAACGAACAACCGTGCTGCAGGTTTGGAGTGCGCAAAGGGCTTTCCAATAACGTCTCGTAATTCGACCTGGCAACACTGGCAGGAGGCTTATTACAATGCGGCAGTGCTACAGTACTCGAGGAACCAGGTCGGTGACCGCCTGGATCCAGACACTGGGCTAGAGGAGGGAAGGAGACAAGAGCGCGCCAGGCTGGAAGCAGACCCAGACGAACCTTCAGGTCCCGCCTTTGACCTCCCCTCAAACCAAACCATCACGGACGTTTCCTCTCTCTCTCTTTGCCCACAGCCAAACAGATCTTCAAAAGGCGTCTTAACTGGTACCAGAGTCGCACCGATTCACGTGCGACCGTGGGAAGTCCTGGCTTGCAGCCTCGCGAGGAGCCCGGGGTGAGTTCTAGAGCAGCGGCTGCAGCTAGGCCAAGGCCGTGTGTTTGCAGCGGTACCCTCAGCAGGTGTTCACAGGAAGCCCTGAGCTTTGCAATCTGGGTCTAGTTCCTGGGCCTCTGCGCAATGCGGCGTGCAGCAAGGCGGTGTGTCTTCAAAGGAGCATGGGGAGCCTATCCATATTTTTAAAGGGCTCGCGTCCCGCAGCCCAAAGCTGCTGCTCCGCAGAGTCGAGAGCACACCTGCTCTGCGCAAGGTCATGTGACCTAGCCTCATGCATCTCCGCAGCTAGCCAGGCCCCAAGACAGCAGACGTAAGGTCCCAGGACAAAGAGGCAGTATAGTTCCTGGAAGCCGTCCTCCCGTGCAAGAGTAAATGTCAACGCCCGCTACTCTCCGTTCGTCTTCCCGACCCCGCTTCACTTCTAAGAGAGCCCGGGCCCACGCCCGGCCCGCGGCTCCCCAGCCCATACCTGGCAACTATGGGTGCACGCCCCACCCTCCAGGTGAGCAGCGCCAGGCTCCGCCCTCGCCGCAAGCCCCGCCCCCCACCCGCGCCTGCGTAGTGCGTCCGGCGGCGCCGGGCGCCGGGGCGGCGCGGCCGTCGCAGTTCGGCGGGCGTAGTGCGCGTGCGCCGTGGTGGCCGGGGGGCGGGCGGCGGCCGCGGCAAGGAGCGGGGGTGGGGAGGCGCCGTCTGGCTCGGGCTGGGCCGGCGGGGAGCACGAGCGAGCCACGGCGGCCCCGTGGGCAGCCTCGGTGGCCGACAGGTGAGACGCGGGTGGGGCCGGGTGCAGGACTGTGAGGGGAAAGCGAGTGGGCCTCGCGGCGCGCGGACCCAGGTGAGCACAGCCCACGGGGCCCCGGGCGCATTGTCCGCGGGCGGCGCCCCTCAGCGCCCCCTGCCGGCCGGGCTCGGTGGGGCCGGGGCGCGGCGGGCTGGGGCCCGGGCGTGCGCGAGTTCCTTTGTTCGTCGCCCCCGCCCGGTCCCCGCCGCCCCCGCCAACATGGCGCTGGCGGGGTCCCTGCCCCAGTCCCGCGTCCGCTTCCCGCGCGCTTTGTTCCGTGCCGGGCGGGGGGCGGGGGCGGGGGCATTGCGTAACCGGGCGGGGGAGGGGCGTGGCGGGACCCCCGGGGTGGGTCACTCCGGTGACGCCCTGCCTGGGGGGCTCGGGGCGCGGGCCTGCGTGACCTTGGGTTTGCCTCCCGGAATGCACCGGATAGATGTGCGGTGCGGATACTGCGCAGCGCGGAGGGTCGCGGTCCCTGGCGGCTTCCTGCACGGATGGTGCGTTCTGTGCCTTTCCGGGAGGAGGGGGTGTCGGGTTGAGAAATGGCTTCAGTCATCCACGTCGTTGCATGCGCATCCCAAAGTTTGTTTACGCAATTGTTTTTATATTGATTTGGTTTCGATGATCTGTGAATTGGGTTTTGGGTTTTGTAAGGATTTTTCTGTGTGTATGTGCAGTCTTATTTCTGGTTTAAAGGCTTATTTATTTGTCGTGGACATCCAAAAGCCATGCAAGATACGTTTAAGTGTTGTAAAGGATTTCAGTATGACTAGCGAGGAAGATGGTATCCGTATCGAAATGCGAATACCTCACTAACTTTCCTTGGAATTTTCTGGAAGAAGCTGCAGCCTGAAAGGATTGATGGAGAGTAATTGCCTTCTGCATAGCTTTTGTTAGGGAGTGAAAATGAAACCGGATCTTAGACATTTTTTACCTACACATCCTGAGCACACTTCTGAGGTGAAATTTTGGAAAGATAGAAGAGAGGAGGCGCATCTTTAGCCTTCCTTTTCACCCCTTCAGCATTAGTTAATGGGCGAACACGATTTACAGGAAGTCCGTTATCAGATTTGATAATTGAGTATTAACGTTGCCTGCTATATTTATAAAAACACGTACTGTTTCTTCCAGTAAGTAAAACGGAATTAGCTTAAAATCCTACTGAAATGCCTAAGAAATGGATCAAAGAAGGGGGCTTTCAGTCTGAATTAATTTGTATGAGGTCTCCTGTACCCTAGACTGGCCTTGAACTCAGTATCTTCCTTTCAGTCTGGAGTACTAGCCAGCGAGGGGCCATCTTTTTATACTTAAGGTTTTTCAAATGTATGTGTATGGATGTTTTGTCTGCGTATTTGTCTGTATACTACGTGTGTGCCTGGTCCCCAAGGAGTCCCGAAGAGGGCTCTGAACTCTCGGGACTGGAGTTAGACAAATGTGAGTGCTGGGAACCAAACATGGGTCCTTTGGAAGAATAGTCAGTGAGTGCTCTTAACTGCCGAGCCGTGCTTAAGATTTTTTAAAAGTAGATTTTCACTCTGGGATTTTTCTAGTCATGCCTACTTTTAGTGTTCAAAGGACATGTTCTAAGACTTTCTGGGATAGCTAAGCTCTGCTGCTACTCGTCTCTTAAACAGGATAGTGTGGTAGAGCTGGACTCCAGATTTGGCCTCCCAGGACAACAAAGTAACTACCATGTAAACATTCCTTAACTAGAGTAGGTGGTTTTAGGGGATGAAGGCATTTGTTTCGTGTTGTTGGTACACCCCCAGCACGTGCCCCCAGTCTGTGGATATAGGCGGGTCTGGCTGTTTAGGTAGGTGTCTTTAATTGCCAGCTCCAGAGTAGAAGTCAGTATGGTGGGAAAGCCCTGTGCTTGGGCCCTGCCATTCTCTGTCATGCTGGGGGATGAGGTGCCCAGTTGTTCTCTGCTTAGGATCACAATTCACATTTTCATTTTGGGAACTCTGAAAAATACTGCTATTAGTGAGCTTTGAACTTCCTTTTATGGGGCAGAAGAGAGCTGAAAACAAAAGATGAAAGGGATTGGTGGACTGACAGTGACTACTTCCCTTGCAAAGTGGAAACCGGGAGAAGTCAATAGAAAAACAGCTAGTTCCGCATCCGATCACTTCAGGATGGGGTTTGTCAAGGATCAAAACTGAGAGCACCTTGATGAGGCACCGTTGCTGTCTTGTGGATTGAAATGGTCTGCTGGGGAAATCAGTTGTTGTCTTTGATTCTTCTGAAGGTCAGATAACTTAGTTTCAGTTTGGGTAGCTTCCGTAGGAGTGACTCTGTTTTGATCTCTGGGAGTCTGGTGCAAGATGGGGCTTGAAGATCATGGCCTCTGGACTTTATTTGACAGTGTCGTTATGCTGTGTTTCAGTTAGTAGTCCTCCCATTAAGAATGGTGCTGTGGGAGTGATGTGATTTGTGTGCACCTCTTTGTTTTGTGGGTGGTCCAAAATGTCACCCTTACCATTTGTAAGCATTAGTCTCCTGGAAAAACTTTTTTGTAGAGTTTGATCTTTGGGGTAGTCCAGTTACACTGGACTGGCTGCATTGTTAATTATTTGCAGCATTTTTTTTCTAATGTGTTAGAAATAACACGGAGGGAACCAGGCCTGACATACACCTGTAATCCCCGTAGTGAGGGATGGAGGAGGCGAGTGGATGAAAGTGTCAGGCAGCACAGACAGACCTATTGTTGTGAAGTATTCGGAGGTTGAAATGCTGTCTGCATGCTCATTAATAGAACCTCAGTTTGATGGAGAATACTTAAAAGCAAGTCTTTTCAGCTAAATATCTATTCTTTCTCTCTTCCTAAATGAGAAACTGCTTTTTTTCTACTGCTTTGTTCAGTTTGGAAGCCTGGTGTTGTGCAAAACATTGTTCAGGACCTTCTCCCCTGGGTGGACCTCACCTCTGTGCAGTACTGGGCATATACCTGGAGGGGAGACTTTAAAGCCTTCAACCCCTGAGCTGCAGCCTGGGAGGAAGCCTGTCTTTCTCCAGGCTGTATTTGACTTGTAGAGTTCCTCGGGGTAGTTCCAAATACACAGCTGGGCAAGTCAGTGTTGATCCCTTCCCCTTCCTTCCCAGCTCTGCCACAGTTACTAGTGTCTGTTTTGTCTGTGTCATGAAGTAAACAGTTTGCTTGGAAGTGCCTTCATATCTAGTTTAAGTTGTTTTTACTGGGTACCTAATTTAAAATAGTTCTGAGTCAAAGCTGGAGAGATTGCTCAGCTGTTAGGAGCACTTGCTGCTCTTGGAGAGGACTCCTATCTGGTTCCTTGCACCCATATGACAGCCTACAAGATTTGTTCAAGTTCTAGGGACTCTATTGCCCTCTTCTGGCCTCCATGGGCATTGCTTGCTCATGGTGCACATATACATACATACATACATACATACAGGCAAAACATCCATGGATGTAAGATAGAAATAAATCTTTAAAAAAAATAGTAATGCCTTTCCATGAGGCCTGTAGGACTAAAGTACATTAGAATTTTGTCTAATAGTTTATAGGGAAGTTATAGTCATGCTTACAGTGATGGGTTTATGTGCCCAGGAATATCTGGGAAGAGGAAGATGTGCAGTAGGAAAGAAAAGAAGTTCAAATGGTGGGCGGGACAGTAGGAACCATGCTGGTAGCAGTTAATAAATAGTCTTCAGGGAGAGAAATATACCCACTCATTCACTCTTTGGATTCCAGCTGAAAGTTAGTGGAAGTTACCTTTACTCTCAGGAGGCCTAAGGACCTTACCAGGAGTAGGCCAAAGTTCACTATAGTTCATTCTTTCTTGGCACACAGTAACTCCAGTGGACATTGAGATATATTAACATCTGTGGTTTCTTGTGTCTGATAACTTGTATGAGAATAAATTTGGAGCCAGATCTTGGATACTGTATTTTACATGAATGTAGTTGGTATTATTTGAGACAATGTCTCACTGTGTGGGGGAAACTTGGTAAGGTAGAGCAGGTCTGAGACTCCAGCACTCGGGTACCCACCTGAGATGGTAGGCATCTCCCTGCTCCCTGCCATATTCCTGGCCTAGAACACATGATCACACTCCCCACGTAAGGTCAAGTAGCCCAAAACTGATTTCTTCATGCTAATGAGGTACCTAGAGGCCCTGAGGGTTTAGTCAATAAGCTTCCCTTCCTGGACATTCCTACCTACAAAATTTCTGGTCCACCCTGAGAAGTTGGTATGCATCCATTTTCCACGGTGAACAGTCAATTAATGGTATGGATAAACATGGACTGTCTCTTCCATCAAAACTGCCGTGGGGAGAATGGAGAAGGCCTTTGCCTATAGAGCAGTAGCCTAAGTCTCCTGTAGAAGGACTCTGATTCCAGACAACCGCCTACCTTCAGTGATTAAGCTGGAGTGTCCCGGGTTGTTTGTTCTCTCCCGTGGGATCCCAATGGTCGAAGCCAGTGGATCCCCAATTCTTGATTCCTGGACTCTTCTGTGTGGCACCCCAGCGGTGACTGGGTGCCAGGGGTCAGGGGACCCCAACTTTAGCCTTCCCAATCTTAGACTGTGTTCTCCCACCCCGGGTGGTGTCTCAATGCTACCCTAAAGCCCAGCACCAGACAGTGATGGAACAGGGATACTCAGGCAGTCAAGCCCTCCCTGCATTTTGCCTCCCCAGCGGGGCAGAACATGGACCCACAACTGTGCAGCCCTTGCTAATCTGGGACTGTAGACCAGGTTGGCCTTAAACTCAGATCTGCCTGCTTTTGCCTCCTAAGTTCTGGGGCTAATGGAACAAGTCTCCACATGTTGCCAGGGGCTTATTTTTTAGGACAGGAAACCATATTAACATAGGATCAGGACTAGATTTCTGTTCTAGAGCAGCGTGAAAGATGGGTGGACCTCTTAGAGAAGTGATGAAGTCAGCTGAGGCTGGGAAGTTTGTCTGGACTCACCAGCATGTTCATGTCTTGTTGAAGTAGATCTATTCAGTGTGGGCATTAGTCACATTTTGGCAGAGTAAGTGAAAAAACAAAGATTGGTATTTTTCTAAGTTCTAAGGATCAGGCTTTGTGCTGAACAAGGCCTTGAGACTAGTAAGTATTTAAACCAAATAATTTTTTAAAAGTTTTTTTTTTTTTTAAGATTTATTTATTCATTTTATGTATGAGTTCTCTATCTACATGTACACCTGCATGCTAAAAGAGGGCATCAGATCCCATTATAATTGTGAACCACCATGTGGTTGCTGGGAATTGAACTCAGGACCTCTGGAAGATCAGCCAGTGCTTTTAACCACTGAGCCATCTTTCCAGGTGCGCCCCCCCCCCCTTTTTTTTTTTAAAGTCAGGATCTCTCGTAGTCCAGGCTGGACTCAAACTTGTGTTCTTCCTGCCTCTACTTCCCGAGTGCTGAGAGTGTTGGGATTCTAGGTTTACACTCTCAGGTCTGTAGGTTTTGTTTGTTTGTTTTTTTTGCCTCTAGTCACTTCATTGTAAAATCTGGGCTTTATGTTTTATGTTGGGTTTGTCAGTCTTATTCACCTTTTTTTTTTTTTTTTTTTTTTTTTTTTGGTTTTGTTTTGTTTTTTTTTTTGGTTTTTTGTTTTTTTGAGACAGGGTTTCTCTGTGTAGCCCTGGCTGTCCTGGAACTCACTCTGTAGACCAGGCTGGCCTCGAACTCAGAAATCCACCTGCCTCTGCCTCCCGAGTGCTGGGATTAAGGGTGTGCGCCACCACCACCTGGCGCAGTCTTCTTGTATACTAACATTGCTACAACTAGCTTGAGTTGGGTCCTGACACAGGGGATAGGGAAAGAATATTCTTTTTCCTACTTGTGATGGTTCCTGGGAATTGTCACCATGAGAGAATCTACAAGCTCCTGGTAGAAAGGCTCTGAGCTTTGTGCAAGCTTATCTTAATGAAGTTACTTGTTGTGGGGAGACCCACCCACTGTGGCTGGCATGGGTCCCTGACTGAGATCTTGGACTGTAGAAGTGAAGAAAGGGGACAGAGAGCACGTGCATTCATCTGTTTCCTGGTTGTAGGTCACTGGGCCCTGTGACCAGCAGCTTCAGCCTCCTGCCACCTTGATTTGCATTTGTTCCCTTGAACTCTGAGCCAGAGTAAACCTTTCTCCTTTGAGTTGCTTTTGTCAGGGTATTTTATCACAGCAGCAGAAAAGAAGCTGTGGTACTATGCAGTAGTCTGTTTTCTTTGTGTGTGTGTGTGTGTGTGTGTGTGTGTGTGTGTGTGTGTGTGTGTGTGTGAGAGAGAGACTTAGCTTTCATCTGGATTATTGTAGACTCATGAGATTTTTTTTTTTTTTGTAACCAGTGTTCTAATCACACAGTCCTTTTCTTCCGCTTGTCCCAACTTGAGCGCATAGTGGGCCTTTACTTGACATGCTGTGTTAATGTTAGACATGTGGGGTTTTTGCGTCCTACTGTGAGATGTCTGGGGTTCAAGTTTTAGTTTTCTACCAAATGTTTATGTTGTTTTAGCTCCTGTGGTTGGGAGTGGAGTTTAGGGCCTGTCAGCTCTGCTATGTCCTTGCTACTGCTACTGTTCTCCTTCCATTGAACTGACTTGGGACATACACACATTTTGATGCTCTGTGGAATCAAGGTTGGTACTTTAAGGTTTCACATTGAATTCATCTTTTTTTCTTTGATGTTGAAATGTGTAGTCTTAGCAACATCAATGCAATTGCCTTCCCCTATATTACATCCGTAGTTGTTTGAAAATAGTAGCACAGCTGTAGGTTCTGTTTGACTAACAGTTCTTTATGTCTTTTGAAACTTAACTACATCAGTTTATTGTTGATATTCTGAACCAGAAAGCCTTCTAAAAATATTAGCTGACTTGATAAGATGGCTCGGTAAAGTAAAAGCACTTGTTCAGGCAAACTTGACCACCTGAATTCCATCCTTATGTCTCACAGTAGAAGGAAAAATTAACCTTCATATGTCCAGTGTCATGAGAACACCCTCTCCCCCCCATACACACACAAATAAAGCTCCCTTGAAAAAAAATTTCAATTGTGGTATAAGTTTGGCTTATTTGCATTAAATCCTCTCTTAATCTTTAAAGATTAATATAATGTTTTTAACGTTTGGCTTTTTGGGACAGGGTCTTATGACCCTCTTGGCTCAGCTCAAGTTCTGGGATTGCAGACCCAGCTACTGCATGATGCCTGCTTTCATTTTCTTACTGTGTTTTTGTTTGCTTTTTTCCCCCATGTCACATATCCCTGTGAACATTAATGTAATTCAGAATTCAGAACAGTTTTCAGAAGTCGTAGTGCCATCTCTGTTGGTTTGTCATCTGTTCTGCCTGCCCCAATAACATGTTTCTGTTCCTTCTTTGGTGTTTGAGTTTTGAAAATAGAAACATACATATTTTAATTTCCTCCTTTTATGCCATGGGTTTCTTTGATGTCAATAATTCTGGGGACCCATGGCGAAGTCTTCATACTGAGGCAGTGCTTTGAGGAACAATGGATTGTTATCTAGTAGAAGTGCTGTTTTTGCTTGCCTTCCATCCAGGTTCAGTGCCTCTTCACTGTGACTCACTTTGACAGTTTGAGGTTCAACAGCAAATTTAACATGAGTCTAATTTAAAAAAATTTTTTTTAATTTAAAATCTAAAGATTTTAAAAAAAAAAAAGATTTATTTTTATTTTCATTTCCATAGAAATGTGTGTTATAGCATATTTATGTCATGTGTCTGTGGTTCCTGATGGAAGCCAGAAGAGGACATCCCACCCCTTGAAGTTACCAGCAGTTGTGAGGTACCCTATGGAGGTGCCGGAACTGAATTTGGGCCCTCTGTAAGAGCAGCGCTGGCTCTTAGGTACTGAACCATCTCTGCAGTTCTAGGTTCACTCTTACTATAGGGCCTGACAACTTTTTTATTTTTTTTTATTTTTTTTTGGGATTTTCGAGACAGGGTTTCTCTGTATAGCCCTGGCTGTCCTGGAACTCACTCTGTAGACCAGGCTGGCCTTGAACCCAGAAATCCGCCTGTCTCTGCCTCCCAAGTGCTGGGATTAAAGGCATGCGCCACCACTGCCTGGCCTGGGCCTGACAACTTTGGCAGACTGGTTTTTTTTTTTGTTGTTGTTTTTCCCTTTAAGTCTAGAATTCCTTTTTTTTTTTTTTTTCTAAAAGGAAGTATGCTATGACTTTACTTTGGCATATCCAAACTGACATTACTGTATTTGTACAATTACTAAGTAAAATAAGATTTGAACATAAGCTTGCCAGTTCTGCAGTAGTGTGGCTCTGAGAACCCCTGTGCCTACCCAGTGATTCGTGTATGGATAGTTAGTGTACCACACAGGTAGGTGGACAGAAGAGTAATCACTGTTCTGGGCAGCAAAGAGCAGGATTTCATAGTGTTACTCAGCAGTGTGGCGTCAACACTGTTTTCAGCCTCCGTTTGTGCACTGGTGGGTGAAGCCGCCTGAGGGAGGCCTGTGTGCCTTTCCTTCTGTCTTCTTAGGGGAAGTTCAGGGATCTTGGTATTTGTTGCTTTTCTCTTTAAAATTCCTTCTCTTCCTTGGATGTTTTGCTCAAGCCTTACTTTGTTGGGTGTGTTTGGAGTGGAGATGCTGATGTGCCCAGTACATGCCACAGTCATGAACAGGGTCTGCAGTTCTTGGCTTCACTGACGTACAGACTCCTAGTCCTCAAAATTAGTGAGTGTTACTTTGCTTGATAAAATTGACTGGTTTTCTCAAAAAGGTTGAGCTCTATAAATGCAGAGATTGTTCTCGTTTTGCCTTAATTACCTTTCCTGGTACTTAGTTTACTCCAGGTTCTGAGTAAGTACAATGGCTGAGTTAAATGTAAGGAACTCAAGGCTGTGAGGTTCAAGTTCTTGGTCTGCTGTACAGGTAGTCATCATGTGATGGTTATGTAGATAATCACAGCTTTTATTCTTTATTATTTTTTCAATGTTGGTGATTGACTCTGAGGGCCTCCAAGTCAATCACCAACCTACCTACACTTAGTTCAGGAATTGGAGAAGTTAGAGGGTGTCTGGATCAGAAATCAGTGCAGTGTGCTCAAGCCATAGTGCTGCTTCTGTGCGCTCCTGTCCCTGTGTAACGCCGCCTCATGGCCAATCCAATCCAGGAAAACTGGGAAGGAGATGTGGGGGTGCAGTTCAGCTTAGGTAAAGTTAGAACTACAAATCATAGTGAGCTCAGGGTCTGAAGGACCCAGCCCAGCTGTTGCTGCAGTGGCTGATGCTGGTAGTGCGCCTGGAGTACTGATGGATATTACACAGCTATCTATCCCTGAGGTACGTTCATCCCGGCTAAGGGAGGGCACCAGCAGACCAAAGAAAGGGTTTTGTGAACCAGGGAGTTCATTTGAGTTACTTTACCAGAGCTTCAGTCACTTCTGCAGCTCCTCTACCAAGAAATTCCAACTGGTAAGCTGTTGACCATTTTCTGCTTATTGGAAGGGAAGGGTATCTCCTAAGTCCTGTGACCAGCCTTCTAGGAGAAAATGTTTCATTTTGGATCTCCTGAGGGCTTCACATGGGTCTTCCCCAGCTGCTCTGCTTCACGACTGCAGTAGTGAAGTCTAACCCTGAAGAAACAGCTACACTACAGTGGATGAGAGTGTTGATTGGACAGCACTGGAAACCTAAAAGTCAGATCCAGTGGTGTGTGGTCAGAATCAACTGAGCTGGAGACCTTGGTAGCTATTGGGCCAGTGGGAGTGGCTGTTCTGGACCAACACACAGGGACCTACCTATCTCTGCTCCCTCCTCTGGCGTTTTTCTCACAACCTGCCCCACCAGTCTTCTAGACAAGTAATGAAGTGACTTACCAGAAGATTGTACAGTCTTGCACTGTGCAAACAAAAATCTGAGAGAAGTGTGGGAATATTATAGTCAGAACACATACCCACGAAAGATGCATACAGATTTGTATATTATACAAGGTGGTTCACAGAGCCCAAGCTCAGGTTTTTGTACATTTCAGGTATAGAGCTAATACACTGATGATAGCATTCATTTCTTTGACAGATTCTTGCTGTGTAGCTCAGGCTGGTGTGTGGACCTTTCTTTGTAGTCCAGGTTAGCGTCAAATTAGCAGTCCTCCTACCTCAGCTTCCAAAATGCTAGAATTACAGGCCTACGTTATATTTTACATTCTCTGTTTTGTGTACTGTATCAAGTGACTAGTCTGATTTCTGGTTACTTTAAGACTAAGTTAGGAAAAGTGTTCAACTGGGGTTTGAGGAATTACCAGGAACGAGGAAGAGAGGCTAGGAGACATGAAAAATAGAGTTAAAAATAGCATTTAACCTGCAAGAGTAAAACTGAGCGGTGGCTGGTGAAGTCCCAGGACTCTTAGTGGGAAAGGCATTGTGTGGCCTTTCAAGTAGATTATGGTGGACTAGTACAGGGAGGGCCCATCTATCTGAGGGGGAGGGGAATTTGAGCACAATTTCGGGGCAGAGTAAAAAAGGAGAGACTAATGTAAAAGCACTGTCTATTTCTATGCTAAAAAGTGACTGCATGCCTTTCAGTCTGGTCAGGTCACTTATGGGAGAAAGGACCTTGCCTTATTTATTTATTTATTTATTTATTTATTTATTTATTTATTTATTTATTGGGTTTTTTTTTTTCCGAGACAGGGTTTCTCTGTGTAGCCCTGGCTGTAACTCACTCTAGACCAGGTTGGCCTCGAACTCAAAATCCACCTGCCTCTGCCTCCCAAGTGCCGGGATTAAAGGCGTGCACCACCACTGCCTGGCAGACCTTGCCTTATTGAGCAAGATTGTTCCTTGTGTGTGGCAAATAAGGTACCAGACATACTGGAAGTCAGGAGGTCAGACTGCTCTCCCCAGTGCCCCAGTGGCCATCCATGTTCTTCCTGAAAGGCACCTTAGTGGGAACTCTATTTTCTCTTTCTCTATAAATATTGACTCAGTATTCCTTCATTTTGGATTTATCTGGCTTCTGAAAAATTCTTAACTGTAGCAGTGATGAAATTAATAAGCTACACCTGAAATTTTGACCAGTTGCTATATGCAGAAATCAGTCTACAAACTCCAAATGAATGGAGATCTCCAGACTCTAGTGTGTTTAGTGTGTAGCTGTCCACTCTATCCCTACTGGTGAACTTCAGTGAGAATCAGTTTCATCTTATTCCTTCTTGGATTTTGATACATGGTCTGGTGTAGATCAGGCTGACCTTGAACTCCTGACCTTCCTGCCTCTTGCTTTCAGAGTGCTTCCGCCCTTTGAATATCATTTTCTGAAACCAATTCTTAGGTTGAGTTTTTAGGTTCTTTATTCTTTTTTGATAACTGGTGTGTCTTAGTTAAGATTTTACTGCTGTGAACAGACACCATGACCAAAGCAACTCTTACAAGGACATTTAATTGGGGCTGGTTTACAGGTTCAGAGGTTCACTATCATCAAGGCGGGAGCATGGCCGAATCCAGGCAGGCATGGTGCAGGAGGAGCTGAGAGTTCTGCATCTTCATCTGAAGGCTGCTAGGAGAATACTGGCTTCCAGGTAGCTAGGATGGGGGTCATAAAGCCCATTCCCACAGTGGCACACCTATTCCAACAAGGCCACAGCTACTCCAACAGGGTCACACCTTTTAATAGTGCCACTCCCTGGGCTGAGCATACAAACCATCACAAGGTGGTACTTTATTTATTATTAGAGAGTGAACTAAAGGCTATGGAATCTTTCATCTAAACTGACCACCCCTCCAAATATGTGAGAAAAGTAGCTAGTAGATACTTCCATTAATTGTGAAGAGCATGTGTTCTAGAAGTTTGACTCCTTATAGAGAGTCATAAAACTGAACATGAGGGGTGTTAATAGCATCAAAAGGTTTCTGAGTGTGTTGTGACCAAAAATATTCAGAGAGCAACAGTGAATGAATCTGAGGCGTCTGACAGTACTTGCCGTGTTGTCTGTTACAGCTTCACTGTGTGTGGCTTTGTACTGCACTTTTGCTCTTGGGATTGAGCCATCTCTCAGTGTCCAGACACTGCCTTTGCTCAGATTAGAGCTGCTGTAGGTTAGGAGTCCCAGTGTTTTCACTGTATATACAAAAATTTCTGCTCTTTAGAAAACAAAGACATTATTTCCTATTGTCGTTTCTTAGCTTGTAAGTATTAAATCAGTGTAGTTTTGAGTTATATTGTATCAGTGTTTGACTTTTAAAGTTGCTGTTTGAATGGTTTTATAAAAAAAAAAATCATTAAGCAAATTTTGATTTAGAATTAGGACAGAATTTTGAACATTTCTGAAATGGCCCAATTCTTTGTACTGTTCTTTTCTGTGACAGTGCATTCTTAGCAGCGACGATCAAAGAATCAGAAATACCTGCCATTTGTGAAAACATGGTGACATTCTTCATTTTGTAGTCTCAAGCGTTTTAGCTAAGATTTAATTCTTTGTAAAAATGAAGTGCATTTTTATTAGTATGAAAGTTTGTTTTCATTTTTAATAATAAAATTTATTAGATTATATTAATAATAAAAGTCTACCAAATAATTGTTTTGAAGTAAATTCTTTGTAACTCTTAAATAACTGTGCTTTGTGTACTTTGTATTTTTGTTTTTGTTTTTGTTTTTCAAGACAGGGTTTCTCTGGGTAACCATGGCTGTCCTAGAACTCACTCTGTAGACCAGGCTGGCCTCGAATCAGAAATCCACCTGTCTCTGCCTCCCAAGTGCTGGGATTAAAGGTGTGTGCCACCACTGCCCGGCTTATCATGTATTTTTATCCTCGGGGTTATGTAAAATTTCTCTTGCAAAAGTTGAGGAGGCCCTGAAACACACCTCAGCTTCTCTGCTCTTGAGTCATTGTGGTTTGATAATTCACTAAGTAGCCACTGAGAAAGTATAGTCTTTTATGATTATAGCTTTGTGTCAGAAAAGGATACAAAGGACTAGCCAGAGGAGGTCCTCTGAGTGAGGTTGTAAGGGCATCCTCCTGTGGAGTCAGGTCAGATGACTCCTGGTACAGCCATACACTAGCATACGGAGTGCTGTCAGTCAGCAGAGCTCACATGGGCGTGTGTGTCAACAGACTACTGATGGTTTGTGTGTCATCTTGATTGGTTGAGTAATTGGTATCTCCTTTCCCTAGATGTCTGGCTGCTGTCTGGGGCTCATAAGCTGCAGCCTCCAATCTCTTGGTTGGTCTTTCTGTGTGGCCAGCCCCCCTTCCCAATCATATTATTAGTGTTAATTAGCTGGGAGTTCACCTTGACTCTGAGACAGTCTCATTCTGGGAAGTTTTAGGATATAGAGGAACCTTTGGGGACCTATACAAAGGCTGCAAGCTCCGGTGTGCCATCGATAATTCTGCTTCTCCAGGGTAGCTGAGGACCCTACCTTGAGTTGCACCGTGGTTGTTGGTGCTTGAGTGCCTAGTGCCTTTGGCACAGGGCTAGGCTCTGCTGGAGTAGCAGGTCAGTCGCTGCCACAATTGGTGGGTTTTAGGTGTTTTGAGCTCTACAACGTGCAGAGAGGGTTGGTAAGATCTGAGGCTTCTTTTGAGAGTCAGCTGCACTGTGTTGAGTCTTCCTGGGAAAGGGGTGCTGTATTTCAGAAGGAAGGTAAAAAAATTGAGTGTACCGGTTGCTGCCATCTGGATTTGTGGTCATTGTTAAAATTTGGTATCTGTGGTTTTAGACCAAGGGATTTTGCTTAAATTGTTAATGTTTTTTGGCTTTGAAGAACTTAGATACTACTTAAAAGTTTATGACAGCCAAGTTTTTCAGCAACCTGAAGTAATTGAGCCCTTCCCCCTTTTCATTTTTTGGTGGTGCTGTGGATGAAATCCGGGGTTTTTCACATGCAAATGATCTGTCAGGGTACTGCGCCCCTTGATTCCTCACGTTAACACTGATGTACAGAGACCTTTATGTAGGCTTAGATGGTGTATGTTAGAACAGTTTTATGGGATTTCTAGTAAGTGTTATTTTATTCCCAGGAAGGTTCTGAATTGCAATTCTCAGAATTACAGAATCTAAAGCCATTGACCCATTGACCCCATTTGCTCTTGACTTCTGTTCTTCAAAGTGGGCTCTCACCCAACCTGGCGCCTGGATTCAGGTGACTTTGTCTCAAAGTAATTGTCCTTTTATGGTGGGAGGTTTCAAGAATGTTGGGAAAACTGAAATGAGCAGGTAAATATCTGCATATGGCTCCCTCCAGATTCTGTTTGGGCATATGTCACAATGTACATTTGGAGGTCAGAGGAAAAATATTTGGAGTTGGTTCTCTCCATCCTTACGTTGGATTCTGGGATCCAGGTCAGCTTGTCCGCTTGTGCCGCACATGAACCATTTACCACTGGACCATTTTGCAGGCTTCATTTTTTTAAAAAAAAATATTAGGAATAATGGGATTGAGATGTAGTTCACTTGCTAGACTACACACATAGCATGCATGAGGCCCTGGCCTCCTTCCTTCTTTCGCATTATAAAACCAGATGTGGTGGTAAATATCTGTGTTTTCAGCACTGGGTGGTAGAGGCAGGAGGATCAGAGGTTCAAATGCATACTGGGCTACATGAGACCCTGTCTCAAAAGGATCTTACAGTAAATTACATACTTTAAAACACAGCATCGTGCCACAGAAGCCAGTTCTAAACTCAGCTTCCACCTCTACATTTCTTCTTCACCATGCTTGCAAGGCAGCTGCTTTCACAGAGCCATCTGCTGGCCTCTTGACTGAACTTTCCTTCTTTTCAAGGTTATGAGCATATACTAATTGTAAACAGTGGTGCTTCATTATGACACCTTTACACACGATTATGAGGTATTGATCATATTCATTCCTGTTACCTCTTCTCATCTTTCTTGCTCCTGCTCATCCCCTTTCCCAGCCAGCTCCTTGTCAACTTCTCATGTCATTTATTTGTTTATTTTTTATTTATTTATTTGTTTATTTTTTTGGTTTTTCGAGACAGGGTTTCTCTGTGTAGCCCTGTCTATTTTTTATATAACTTACTGAGTTTAGGGTTAGGTTACCTGAAGGAGTATGAGTGAAGGGTCATTTACAGGAGCACGGGCAACTTACCAATGGCTGCATCACTGAAGAACACCCCCCCAACATTGACTGCCTAGAGATGCTCACATTCCTTAAGCCTAAAGGCCTCCTGAGCCCTTCCTCCGCATGGCATAACTGATTGGCCCAGGCAGACAGCTGCTAAAATTCAAGAGTGAAACAGCCATGTTATGCCTAGAAATGTTCTGTAGCACCCCTCTTCCCATTATCTCTCCTGCAGCCACTTGGTGACTTTACTATAGCACTGGGGTAGGAGAGGAGACCAGTTAGCGTCTGCTATCCTAGAAACGACTACATTTGTTTAATTTTTTTCCTTACTAAACTAACCACATAATAAAATAACTTAAAGATGATCTGTGTCTCTAGAAAACTTGAATTAAATTAATCCAGTCAAAAGAGCTATTTTCAGAATGCTGCTTTTTATCTGACTTTTCAAAGCACTCAGTCATCTATTGAGGCAGGAACAGGGCTCAGCAGCTCCACTCAGTGTCTTGGGGAGGAGACTGCATTTCTTGATGGTTTTAAACAGGAGTTGGGTGGGGCCTAGACTCTGTTTACTGATTGTTACTCAGGAAGATAGAAGACTGTTGTTACTGCTAGGAAACAAAACTCTGACCTCACAGGGAGCACGCTAACTCTTGTGGCTGGCCTTCGAAAGAGATTCAGACTATCCTGAAAGCCGTGTTTCAGTGTGGAAACCGTTTCATCGGATTTTTATGGTTTGGGAACAAAAAAGTCAGAGGCAAGATATTTCAAGTATATTGGTGGAAATATCAGGTAAACAAGCTACAGCAAAGATGGTCCAAGTTTCAGATACTGTATGAAGACATTCTGTGCATTCCCAAAGGCTTTACCTGACAGTCATGAGGAAGCTAGGCCAGCCACTTAGGTGGACTAGAGCTAGGCCAAGATGAAACTCAGAGTTTCGGCTCATTCCACAATCATGAATTCTGATTAGTCAGCAGTAGGTGTGGCTTTTTTCTACGAACTTTACTGCACATTAGTTTGCTCCAGAAGGCCCCTTGTAGATCTGGGGGCGTGGCTCAGTGGTGAAAAGTACTTGCCTGTAAAGCAGACAGAGCATGAGCATCTAGTGCCAGCAGCCTATGGGAAGGTGGGGGAGGGGGATGTCCGGCAGCTCATGGCGTCGGGGCACAGACAGGGCAGGGCGACGACTGTTGGACGACCCAGGCCGCCCTCAGGTTTCTGCACCCCTGTTCTGCATGCTCATAAACAATGTGTATACACACATGACAAGCGACAACAGAAGACCCATGTTTGCAGGTCCTCAGATTCTCTTAAAGGTTTGTTAAATTCAACTTCGAATAGCAACAGAAAATGTTGCCAGGATAGCTGAAACCTAGTGAGGACACACACTTCAGAACATTAGCAACCTAACACTTCCAGGGCATTAATATTTGTACAAGTTAGCAGTTTTTCTTAATTTTTTGAAGTAGTTTTATAAATAAATGCAAAGAAGAGAAGTGGAGTTATGGCTAATTTATTATTAATTTTTTAAAATTAAATTTAAATTAAGATTTAGTTTTAGCCAGGTGTGGTGGCAGAGGCTGGTATGTCTCTGAGTTTGAGGCCAGCAAGGGCTGGTTGTACAGTGAGATCCTATCAAACAAAAAAGATTTGCTTTTTGTTTTATGTGTAGTGAGTGCTTTGCCTTCCTGTGTAGGTACCGTGTGTCTACCTGGTCCCAATTGTAGCTTCTGCATTATAGCCTCCGAGTTGGTGCTGGGAGCTAAGCCTGGCTCTTTTGCCATTTTTCCAGCCCCAGGAACGGCTTTTAAAGTTGTGATACACTGCATCATCTTTATTCTATGCTGCCGATGCTCTAGTGATGAAATTCACGTAGAGGAAGGTTGGAATTGGCAGAACCAATGACAGGTCTGAGCCTGGAGGGTTAGAGTAGCAGGAGGCCCTGCAGGCGGCAAGCCTGTGTGCTAGGTTGTGGCTAGCGGTGCTGAATGCTGCTCAGGGTTCAAGAGAACTGAACATGATGTAAGCGCTTGCATGGTTTACCTTCATGTGTAGTGCTTTATCTGTAAGCACCCCTGAAAGGGAGCTGGGCCAGGGGCAGGAAGGTTGGGGGAAATTGAACACAGCAGGGAGGACCATGTGGGTTTCGATGGACCCTTGTAATCTCAGCTAGAGACTGAATAGGGAAAGATGGTACAACCATGGAGTGGTGGTGGTACACGGAACTCTGCAATTGTTTATTTAGCAGTTACAAGTAACTCAAGACTGACCACAGGAGTAGTTGGAAAAATGTCTGATTGGGAAATGTATATATGGAAATGTTTTACTCCCTGGACTTTAAAGTTTCTGGAACCAAATTTGGTGTAAACAGTACTGCTTTTGTGAAACAATTTAGCATCTGCATGGGTGGGAATGTTTCTTTGGGAGTTTTCTTGGGTTTAGTGGATCTTTATGAGAGGTTGGGAAAGAGGAGGAAAAAACAAAGTTATGTTGTCTTTTTTCCCAAGTCCTGGTCTGCCAGATGCATCTCCCCTCCCTGAGGGACCCATACCATGATCACCTCTCCCAGGCAAAAAGGGTGTGCCCCATTAAATCTTGGTGTTCACTGACCCTGGTGCCTAGCAGCAGGTGCTTTATTTAGGACAGGGCTCTCCAGTCTCTGCACACCTCTTCTCTCCACTGGGTCTGCCTGTCCTTTCTTCCCCTTCTCACTGTCAGGCATTGCCTTTGTTGGGAGCATGGCATTGCTCCAGGGATCAGTGCCTTTAGTTGAGAAGTATGCTTACATTTCACTGTTACATTTAGAGGCTCACTAGGCATTTTGCTGTCTTCATGCTCATTTTACAGAGTGCTTGGGATTCCATGTGTTTTTGCTGAACTTGAAAGGAGACACCTGGATGGTGGATTAACAAGAACACTGACCTGTGGGCAGCCTCATAGCTGAGAACATTGGATTTTCACCCTAGTCCAGCAGCTCTGCTGCTCACATAGATACAGATGAATGAAGACCCCATTCGGGAAGACACCTGGCCAGCGCTCCAGAGCTGATGCAGGTAAGCACTTGAGTGCTGTGTGTCAGTGTGCTGTGCCTTTTACAACAGCGGTTTCTCCTGGGCAGTGTGTCCTCCATGTCTTATATTTTGCTGCATGTGAAAGAAGAGCTTTGATTTCTTGAAAAAGGGAATACTTATGCTAACTATTGTTTTCTGTATAACCTAGTAGGTGCTAAATAAACACGTGAATTTCAAGTAGCAGAATATAGTGAAATCAAGGCTTTATTTTTATGAGAAGGTGAGATGTTAGCTTGTTGGATTTAGTGAGATTTAGGAGATTGGGTGGCTTTAGGGTGGGAGGAGGACCTTACTCAGTTTTTAGTATGTATGCTTATTTAAGCAGCTGTACTGCTTTGGATCTGAAATGAAAGAGGACTCAGGAGCCTGTAATTCTGGCGCTCTGAAATGGAGTCAGGAAGTCCAGGGATTCTAGGCCATTCTCCATTAAACAGCAAGTTCCAGGCGAGCCTGGACTACATGAATTCTTGTCTCAGAAACAAAATAAAAACCAAGCCTGTACACCTCTCCTGCAACAGGAATCCCTTCTGGTTTTTTTTTGTGGCACATGACTAAAAGTAACAGGAATAAAAGGGTAAATTTTTGAGACAGTGTTTCTCTCCCTGACTATCCTAGAACTCACTCTGTAAACCAGGCTGGGCTTGAACTCTTGCCTCTCCAGTGCTGGGATTGTTAAAGGCGTGTGCCACCACCACCTGCTTTAAAACCCTTTTTCCCCAAACAAAAAAAAGACCATATGGAATGTTTATAAAATTAGCAGATGAGCCAGCTCGCCTGCTTTACAAAACTTCCTTCCTTCCTTTGTTTTTTGGCCACAGGGTCTTGAACATGTTGGTTCCCCTGCCGTGGGATCACGGCATGCTGCACATGCTGTGCGGATGAATAAGACTCCTGAGTACTTAATGGTGGCGTTTGAACATTTGAGAAAGTTCTGTGTAGGGTTGAAGTGAGGTTGCTAGTGTTTAGAACTTGTTGTGCAGGCTGGCCGATGGCCTTGCTCTCTTGCCCATAGGCACCACAGCCAGCACACAGAGTATTTCCAGTTTAGAGAAGTCCAGCTTTTGTAGATGAGAGTCTCCCCTTGGGGAGCCTAAGACCCACAGGTGCTGGCCTTGAACTTAGGTGTGGTCCTCCTGCTGCCTACTTCTGGGATTGTAAGTGTGCAGCCTTGCCTGGCTGCTGTCTTTGTTTTAAAGGATTCCATCTTGTCTTCTACAGGCCTGTTTTTTTGTGTGTCCTCTTTCCATTAGCTCATTCTCTGGTTCTGTGATTACCTCAACCTCTTGGTAAACCTATACTTTAGGTCATGAGTGGCACCTGTGAGTCTCAGCCACCCTGCCCTAGGGCATAGGACAGCTTGGTCAGACTATCAGCCTTTATAGATAACACTTAAGTGTGGGCCCCTGTAAGAGTGTGCCCTCAATCCCACTGGCCAACCAGGCTCTACCAGCTCCAGGAGCACTGCTTCCTGTGCAGGCTCTGACTGTCTAAGTTGCCATCCCTTCCTCTCTAACTTAGGAACAGTTGCTTGTCCTGTGCCTTTCCATTCTCTGATCAATTCAAGAAGCATGGTTGAGATTTTAGTGTTTTACTTGTGATAAGGATGGAGGAGCAGAACAAGTTGGGCCAGAAACTGGAGATTGTCTTGGTTATGGTTTATGGACTCCTTGCATAGCCTCTGTGTCATCAGTCCCTTGACTGCACTGTTGTTCTCAGGTCATTTCAGGAAGCCATGCTGCCTGGCTCCAGCACCCACCCCATCTGTATCTGGTGTGTTTAGAAGTGCTTTTTGTTTGTTTTGCTCTTGTGAAGACACTATCAGTGGTGTTCAGAAGTTAGTTTAGGGTCCTGTGCACAGCTGCCTTCCTGCTTGTTCGTCAGCTTGTGCTTCTGAGTTTCAGCAAAGCTCTACTTTGGCCATTGCTTTTCCCCGCTCCTCTTTTCTCTATTGCATCTGGTTTCCCATGTGTTAGGCCTGTGGGTGTTGCTTTCTGGGTTTCTAGGACTGGTTTCATTCTCATGTGTGTGTGTGTATGTATGCATGCATGCATTGCATGTATGTTTGGGGAGATTGTGCTGTGGGTTGACCTTACTGATTTACATAGTCTACTTACTGATCACACCCAATGAGATTTTCAGTGTAGGTGGCTTACTTTTTACTGTTTTGTCTTGTTTTCTTGTTATTTCTGGATTTTAGAGATTATTTGGGTGTGTTTATCTTTTAATGTCTTTGCATTAAAAAATGATTTTGATCGTAACCTTGGATTATAACCTCCTTTTGAATGCTAACATTACTGGCATGTGGCACCAAGCTAGGTCCCCCACCCCTGTGCGGGGTGTGTGTGTGTGTGTGTGTGTGTGTGTGTGTGTGTGTGTGTGTGTGTGTGTTTTGAAGGTCAAACCAAGGGTCTTGTGTATTCTAACAAATGCTTTAGCAAAAATTAAGACACCTAGGCCTTTCTTGTCTAATAATTTTTAAGAAAGGTAGTTGGACATTTTAAAGGACATGGAAGTTTTTCAAGCTGGTGCTGAGGGTGGATTTGGTACTCTATTTTCTGTAGGCTGGTCTAAGAGTAGATTTGGTATTCTCTTTTATGTAGGCTGTTGGGGACGTCTTTAGGATATATATACACACACATACATATATATACATACATATATAATTTTTTGTTTCTGATTACTAGTCTAAGAAGTGGCTAGATGGAATTTGAAAGGTGTTTTGGATTTGGGATTTCTTAGAATTTATTCATGTTCACATTCCTGTTTAGCCAGCGTGTGGACCCCTGCGGGACCCCAGTCTACTAAGTTTGGGAGTTCTCTTCTGAGTATCTCTCCTTGTATACACTATACTGCTACATGCTAATAGCAAACAGTTTTCCTTAACTCCAGTGTGGCGCTCTGCTTGACAAGGTCATGCCCACTTAATGCCATGTTAGTCTGCGGTCAGCTCCTGTAGGCCTTTGCTGCCTGGAGTCTCAAACCAGGTGGTTCCTGTGTTTTCTAGATTATGAGGGGGAAGACGAGTTGTGTTCTGTACCATTTATTGTTGTACGGTCAAGAGTGAACATTAATTTTATACATGTAACTGGTTTTGTTTTTATGGCTAATCTGGGAGTGAAGAATTACTGGTCATTTTTTCTGCTCAAAGTATCTCCTTTTCAGAAGTCAACATCATGTTGGTAGTTAATGATCAATTTCAAGCTTTATGAAGTAGGGTTTTTTTTTTTAACCTACTATTTGCTGACTATAACTCGACTCTCTTGTAGGCCATGCTGGAGTATCTGCAAACATGATGAAGAAGAGGACATCTCACAAGTAAGCAATGCTTAAGCCTGTTTTTAGATAACTAGCACCTGGGACTACCTCTTATGCCAGGGCTTTTTATTGTATCTCCACTTGAAGCCTAGTACCGGTTCGTGCTAACCCTCCCGTCCATTGTCCTTCCTGGGTCCGGATGGTGTATGGGATGTGCACTTGAGCTGCTAAGGTCTTTGGTCCTGGTCATCCTCTGGTCGTGGTCATTCTCTGGCCTGGTGGGAGCCAGCTGCATGGTGGCAGACAACAGTGGGGGAAGCACATGTGAAACCTAAACCTCCAGGTCTTGATCTGCTCTCAGCCAAGATGCTGAACAGAGATACCTGATGCTAGGGTCTACCTAGCCAGCTGCTGGCTTCTGCCTTGTACCTGTAATTTATAATTTGTATTTTTATTTATCTGTAATATAATTTATATATAAAATATAATTTAAATTCCATTTAAAGTAGAATTAAACACCTTTTTTTTCTAAAACATTGTCTCACTGTGTAGTCTAAGGTGGCCTAAAACTTGTAATTCTGACTCAGCCTCCAACTTGCTGGGATCACATGTGTGCAAGCGTATCACCAGGCCTGGTAGCTGTGTATTTAGAATGACAAGTTTATCCTAGTCCTGTAGTTGCTCTGCAGTACTGACTGCATCCCTGCATCATGGATCTACCACTCAACAGTGACTTGATAATGTAAGTTACTATTGAAGGCCCTCCTCCCTCTGCCACTGTAAGTAGTCTGTACAGTTACTCCCATGTGACTCACAAGGTATATTTGAGTCCCTTAGTTGAGCTCAAGAGAATAGGTTTCTTGGTCATGGTCTTGTAAAACAGGAGTGCCTTTAGTAATGGTTGATGATTTAGCCAGACTTGTCTCACATTCAGATGAGTCCATAATGTAAATGTAATGCTCACCTAAAGAAATGACCTAGAAAACTAAAAATTGAAAGTTAGGTTAAGTGTGCCTTCCCCTGAGACAGAATAAACCTTACCTTTTCTTACTGTCTTCCTGGTTTTGCTGTATCCAGTGAGATGATCGGTGATATTGTTTTTGTGGTGGCTCTACTCATTGGCATAGTATAAATGGTAAGCCAGTTCCTGCCTCAAATGGCAGACATATAAACCACAAATACTTTGCAGTGGGTAGGAGACAAGTGAAATACCACTTTTGTAAGATCAAAGCAGTTCACTCAGATTAGATTTTTGCCATCTAAAAGAAGTTATAGAATATTAAGGTATGGTGTGTTAGCACCCCATCCCTTTTTAAAAACCTATTTTCAAATAATTACTATTGGTTAAAATATCATTGACTTAAGAGGTTAGACATTTGTTTGATTCCATAGTGTTGTGCTTGCATTTTGAACACGGGATTTCTCGTTCCCTTTCCTAAGTAATGCTGAGCACTCATTATCTCGTGAAATAAACACCTACTTCTCAACACTGTCAGTATAATTGATTGAGATATATGGCATACATGTATAAAATTATCAAAGAATACATTAAAAACAAAACACTTGAGGTTCATAGGCATACCGTGGAGAAGAGTTCGTGTTGTGTGCTTCACATTTGGGGAACTCCATCTGTTCTTTCAGAGGCTTGTTTAAGGCCAGAAGCCTTGAGGGCGTTGCGTGTCCCAGAAAGTGGAGTGAAAGTAGTTCTCACTGGAGGTTTGAAGGTGGACAGAGGCTGAGAAAAGGCAAACATGCCTTGTTGGGTTGGGTACTAGCTATAAATGTCTTGAATGGGTGAGAAGGACACCGTACTTGGCAGATCTTCCTGTTCTGGGTGTTGGACCAGATCACTGAGTGTTCAGCTTTTCAGTATAGGTTTCCTTCTCATCACTCCATCCTCGACAGTGCTGGCTTGTTGTTTCCTCCAGTAGTGGGAAGGCTCAGGGAAACCTTAGAGTTAGATGCTGAGGGAAGTCAGCAGAGCTGCAGTCAGAGCTCCCACAGCTGCCCCTAGGAGGTGCTAAGAGGATTCAAGGTTCAGCTCCACCTCAGCGGAAATGGAGTGAATTTGTTTTGGCTACTGTCTCTGTTGGGGTCTAACCCAGAGCCTCAATGGGCTAGGCAAGTGCTAGAGCCAGCTTTAATGTCTTCAGTGGAGATGACCTTGCGGATCTATCTGCTGGGTTAAGGAACATCAAGACAAGCCTTGCTGCGTTCTTTTTTCTTTGAAGTTATGTGGGATGCTGTTGCCTTGAGTGAGAATTCACTGGGGAAAGCATCCAAGTGAACTCAGGTACAGTGGGCACTCTTGTTATTTTTTAGATGTCATGTTAACTCTCCCCTTCTCCATTTGAATGGGGGATAGGTCTTCATTTCAAGGTACTGTCCTGAAAAACAGAGATGTCATGTGTTTCGCTAATTTGCTTTGACTTTGTTTTTTGTTTTTTTAAGATACAAATTCCCACTATGTATGTGCCTCTAGCAAGCCTGGAACTCATGTAGATCAGGCTGGCCTAACTCAAAACGATCCTCCTGCATCTGCCTCCAAGTCCTAGGATCAAATGTGAACACCACCACACCTAATCCAGTTATTTGCTTTGAGAGTAAATGATGGAGATTGACAGTCTGTACAGTTTGTCTGGCAAGCATCGACCCTTGTTGAAAGTTAGCTGCAGTAGTGCACATTTGTGGTCCCAGGGCTGGGGTAGTGGTGGGAGTGCTGAGATGGGAGACCCTTGGAGCTCCCTGGAGGGTAATGAGGGAGTCTGTCTCAGAAAGTGAGGTGGAGAGTGCGAGGAAGACACCAGGTGTCAGGTTCTAACTTCCATGCATATGTGCGGGCACATGCACAGGCAGATCGGCTTCAGGAATGTCCACTCAAGGAGTAAGCTGGGAATAAAATGCCAACACCAGGCCCTAGTGGAGAGAGTAATTCACTACCCTTTGTTGGTTTGTGGTGTGCTCTTATTTTCGTGGTGCCCTTGTCCAGTTGGAGTTGTGAACTCTTCACTACAGATTCAAGAACTGATGCTCAAAGAGATTCAGTAACTTGTCTGAGGCTTGACTAGTAATCAGTAATTGAGCTAGGTCTAGAGGTGGGTAAAATACCACATCATATCCACCGAGCTTCATGCTTTCTTGCCTCATCTGAATACGGGCTGAGTCACAGACACTCAGGTTAGGTAGCACTGGGTGCAGGCATCCAGGTGGACCACAGTGTTAACGGTTGGCGTTAAGTCTGTCAGGACATGGAACGCTTTTGTCATCTTGGTTAACTCAGGTAATGTGGAGTTTCCTCAGACATTGCTGGTGTTCTCACGGGGTTTACATGAAACCGTGGTGACTCGATTCTATCTCATCTTGTTTTTATGTTGTCATTTTAAATCAGGAAATGACAGTATCACCTAGGAATTTTACAAAGGAACTGCTAGGGAAGTAGGTTTTCTCTTTCTAATTATTTGCATTTGCAGAAAGACAAAGATATTTATTTATTATTTCTAAGTTTTGTAGAATCCAAAGAAAAAGAGTTGTTTTGACCTAACAGTACCAACTACAGTGGAAAGAATCACCAATAATTAATACATACAGCCAAGTTCAGCATATGGCAGACTGACTAATATTAGAACCGTGATAATCGACAAGGTTATTGTACATTGTCTTAGTTAGGGTTTTACTGCTGTGAACAGACAGACATCATGACCAAGGCAACTCTGACCAGGACATTTAATTGCGACTGGCTTACAGGTTCGGAGGTTTCAGTCCATTATCATCAAGGCAGGAACATGGCAGCATCCAGGCAGGCACAGCGCGGGAGGAGCTGGGAGTTCTACATCTTCATCTGCAGGCTGCTGGCAGAATTCTGCTTCCAGGCAGCTAGGGTGAGGGTCTTAAAGTCCACATCCAGTGACACACCTACTCCAACAGGGCCACACCTTCTAATAGTGCCACTCCCTGGGCTGAGCATATACAAACCTTGACATATGGATTAAGCAGTGGCTACCAGAATAGGACTTCTTTTTTTTATTTTCATTTTAAACCTAGTAACGGATTTCATTGTATGCTTTTCATGCATGCCCAGTTTGTTGACCCCTGCCTGCCCCTCCCGGCTACTGTCCTGTGGATCCCCTCAGCTTTCATGTCATTCATCGTGCAGTCTGTATTCTCTTACCCTCTTTTTGTTTTTTTTCCCTGGTACCTAACTCTCCCTGGAACCTTGTAAAATTCAGGGACCATGTGTGAGAGAGAACATGGTCTTTGACCCTGTGCTGGTCTGCTTAGGTGAGATTGCTCTGTCCATCTGTCTGGGATCTTTGCTGCTTCCACACCAGCTTAGTGATTGTTTTTTCTTTTTAATTTTCTAAGGAATGTCATTAGGATTTTGATGAGGAGTGCACAGAATTTGTAGGCAGCTTTAGTTTTCGGTGTGATTTCTGTCAGTTCATGAGCACGAAGATCTTTGCACCTTCTAGTATCTTCTTGCTTTGGTCTTCGACATCTTTCACTGTAGAGGCCTTCCAGCTGCCAAGTTAGGTTTTCCCAGGTGGTCTTTGTTGCTGTTTTGGTTTTGGAGCTGGGGAGAGGTCTCAGTAATTAAGAGTTCTTAATGCCATTCATTAAAACAGGGCTTAGCTCCCAGCATCCACATGGCAGCTTGGAGTCTCCACTTAACACTCCAGTCCCTGGGGAATCCGACCTCCTCTTCTGATTGCTTCCCCCCCCACACACACACCCCATAAGTAGTTTTTTAAGAATTATTTTTAGCCCCATGGAGGGAGCAAGAGCATCCATGGGCCTGACACCCCCCCCCCCCGTCGTCCTGGAGTTTGGACCACCAACCAAAGAATACACATCTATGGACCCATGGTTTGGACCACATACATATGTGGCAGAGGATAGCCTCGATGGCC
>CM052714.1:11600809-11651362 GCA_028551405.1 Uromys caudimaculatus | reverse complement strand
CCACCATGTGGTTGCTGGGAATTGAACTCAGGACCTCTGGAAGAGCAGCCAGTGCTCTTAACCACTGAGCCGTCTCTCCAGCCCCCATAAGTAGTTTTAAAGGCGTCTGATGTTAATCACCCCTTCCACATTCCTTCCTCTACCTCGCCCCATTTAATCTTTCCTTTTCTATTATTCCCTTTTCTTTATATCATTTTATTTTCTCTACTCTTAAAAATATACTCTCTTCTTGATTCTCTCCATTTAAGAGCTTCATAATGATCTTCCTCTGTTTCTCTGCTCCTTTTTTTCCAATATTGAGAGAAATTAGTTTTCTTTAATCATGAGCAAATATTTCTTGGATTACTCTTTCAGTATTGTGTGTGTTCACGTTGGTGGGGGTAGGGAAGGATATATGTGCATTTGGAGGCCAGTAATTGACATTGGGTGGTTTTTAAATTTGTTTATGTTGTATATTGATGCAGTTTCTCTCTTGTCCTCAGAGCTTGCCAGTTCAGTTAGTCCAGGCGGCTCGCCTCAGAGGTCTCCTCTCCTCCACCAAAGTGCTGTTGGTGTGAGTGCTGGGGATGAGAACTCACATCCCATCCTGTCTTCTCCTGCTTGTTCAGGGAGCTCCTTACCCACTGAGACATCCCTCAGCCTCTTGTTTTCAATTTCACAAGGTCCTGGAACTTGTCATTCCAGTGTTTGCTGTTTTAAAAATTAATTTTTATTGTTTGAGAATTTCATACAATGTAATTTGATCATATTCTCCCCTCCTGAACTCTTCCCAGATCCACCTTCTCCAAACTTTGAGTTCTTTTGTCTTTTCCTTTTTGAAACAATATTTTTATTAATTCTTTGAGGATTCTAGACGATGTAGTTTTAATTAGAATACACTTCTACCATTCCTCCCTTTCCTTCCATCCCACCACTCCCTAACCCTCACAAATTGAGAGCCTCTTTTCCAGTGTTTGCTTCTGAGTAAGCCACTGTGGATGGCAAAGTCTCACTCAGTTCTTGGGACAGGACATTGAGTTGTTTCTGCTTTGCCTGGGATTCATTCTGTGTTTGACAGCACAGAGATGCATGGAACTGCTGGGGCAGGGCAGTGGCCTTTAACAAGGCCTTCAAGCAACCTGCACCCGTCTCCACTCTCCTCGGAAAGGTCCTGGAGTGAGCAGCAAAACGTGGATTATATTCATGTTTTTAAAACATCTTTAAATTCTTTACTTATAATTTTAGATTTCTTTTCTTTCATGGAGTTGGTGGTCAAACCCATGGCTTGTATATGATAGGTAAGCACTCCACCAGTGAGCCCTGACCTTTCCTTTAACGTTAATAGCTGTATTGTTAGTTTGGTGTAGTGATAGACTGTAGTTACTTGGTCAGTACTAACATCTTCTTTCTGTTTCCTCATTAACTGTGTCAGTGAATATTCATTCTTTTCTTTCAGTAAAGCCCTAAACATGCATTCCCTTGCGATATTACTATTCTGCAGGGGGGGCTTTGACATGTGGTGCCTTACTGGTTTATGAGAAAGATTCTCTCTGTTTCATAAACATAAAAAAAGATACTCTGAACTGGGCATATGTCTTAGTTATTGCTCTGTTGCTGTAAAGAGACACCATGATGAAGGCAGCTTAAAAATAAAACATTTATTTGAGGCCTTGCTTGCAGTTTCAGAGCATGAGTCCATGGTCACCATAGTAGAGAGTGTTGTGGCAGGCAGACACACACAGCGATAGCTGAGAGCTCACATCTTACCCACACTCGTAGGGCAGAGAAAGAGAGTGAGACTGTGTGGGCATGGGCTTTTGAAACCTCAAAGCCCACTCCCTAATGATGCCTTTCCTTCAGGCAGGCCATACCTCCTAGCCTTCCTAAATAATCCACTGGGAAGCAGACATTCAAATGTGTGAGCTTATGAGGCCATTCTCACTCAAATACCACAGCCTTGTACTGCATCTTGCTTCCAGCACTCAGGATTCTGAAACAGGAGGATAGTTGTGAGCTCAAGGGCAGTCTGGGCTATCGAGTGAGACCCTGCCTCCAAAAAATGAAAAGAAGTGGTGAGGTGCCACAGCCAGAAGAGCTACTTAGCGCTAAACCTGGTGATTTGAGTTCTATCCCAAGACCCACGTGGCAGAAAGACAGAACTGATTCCTGCAAGTTGTCCTCTGACCCACGTACACACAGTGGTGCAGATGCCCCCACACACGTGCACACAAAATAAATAAGAATAAAAAGAAAATGGTACCCAACCATGATTTGCATTAATTAACATTTAAGTAAAGTAGTATAAGGTAGGGAAATCCTACCTTTACATACTGAATTAATGACTTCATGATTTACTTAAGGCATGTACTGACAGAATTCATACTGTAGAAATGAAAGCCATCTACAGATTCAATACAATCTCCATCAAAATCCCAGTGATATTTCTTGTGCAGAGCTAGAAAAATACCTAATTCATATGGAAGTAGCAGAGATTCAAAATAGACAAAGCAATCCTGAGAAAAAATAACAATGTCTCTTGTTTAGGGTTTGGGAAGTTACAATGGCCCATGTTGAAGTTAGGAACTAGTATGGATGGCCAAGTCTTTTCCTTGCTCAGGTGAGGCGCCTGCCTTAGCCTTTGTTGTAAACCTCTTCCTATAGAGGGGAGTTCACTGGGGCAGGGGCGTAAAAATTGAAAGGCTTATGACTGATTGCCTGAAGACAAAGGTAAACGTATCACTGACAGATCTGGTATAAGACACCCCCCCTCCCCCCCAGACAGATGCTTGTTCCTAGAAACTACACGTCTAGAAGTCCTCTTTTGAGTCTGAGTGTTGTTTAGTAGTTAGAAACTTTTGATAGGTTTATTGAAGCTTTTCTTCTCTTGTCATATTGGTTGTGTGTGTGAGAGATTGAGAATTGTGTTAAATCTTTAATGTTAGAAGTTACATATTTTGATTCTCAAATACTATGTAACTGACATGTGAGTCCCTTATACTTGAAGTTGACCTGGTAGGATTTGTGTCTATTTGAGGGGGTAAAGAAAGTATGTTTTGCCAGGCAGTGGTGGCACACGCCTTTAATCCCAGCACTTGGGAGGCAGAGTCAGGCGGATTTCTGAGTTCGAGGCCAGCCTGGTCTACAGAGTGAGTTCCAGGACAGCCAGGGCTTCACAGAGAAACCCTGTCTCGAAAAAAAAACCAAAAAAAAAAAAAAACCAAAAAAAAAAAAAAGAAAGTATGTCATGATGTATAAAATAGTTTACAATTATATTTCATCATTTATTGCCATAAAATACACAAGTTATTTTAAGCAGAAAAAATATGTCAGAACTGCACAAAGGCACTTTAAAATTGTCGTTTTCATAAACATGTAAAAAACATGTAAAGCTGCAGCACTGTATCTTAGTATCATTAGAAGCAGCTATCAGTTGTTCTGCCACTCCAGTCTTCTCAGCTACTTCCTCTTGCTGTTAGGTGAACTCAAGTCTTGTGAGTTCTACTAGAATCACCCCCGAGGGAGCAGTTGTCTCCACTGCATTAGCAATCTCAGTAATAAGTGATCTTGTGGGCTCTAGTGAGATAGCTCAGAGAGAAAAAGTGCTTGCCTCACAAGCCTGGTGACTCGAGTTCAATTCCCTAAACACATGTAATGAGTAAGAAGAGAATCAACTCTTAACTCCACAAATGCATTGTGGTGTGCACATGCTTGTGTGTATATATGCTGTTTATGTTGGCCTTTGACAGCAGACTATACACAACTTCTGTTGTAGTCCTTACACCTGCCACCTCAGGTTCTACCCCTGCCTCCCTTCACCACTCATGTCTGCATAAACAGAGAGCCTTGCGTCCATTTCCTCAGATTCCTCTAGTTTTGTCTACATGACCAAATCCTCTCGGTTGTCTGTTCTTCCCTTGCCTAGCCTTTTCATGTTGTGTGTTACCTACCTATCTCATTCTGAGCTTTTCCGTTCTGTGATATGTGTTCCTGTGTAAGGATTCCGTGGAGCAAGAGAACCAGTAGGAGATAGAAGAGCATTATGAGATTATAAGAAGTTGAGTCACGCAATACAGAGGCAAGGAAGTCCTCTCAGTCTGCAGTGTGTGAGCCAGAGACCCGGGAGAGCTGATGGTAGTGTTTAGTCCTACTGCAAAGCTGGAGAACCAGGAGCCAGAAAACCATACTCCTGCCCGTCGTGTCAGGCCCCCTCAGCAGGTTGAGTGAAGCCCATTTGTACTGCTGAGGTCACATTGTTTTTCCTCAGCCCAGTAGTTCAAATATTGACCTCTTTCCAGAGCATTCTCAGACAACACCCAGAAACAAACATCTAATCTGGGCACCTCTTGGCACAGTCAACTGGACAGCTTCTCTTTCCTTTGCTTAGTGTCAATAACAGTTTTATCTACTACATGGATATATTTTCCTGGCCAGCCTTTACTGCCAATCACAACTCAATCAAGAAATTGCTTTCCTCTTTAAGGTACTTTTGCATATTGTCCAGCAGGACTCCAGGGCTAGAAGGGAGGGAAGGGATAAGCAGTTGCCCCCTTAGCCTCAGACTTCCCAAGCTGCCTCAGTTTAGTTCATGCTGGCTTATTTCAAACAGGGCTCTTAGCCACCTGTATCTGCTGCTTTGGGTTTTTTGTTTGTTTTTCTGGATCTGCCTCTGGACTTCACTTATTTCCTGGCTCTATTCACACCCTGCTTAGGGTTTTGCACTCCAGTGGGGTGGCCTGGGGACATGGCTCTCCCTAGGAGGAAGGTGTGCTGCTTTTCCAAGAGGTTTTGAGGGCAGGAATGGGGAAGGAGGTGTGGAGGTGTCTGGCTTCTAGGAGCTGCACTTTCCCTACTTTCCCAGTCTCTTGTGCCTTGCTTGGCTCTTCCTCCTTTCCCTCCCTCCCTCCTTCCCTCCCTCCCTCCTTCCCTCCCTCCCTCCCATTGCTTATTGACTGTGAAGTCCTTCCTCATGTTTTCAAGAGACCATTGTTTCCAGGACCTCTGGCAAGGCTAAGAGCATGCAAACAATACATTTCTTTTATATATCTTTAGCTATTGTAAGTGTGTGTGTGTGTGTGTGTGTGTGTGTGTGTGTGTGTGTGTGTGTGTTTTAAGAAATTAATTGTGATTGTCATATATATTTGTAAAATGGGAAGGAAGCCTCTTAGGCCCTGTTTTGCTCTCGGCGCATAGCAGCGTCTGTCAAGTTGGTTTGACCTGGGTTGCATCCAAGCCAAGTCTTGTCCTTTGTTCTTTTATTTCAAAGTGAAATGAAGTGTGCCCCACTCCCCACCCAATATCAGAAGCCAGGATAGGGGCCGGGGAGATGACTGAGTGGGTAAAGTGCTTTCTGAATAAGCAGAAGGACCTGAGTTTGGGTCCCCAGATGGGCCATTTGTCTCTAACTTCAGCTGTTTGGGGTATGGCAGAGATGGGTGGATCCTGGGGACTCATTGCCAGCCAGTCTAGCCTAAATGGCAAGTTCCAGAGTCATGGAGACCCTGCTTTGAAAACTAAGGTGGAGAGCAGTAGAGGAAGACACCTGAGAGCACCCCTGGCCTCTGCATGGCCACACATTCTTGTATGTGCGTGTGTGCACACACAGATAGCCAAAGTATTAGCATTTCATGTCATTTTAACCACTAGTAGTACAGAAACGCCATAGTTTGATGTTACCGCAATATTTCTCATATGTTAGTATTTGTCATAAGCTATTAAAATGTACTTGTGAGACATTCAAGTATGTGAGGAAATTGTGCTTCTTAGTGAACTGTAGTGCGCGCACACACAGTCCAACTCATTTATAGTCAATTTTAAGCTTACCAGGGCATAAGGAGGAGTGAAACACTGTTGCTTTTTAATGTGCTTGTGAGTGTTTCCATCATACATGTAGGTATACTACATGCGTGCCTGGTGTCTGAGGAGGTCAGGAAAGGGCATTGGAACTGAGTACAGGCAGCTGTAAAATACCATCTGGATATTGGAAACCGAATTTGGGTCAGCTGCAGGATCAGCAAGTGCTGTTATCTACTGAGGCATTTCTTTAGCTCGTTGTTTTTGAAGGAGATTTTACTATGCAGCCTGGGCTGGCCTCAAACCTGCAGTCCTGGCTCCCCAGTAGGAGTCTGTGCCTTAGGATCATACATAATGAAGAACATGCAAGCTGGTGGCTATATTGGGTCCAGATATGCATTCTTGTGAGAATAATACATTGTATGTGTGAATACAGAAAACATCGGACCAGTGTGGGACCAAGCAAGCCTGTGTCCCAGCCCCGGCGGAACATCGTAGGCTGCAGGATCCAGCATGGGTGGAGAGAGGGCAACGGCCCTGTCACCCAGTGGAAGGGGACTGTCCTGGACCAGGTGCCTGTGAATCCTTCCCTGTATCTTATAAAGTACGATGGATTTGACTGTGTGTATGGACTAGAACTTAATAAAGATGAAAGAGTTTCTGCACTGGAAGTCCTGCCTGATAGAGTTGGTAAGTTTTTAAAGTTATTTTAAAAACATTATTTTTAAAAGTGATAATTGAATGCTTTTTGATACTCATTATCAGTGTTGTAACTTGTATCAGACCTCAAGCATCTCTGATAACCATCACTTACAAACACAGAACTGCCGCAGAGCAGATATTCCGAAACCATAGTTGAGGACCTGTTGAAGGGTATAAATAAAGATAAACTTTGACCTAGAGGTTTCCAGTCTTCCAGCTGTTCAGTGTTGTCAGGGGTTAGCATTGGCGTGGTGTGCTGACTTCACTGCTCAGGCAGTCTCAGCTTCTTTCACTCACTGTACTTGGAACTGCAGCGGAAGCATCCAGGATATAAGCTCTGTCCACTCTTCAGGAAGTTTTGAAAGTGGAAAGCTTTGATGTTATATCTTGCAATCTCAGTTTTGCTTTATAAAATGTCCCTTAAGGCACAAGTCTAAGCTAAAACTACTGATTATTGATGGCAGTTTTAAGTAGGATATACACAAGCAATGGTACTTAAAAGTATGTTTCAGAGCATCCTACTGCTGTTAACTGCTACTTAAAATACTGATTTATTTTCTTTCAGAATTGTCTTTAAGGCTTTGTGACTTTTGAAAATTTAGCTCCACAGAACTCGAAAGTCTTCTCATTCCAGTAAAGCACAATTTCGTTTTCACAAAGTTCTTTGTTTACATTTTCAACTTTTTTTGAGACAAGATGTAAAAATGGCTATAGCTCCATCTAGGGCAGATCTATGCTCACTTGAGCCTTAAACCCAGTTGGTCTCCAACCGAGGAGCTCTAGCCTCCTCCTGTCTCAGCCTCCTGACTGACTAGCTGGGGTGATGGGCATGTGTCACAAACCTGGCACCGACTCCTACAAGTGTGACAGCTCTTGAGTGCACACCTTGTACTTTTAATCTGAGGTCAGGCCTCCCACTGGAAACACGGATGTTAAGTGTCTTATTGGCACCTTAGCAAGCTGTAACCACCGTAACCACTTTGCTTTGGTTGTGTTAAGTGGTGGTTAAGAGGTGCTAAGATGAATCTTCGGACCCAGGATTTCAGTCTGCGTCTGCTTCCCAGGGCAAGACTTCTCACTTGCCTCTTCATAGGACAGAAAGAGACCATGTGAGCATACCTGGCAGTGTATCATCGAGGGTAGCATGTGTTCTTTATAGTTTTCTCTTGTCTGCTGTTTGTCAGATGGCATGGATTACGGTTGTAAACTAAAGCAATTTGAAGAGACAAATCCAAGTGATGGTTCTTTTTTTTTTTTGGTTTTTGGTTTTTGGTTTTTCGAGACAGGGTTTCTCTGTGTAGCCCTGGCTGTCCTGGAACTCACTCTGTAGACCAGGCTGGCCTCAAACTCAGAAATCCACCTGCCTCTGCCTCCCAAGTGCTGGGATTAAAGGTGTGCGCCACCACTGTCTGGCTCAAGTGATGGTTCTTATTAGCAAGATATGTGTCTGGTGGATGCAGTTAGTAAGTAGTTCAGTGCTCTTGTGGCTGGCCTCCAGCTCACAGCCATCTTCCTGCCTCAGGCTCTGGAGGGCTAGGATTATAGGTAGCAACAGTCATACTTGGCTAGATACTTAAAAATCTTACCTTTAAGTTCACTGTGAGTAGAATCTAGACAGTTACTTGCTTTTCGAGGGAGCAGTCTTCTAGCTCACTAGTGTGTACATTGAACTGTATGGTGATGCTAGAGATGGGGAGCGAGCTAGCGGAAGAGCGTGTGATGATACCAGTGTGCCCAAGGCAAGGCCAGTAAGGTGCTCAAGCCTGTTACTTTCCTAACATTAAGATAAGAATTCGTCCCTCTCACACAGTGTGAGTTCCCTCTGTCTGTTGGAAAGGTCTGCACAATTCAGACTTTACACACACAAACACACACGTACGCACGCACGGCAAGCATGATCTAGATAGATAGATTCACTCAGAGGGCAGGATGGCCAGTGTGAAACATAACAGCAAACGCGGTGCAGACTTTATTATTTAGAACTTTTGTACACGTGTAGTGTTTAACACTAGCATGCTAAGTTGTGCAGCATCTCCAGAGCCTCACCATCGTGCAGGTGTGAAGCTCTATACTTGTTAAGCAGCTTCTCCCCTCCCTCCCTGCCCAGCCCCTAGTGCCCACCATTCTTGTTACACACCCTGTGAGTGGTGTCATAGAGAATTGGGTTTTCTCTTGACAGATTTATTTCATCTAGTGCCATGCACTCAGGGCTCATTCACAGAGTAGCACGAGGCAGGAGTGCCTTCCCTTTCAGTACTGAAAGCCATACTGTGGTGTATACATTAGTACCCCATTTTGTTTACCTATGAGCCCTTCCATTTTGGAAGCTGCTGTGAATGAACTGACTGGCTTCTCTGAACCCTTTTGTTCTTCTGGGTGAAGAACAAAACCACCTGCCCACAGTGGTTTTGCTTGATCAAGGGTTTTGTAATTTATATGTTTTCAATGGAACTGCCACAGTGTTTCCTACGTTGTTGACCATCTTTCCAGCCCCACCAGCAGTGCACAGGGTTTCAGCTCTCATCTCTGCCACCATTACTTTGTGTTGTCTGTTTTGATAGTAGCCATCTGTAGGTGTAAGGGTATGTCCTTAACAAGGTGCAGTGTACCTGCATGCTTGTTAGCCATCTGTATGCTGTCTTTGCAGAAGACAAATTCCTTAATTCTATTTTTTAATCGGAAGAGTTTTGCTGTGGTGGTCATTGAGGAGTGGTTCTTTGTGTATTAAGACAGGTTGTAGCTATTACTTGTATAATCTGTAGTATCATATGAATAGCTAGAATTATCTGGAGAAAAACTAAGGATCATTTTTTTTTTCAACATCAGATAATTGTGGGGCTGGATCACGTATAACTAAAAACATGATAGTTTGAAGTTGTTTTTAAAAACTACACATTAAGGGAGCTGGAGAGGTGGCTTAGCACTTAATATTTGCTGAGCATTCATAGGATCACAGCCAGTTCAGCACCTGCTGAATAGACAGGCATCCAGCAAGTCTCTATCACAGCAGCTCCAAGGGACCCCACACCCTTCTCTGGCCTGTATACGCATGTGTACACACATAGACCCACAAACAGTATCTTAAACCAGACATTAAGATTTGCAAAAATGTGAAATTATTTTACTTTTACTAAATTTTTAATGAATGCTGGTTTGAAGAAGCCATTAAGTACATTGATTAGCAGTATGCTAGCCAAGAAAGCCTGTAATTCTTTTCCTTTTGATTTTAATAAACTGGGGGAATGATTAGAAAGGAGAACTGAGTAGTTTGGAAAACAATTGTCTAGACTGTGAGGACTGGAGAGACACCCTGTGTAACTTGTCCCATATTCAAAGCAACACACAAAAAGGCTGGTAATTCTTCACCTGCTTTTTGTATGAATGACAGAGTAGACCTAGGGCTGTCCCTGGCAGCCTGAAACTGCTCTGAGTCCTAGGAACAGAGATGGCCCTGCTTTCTGGGGATAGCCAGACACTACCCAGGTCAGCAGCTCTATAAAACAAAATAGCGTTAGGTAACGGGACTACTAACCAAGAACAGAACAGCACATGATGAAGGTGGTGGCGCCACTGTCCCTAGGTGTCCTGGACAGCTCTAGGGACCTTGCTATGAAAATAACCTGTCCTCTGAAGAGAGAAAGAACTTTGTCTGGGTAGACTGAGCCTAGTTCAAGCTGAGGATCAACTGAGAGGCTGAAGGATGGGGACATTTTAAATGACAGCTTTTTTTAGGGACCACAGTGATCACCTTAGTTGCTGTAGAGAATACATTGTAGGCATAAGAATAGCTGTTCCCAGAGCAGTGGTGAGAAGTGAATCTCTGTTTCCTTAAAAACAATAACAAATGCATCTCAGGTTAATTCCTTGTATTACGTATGTGAGGGTGGGTGGGCACCTGGAGAGCTCAGAGCACTTCACATGATACTAGGAAGAGGCAGCGTGTGTGCTGTGTATGAGGACTCTGCTCTTCTTGCCTACCAGTGAGTCTCATGCTAACTCATAGCTCAAAGTAACTGCTAACTAACCAGTAACGAAACCACTCACAGCCTGTGGTTTGGATAGAATACTGAGCAACTGAGTCAAGAAAGTAACAAAACAGATTGTTACCCACCTTGGGGCAGATTTCTTCCTGTTTAATCCATGTCTGTGCTAGACCCAGGCATTTGCTTTGGTGGTTAGTTGTTCATCTGCGATCCTTTGGCCACTTGTTTACTAATACATTGCACAGGCAAAGCTTGGTCTCCTTTGGTAAACTGACACTTGCTGAAGTATTTTGCTCTTTTAATTCCAGCAACGTCTCGGATCAGCGATGCACACTTAGCGGACACAATGATTGGCAAAGCAGTGGAGCACATGTTTGAGACAGAGGATGGCTCTAAAGATGAGTGGAGGGGGATGGTGTTGGCACGGGCACCTGTCATGAACACATGGTTTTACATCACCTATGAGAAAGACCCTGTCTTGTACATGTACCAGCTCCTAGATGATTACAAAGAAGGCGACCTCCGCATCATGCCCGATTCCAGTGAGTCTGACACATTGGCCACCGTTTTGCTTTGGTGATTTGAAAGGAATTTGTATTTTAACTAAAGTCTTTGAGTAACAGGTTTGCAGGTGTGTTTTGGGGTGTTTGGGCTTTTTTTGTGCACATAGCAAAAATTTTTCCTTGTGAATCTTAGATGATAAATGATCACTTGGAAAGATTATTTTAAATTTTTAGAAACATTTCAGTGAATTATTTTTTTATTATTGGAAAGTATGTGACCATGTAGGGAGTAAAGGAAACTTGCTCTGTTGGTTTTAATAGCTGTTCTTATCGTAAGCCTAGTTTGACCTCTTTTTTTCCCCAAATAAATAGTTTATTTTAAGGTCATTGACATTGGTAATTTAATCTGTGAATATTGAACTTGTAAGAATACTGGTTTCAGAAAACAGTTAATTGGAGCCTTGAGATAAATCTCAGTGCTAGAGGGGGCTTGCCAAACACCCATGAGGCACTGTGTCACATCCCTAGCACTACAAAACAAAACTGATCTGGAGAGAGGAGTAGAGTGGTGACATGGTCTCATGAAGCTCGCTCGGCTTTGTTCTTTGAGACAGCCATGTAGCAGAGGCTGGCCTTGAACTTAATCCTGCCTGGGGCTCCAGAGTGCCAGGATTAAATGGAGTGCACCCTGTGTCTATGCAGGCTTTGCTTTAAACAGAGCAGTTTCATTTTTCTGTTTGTTTAGTTTGGTTTGGTTTTTGGTTTTTCGAGGTTTTTTTTTTTTTTTTTTTGTACTGTAACATCAACCCAGTGCACTTCAACATCGTCACAGCTGTGTGTGCTTGTCGAGGCTGTTAGCTTCTGAGCACTGCAGGCAGCATCAGGAAGGCCCACGCTGCTTAGCGCCCCTGGTTTTCCGTGGTAGTTTAGGGTGATCTTGACCTTTCTACTTAGTTGAAGATGACTTTGAATTCCTCATCCCCCTGCCTCCACCATGCCCAGCTTTTTTATTTCGGCTCTCCCTGTCTTTTACTCACAGCCCTAAGCAGCCCGTAATTTCACTGCTGTGGAGTTTCATGTGAATGGGTCTTGCGTGGCCTTTTGTGACGAGTTTTTGTTTTTTTGGTTTTTTTTTTGTTTCGAGACAGGTTTTCTCTGTGTAGCCCTGACTGTCCTGGAACTCACTCTGTAGACCAGGCTAGCCTCGAACTCAGAAATCCACCTGCCTCTGCCTCCCAGGTGCTGGGCTTAAAGGTGTGCGCCACCACTGCCCGGCTGTGACGAGTTTTTTATTTAGAATGCTTTCAGGGCTCCCCCATGTTGGAACTTGCTTTAGAATTTATTCTCTATAAATGATGATCAAGTATAAATTATTGTATGGATTATACCATATTTCATTTGTGTAGCTGTTGATTCATATTTGGGTTGTTCCTGTGTTTTGGTTACTATGAATATTGGTGTTTAATAAACACTGTATGTGAGATCCTGTGTGGGTGTGTGTTCTTATTTTTCCTTAGTAATGTACTTTGAAGTGGAATTCCTTGGTCTCGGTGGCATCTCCAGGTTGCGTTGTTCAGCTGTACCTCTATACATTGCCTTCAGCAGTGGGTGAGGGTCTGCTCTCGGCCTCTCCAGCACTGCTTGTTTTCATTCTGATAGTTCTTACTGAGGATGAAGTAGTTTCCCGGTGTGGTTTACTTTGTGTTTCCCTGGTGACCAGTGGTGTCACAGGGATCTTTTTTGTGTGCTTAGTAGACATTTGTGTATTTCTGGTGAAATGAATGTTTAGAGTCAGTATTCTAGATACACGTCTTTTTTAGAAATCAGATTGACTGATGTTCTTCTTCTGTGGGCTGTCTCTTCACTTGGCAGGGGTGCATCACAGCAGACCCTTGCTATGTTGCTTAGGTTGGCCTGCAGGTAACTAACTATATGATCTAAACTGGCCTCAAAGTCTCCATCTTCCTGCACCGTGATCATGTCCCCATGCTGGGATTGCAGGTGTGCACTGCCATTTCATCTGTCTTTTCTCGTCTTGATGGTCATGGACACCTAAGCTGTTAACTTTCAGGTCCAGTTCACCTGTCTTTTGTTACTCATGCTTTTGCTTTGCTTTTTTCCAGAATTGCCAAATCTAAGATCATAACTTTAGACCTTTTGTTTTCTTTTAAATGGTTCATAGTTGGATATGTTTCTTAATTAACATGTGGTATAGTGTGAGGTCAGGATATAAGAGGTCAACTCATTCTTTTTTGTGTTGCTGCCATGTGACTGAGCACCATGTATTGAAAAGATTACTCTTTGCTCCATAGAACGGCTTTGACATCTTGTTGAAAACCATTGCCGTGGATATGTGCATGTGTCCGCATCCCCAGTTCTAGTCACGTGTTTCTGTGTCTCTCCTTGCAGCTCCCACACTGCATTGTGTTTGTTTGTAGTAAGTATTGAAATCAGAAGTGTGAGACCTCTGCCACTATCATCCCAGGACTGCCTTGGCTGTGTAGTCTGGGTCTCTTGCAATTGCATGTGAATTTTGAAATCAGTTTGCTAATTTCCATCAAGAAGTCTGCTGAGGTTCTGGCTGTGTTGGTCTTGTCTTTCTGTAGCAGGTGCTGCCTCTGTATTAACAGGTATTAGAAGGCGTCCAGTCTGTGACTAAGGGTGCTTTTTAAAGCTTTGGGATCTGGGGTGCCTTTCAGCAATGTTTTATAATTTTTACAGTCTAAACATTCCTTTCTTTTGCCCCTAAGAATTTTTTTAAAGTTACTGTAAATGGAATTGTTTTCTTATGTGATTATTGGATAAGCCTGTTCATTCAATAATTAGTATTTGGTTTGTTTTGATTTTAAAGAGTGTCTTGCTATTTTATCAAGACCTTGAACTCAGAATTCCCTAGCTCAGCCTCCTGAGTGCTGGCACTGTGGCGCATCAGGCTAAACCTGTCCTAAAAGGACTCTCTCCTTAGACACATAGACTCTTGATCTGAGACCTTGCGGCAAGCAGGCACACACTATTAGCAATGTGACAGTCATTTCTATTTTTCTTTGAAAACCTTTTTTAAAAGTTGTTCTTATGAGGAAGCCAGTTACTGATGAACATGTCTGGCCTGGAATGACTGCTTCGTTTTTAAAGACGTTTTTGTTCATATTTTCAAAGGAAATTGTTTATATACTCTAGGATTTACATTCAGAACTGTGTTCTTTAAAAGCGTTCTGTGGCCTAGAGAGGGACGTCCATCAGAACAAGTGCTGCTGATCTAAGAGTAGCCCTGCAGGTCCTTCACACACAACCCTGTGTCTTTTCCAACTACTTCTTGATTTTCTCCTGCCTTTCCAGGCTTCTGGATTTCCTATCAGTTGTGTGGAAGTTTGTCTCCCATTAGAATAGCACTGACCTTGTGATAGTTCTAAAGCAGCCCCAGCACTGTGGGTTGAATCCAGTCCTTTTTGCTGGCTAAGTAAGCCTCAGGAGAAAGCCTGGGCTCTTTTATAGAGTTTCTATCAGTCAGTTAGGATCATGCATTTGGAATTTCTTGGTAAACTTGGACGTTTTCTGTGCAAGAGTATGGTAATAGGATAATGCCACCTGAGGGAAGAGAATTTTTTGAGAAAAAGTCTTTCTTTTTTCACTTTCCAGTTTAAAAGAACTGATCATGTTGTCCTGTGCAGTTTATATTGTGTGTGTTTGTAGCAAGGGATCACTGTAGTGGGTTTCACATTGTCATTCAGTGAGAGACTGTCTGTGGTTGGAGGAAAAGCTTGTTAGTATAGACATGTCATATGAACCACACTAGGACGCTGTGCTGGGAAATGCCTGCACTTGCAAGTGTGCCAAGGTAGCGGAGGCTGCCCTGTGTGCCTGAAATATCCTCTAAGAAGAGCTTTCAAATAGTCTTGTCCCCATCCCACCTTGTTTTGTTTGGGGCAGTGGTGGCTTGTTGCCATTCTGTGTTTTCCCAGGGGTAACTACAACCTAGGGCTCTTGGGGATGGTGCTGATACCTGGGCTATCCTCTGGGGTCTGATTTTCCATTTTCCTGCCCTGGGTGGAGTTCACCTAGTGCTTACTTGTAAAGCATGGAGAATTTATTTCCTTTATTCTGAAACTGGGTGGAAGATGGTTGGCTGCATTGAAGTGGAGGGGAAGCTTTAATTCCTATGAGTAGACCCCAGTGATGGATGTCTCAGCACTGGGAAGAGCAGCATGCTCTCAGGAAGCCCGTCCTGTAGGAAAGGCGGTTTCAAAGCCATTTAAAATCAATTTTAGATGACTGCAGTATAATTTAATGTGATCCCAAGGAGTTTAAGTACATCTTGGCAGTTAACTTCTAGAGTTTGGTGCTGCATTCTCATAGATGAGAGTTTGGGGATATGGACCATGTGCCTGGAATATTTACAGAGTAGCCCTTTAAGAAAGAGTTAACTTGACCAGATCATGATGAACTCAGGATATTTTAAAAAGTGTTTATATTGCTGCAAAATGTGGTAGTGATGTATCTAAATATTGACTTGATTTTTTTTTTTTTCTCTTTCTTTTAAATACAGATGATTCGCCTCCAGCAGAAAGGGAGCCAGGAGAAGTTGTGGACAGCCTGGTAGGCAAGCAAGTGGAATATGCCAAAGAAGATGGCTCGAAAAGGACTGGCATGGTCATCCATCAAGTAGAGGCCAAGCCCTCTGTCTATTTCATCAAGTTTGATGACGACTTCCATATTTACGTCTACGATTTGGTGAAAACATCCTAGATGTCATCACAAACTTTGCCAAATTTGTGGAACTATTAAATGTATAATTTGTAGACATAAAGACTTGATTGCTTTCCAGTTTAATGAAAGCTTAGATGTCCCTGCGAACCCACAATCTCCACCAGCAGAGCTGGTGTTGTTCTGAATAGTGCAGACTGATTCGAACACAAGGCATCTGTGAGGGGAGTCCTCCCTCTTCAAAGCGTCTGTGTGAGGGGGTCCTCCCTCTTACAAGAAGGCTATCTGTTGGGGGTTACAAGCAAGGTGGTAAAAGTTAAGCTAGTATCATAGTCATTTAAACCTGGATAGGTTGTAACCATTTTCCCTTCACTCTGACACTGTCTTATTCTGCTGCCACAATGCAAGCATAGTTTGTTATTTTTGTTACTGCCTTTTTTGAGAGATTATGTATCTATATAGCTACCTGTCTAGATCTGCATCTGTGTGCCTATGTATATATTATACACACACAGAGGCACTCACCACTGGCGCTCCTTTCCTTGCGGATTGGGGTGGGGGTGATAATGTTTTCTCCAGTTCAACAGGAGTGCTTGACCCAAGTCAGTCATATTTATAATATGCCTGCTCTTTGTTTAAAATTAAATTTGGGCACAGGAAGCACACAGAGACATTTAGGTTGTTTCAAAAGTCAGAATTTCTGAGTACCATTTCAATCTGGAGGCTTTTAGCTAAGTCCAGGTATAAATTAGCCATAAACAGTCATTGACCCACAGTAGAATTTAGTAAACTGTTGAGAAATCTGGGTAAAAGGCTGCCTTCAATTCTAAGCTTTGTTTTTTTGTGGTTTTTGTTGTTATTGTTTGTTTCTGTTGTTGTTGTTTACTCTTTAATCGTAAGTACTTTTAAAATAGAGCCCAGGTCCTTGGTTCACATGGAATAATATAGATAGACGTGCTTTTAGATGGCACATCGGTCCGTTTGTACACACCTGTCATCGGGGTCTTAGTACATGGACTTCAAAGGCAAGCATACATCAGTGGCTTATATATGTGGTAAATTCCCGCAAGAACAGTGCATTTGTATTAGATATGTCAGTTTTAAGTATGGCACTGTTGCCTTCTATCAAGTTCTCTGGGACTTTTTAATTTTTATTACGACTATTGTTGTATATGATTATGGTCAGAAGGCCTCTTCTCCCCTTCCTTACTCACTCCTGCTCCTCCTGGCTTTCCCCCACAGAGAATGTTAGACCAGTATGGCTTCTTGCCTTGACCCTGTTGTGGCAGTGTCTGTTCTAGCTCCAAGTGTGCTATTCATGCAGGTTTACTCCGTCCGTGGCCCCGGGCTTTGCATGTGTACGATGTGTCACTGGAAGGTCATCCTTGCTGGTTATGGGTGGATCGCAGCTCTTCGCCGTCAAGTGCATTCATGATTTGTTCCTGTGAGGTTGTTTGAAGCTGAAATAGAACTGAAATGCAGTTGGTTGACTAGTCAAATGTCTGCTTGCTCTCACTTTGTTTTGGAAGAACCCTGGTAGCTTGTCAGCTGGGAGAAAGATGGTTGGTAAAACCAGTCTCTCGTGGGGGTTAGAAATCCTCTCTGTGGCTGGACAGTCCTGGATACTGTCAAGCAAACACCAGACCAGAGACTTGGCCAAGTGTAGTTATGCCTACCTAGTTGGGGTTCTTCCTGATGCAAGAAATCATTCACGGTTCAAGGCGCATGGTTATTGGATATCCATTTAGTCTTCACAGAGGCTGACCGCCTTATGCTGCTGGGTGGTCACAACTGCTCACCATGTGAACACAGTACCTCAGTTCTGTCCCTGGCTGCAGTCACCACGTGCTCAGTGTTTTCTCATAGGCACCAGGGACAAGCTTCTCAATGCAGTGTGATATACCCTAGTCTTTGGTGCCTCTAGTATATGTGACCAGGTGTCGTCCTGCATGTAAATCTCTGAGCTGAGTCTGACTCTTACAGCCCATACTGGCATCTGTGGCACAAGTGGGTGAGCGCGTCCTGCATGCACTAACGGTGCAGAACATGGCACGGTGACTGGAAAGTAAAATTCCTTTTGAAATTTCCCGAGGACTGGATCAGTTACAACGTGTCTGCCATTATCTGATGACTTGCATTGTGGTTTTCTGCAAGCAACCTAAGTTAACTTTGGTTCCCCATGAATTCCCGGTCTGGAGGAATTCAATATGATGGTGGTGATGACTTTGATCTCTATTCCATTTATTGCCTTTACATGAGGTTGAGGGAAGGGGAAGGTTTTTATTTGTTTGTATTTTAATTTTTTTAATCCCTCCCCCCACTCTTTTCTTTTGGTGGCTTCCACCACCCTTAATGGTGACAGACTCCTCCTGAGCCTGCCACCTTGGGCTCCCCTTAGGCTCACAGTTCAGATCTGCATGCATTGCTTGCATTGTTCTGGTATCTGAATGTTGATTCCTCATTTAGGAGTTCAGCATTAATTTCCAAAATTTTCATGGGGCTTGTGGCAACACGAGCTGTGAAATCTGTGTATAAAATTTACTGGCCTTCCTCACTTATCTGCTCTAGTATTGTATCGTGTGTGCGTGCGTGTGTGACGTCAGGCTGCCACGTAAACTTCAGAGAAGAACCTTAAAGCAGACCATCCATTTTTGCATGCTCTCTTCTAAGTAGAATGTTCAATGTAACTAACTAAAATTGCATGTTAAAGAGACCTAGGTTCGTTCTTTCTTCCTTTCTTTCTTTCAGTTGCTTTTGGTTTCCTGTATATTTGCTTACTGTGCTGTTTTAGTGGTTGTGGGGAAGACGCACTGGTGAAGCAGTCGTAGCGCCGACAGAAGGTGATTCCAGTTGTAAATGTCACGCGGCATTCGAAGGGACTGTGCACGCTCTAAAAATCACAGTTGCTTCTAAGCCAGATTTCATTTCTATTCTTGTTTTATGTGCCAAACCCCAAAGTGCATTGGGCCTGAATCTCTGAACACTGTAGACCCATTAGAAAGAAGACTGCTCTGATTGTCGCAAATTGTAGTGCCTGAAAACACTTACACTGATTGTCTAAGATGAAAGTCCTCCAAAGATGACACAGGAAAAATACTCAAAATAATCATGGTCGAAATGTCTGTGTTCCTTGGGAATGCTGCGCTCTCTGTATTCTCCATCATTGGTGCAGTTCGAATGAATGAGTAGAGTTCAGAGGTCTTCGTGTTCACATTTAAAACTAGATTAAACGACCTCATTTTTTTGAGCTTGAATTCATTTTTAATTTTATTTTATACAACGTGTAGACGGTTCCCTGTTCTCTGCATTTAGAAGTATACACAGTACAACTCTGTTAATTCTGTAAGTAATTTTTATAATTATGATGTAACTCTATCCTTCCTTAAAACATTCAAAATAAACCCTTTATGTGCAACTTGTGGCTGTGAACTTTGTGCTGCTCTGTTGAATCTGCTTCTGAAAGGGGTCCTGAAGTCAGGCAGTGTTTCCACCACATGGAGATGTCAGGGTTGATAGAAAAAGAAGGAAATGAAGGTTTGCTTCAGCCGTGACAGTAGTGCCATCAGATCTGGGCAGGCATAGCTGTCCTCATCCCACGGGTCTAACTGTTGATGTTTTGATTTGACATTGAGAAATGCTAGTTAACCATGACTTTTAAATTTAAAGCAGTCACTGTACCTAGAACTCCATAATGTGTGGGGTGTTTTCATACCTACCCATCCTTTGAATGTTGCCTGCAGTGCTTTTGTTCTTACTTAAATACCAGTCGGTGAGACTTGGTCATGTAAGATGCTATTGGCACCTGTGCTCTGTCCCATGGGAATCTGAATCCACACAGTAAGTAGAAAATTAATACTGTTCTTAAATAGATTCTTTTTTAATGTCTCTGTATTTATCCTGACTAATGTATCTGTGTTTAAGGCTAATATAGGGAAATCCCTGCATTCCTCTGCTGTTGGAGTGGTTGTGTTTGGTGGCTTCAGGGCTTGGTGCTGCTGAGGTCACAATGAGTAGCTGCAGCCAGGCCTGTCAGAATCTGGGGTGGGAGTGCAGTAAGGGGAGCGAGTGGGTCCTGCAACTTAGTCTGGCACATGAGTCTCTCTCTGCTGTGTACCGAAGGTACAGCTCAGTAAATATTTTCTGGAAAAAGTAAAGTTTAGTCTGAAGGTTGGGCACTCATAGCCAGTGAATCAGGTATGTATTTAAATAGGCTATGGCTCTGTGGGGACTCTGAAGCTAACAGCTGATGATAAAAGCATTTAATACTAAAGAGGCTTGCGTAGATGCTTACTTAATAAGGACCTTGCTGACAACTGTCTTGGAGTGTTTTGTCATTTTGTTACTAATAATCCTCTTCTCCCTCCTTTGAAAAGAAGGGGGCAGAGCAAGGCATGGAGACTATATGCAGGATTTTAGGGGAGTGTGGACTTTACCCTGTGTTGTCTAGGTCTCTTGAGGCCTTGGGCTTAATCATTAATCACTTCAGTAATCAGTGCTTTAATACCTTCTGAATCTTTTTTTTTTTTAAAAAAGATGTAGGAGTTGATGGCCCCAAAGATCATGCATGTTTATATGCCTGTATTTTGAGGTAAAGATTCACGTTACCCCAGGCTGGCCTCAAATCCATGATCTCTCTGAATGCTGAGGTTACAGGTGTGAGTCACTACCACCCCTGGCAAGAATGTACTTTGAACTTGATTCATCATTTTCTTGGTCTCTAGAATTCAGGCCTTTTGTTTCTCTGTAACTTTTAAGAATTGTTCCAAAGTTGCTCTCGATTCATTTGCTCATTCGGTGGCTTTGTATGTATTCTGTGTGTGTACTTGTTAGTGTGGAGAACTCAGTAGCGCCTGGAAGTAGAAGGCAGGTGGCTTTGCCTTGATCTCTTCCTCTTCTATTTGACACCGTCTCCTACTGAAGCTTCAAGTTCATCTAGGCTGGCTGGCCAGTGAGCATCAGGGATCCCAGCCTGTCTGTGTCATCTCCCTCACTGTTGGGATTACAGGTGTGTGCGGCCACCTCTGACTTTTCACACATGTTCTGGAAATCCAGACTCAGGTCCTTCTCTGGTGGAAGACACTTTATAGACCATATTCTCTTACCATCCCATTTTGGATTTTGGACAGAAGATCTCATAGCCCAAGCTGATGTTATAGTCTTAACCCTTCTGCCTCAACCTCCCGAGTGCTGTAATTGCAGGCATACACCGCCATGCCTAGTCCGGTGTTATTTTTAAAGAACTGACGTCGTGAAGGGAATTTCTTAGACCCAGAGCATGCCTAATACTAAAATTTATGCTGAGTGATTTGTCCTGCGCCCACACCAGTTTCCAGCCTACAGTGTTTCAGAGAACCAGCCATTCCGGCTCCACGGCTGTCTTTAGATTGGTGAAGACTGGGGCCAATAAGTCACAGCAGGTGGGTCTGATCTCGGCACATAAAATTACTGAAGAATGACATTCTCTCTGCTTCATTAGGTGAGATCACAGTACCTGCCCGCCCAGCCTGGAGGATCCTCTACCCGCACGGCCTTACTTGCATTTGCTGTCACAGTGGTTGAATAGGCTCATCCTGACTCTTGAAATGTCATGGCTCTTTTCACTTTGTACCTCTTAAGAGAACTAAGTTTTAGGTGTTCATGAACTACCCAAAGAGTCCGTCACATAAGAGTGGCCGATTATACATGACTTCAGAGTTCTGTTTCTGCGTCGGAACTGTGGAAGCCGACTGATGAGAAAGTGTTGGAGGCCATTTTGAAACCTTGAAGTTGGCATAGCTGCTGGTGACTCAGGAATGGGGCGCACCTTCTGATTGCCTTATATACAGATTCAAACACTCTAAATAGTTTTGAAATTTCTTGTCCTGAACTTGTCTCCTTGGACTTTGAAGATTTGACCTAGGACAGCCAGGAAAAGGGCTAGCCCCAGTAGCTTGTTGATGCAGTTGTCCTGTGTCTCTGTGCTATGTTAACTCTGGGTGTGCTATTTACTGGGGACCTGGGGGGAGGGGTGTTTTTTTGTTTTTTGGTTTTTTTTAATTGTTGTTTTGGGGTGTTTGTTTTTTCTTATTATTTACTTTACCTGTTTTTTGTTCTTTAATGGGGGGAGTATTCATGTGCCACAGGTAGTCTGGAAGTTTGAGAGTAACTACTGGTTCTTTCCTATCATTTGGGTTCCAGGAATTAAACTCAAGTTGTTGGGCTTGGTAGCAAGCACCCTTACCCACTGATCCATCTTGCCGATTCTGGAGACCTGATTTTAACGAAATGTTCAGAGTTTCCCCCTGATTTCTGTGGTGAAGTGGTTTCAACCATGGGCTTATTTCTTAATCTAATTTTTAAGAACATTTTGTAATAATGAGTGCAGGTGTATCTGGGTTGGAATATGTACATGTGAAAGTGGGTGCCCTCAAAGGCCAGAAGAGTGCTGCTTCCTCTGGAATTACAGGTGGCTGTAAGCAAGCTGGGTTTTTTTTTTTTTTTTTTTTTTTTTTTTTTTTTTTTTTTTTTTTGGTTTTTCGAGACAGGGTTTCTCTGTGTAGCCCTGGCTGTCCTGGAACTCACTCTGTAGACCAGGCTGGCCTCAAACTCAGAAATCCGCCTGCCTCTGCCTCCCGAGTGCTGGGATTAAAGGCGTGCGCCACCACTGCCCGGCTAGCAAGCTGATTTGAGTGCTGGAAACTGAACTTGGGTCCTCTGGAAGAGCCCCAAATGTTCTTAACCACTGAGCTATCTCTATCTCCCCCACCCCCACCTTACCCCCTGGATTCTAAATTTGACTCTTCACACTAGGCAGGACGAGATTTTTCACAGTCAGATTCTACCCACAGAGGAGGACTATATATTAATTGCTGAAAAGTGTGTGAGACGTCCATTTGGCACCACACCAGGACTGCAGTCCTCAGTCTGACTGCCGGGGGTATAGGAAGGAGTGTCATCTTGAGCAGGCTCGCCTCTTTCATGACATACATGAGAGCTGTAGTAAGCAACCTTGCAAGGACATCTGCTCTATTGAGGCGGAGGAGACCTGGGGTCTTAGCTTTTATGTTCCTCCTATGCTGTGTTTCCAGTCAGCCACCCCCCTGGCAGATTCCAGATGACGCCTCTTTGTAGAGGTTTGATAGGTTTGTGCTTCTAGAAGAAAATTTCCTAAGTCAAAATTCACCTTAGATTGGGATGTACACACATTCCTGGTGTGGATCCGTCGTGTGGTTGTCCCTCATCCCTCCACTGAGGAAACTAGTCACTCTGTCCCTGTGTCTCAGTCTGTTTACGGATGCTTGAAGTACTTATGTTTTCGATTTTAAAATTCTGAGGTGTGATTGTAAAACCACCATGTTCTTCCCCACAGGCACGGGGCTTGGTGCCATGCACTGTGTGGGTGCCAGCAGTGGTCAGCGGTTGGTTGTTGCAAGAGAGGACAGTTGGTAGGTTGCCTTTCAAAAGGATGAAGAGGTCTCAGCTTTAGCAAATACAGCTGGAGGCGTTTAAGCTTGTTTAGGTAGTGTTTCAGATGTCAATGTCCTCCTAGAGACTTTGTTATAAGTTGTTTCTAATCTTGGATGACTTTAAAAACGTTTCCAATTGCATTTATGGAGGGTGGAGGGCCCTGTTAGCTTGGCACAGCAACCATGTGGATGTCAGAGGGCAGCTTGTGGAAGTCAGTTCTCTCCTCCTGCCCAGAGAGCTGTCTTGATGGCCTTCCTGGTGTGGCTTTAATGTACTTACTAATGTACAGTGCTTCGGATGCTGGCCCAACGGGCGCGCTCCTTTCACTGACTCGGTTCCTCCTCCTCCCTTTGTACATCCCCATCCCTCACCTCCAAGTCTCCGCTGACATGTTCTCCTGCCCCTGCCTCCCCACGGTCCAATCGGAGTGTGCGCCGCCACATTCCAGGGCTCCCCTAACTGAGCTACACCCTCACTTGTGTTGTTTTCCACAGATCGAGCATATACACATAACTTTATTCATTTAAAACACCTTCATGGAACAAAATAAATAGGTACGTGGCTAATCTTGCTATTTCTCCATTGTGAGTTTATGTAGATAGTGTGAACTGATAAAAGTATGACACTAACTTCAGAGACAACAGAAATAAATGGACTCTAAGATTTGTTTCTGTTACATTTGTTGATTTGTCTTATGAGACAGTCTGTTGTGTTCCAGGCTGGCTTTGAACTCACTACCTTGATCCTTCTGACTCCACCTCCTGAATGCTAAGATTCTAAGTGTGCACCAGCATGCCAGGTTTATGTTGTGTTAAGACCCAAACCCAGGAGGTCATGCTTGCTAGGCAAGCACTGTCCTACAGCCTCTGTGACGTGTTTAGAAGTTGTCAGGGGAGTTCCCTGAGGTTACGCTGAGCAACTTGGAAGCCATGATGGGGCAGCTGCTGGACTTCACAAATAAGTGAACAGAGTTTTGTAAGGACTAGCCTTTGGCAGGGATTTAGCACTCTGGGCTCTAATCTTTAAAACGTTTCTGAGCCTCTTACAGGATTTTCTTGATCATCTCTGAACTCTTAGTTCCTTTATATGTAATAATAGGAGTATCTGTTTTGGACAGAATAACTTTTTTTGCTACATTTCAGAAACAGGAGTAAGGCAATCCAGAGGCCTAAGAAACTCCTGTCAGTACTACTGTGAGGGCACACTTGCTGTTGCTAGGCTGCTCTGCTGGGACTGTCACTGCTGGAGTGGATGGTGATGTGTGACATTTGTGACTTCCAGGGTTCCTCCCTATGTGGCACTGAGGAGCCAGTACCAAAGTTGGCCCAGCAGGCATCCCAGTCCTTGTGAGAGAAGAGCCCCAGAGTGTGGCTCTTAGAAGGAGAAACTAGAACAAATAGTGCTAATATTGAAAAGCCTAGACAGGATTGGTTATCTGCACAGCAGAGTGCCGGCTGCCTAGGAGTCCCAGCGTTCCACCAGGCCTCAGAACAGTGGTCAGGCCGCTTGCTGGCTAGGCGCTACCAGCGGCGACTCCTCTGGTGCCACATATATGCACTATACTTTCATCATGCATGAAACATGGAAGCTTCCAGTCCTTCCCATGACTTACAGAAAAATTCCCAAATTCTAGTTTCTGTCTTTATGATGTGGAAGTTTCTTTAGTTTCTTTTTTAAAGGGGGGTGGGGTGGTTACCCACATTGTTGGCCTCGGTGGCTCTCTGATACCATGGAAGAAGACTGCACAACCTCTTTATTTGTGTGTCTTTCTTTTTTTTTTTTTTTTGGTTTTTCGAGACAGGGTTTCTCTTTCTCTGTGCAGCTCTGGCTGTCCTGGAACTCACTCTGTAGACCAGGCTGGCCTCGAACTCAGAAATCCGCCTGCCTCTGCCTCCGGAGTGCTGGGATTAAAGGCGTGCGCCACCACTGCCCGGCTTGTGTGTCTTTCTATTGTTGTGATAAAGCACCACTACCAAGGCAAATTCTAGAAGGAAGGGGTTTATTTGGGGTTACCATCCCAGGAGGTTAAGAGTCCGTCACATCATGGCAGGATCACAGTGTGGTAGCCGGAGCAGCAAGCTAAGAGCTCCTCTTTAACCGTAAGGTAAACGGGGAAGACTGCGTGGTTCCTAAACTTCAAGGCCCATCTCCAGTGACATACTTCCTCCAGCAAGGCCACACCTCCTAAACCTACCCACATATCCAGAGTGCCACTAACTAGAGAGCACATATTCAAATGTTAGAGTCCATGGGGGAGTCTCACTTGGCACACCTCACTCTCCCACTTTGTGTTTTGATATATTAACTTGCTGAATGGGATTTCCTGTTGCTTAGACTGATTGGCAACAGGCGTCTGGGACCTACCTGTCTGCATCCCCCCAGCGCAGGGGTTACAGTGCCATACCCAGTGTTCGTTCGTTCATTCATTCATTCATTCATTCATTCATTCATTCATTCATAGGTTCTAGAAGTCCGAGCTCAGGTCCATGCTTGCGTGGGGAGCAACTATAACAGCTTGCTGGCCTGCAGTTCCTTATCCTTTAAAACCATTCTGGTTTTATAGTCTAAGTGGGGCCAAAGAATGGGGTGTTGAGGTTTTTTTCTGGGTGCTATATTCAAGGTGACTGGACAAACTACCCCTTTTTTGGATACAGGTTCTCACTGTGTATCCCAATCTGGTCTGAGACTATCCCCCTGCCTCAGGCTCTCTGTACTGGAATTATAGGTACACTACTGTGTTCAGCCTAGTCCTTGTTCCTCCATCTCCCACCTGGGAGGAAATGCTAGCTTGATGGTTTTTATGGCGATCCTGTGAGAGTTCATCCAGCTCATTGAAACCTGTTATCTGTCTTGAGGAAAGAAGCTGTTAAGGTGGGAACCTCAGGGAGCCATACACTAAGAAGTCTTAGTTAAGAGTCACTTAAGTGTAATTTTGTGCTTTTTAAAAAAAGGGATGTGTGTGAGTGAGAGTGCAGGAGTGTGCTTGTGTGCTCACACGTGCTTGAGGAAGCCAGTGGGTCGTCAGATCCCTTGTGTGCTCACGAGTGCTTGAGGAAGCCAGTGGGTCGTCAGATCCCTTGTGTGCTCACACGTGCTTGAGGAAGCCAGTGGGTCATCAGATCCCTTGAGGCTGGAGTCTTAGGGGTTACGAACTGCCTGAGGTGGGTGCTTGGAACAGAACTCAGGCCTTCTACAAGAGCAGCAGGTCTTCCAAAGGCTGAGCTAGCAGGAACCTCTTTCATGGTCTTTAAAGGCAATAATACTGTAAGGGTCCGTGATTTGCCAAAGAATGAAACCCTGGACTCAAATAGTATGCAAAAGCAAAGAGTGTTTTATTCTGCTTCTGCATTCTGCTTCCAGCATGCTGGGGTCCACCATCTTCCAAGATGGAGACACACGCCAGTGAGCTCACAGGCCCGATTTAAAGCACATTAGGGGAATTCCGGGAAGGCGGTAGGTGACCTCTATCTTAATCTGTTGGCTCTATCTCTAGGGACATTCCAGGACCATTGCTAGGGCGTGGGGTGCTGGAAACTGTTGCTGGGGAAGTCTGGAAACTGCTGTTGACCCATTGTCCTTGCCTCAGGACAGGTGTCAGGCCAGCTTCTGAGGCCTGGACTTGCCCAGTTCTTGGAAACAGATTTAGGCCTAGTCTCCTGAACTGCCAATTTGAAGCCTGTCAGTCTCAATACTGGGGAAGAACCCTGTGTTATAAGCAATCTTGTTTGGATTCTGAGGATAACTTGGGTTCTTGTGTGCAAGCACTTTATCTGCTGAGCTTTTTTTCAGGCGTCTGGGCTGTATTTCTGAGGTACAGCATCAGCTCACTCGCTCTAAACAGCCTGAGCCACAGATCTGTGTTAGGATCTCACATGTCTCATGCTGCCCTCAGGTTCACTGTGTGGCAGAAGGTAATCTTGAACGTCCTGCTGCTGCTACTCCAGGGTACTAGACGGCAGCTGTGAGCCCCCATGCTGGGTCATATGGTCCCAGGGCCCTGTATTCCCTAGGCAAACACTACCAGTTACATCCCAGTCCTGCTAATGTCTGATGTTAAACCCCTGGGGGGGGGGGGTAATATAATAAGTAATCTTGAAAAGATTCCTATAACTATGAGCCTGGAGCTCTGGCTCTTCTAGAGGACTCAGGTTCGATTCCCAGAGTTCATACGGTAAGTCTGGGAGAGATCTTTTGGCCTCTACAGGCCATGCAGACAAAACACCCATATACACAATTTAGAAGTGGAAGAAAAGGGATTCCTCTCATAAGAATTTGGACTTGGCTCATGACAGCTTTCCTGATGAGTTGTGGATACTTGAAGAAAACAGAAAAGGAGGGGGCTCTGCCTTAGAGGAGACAAGCAAATAGGGCTCCTTGGTCCTGGAACCTCCAGACTGACAGGCAGAATCAAGGGTTATAAGTTAATTACCTCAAATATTTCATTAACAGTGAAACAGACTATGCTTACTGAGTCTAGGAAGCCAGTGCTAGCCCAGCTATACCATATCCAGACAAAATAGTACAAGAAAACTGCAGGGTAGCAGCCCTAGGAACAGTGGAGGTAAAGTCATGAATGATGATCTACAGGAAGGCCAAGGTACACGGATAAGTGAGACGTCTTTATCATTAGAAAATCAGGTACTGTATACTAAATACATAAGGGCACAGAAGGCCAAGCTCATCTGGAAAGGGAGAAAGCACATTTGGTGAGAACTAGCATCTGTGATAAGCCCTAGAAAAAGCTAAGTTAGAAGGGAGCTTCTCCAGCTAGCCAGTGTTAGAAGTCTTAAAAAGCTGACTGAGGCTCTTGCCATGGAATCCTGACAGTTCTCTCCATGTGGAAGGAGAGAACAGATTCCTGCAAGCTGTCCTCTGACCTCCACAAGAAGGCAGCAGTCCTGTCATCAAACTGGTGGAACCAAGCTGTTTTTTTTTTTTTTTTTTTTTTTGATGACATAGAAAGTTCAGAGCGCCAACCCAAAAGGGGCAGTCATCATGAGGTGGACTCTCACGTCTTCCGTGCCTGTTACAGTGATCCGAAAAGCTACCCAACCTCTAAAATTCAGCCTTTTGAAGGTTTGTTCTTTGAAAGGCTGGTAAAAGAAAAAGTCACAAAAGCTGCAGTATACCTTAAATCTAGCAAATATTTTCATCAAGATTTGTGCTCTTTCAGTAGGAACACAAGGAACAAAAGAGCAGAAAGACACTTTGGACTGGCACAGGTCTTAACTAAAAACTAATGGAGAGCCAACAGGGTGACTTGACAAGACTAGGCTATGTTGTTTGTTACAAAGAGCACTGGGGAGGCCAAAACAGGAAGATCTTGAGGTCAAGGCCAGCCTAAGCTATATAGCAACACCTGTCTCAGTAGCCAAAGGACCTCAGGGGTAGGTTGCTCTCCTAGCATGAGCGGTCTAGGTTCAGTGCCCAGTTCCTGCAGTGGGGAATGAGAGAAATGACTGAAGAAGGGGCCCTGGATAAGGGTGCATACATCCTACAGCAGAGTAACAATGCTCTGTTCCCAGCCTCTCCTTCCGGTATCTGCAGTACCTGTAATCCAGTTCCAAGGGATGCCCTGAGAGCCCTCTGGCCTCCCCTGGCCACCTGCAGTCATGTCTCCCCACATAATTCTAAAAAGGAATACAGAAACCCTTTAAGGAGGGTCCAATTGTGGCTGAAGTATTTTAATAGTTATGAGAACATTATCAACAGTTTTATGCTTTTGAACAAAATAGGCAGTTCTCTAGAAAAGGTGGTAATGAAAACTCACAGTGTAAAATACAATTTAAAAATCCCTCATACAGGCCTGTAGCAGTTAAACTAAATTGCAGAAACCTGTCCATAGAGACAGAACTAAACAAAGGGCTGGGAGAGGCATGGACTACCAGGCTGCTCTCATAAACAATGTTTTGATCCTCAGCAAGATGGAGACTAACGACAAAAACAAAAGCCACAAATCCCAGTTTACACTTAATTATGTTAGTAATTTGAGTAGCGAGACTCCGGGAACATACCTTGAAATAAGCAAGGCAGAGCTTTCAGTGGGGGAAGAAAACAAAAAAGTTCAGAAGCCATACAGAGGACCAACCTTTTAAACATGTGTTGACCCTGAAAGTTTAGATCTGAAAGAATTTTAGATACTTTAGGTTTTGAAGTTATAAATATCAGAATATATGAAAAGAATTGTTTTTCTCTTTGTTTACTTTTAAGCTTTGACTGTAAAATTGCTTAGAAATAATGATAACTAGCAGTGAGCAGCACTTAAAAAAAAAAAAAAAGACTTGATGTAGCCCAGGATAGCCTTAGACGCAAGGCGTAACCAAGGGTGATCTTATATTTCTGGTCCTCTTGCCTTCACTGTCAGCACACCAAGTTTACAGAGTGCTGAGTAGGAACTCCATCAACAGTTGTACATCCATTCCATAGCTCTTTATTATTTACGAAGTTTGTGTGTATATATCAAGAGTCTAAGAAGGCCAGTGGTATCCCCTCCTCCCTCCTTTTCAGCAACTCGTGGCTATTGAAGATGACTTTGGGTTCCTAATTCTATCCTGACTCCTGGTCTCTGGCATGGCTGGGAGGCACAGCAAGGCAGGGGTTGGGACCCTTCAGACCTAAGCCTGTGAGGCAGTTAGTAAGGCATTGTAGCCTGAATGTCCCAAGGACCTCAGTACCCCATCAGGACTCAAACCAACCCGGGGCTGGGCTGTGGCTCTGTGGTCAAGGCTTACTTGGCTTTCAGGGAGCTCTGCTTTTGAGCCCCCCAACACTGTAAAAACAAAAGCAAGAATTCTCCAGCTTCTGGGGTCATGAAGGGACCTAGCTCCCCTTCCATAGCACTCCCATATGAGTGTTTGATGTTATTTTTACTTTTTTCCCCCCCGGGGAAAACCATCTTCTCCTTAGAGAGTCAATTACTGGCAAGCTGGTATGTTTGGCAGAGCAGAGCTATTTCATGTGTTTGTGTTAGTGGGGGTGGGGGTGGGGGTGGGGAGAGCAGGTGGGAAAAGGGAAAAGAGGGCAGTGGAGCAAGGCAAAAGCTTCCTGCAATGGTTTTTGGTGTAGAGAAAGATGATGTGTAGTTTCTGGTATCAGGATGCTGGTCCTACTTTCATACTGTGCTTGCCTTCGAGGCTGCTCCATAGCCGCTGGCTGAGTCTCAGTTATTACCAAGAGACTGCCATTTATGCTTAGAAACTGTTTTCAGACCTGCAGGCTTCAAGTGTGATGCGGCTGGAGAGAAGTCCCCAGGCAGAGCTCAGTGTTTGACTGGCTGGTGGCTGTGGGGGGTGCACCCCCCAGGACATGCTCTCCTTGTAACTGTGGCTGTAGCATTGAGCACATCCTTCCAGCGTGAAAGCAGTTGTTGCTCCTCTGATTGATGTGGCAGGGTTATCTGACAAGCAAATGAAAGAGGACTTTAGTTGGCTTACAGTTTGAGGACAGCCCTACGCTGAATTACAGTCAGAAGCAGAGAAGGATGCTGCCGCCCACGCTTTCAGTGGCTCTTCTATCTCAGTTAACTCAGGTCCTGCCCCACTCTGCTGTGCCTAAGACTCCTGAGTCAGGGTTGTCATCTGGCCACTTCCAGAGCAGTAGTCTGTCACCCTGGGTTGGAGGATAAAGACAGTGACTCAGTACAGCTGGCTGGGGCTAGAAGAAAAGGAATTGCTCAGGGAGGACAGGTCCCCTGGGCTAACAGGACCCCTAGAGCCTGAGAAGATGGTCATCAGCACACAGTAAGCCACCACCAATCTGCACTGGGAAGCTGTTGAGCTCTTGGATCTGTGTAAAAATGTATCCAAAGTACGTTTTGTTTGAAGAATGCTGTTGGATCACAGACTTCAAGACAGTGGCTAGTTTAGCTGGCAACTCAGTTGCACACACATGTTTCCTTGAGAAAGCCTTTGGACAGTCACTGACTACGCAGTCGTGCCGCAGAGCACAGAGTAGTCGTGTGTCTGTGGCATGGTGTTTGTGGTATCGTAGTCATGGAAACATGACGCAGTGCGTCTGTCTGTGCTGTGGTTTGAGAATCATCCACTGATTAGTAACAGCAGTTGGGTGCCACCGACCTGATTTAGGTCCGACCAGCTCTTTCTCCAGCAAGGCTTCTATATTATCAAGGTGAAGGAAGCCTAAGCAAGAGAAAGGAGACAAATATGTTAGTAGTATTTAGAAAACTCTTCTGCCCTTGAAAACCACCTCTGCAGGGTCATAGTTTATCGGCAAAGACTTGTAAAAACCCATCTTTTCCTCCCGGCCCCAGGCTCCTGGAATAATGACTCAAAATAAATGGCTCTCGTGACAATTTTCATTTTATGTGCGTTCTGTACTTTGGCCATTCCCACTCTCTCTCCCTTTCTTATGCAGTCACTGAGATTCATCATGAGCCTACATCCTAATGACATCCTTCATCTTAAGTCACCCCTCTGTCCCTCCCCAGCCCTGATCTGATTAAGTTTCTGCTCTCTTAATATCTCAACACAGTATGTGGTATTGGTGTGTGTATTCCAGTCATGAAGACCTCACATTGTCGACTCCCGGGCACACACACCATATCCATACAGGGAAATAACTCAAACATGAATATTTAAAGCCAGGAAATTCAGTGTGGTGTCTGTACCCTGGTGTCTAATTTGTTTGCTAATCAGATAAAAAATTCCATAATTATATTTGTATATTCATAAGTAGGTCTCTAGAAATAACTGGGTCACTATTATGTGCACACACATATTCTGGGGGGGGGGGGGAAGATGGTTCTTGCTGAGCCCACTTAATGGCATTCTTGCTGAAGGCAGGCCTAGGAAATCAGATAGCAATGGGAGATGGGTGACTTAGCAGGACTCTTCTCTGAGTCTGTTTTAGTTAGGCCCAGTATGAACTCAAGGCCTACTTGAAAAGATTAGGAAGGACTTCTAAAGCTCGGAGCAATATTTTTCACAGTCCTGAGGATGGAACCCAGAGCCCTGCACATGCTAAGCAAACACTCTAGCTGTGAGCATCGCCCTGAGTCTCAGTGGGATCGTTTTATAAACACAGTGGATAGACTAAATCACTCCGTAACTCAAGTCTGTTTTCACTGCTGCTGTTTTACATCACTCCCCAAACGCCGGATGAAGATAGTTGCTCCTGACAAGAATGGGGGGAAGACCAAAGCTTGCTCCTGACAAGAATGGGGGAAGACCAAAGCACGTCACAAGCCTGGTGGCTTTCGATCAGAGATCTGAGCAGTTTATGTTGACACCCAGTGACCTTTGGGCTGCATCAAAACAGAGTCCCTGTTACTGCAAGAACGAATGGTCTTTAGGTGTCTACGTGGGAAGACCAAACCCAAGACTCCCTGATAACTTGTATCTGTGCCCATGAGCAAATGGAACATGAGTTCATCTCTTCTACTCCAAACCTGCTGCCAGTGAAGCTCCTCCATTGCTGGCTCCAGCTTCACCAGCTGCTTGTGGAACTAACATCCCATGGCCAAGGTGGCAGGATGAGAAGAGAGGATCCTAGAGGAGGAGGCTGTTCATGCCATCATTAAAGCCCATTCCCTGCCATGATGCAGGGCAGGCGAAGACTAGCTGACGTCTGGTGTGAACTGATTTGTCCTCACTCTTGCTCACATCTTAGTTGAGAGGGCAGGATTGGGGGCAGATGGCAGCAGTGTATAGCTTGGGGGGAGGGGGTTCCAGGAGGTCCCTTTGAAGACTGGCTGCCTTGGAGTGGTCAGCGATGACCTTAAGAAGTAGGACTCCATCTGACTTGTCCAGCTCTCTGGGCACACTTGAAGGAGCTCCTTATAGCTTTCCTCACACACAGGCTCACACCAGCCCAGGCCAAGGCAGATGTCCTGGGTGTGGGGTGGGGTGAGTCTGTCTCTTTAGGATCCCACACTCCAGAGGACTCCTTTGCTTGGAGTACCCTGCTCTCCATAGCACATGAGGGTGTGATGAGCAAGTTTCTGAGCTGAGCCATACTCTCTCTTACAAGGGATGCTTCTGCGTTGGTTCATGTCTAGTCCCTTCTCTCCTGCCCACCCTCTCATTCTGGAGTTTTAACTTAAGTCAGGCCTCTGCACGCAAAATATAAACTGCTCATGACTCCTCAGCTCCTTCCAGTTGTCTATGCCTTTCCTCTTTCCAAAAGGGTCATGAACCATCACAGGACAGCGAGCGCCTCAGTCCCATCATCTTCCCTGACTAAGCCCACTTGACCAACACACCAGGCAGGCTGAGCCAGCAGGAGAAGGCCTCCAGCTATTTCCGCTTATTCGGTGCTGAGAGGTGAAGGCCCCGTTTCCTAGGAGTCTCACCTCACACCTGAACCCCTCCGGCCACTGAACATTAAGTCACATTCCTCTTTCATACAATGTTCAAAATACCTCCCCATCTTCCTTCATTATTTAAAAATGATCTGAAGTAGCCCAGGCTGGCCTCAGACTCCTATAAAGTGGAGGATGACTTTGAACTGATTCTTCTGCCTCCCCCTCCCAAGTGCTGGGAGCACAAGGTACATGCCACCACACCTGGTTTCTAAGGAGCTGGGATGGAGCTCAGGGCCTTGTGTATGTAAGACAAACACTATCAACTGAGCAGTCTTCCCAGCCCCGCTTCATTTTCCTTCTCCGGATTAGAAAGTAATCTGGAGATTAGTCCAGATAGAAAGACAGGAAACAGCTAAGCAGTCGTGGGAGAGGACGCGCCCCATACCCTCACCACCTGTGTCTGGCTGAGTCGAGAGTTTCGACACAGCTCACTGGAGACTCACCCACACAGAAACTACACACCAAAAGAACACTCCCTCACCGAAAATATCACAGGATTAAGCCATCCAATGAACCATTCTCAAGATCAAAACAGGCCTGGATCTTTGATTTTTAAAAGTTGTTTTGGCTCATGGTTTATAGTAACTAAATCTCCTCAGATACAAGCCTGTCTGTGAATCACCTTGTAATTTTACCTATAGAAATAAAAACCAAACTTGTGGGCTCAGCCTGTGTTAAGAGGCCTTCCTGCTCTTGCAGAGGATTAGAGTTCCATCCCATAGCCCACATCACATGGCTCACAACTGCCTCTAACTCCAGCATCAGGGGAGCCTGTGCTCTCTCCTAGCTTCTACAGGCACCCGTACAACAGAAAGACACATGCATAATTCTGAAATAAACCCTTTAAAGAACAAAACAAAACACATCTTACCACAAGGAAATAAGGCCAACAACACTTTTTAAACGTTTCCCTCAGCCTCGGTCAGTGGAGAACATTTTAACATCAGAACACCGAGTGTCAAACCACATCTACAACTGTTGGCTCCTGTCCTGATGCCTGCACTTGACTTTGCTCAGGTGTGTTTGTCCTTCATCAATAAACTTGAAGCCTTGCTCGGAACTCTTTGAAGTGTTGTAGTTTGCGTTTAGAGGCAGGAGGCAGGAGGATAAGCTTTCAGAGTAAGACTGCTCCTTCCTCTCAGATCAGGGGACCGAGTCGGATGGTCAGGCTTAGAACTTAACCACAAATATGGTAAGCCACAGAGCCAGCTTGCTGGCCCCTAAAGTTCTACATCGAAAGTTACGATCCCTCCATGTCTCTACAGAGTCCACTGAGGCTGAGTGAGGGGGGACCGGTCAAATTGGCCATCCAAGCAATGTAGAGTCCTGTCATCCTTGCAGATGATAGACCGACTCTGCAGGGGGGCGGCTGAAGGCTTCCAAAATCAGGCTGGACGGACATTCCATAGTGTACTTGGCAGGTACATAGGGGGAAACACACTTTGCTGATGCGGAGATAGAAGTGACTGTCCGTGAATGTAGCAGAGCCGAGGGCTTTTAGTACACTCCCAGAACAATCAGCGTGCCAAAGTGGCATGATCCGGGATCCTATATGCGGGTTTCCTTCACTGCCTCTAATTTTTAATAATTTCCTAAAACCTTTTTGCAGTATTTTTATTCGTTTTTACTTTATGTGTATGAATATTTTGCCCGCATTGTACCACATGTGTGCCTGGTGCCTGTAGAAGCCGGAAGAGGGTGTGTGATCCCTTAGAACTGGAGTTGTAGAAGTTTTGTAAGCCACCTTGAAGGTGCTGACAAAAGAACACAGGTCCTTGGCAAGATCCGCCAGCCAGCGCTCTTAATGACTCTGAGCCATCTCCATCTTTCCAGCTCCTGCTCTTTAATTTTTAAAACACTGCTCTTGAGAGTTATTTATCTGAATCTCTAAGGTTTTGGGTGTGCCAGTACACACTGACCCACGAGAGTGCCTCCCTCTAGCTTGGCAGGGAGCTGAAACTTTCTCTGAAAAACTTCGGGACCTTCACAGTGCCTGCGTATCTTTGACGCTCTAACTCTCCTCGTGCAACCTTGAGACCTGCCCTCAATTTTCTTCCAGAACTCCAGGATATGGGCGGTGGCGGTATACATCCGGAACACAAGAGCCCGGGCTCCCCACAGCCGGCCTATTTCAGTTAGGGGCAGAACAGCCCTTTACTTTCCTCACCCCTTTTCAGAGGCCCTAGGCAGATGCAACAGCTTCTAGGGAGGACTCCAGCATAAGGGCGCAATGAGGGAGTGTTTTTCTGGGTTGGGAGGACGGATTGGAGATGACCAGCTGGAGCCAGGAACGCTAAAGACTTATCTGGGGCAAGGAAACTCTCCAGGGGCGGGTGAGGGGCGTGGCATGGTTGGAGGAGTGGGGGCAGTGGGCGGGGCAGAGCCCCGGCTGGTGAGACCAGGCTCTTTTGGGTGAGTCGGGGAGGGACTGGTGGGCGGAACAGAACTCTGGTCGGCAGAACAGGGAAGGAGTGGATTAGGTGGGGTGGAACTGGGCGCGTGGGGTGGGACGGGGGCGTGGATCTGAACAAGTCTTGGATGTCCGGACTGGTCGCGGGTGAGCGAGACAGGATGCCGGTGGGCGGGGCGCAGGTGGGCGGGGCGCAGGTGGAGCCGGGCAGGGCTCTGGTGGGTAAGGGACTCGGGTGGGTAGAGTGGGTCTTGGGTAGGCAAGGCAGGATAAAATAGAGAGTGGGAGAGGTTGATGGCGTGGCTCTGCTTTTGGAGCGGGGCACCTAGCTGTCATCAATGAGGCCGCAGCTTCTGAAGTGGCCACTGTGCTCCTCCCTCCTCCCTAGGGCTTGCGGTAAGCTGCTCCAGCGGAAGGCGGGGCTGTGAGGCGCCGAGTGCGGCAGGAGGGCACCGCAACCCCTTCCAGTTGACAGGTGGCCGTGCAGCCCAGGGCTTGTCTTTCCACTGTGTCCTCCTCACGCCGGGCTCCGGGGCGATGGTGGACGTGCTGGGCGGGCGGCGCCTGGTGACCCGCGAGGGCACGGTGGTAGAGGCCGAGGCAGCGCTGCAGAACAAGGTGGTAGCTCTGTACTTTGCAGCGGGCCGGTGCGCGCCCAGCCGCGACTTCACGCCGCTGCTCTGCGATTTCTACACGGAACTGGTGAGCGAGGCGCGGCGGCCGGCACCCTTCGAGGTGGTTTTCGTGTCGGCGGACGGCAGCGCGGAGGAGATGTTGGACTTCATGCGCAAGCTACACGGCTCCTGGCTGGCATTGCCCTTCCACGACCCCTACAGGCAGTGAGTGGGGACCTGGGGGGTCACCGGCACGGGGCTGGCGTCTGGCTCCCCCGGGACTGCTCTCCTGCACTGTGTTACTGTTTCAGACGCCGGTCCTTAACTTCCTATCCCGCCCTTTTTTTTTTTTTTTTTTTTTTTTTTTTTTTGTGGTTCAGGTCTCCAATGTGGGTCAATTCCACGGAATCTTGGTTTCAGCATCCACAGGGCTCCAGTCTGCCAGCGTTTTCTGCCTTTTATGATTAGGGTTTCAGGGATCCGCATCTTGGGAGCCCCGGTCTGGTCCTGATGCTGGCTGGCATCCCTTAGCTAGGCTGCTTGATCAGTGGGCAGAAGGAAGGGTGGGAAGCCACCCACCTGAAATGGGAGCTGCGGAACCCTGGGGAAGCTGCTTAGCCTTGGGGCAGGTATGAGGCCACACTCTGCTGGTACCATGAAAATCCCATTGATAGTAAGTCTAAGTGACAGCCGATTGCCTTTGCGTAAGGACTCCCTTGAGAACTGCTTCCAGGGCTGTGCTTTAGAATGTGACTTGACTCGGTGGCGCACTAAATTACATGTAGCTTTAAAGGACACACTTGTTTTGCAGTTGAGATGGTGATGCTGCTGCGCTAATTAGGCAGAGAACTCAGGTCCCTCTGGAGACAAGGGCGCTGGGTTGCCCACGAGGATAGTAGGAAGGTTTTCTGGCTAAGTAAAAAGATGCACAAAGAATGGGGTTGACTTGGTCTGTGAAAGGTCTCTGTGTTTATTACTTTTCTTATTGCAGTGACAAAATATTTGACAAAAGCAATGTAAGGAAGAATGGGGAGCTGGCTCAGCGAGTAAGCGTGCAAGTATAAAAACCTAAGTTCAAATCCCCAGCATTTGAATTAAACAAAAACAAAAACAGGGCTGCATGTAACCCTAGCAATGGAGGGGCGAAGTCAGCCAGATCTTGGCGCTCACAGGCCAGCCAGCAAGTTTAGCTGAAATAGCCAGCATTAGGTTCTGTGAGAGAACCTGTCTCAAGAGAATTAACTAGGACCTCTGTCGCATCCTTCTGGCTTCCGAACGAATGCATGGGCACACCCCCTCCTTCCCGCACAAAATTAGAGAAACTTAAGGTGAGGATGGTTTATTTTGGTTACGGTTGAAGGCTGGTCCTTAGGGCAGAAGCATGAGGAGGTGTGGGTCTCTTTGTGTCTGCAGCCTGGAGCCAGAGACAAGGAATGCTGGTGCCGAACTTTCTCCTTTTTCAGTCCAGGACCCCAGCCCATGCAATGGGGCCTCATACAGTTAATGGGCTTCTTTTGACCTCAGTTAACTCAGCCTGGAAATCTCCCCACAGACTTGTCCAGAGGTTTGCCTCTTAGATGATTCCTAGCAGTGTCGCCGTGAGAGATCAGCATGCTGGTGTATTGACCTGATTTCCAGGTGTGCCACCGAGGAGGCACACAGTCCAGTTCTGGGGTCTGCCTTTGTACCCTGTACGTTGACTCCCTTGAGAAGAGTGTTACTTTGGGGACCGTATAGGTCTTTCCTCCTTCCTTCCCCTCTCTTCTATTCCAGAGCCTTTCTGCTCCAGGTGGCAACAAATGCTCCTCTGAGCACAGGATAGCCCAGCTGGGCCTTTGAGCACAGGATAGCCCAGATCACCTGTTCTTCATTTCCACAGGGAGTTTCCCATTGAAAACTTAGCTATCCATCTTTGTCCCTTCCCAGGACTTCCTCAACCCTAATGTTGCTTTGTGCGAACCAGGAAGTAGAATATTCTGGGGGGATTGCTGGAGCTGCGCCCTGACTTCTGCTATCTCAGCTCAAATGTGTAGAATCAGACCATGGACCAAAGAAAAAGAGCCACCATTAGGGAGAAGTGAAAACTTCACAAACCATCCAGGGGGTGATCCAGAAGTTGCTGTCTGCTGTAGTGGGTGAGGCAGGACAGGAAGGTTATACAGGCCCCAACTGGGGAGTGAACCAGGAAGGGACCACTGTTTATGTAGCTTTCCCTTACCTACTACTGTCCCTCAGACCCTGAAGAGCCACCCAAGGAAGGAAAAGGAGGAAATGTCCTACTACCAAGAAAGTCACTTGTGGCTCCCTTAAATTGCCATGGCCTGGCTGGAGACAGCTTCACCTCTAGGAAGGAATGCCTGGAGCCCTCAGCTTGCCCTCAGAATTATGCAGATACATTCCAGTGTAGCCCTGTCCCCCTGACCCAGCAACAGATACTGTATCACATAGTGCAGAGAGGCAGTTGTTTATTACCAATGTCTCTGAAACAAGGTTTAGGTGCCTGGCGGGTGCTGTCTCCTCTGTGCAGGTGTCCCAGTGCAGTGGCCTTGAAGCGGGCCTGCCTTAGCCTGAGAATGGCTGCAGGAAGAGGTGCCAGTGCTCCCTGTAGGTATTTTCTCAGGTTGAGGGTTCCATCTTATCCCCTTCTCTGTGACTGAGTTCATCTGTCTAGAAAGAGATCCTCCTGCCTCAGCCTCCTGAGCACTAACTTTATAGACATGCATCATGACACATGGCAGAACCAGGTCTCCAAGCAGCCGCAGATGTTCATGCTCCGTGTTGCTACTCCCACGAGAACCTTGACGAGCTTACGGTGACCTCCCCGCAATGCTGGTCCTCGTAGGCTGGGATGTGGGCAGTGTCCAAGGTGCCTATCAGGAATCTTCCCGTCCTCACGCCAGCCCAGCTTCTGATCTGCCTTCTGGGACGTTGCTGGGTGCTGGGGCTCCTCTCATTTTAGCTGACATGTTTGGAGTTGTAGACAAGTAGACCAGACTGGACCTCATTTCTTGGGTAGACAGTGGCTTAGGGCTCTCTGATTCAGATGTCTAGGTCTCCCTGGTCTCTACTTCACAGGCTCCTGGCACGAAGGCAGCTCTTTTCTGGCCCTGCATTGTTCCAAGTCCTTTCTAGATGATGACTTACAGTCTCCCTATATTGCCCAAGCTGGTCTCAAATGTAGGAGCTAAAGTAATCCTTCTGCCTCAGCCTCTAGAGACGCTGGAACTACAAGCTACTTGAGTTTTGGATAATTGTCTTTTTAGTTCCATAAGAATGTGATTGTATCTTCAGCTTGAGATTTATATAGTATGGGTGTCCCTTGGTATTTGAAGGGAATTGGATCCTGGCTTCCCTGTGGCTGCTGAAACGGAAGGGCATTCACATCCCTATATAAAATGGCAGAGTTTGCACCAAACCTACAAAGAGCCCCCTTCCTCTCAGACCTGCAGCAGTGCTAACCCCCTGCCCTTCTGTCCTCAGTGAACTGAAGAAGAGGTACGACATCTCTGTCATCCCCAAGCTTGTGGTCATCAAGCAGGATGGAGCGGTCATCACCAACAAAGGGCGGAAGCAGATCCGGGAACTTGGGCTGGCTTGCTTTCAGAACTGGGTGGAAGCAGCCGATGTTTTCCAAAACTTCTCAGGGTGACTCTGGAGGGACCAGGGCAGGTGCTGGAAGTGCAGGCCAACCACCTTCAAAGAGGGCCTAATGGGTTCTCTTCTCTGTTGGGGGATGTCATTGTAGAGTCACCAGGCTGTGGCAGAGAGCAGAAACTGCTCAGGAAAGAACTGTGCCCACCCTCTGTGGGTCCTAGAGCTCCTTCAGAGTGAACTTATTTACAGCTTTCTCCACCGGTGCAGAGGCTCCAGGACACGTTGGCAGCGAGCTATCAGAGACCTATACAAGATGCTCTTTCCTACGGGCTTTGGTAAACTGACCTGTGAGGTGATGCATGTTCTGAGGACCTATCACATTTTAGTGATGCTTTGGTAAACATATTTATTACTCAAGTTTGTAGACCGTGTAATTTAATAAACCAACACTCACACTTTGAGCAGCTCTGATGTTTTTCTTTCTCCTTTCAAACCAAGTCCAACAGAGGGACAAGTCAGTAAATACGGTGCTTAAGCTGCTCTTTTATCAGAGGGAGTTTGCTATCTGTGTGCCTCATCTTGGAAGATTTTTCTAACCTTTGTCTTTTCTCACACTTTTCCTTCTTCCCCCCTTCTCCCCCCTCCTCCTTTTCCTCTTCCTCACTCTTCCTTTTTCTTCTCTGAATACTATTTTTTCTTTCCCTCCCCTTTTCCCTCCCTCCCTCTTTTCTCTTGGAATTGGGGATTGAGTCCACAGCCTTGCCTCTGTTGGGCAACCACTCTATCTGTTCCTCTGTGTATGTGTGCACTTTCTAAGTGTACGCAGTTGTGTGTGAGAGACATGCATGTGCACGTGTGGGCGTGTGCAGCGGCCGGAGGTTGATGTCCAGTGTCTTCCTTGATGATTCTTTGCCTTTTTACATTTGTATGATTTTTCTTTTTAAGTGTGTGTATGTGTGTGTGTGTGTGTGTGTGTGTGTGTGTGTGTGTGTGTGTGTGCAGGTGCCTGTGGAGGGGAGGCTAAAAGAGGGCATTGGGTCCTCTGGAGCTGGAGTTAGAGGCAACTGTGAGCTGACAGATGTGTGCTCCAAAATGACCTCTCGTCTCCTGAAAGAGCACCAAGTACTCTTAACCACTGAGCCATTTCTCTAGCCTCCTCACCTTTTTATGTTTGGATAATGTTGAGGATTAAATCCATGGCCTTGTGGACGCCAGCCAAGCATGCTACTACCAAGCTATACCCAAATTCTTTTGTAAAAAATTTTGTTTTATAGTTTGAGAGCCCCTCACTTAGAGCTCACTGATTTAGCTAGGGTGCCCATGCCAATAAGCTCCAGATATCCGTTTGACTCTATCTCCCAGTGCTGGAGCAACAGATGACATGGCATGCCTGGCTTTTACATGGTCCCAGGGATCTGAACTCAAGCCCTCATAGTCCTGTGGCAGGCATGATACTGATGGAGCCATTACCCCTATCCCTTTACCAACTAGCCCCTTTTATTTTTAATAGTATTACAATAACCTAGAAAGAAATTAATTAGTATTTAAAGCCTATAAAGTCATGCTATGCATGTCACTCAGTGACAGTCTATATTTTCAACAGTGGCCCCATAAGAGTATAATGGAACTAAACACTTCCTGTTGCCTGGTTAATTCTATGATGTTTGCAATATTCTAAAATTACATAATACTTTCCAGTGTGTCTGTGGTTAATACTGGCAGCTGGGCAGGATCTAGAAACACACAAAAGACCAACCTCTGGGCATGTCTGTGTGGCAGTTCCTAGGTTAGGTTAATTGGGGTCTGCCTTCGTCACTGTTGTGCTGGTCTATCGCTGTGAAGAGACACCATGGCTAAGGCAACCCTTATGAAAGAAACAGCTTAATTGGGGGCTGGCTTCAGAGGTTTAGTCCATTATCATCATGGCAGGTAGCATGCTGGCACGAAGGCAGGTGCTGGAGCAATAGCTGAGAGTTCTGTAGGCAGAGAGAGGGACTCTGGGCTATCGATAGGTTTTTGAAACCTAAGAACCCACCCCCAGTGATGCTTTTCCTCCAACAGGGCCACACCTCCCAATCCTTCTAATCCTTTCAAATAGCGTCAGTCCCTGGTGACTAAGCATTCACATATATGAGCCTATGGGGGCTGTAATGGATAGTTCTATTCAACTCGACATAAGATAAAGTCATTTGAGAAGAAGGAACCTCAATTAAGAAAATACCTCCATAAGGTCAGGCTGTAGGCAAACCTGTAGGACATTTTCTTAATTAGTGATTGATGGGGAGGGCCCGGCCCACTGTGGTTCTACATTCTATAAGAAAACAGGCTGAGCATGCCACAAGGAGCAAGCTAGCAAGCAGCACCCTCCCCCCATGGCCTCTGCATCTGCTCCTGCCTCCAGGTTCCTGCCCTGTTTCAGTTCCTATCCTGACTCCCTTCAGTGATGGACTACGATGTGAAAATGTGAGCCAAATAAACCCTTTCCTTCCAAATTGGCTTTTTGGTCATCATGTTTCATCACAGCAATCATGAGTGAAACTAAGACAGGGGCCATTCTTATTCAGACCACCACAGGATCTCAGACTGAATAAAAAGGGGAAAAAATGAGAACTGGGGAGTCAGTTCATTGGGTAAGGAGTTCTCTATGCAAGTGTAAGGACCCGAAGTCAGAGTCTGAGGACTCGCACAAGGCCAGTGTGTAAGTATAAAGACCTGAGTTCAGAGCCTCAGGACTCACATAAAGCTGGATGTGGTAGTGAGCATCTTTAATCCCGATGTTCCTGTAGTGAGATGGATGGCAGAGACAGGGGAGTCCTAGCAGCTTGCAGGCCAATTAATGTGGAGTATGCAGCAGCCATACAAGTCCTTTGTCCAGGTAGATGGTGAGGACCAACACCCAAGGCTGTCCTCTGACTTCTTCACGCACCCACGTGAATGTGCACAGGTACAAACAGACATATACATGAAGCTTAAGATAGAGAAAGAGAAAGTGGGCTGAGCGCCAGCATTCTCTTTGCCAACAGTAAGAGAAGGCTGCCTACAGTTCAAGCATCCAGCCCCCTGCCATGGGTACTTACTGGCTGGCCTCAGGACTGTGAGTCTCATGCATCTGTACTGTCATTCTTGCGTAATCTGATACAAGCGTAGAAACCTCATGACCCACCATAAGCCTAGCTTTCATTTTTGGATCTTGTCAGCCTGCTGGGTCCTTCAGCTGGAAGTTTGGAGCGAGGCACAAACATACTGTCATTAGGCTATGCTTTCTCTTGGTTTTGGAAGAAAATGGTGTTCCTGTGTGATTTATTTTGAGGCAAATATAGTGATCAGGGTAGCTCCACCTAACAGTCTTTAGTTGGTCCAGGGGTACAAGGACTGTCATGCTGTGCTTCCAACATTTTTGAACACGTGTTCTTGAAAGGTAAGCATTCCTCGTATGTGGATTTTCAAGGTGTTCATTTATATGTGAGTCATACCATAGATTTCGTCTAAAGGGTGGAGAGGGCTTGGTGGATGAGATGCTTCCCATGCAAGCATGAGGATCTGAGTTCAGTCCTAGCACCCATGTAAAAAGCAGGGTATGGTGGCACAGGCTGATATCCCAGCACTGGGGAAGCAGAGAGAGATGGATCCCTGGAGCTCACTGGCTCTGTGGTAGCCTACCTGGTGAATTCCGGGCCAATGAGAGACATCTTGAAAAGAAAAAGATTGAACTCGCTTCAGTTCAGTGGGTCCTTCAACAATGTATAAACTCAAAAAAGTAATGTGGACAGCTCCTGGGGAATGTCTGAGGTTAACACACAGACACACAGACAGGCAGATAGACAGGCAGTCTCTCTCTCTCTCTCTCTCTCTCTCTCTCTCTCTCTCTCTCTCTCTCTCACACACACACACACACACACACACACACACACACACACACACACACACACACACACGTGCACACAATGAAGGTTCCAGGGCAGAGAAGGTGGCCTCCTCCCACAGGAATGGCTTGGGCCGGGAGGGCGACGGATAATTTACAGTACTGATGGACTTGGGATAGCTTTTAGCGTGGAGCCCTAGCCTAGCATGGCCAAGCGTTTCCAAGAAGTAGAATTCTAGTTCGCTGAGACACATTCTTTAATATTACAGTGTCTCTGACAACTAGTTTTCCGAATGTCTGCTCCTTGTAGAGAACTATCGCATCTGCATCATGACTTCTATTACAAAAGCAATAGGTGCTCCCGATGAAAAGAGTGGAGCGTCCTAGAACATTGATTTCCACCTTTATCACCCTGCTCCCCTCAGTGTGTCCTAGACCCGCAGCGTCATGTGGGCATGTGCGGCAGGGGACCAAGCTGAGACAAGCACAAACCCTCATCTAGGCAGAGCCCCTGGGGAGTCATGCATTCTCCAGTCTGAGCATTATGGGCCCATCAAGTGTCCGGTCTAACTATGTTTTTTGAAGTCAAGCCATGGGACCATAAGTGTCTCACATCTAATGACAAGCCAGGCTGCTCTGATCACTGCAGTCCTGGGGTGGGTTGAGCTTCTTCCCCTCTGCCAGGGGTTTCTTCCTTCAGATTACATCTGATTACATCCAAACTTCTAAAGGACCTGGAAGCTGTGTTCTTAGGAAATTCTTCACAGGTTAAAGAGTGTCTTATCAGGCTGGAGAGATGGCTCAGAGATTAAGAGCACTGACTGCTCTCTCAGAGGTCCTGAGTTCAATTCCCAGCAACCACAAGATGGTTCACAACCACCTATAATGGGATCTGATGCCCTCTTCTGGTGTGTCTGAAGATAGCTATAATGTACTCATATACATTAAATAAATAAATATATTTTTAAAAGAGTGTCTTATCACTCAGCAGTCTCTATTATTGTTTGTTTGTTTTAACAAAATCTCAATCATTTGAGTTTACCAATGATGACTCGGGAGCCAGATGCTGTGGTGAAAGCCTGTTAGCTCAGAGAGGCAGAGAAAGCACCCAGCTGACCTTCCTCCTCAGCCAATGTCTCGAAAGGAATACCTCTCTGTCACACTATCTCACAAAACCTCCTTTAAATTGAATGTCCCTCCTGTCTACTTCCTGTGTGTCTCCCCATCCATCCTTCTACTTCCTGTGTGTCTCCCCATCCCTCCTTCTACTTCCTGTGTGTCTCCCCATCCCTCCTTCTACTTCCTGTGTGTCTCCCCATCCCTCCTTCTACTTCCTGTGTGTCTCCCCATCCATCCTTCTGACTTCCTGTGTGTCTCCCCATCCCTCCTTCTACTTCCTGTGTGTCTCCCCATCCATCCTTCTACTTCCTGTGTGTCTCCCCATCCATCCTTCTGACTTCCTGTGTGTCATCCATCCTTCTACTTCCTCTTACTCTGTATGTCTTTTTAAATACTCCTATCTTTACGTCCTGTCAACTTGTTGATTGTTCCGCCTCTTGACCTATGGTTGACTTTATTTAATCCTGTTTACAATATTCAAGCAGAAAGCTCTTGGATTAAAGGTGTGTGCTAAAGTTAAGCCACACACAAAAACTAGAAACAGGTTTTTCTAGTAAATAACACAGTCTCAGGGTTAACAGAATAATCAAATATCTGGCAACATTTTATTGCCTATATGATTTTAGGGAAGGAGAGGCCTTGTGCCTCTGGCAAGTTTCAGGGTCTTTCTGAGTCTTCAGTTGTTCACTTCCTGAATCTTAACAAGCCTCCATTTAGAATTTCCTGGGTCTTCACCAGCCTTCCCTCAGAACTTCTGAGTCTGTCGGATTATTGCATCTGAACAAACTTCCCCTCAGAATGGAAAAATTTAACTTGTAGGAAATTGCTACACAACAATCACACCCCCCCATCACACACTGTGTTGCATGTACACTCCACATAACACACCATATGCCTGCCCCATCACCACATCCACACACAACACAGTGGGAGGAAGAAGCTGGAAGACCCAGGCTTGCCGGTCAGGAGGAAGGTGGCTCTTCTGGACTGCACACTTGGGCTGACTTTCAGAGCACAGAGGCATGTCATGCAGGAGCCCTGCATTATAGGCAATTGTAGGGTGAGCTGCACATTGCTGGGAGCCAAACCTGGGTCCTCTGCAAGAGCAGTAAGTGCTCTTAATGGCTGGGCCATCTCTCCACTCCAGTCAACCTTTATATCTACCTGTGTTTTATCTTTCTCTTTGATTCGTCAGAGTCAAACCTCTTCCAGATCAGAAATTGCACCTGCAATTGCATGGGTCTGGTTCGTACCATTGGTCTGGTTCGTACCACTCATGCATGGCATAAACTCTAATACTGCCGACTTACTGAATTCCTTTTCAAGTCTGTACAACCTGTCAGTCTGTGAGCACTGGGATCTATATTACTAAGTCCTGTGTCGTAGATCTGATGCCCGTCTTTATTAGTGCATCAAATGTCGTTGTATGTATGTATCAGGAACTTCTGTTGGAACATACATACACACACAAGAGTGTAAACAGGGACCTGTGTTTGTCTTTCTGGATAGTGACTCAGCTGTGTCTGTCTACTTATGGAGTAATCCTTCTCCCATTGATACAGTCTGACACTCACACTGAGACACTAATCTCTCACTAAAATAGTGAGGACACTGAGCTGTGACTCACACGACAGCTTTCCATCACTGCAAGAGTCCATAGACTTCTGTTCAGGGTGTGGCTGGGCGGTGTCTGCTAGATGGTTCCATGTGTCTATGGCCTGTGGGCAGGCAGGCAGGTGGGCATCTTGGTCCCTCTGCATCTTGTTTTCTGGCAGGTTTGATTGGGCTAATTCTCATGGTGGCTTCAGAATCCCAAGCAGATGGAGCCCTGTTCTTGCCTCTTCTGTACCACTCTGGCCAGTCCATGTTGGAAGTGGAGCTTGGGTGGACAGGTGACTTACCTGCCCTTTTCTTAGCTTGCTTTTGGGCTGATCACTCTTATTATGGATGGAGAACCATGGCAGAGAAAGGATATAAGCTAAAGGGGGAAAGACTTATTGTTGTGTGTGTACAGACACATATTATATATGTGCATACATGCATCTATGTGTGCACATATATGTGTGCACATTTGTGTGTCTGTGTTGTTTGTGTGTGTGTGTGTATTTGTGATGCTGGAAGTTGATGTCAGGTGTCTTCCTTGATTGTTCTCCACTTTATCTATTGAGGCAGGGTCTTCTGGTTTAATCCAGAGCTCACCAATTAGGGCAATCTAGCTAGCCAGCTTATACAGGGTTTCTGTGTCTTTCCCTCTCTAGTGCTGGGATCATGGCTGGCTGTCATGTCTACCCAACTTTTATGAGGGTTATGAGGACCTGAACTCTGATCCTCACCCTTGTACAAATATTTTATCCACTGAGCCATATGTCTAGACCTGATTTTTTTTAAAAAATAACTTTTTGAGACAGGGTCTTATGTATCCCAGGCTAATACCAGCTTTGCTGCACATCCAAGGGTGACTTTGAACCTCTGCTTCTTCTGCCTCAACTAACCAAATACCGGGGTTACAGGTATGTGCACCTGTGATGTTTATACAGGGCTGAGATCAAAACTGGCACTTTGTGGGTGCTGGGCAAGCACTCTCCCTACTGGGCTGTGTCCCCGGCCCAACATGCAAACTCTTTGGTGCCTCTGTCTCACTCTGGAGCTTCAACATATGAACGGAGGGACCCACAAATCGTGTCCATGCAGTTCTGCTGTAGTCTGTAGCAGATATAAATACCCCAGATAGTGCCTGGCTCGCAGTGTCCCTCGGGAGATGATAACCGCCTTTGGTATTAACAGTGGCAATGTTCCTTTGGCTCTGGGGACCTTCGGGCTTGTGCTAGCCTTCTAGGAAGAGCTTGTAGCTGCCAGGATTCCTGTGAATGCTGGGCCATCCCTCCCTGGCCTTTAAAGAAGCTGAGCCTGCACAGTTGTCTGTGGCCATGAAGATACCTGGCAACTGCTCTGTGCTCCAGCGTCCAGGACGCCCACCTAGGTCCATGGCAGAAGTGACACCAGCTTTTGTGCCCTAGGGTACTTTCCTTTCCCGAGTGACCTGCCTGCTGATCAGAGCCCATTCTGTAGGGAAGCCAGTGTTTCTTCAGCATGTCTGTCCTACCTTTTGGTGTACTTTTTGGTTCACTTTGTTTCTCTAGCACCTATTAGGAGGTAGTGAGATAATTGAATGGGAAGATTAGGATTTCAGTCAGTGGTGAGATTGGATCATTCATTCATTTCAATTGGGTTCCTTGGTTTTGAAGAGGGTACCAGCAGTAACTGCCTGAATGCCTGGCATATCATTTTCTTGGAGCAACTACCAAAATGACAGAGAAAATCTCCTCCATTCCCCTTGTTGGGTTCTGGGTGGAAGTTGAGAAAACTCAGGTCAGATATGGCAGCTTAAAATGAAAGCTTTCTTTTCTGAGTGCTCAGCCAGGTGGCAGGCTCAGGATCTGAACTGTGTCCTCAAAGGGAGATTGGACATTTTTTTTTTTTTTTTTTTATGTATATGAGTACACCGTAGCTGTCTTCAGACACACCAAAAGAGGGCATCAGATACCATTACAGATGGTTGTAAGCCACCATGTGGTTGCTAGGAATTGAACTTAGGACCTCTGGAAGAGCAGCCAGTGCTCTTAACCACCAAGCCATCTCTTCAGCCCCTTTACAACATTTTAAGGATGGGAACACAAAGTGAGGGCTCCTGGCTTCAAGGTCCTTAATTCATTCTCCTAGACATTGGGTCCGGAGCTCACAGTGATAAGGGGACAAGGGATCCGGTTAGCTGCATGTAGTTATTTAGGGCACAACAGGCAATTGGTTACATATTTTTATAACTTATGCACCGTGGTTTAGATAACAGTAATTTCTATATTCTCTACGGATTAACAGACAATTAAGAACACATTTGGAGAAGTGGGATAGGAGTTTGTTCCTAGGCTGGGAACATGAACTTGTTTGACCCTGCCAGCAAGATGGAGAAGCTGTCCTTGAGATGTCTGGACTCAGACAACTGTCTCCTTACAAGTTGTCCCTGACATGTCTGGACTCAGACAACTGTTTATACAACAGAAGCTGTTCAGCTACAGAAAAGTCCCCAGCTCCCCTAGGGCCTGGGTCCCTGAATTTAGTTTCTCCGTCTGATTAAATGGAGTCTGAAGATGAAATGGTAGTATTTAGAGTAGGCCTTCTTTTGCTTGTTCCCAGAGGCCTGTAGTGTAGATTCTGTTGGTAAATTTCTATGGGCTGTTTGAGCTCACAGAGAACCTGCCTCTTGAAGCAGGGTTGGCCCCTGACCCTATTTCAGACCCAAGCTTGTTTGTCTCAAAGGAACCTCTAAGGTCCCTTGTCTAGGGGTGGCCTTCCTCCCCCACCCCCAAGTCCATGCCAGGGAGGGAAGAATGGCAAAAAGGCTCAAGAGTGAAAACAGTGTGCCCGTGAGAACAGCTGTGACTCATTATTATGTTTATCCCATGCCTGAAGTGGGAAGGGGAAGCTGGAAGCTCAGTTCTGGGAAGCTCAGGCACGGAGAGGAAGCTCCCTGGGAGCTGACTGCCTCAACCTCCCAGTTGCCCTGCTAGATGTCATAAGCACCTGATTGATAATATTATCTCTATTTGTTGTCATTTATCCCTTTCCCTAGAAACCTCACCTGAGGGGACTCTCTGTTCTGCCTGGGACTCTACTGGGAACTCTAGCTGGCTGCAAACGTAGCTTCCTCAATCTATTTCTGCTGGATGTTTTAAGTACCTGATTTGGCACTTCCTTCCTTTCTTGCTTTCTTTCTTTGGTTTGTCTTTTCTATCCATCACTTGCTATCTATTCTCTTACATTGGCTTCTTATATACATAAACTCATTCATTCAAAATCGAAGGCATAGCGATCACAGGTCATTCTGTGAACCTTATGGATCATTCCCTTATCCACACATTCTGTCTTTAGATCTGAGCAGGAACAAGGAGATTTGAAACCGCATGTTAATCTGCCCCGAGATGGACTACCTGTTTGGGCCCTGCTCAGCATCACTGAGTGGGGCGACTCAATGAAGACATTAGTTAACACAGGCACTGCCACTTGGAAGGAGCAGATGTTGGGTGGTACTGATGTGGTTCTGGCTCAGGGTGGAGGCTAGACTTCCTGGTGTTGGGGTTTGCTCGTGAGGTCATCACTGCTTGTTGTTCAGCAATTTCCTCTGAGTTGAAACACTCCATTCTGACTGGTGTGAGGTGGAATTTCAGACTTGTTTTGATTTGCATTTCCCTGATGACTAAGGATGTTGAGCATTTCTTTAGGTGCTTCTCAGCCCTGCGAATTTCCTCAGTTGAGAATTCTCTGTTTAGCTCGGTTCCCCATTTTTTGATGGGGTTATTTGGTTTTTTGGAGTCTAACTTCTTGAGTTCTTTGTATATGTTGGATATTAGCCCTCTATCAGATGTAGGATGGGTAAAGATCTTTTTCCAATCTGTTGGTTGCCGTTTTGTCCTATTGACAATGTTCTTTGCCTTACAGAAGCTTTGCAATTTCATGAGGTCCCATTTGTCTATT
>CM052714.1:11525826-11600309 GCA_028551405.1 Uromys caudimaculatus | reverse complement strand
GTGCACTGGCCTTTTGGCGGTCTGCCGCCGCTCCCGAATTAAACCTCGTGTGATTGCAGCAAGGACGGTCTTTCGTGAGTTCTTGGGGGGTCGCGCCGTCCCGAGATTTGAGTGAGGATCTCCCCGATTTGGGGGGTCTTTCAGGTTCCATCTCAGAAACTGGAGGGGGATAAAAGCCACTTCAGTGAGAGTCACATCTCTAACTCTGTCCTCATTTAATGCCTGTGGTCAAGCTCATTCCTGTTTCTAAGTTCTAAGTCTTGTTTTGCTCAGCTAGGATCTTCTCATTTAACTTGTGAGAGTCTGAAATGCAACCAGTCTGGGTTCCTGGAAGCAACTGGTCCTATGCCTCTGCCCGGATACTGAATGTAGTGGATACTCAAGGCCCTGGTAGGAAGTTACAGGAGCAGTGTATTCTCCTACCATGCAGGGGAAAGTAATTGCTCACATGTTCTGTTTGCTCAGTTTTCAGGGTACCAGTCTTATATTTAAGTTTTCAATGTATTGAGTGTTTACTTTGATGTACATCATAAAAGGCTCCAATGTGGTTTGTTTTCCAAAAAAGATGGATGTTTTCCCAGCTGCACTCATTGGCTAGTTCAGTTCCTTTGGTTTATGAGTCCTAAAAAGGTGTTACATTCAGGGCTGGCAAGATGGCTCAGGGGTTATACATGGGTTCCTGTTCTTCTTGAGGAACTGAGTTCAGTTCCCAGCACCCATGTCAAACAGCTCAGAACCACCTATGATTCCAGCTCCAGGGGATCAGACGCCCTCTTTTAGCCTCTGTGGCGACCCTCCATACCTAGCATGCATCCACGCACATAAATAGAAGTAAATAAGATGAAATGAGAATTTGTTACATTCTCATCTATAGACTGCTGTAGTGGCAGAATCAGAAGGCACCATGAAGACTGTCCACCCTGGGTCTGGAAATATGATGCATTTTTCTTGTATGACTGTGTTACATGGCACAGTTGACCACGGGTCAGGGAGACTATTTGGTAGACTACCCTTGTCACGTGGGACCATCGCTGGCTATACTGGCCCTGAGAGAAAGCAAGATGGCATCAAAGGGGACAGATGTGAGTTGGTCAGTCTGGACATGGGCCCCATTGAATCCACTTGGTGCTGCATGCTAGAATGTTTCCCGGTCCTTCTTTTTTTTTTTTTTTTTTTAAAGGATTTTATTTATTCTTATTTCACGTGTATGAGTATTTTGCATGTGTGCATGTCAGTGTGCCACAATACATTCAGTGCCCGCGGAGGGCGGAAGAGAGTGTCTGTCGCTTGCAGCTGGAGTTGCAGGGCTGATGAGTTTGTGAGTGTCATGGCATCCCCCCCACCTTCAGCTCCTCACCCTTTCTGCCTCCTCTTTCATGATGTCCCCCGAGCTTTTGGTTGCAGCTTTACATAGATGTTCCCTTCAGGGCTGAGCCCTAAGGTACGTTTTTATAGATTTCCCCCCCTTATACCCATAGCAACATTTAGTGTAGGGTTAATTATTCCCCACCACAGAAGCAAGATTTCTGTGAGGAGCCTACCTTCGAATCTAAGATGTGTGAGGTTCCTCACTGGCTGGTGAAGACACATGGTAATCTTGGCCCTGGATGGTGATGGGTAATTTTCTAAATCTCTAGTTGGCCTTGACTGGAGTCTTCCTGAAGAAGGGGTAGCTATTCAGCTGAGCTGTCAGAGACAACCCTCACAGAGCTCTGGAATTCTCTTTGTAGCTCTCCCTGTCTGTCTGTCGGTGGGTCTAGCTGCCTTATCTCCAGGACCGCTGTATTCTCCACTTGAGAAACCCACTGGTTTCTACACGGTTTTTCCAAGCTTTTAGACCCTGGTGAGTTTAGATAACTGACTACTCACTACAATCCTTCACTATCTGTGTCCAGGGCAGTGAGTCTATGTATGTGTATATGTGAGTACGGACATGCGTGTGTGTGTGTGTGTGTGTGTGTGTGTGTGTGTGTGTGTGTGTGTATACAGTCTTGGGTACTATTCCTTAGTAACACTATACACCTTTTCTGTTTGTTAGTTTTTTGAGGTATGGTCTCTCACTGTCATGGAATTTACTGAGTAGGCGACGGTGGCTAGCAAGTGAGCCCCGGTGATCTATCAGCTTCCTCGGGTCTGGTCTGGGATTTTAAGTAAGTGCCATTCCACCCATTTTAAATGTGCCTTCTAGGTCCAAACTCAGTTCTTTATGCTTGTAAGGCAAGAGTTTTACTAACTGAACACTCCTAACTACCTCTTCTGAGAAGTCATGGATTGTAAGATAGACAGCATCGCCAGAATGAAATCTGTCCGCTCTGAGGACCCATACTCATGATCTCCACACCATAAAGCCAACGACAATGTGCTTTCCAAGAAGAAAAATGGTTTATGCACATTTCTATAAATGTATGGTCTAATGCACTGGTTCTCAACCTGTGGGCTGAGCCCCTTTTGGGGTCAAATGAATTTTTCATGGGGGTTGCTTAAGACCATCAGAAAACACAAATATTTACATTATAACTCATAACAGTAGCAGAATTATAGTTATGAAGTAGCAAAGAAAATAATTTTATGGCTAGGGGTTGTCACCACAGCATGAGGAACTGTATTAAAGAGTCACAGCATTGGGAAGTCTGAGAACCACTGGTCTAAAGTTTCTACCTAACTGGGCACATGGTGGGAGTAGATAGGTAGATGTAGGATCTTCTGGGAAGTAGGAATCTGGATGGAGAGGCACAGATCCTGAGCTCTGTGAAGTTGTCAAAATGGGTTGGCTTGTGACAGGCATGGTACTATGTTCTGTATTCTCAGAACTTGGGAGACAGAAGCAGGTAGATACAGAGTTCAAGACCAGCCTGGGCTACATGGTGAGTTCAAAGCCAGCCTGGATTACAAAGTAAGACTCTGTTTTAGTTACTTTTCTTGCTGCTGAAATAAAACACCCTGTCAAGGCAACTTAAAAAGGAAAGAAAGGCTTCTTTTGATTCATGGTTTGAGGGTTCATTCATCATGATGTAGAAAGCAAAGGTGGAGGTGGCTTGTTTCATTGCATCTTCATCCAGGAAGATGACAAATTAATACTGGTGCCCAGCTAGCTCCCTCCTTTTTAGGGGGTTCAGGGCCCAAGCACAGGGAATGGTGCTTTTAGGGTGTGTCCTTCTACCTCGATCCCTACTTAATCAAGGCATCTCTCACAAGTGTGCCTGCAGGCTCGCCTCCTAGGCGACTCCAAATCCTGTCAAGTGGATAATTAACACTAACCACCACAGACACCATCTTCAAAAAGAGTTGTATCATCCAGGTTTGGCTAGACATGTTGCTCTCTTACCCAGCCGGACTTCAGCTGCTAGGCTAGAAGGCTTCCCTAGGCTAGCAGAGGGGCCCAAGCAGGTCACCCAGGAATAGTCCTGAAATGTGAATTCTGTGCTTCAGTGTGCCTACACTGCCAGCCCCACTCTCACACAAATGCCCATACATGGCCACAGAGCCAGTTCCACTGGCTTTATCCCAAGGTCACCATGTTCTTAAAGTCTAGCTTGGCTCAAATATCTTTACCTACTATGGTCTTTTTTCCCCCTGTGTGGTGAACCTGCAATTTTCAGTAGCTGATAGAAATCCAGGATTTATTTTTCCTGGTAGAAAATCCACAGTGGGGTGAGTGTGGCTAAAGCTGCTTTTTTTGTCGGCTCACTGTCAGTGTCCTCGAATAAATGACCATAATTAATAATGGGATTTAAAGGCATTCATCTTGTTCAACAACCAGTGGAGCAAACAGATACAGCGAGACAATATAAACAGGGCTGTCCCTTGTCCACTCTAATTCTACATATTTACAGCTATGGGGTGTAAGGCAAAGGAGCCCATCTAGTAGCAACCAGATAAAGTTCCAATTGGGAGATTTATAACTGCTACTGGCAGCAAATCACAGCTGATATTCTGGGCTGAGTTTAGCCCAGCGTGTGATTCTTACTCAGATTATGCTAAATATAGACTTGGAGCGACCAATGGAGAAACATCCAGGGAGACAAGGATCTGCCATCTGGATTTGCTATGTCTTTTTCCAACAGAAGTGAATTCTTCCCAGAGTGTGGTTTCCTTCAGATCAAGCAAGAGATCTGTCTTTTGCTGATTCCTGGAGGGGAGCTCAGGCTGATGGGAAAATAGAACCCCACTTACATTTGGCTATCTAGCAATCTGGGACAAAATTCTGCTCTGTTGTACCAAAAAGTCTCCCTGCCCTGACACCTGCCAAAGTATAGCCCTTTACAGGGTTATTGCTCATGATTATTCTTATGAAGAGACTCATTAGTGAAAACTAGAAATGGTACACGTTTATAGTACTGGCACTGGGGAGGCTGAGGCAGGAGGATTGCAAGTTTGAAGTCAATCAGCCTCTACAACAAAATGTAAACAAAAGCATTAATAAGGATATGTCTTAGGCACTTTCTCTTCATGCTCAGCGGCTGCAAAGAAAGACCTCAGAGCTGTTGAGTTTACCAAAACATCAGAGAGGTTCTGTATAATGGTTTGAGTAAAGAAATGTCCATCACGGGCTCAGGTATTTGAGCACTTGGTCCTCATTCGGCGGTGCTCTTTGCGGAGATTATGGAACTTCTAGTGGGTGGAGCCTTACTGGAGGAGGTACATCACTGGGAGGGTTTGGGCTTTGAGGATGAAAGCAAGACCATCCAGCTCCTGAAGCTATCCTTTGCCCATCACTATGAACTGTATTCTTGCAGAACCACAAGCCAAAATAAATCCTCACTTCCATAAGTTGCTTTTTGTCGGTATATTTCACCATAGCAACAGGAAAGAAACTAATACATTACATCCTGTATTGAGTATTGTGATTCCCACACCCCTCCAGCCCATTGGTTATCTTCAGGAAGTGTTTTTAAATTTTTAAAAACTTTATAACAAAGCTTTAGTCACAAAAGGGAAGGGAGTTTCAAGCTTCCTTAACAGGAACCAAGGCCTGGGCCCAAGAGTTTGAATTATATAGCTAAGTAGGAGCAGAGGAAGACATGGCCTCCTGGAACCTGAGAGCCTCTCTTATCTGGCATAGTGACTTTGGTTGAGTATAGACTTAAACCTCTTCTTTAACCTCCTGTTCTCACACTGAGGTAATTTTTGACCGTTTCCCACTTAGGAATGGAAAGGTCATTTGGCTGTGAAGGGGTGAAGGGGGTAAAATTAGCTGAGGGAGCCAAAGGAGAATCCATGTGTGATCTGAAAAGGCAATCCAGGAAATCTAGGGGAGAAGTAGGCAGAGCTGTGCTTGAGAGACAACCCACAGGGTTTGCTGACCATCTGATGCTGAACGGTGAGGGGGAGAGGCCAGGAGAGGCCATGTGTAACACTAGACACGTAGTTAAAACTGTCAAATCTCTGTAGAGATTATGAGCTAGCGGAAACAAGCAAGCTAGTGGCCTAGGCATCTATTCGTATATGAGATGAGTCAAAGTCATTATTTTGGGGGAGCTTATGCATGGATGGGAAAGTCCGTGGTTACACATTTCAGCAGGGTAGAAGGTTTGGGGTAGAAGATGACTCTGATATTAACCACACTGAACTTGAGAAATTTGCCATATTCAGTTTATATTGTTGAGTGGGCAGAAAGATGCACGGCTCTCGAATGGAAGGAAAGGAGGGCTCTGGGATGGCACATAACACAGTTGCTGGTCACGCAGAAAAGAGATGACTGCTGTTGTAGTTTCCTTCTGTGATACAAACACCCTGATCAGAAAGAACTTGGGGGGCGGGGTGTTATTTGGCTCACACGTCCAGGTCACAGTTTATTATCGAGGGAAGTCATGCAAGGATTTAAACAGGCTCTTGGAGCAGAAACCCCAGAGGAATAAATCAATCAGCTAGCACGAATCTTCTGCGTGTTGCCTGACTTCTGGATTGCTCAATGGCTCGTGCTTAGCTAGCTTTCTTATATATGGCTCAGAGTCACCTGCTCAGGGGTGGCATCACCTGCAGTGGGCAGGGCCTTCCTACCTAAGTCAACACTCAAGACAATCTCCTCTCAGATGACTCCAAGCTGTGTCAACTTAAAGCTAACTAGGATAACTAAGAACGTGAGCAGAAGGCTACTTCTCCAAAGGTATCCAGGGAGACACCTGGAAAAGACATTAAAGGAAGCTTCGGCAGTCTGAGGAGAACCAGACACACATGGTCAGTGGGCCCACATCTCAAGCTGAACTAAACCAAAGTCTAAAACAGACTCTTTACTGGAGGCCAAACGATGACCTTCAGTGTGGAGAACTGAGTTCCAGAGGCAACACCCTGGTGATGAGTTAGTTCCTGCTTTCAGTCTGCTGATACAGTGTCATGCTTGAGTTTTGTGCATAGAACTATCCTTGAGTTCCTGACAACAATGTAACCGTGTACCTGGATCCAGTTTGCTAGTACAGCTGGCCCGCCATATACTGGGACTAATTATCTGCTGATCAACAATATTTTAAAAAATTAAGCTTGCGTGAAACATGCAGCCCTTTCTACTTGTCCCTACATCCTAAACTATATAGTCTGACACCTATTTGCAAAACAAACATCTGTTGTTTTCGTATTAGTATTATAAATAAATCAGGATGATTTAAAGTCTGTATGAAGATGTACATGAACTATATACAGGTATCATTTTTGTCTTGAGCGCCTATGGGTTTTGGTACTCACAGGGGATCTGATACCCCTTGAAAATGCAATGAGTGGCTCGATTCTGGGACACTTTTGCACTTGTGTTCATAGGGAAGCTGGCCTGCGATTCTTCTCTCTACGATACTGTCTTGGTTTGGTTTTAAGGTAATGCTGACCTCATGGAGTTAGGAAGTTCTCTCCCCTCCCCCAAGATTCTGGCTGAAATTTCTATTCATTCTTTTTAAGAAAGTGTGTGTGTGTGTGTGTGTACGCACACACGTGCGTGCGCGCGCGTGTGCACATGCACCTGTGTATGCACAAGTGCATACATATCATAGTCTATGCATGGAGGTCGGATGACAACTTTTTGGGAATCACTTCCCTCCTTCCACCTTGATTTGAGGTGGAGCACCTTTTCTCTCTTGTTTCTCTTGTTTCTAAGGCTGTGCTGTGTACTCCAGACTAGCCGGCCTGCCAGCCTCTGGCTAGTTGTCTGTCTACAGATTCTCCCATCTCACCGTAGGAATGCCAGGGTTGCAGATGTGTGCCTCCATATCTGGCTTTTTACATGGGTTCTGCATACCAAGCTCAAGTTATCAGGAGATTGTTGTCAGAGATTTCCTGGCTTTTATGGAGAGGTGAGCTTTAGGAACCTCAGTCCACCACCTTTTCCTGTCACCGTTTGGCACGGAGGCACTGAGTTTCCTGAGGGTGCTTGGTTCCTGTGTTTTTATGCATGCCCTGAACGAACTTCTGGCCACCTAATGGATTTTTGTTTTGTTTTTCTACCTGAATGAATACCTTAGTCAATGGCAACTGAAAATGGAGCTGAGTGTAAACTGCTTTTTAGAAAGCTTTGCTGTATACAGGGCAGGCACATGGAGACTAGAACATGTGTAGATTTAAAGGAGATGTTGAACATGTTTGTAAAATACGGCAAGAAAACCATTGACGAGAGAAGACTTAATTGTTTTATTTCACACATTTGTCCAATTATCTTTATACTCTGTGTGTGATTAGGTGTGATTGTGTATGTGATGACGTGTGTGCGTATATACATGTGTGTATATGATTATGTGTGTGTGTGTGTGTGTGTGTGTGTGTGTGCACCAGAGGTTGATACAGGCTGTCTCCTCAATTGCTCTTTACCTTTTAATTTTTTCTTTTTTCTTTTTCTTTTCTTTTTTTTCTTTCTTTCTTTCTTTTTTTTTTTTTTTTGTTTTTTTGAGACAGGGTTTCTCTGTGTAGCCCTGGCTGTCCTGGACCTCACTCTGTAGACCAGGCTGGCTACCTTTTAATTTTTTAACTATGACAATTTATCTTATGTATATGGTACTTTGCCTGAATGTATGTTTGTGTTCCATGTTCATGCCATGGCCAAGGAGGGCAAGAGAGGGCACTAGATTCCTGGATTGGAGATACAGATGGTTGTAAGCTACTATGTGGGTGCTAGGAATTGAACCTGGGTCCTCTCGGAGAGCAACCAGTGCTCTTAACTAGTGGGCCATCCTCTAGCTCCCTCATTTATTTATTTATTTAGATGGAGACAAATCTCTTCCTGACCCTGGAGCTCACCAGTGGTTGGCGTGGAAGGCCAGCGGCCTTCTCTGCTTTCCCAGCTGGATATCACGCACATACCTACAACCTATCTTTTTTTTTTTTTTTTAAACCGTGGTTTTTAGGACTCCAAACTCAGATCCCTGTGTTTATGCAGCAGACACATTGCAGACTGAGCGTGTCCCAGTCCCACACCATATTTATTCTTAACAGCAGTCATCTTTGCTGACTGAAAGTGAGGAAGCGCTTTGTTTCAACGAAGGCCCTTTCCTTTCCTTCCCGTTTCTTTACTAGTTTGTACAGTAGATACTTATGGCTAAATAGATTTTTCTGTTATATAGTATACACCGTAAATATTCGGTATTTCAATGAGCTTGAGGGTTTTTATTTCTGTCTCCTCGGTTCTGGGATTACAGGCAGGATACACATTCACACAGCAAACATTCGATGAGTGTTGGGGATTCGAACTCCGGTCCTCAGGTTGCATGGCAACCTTTAAATTCCCTGAGCCATCTGGAAGATGCTTTTTGCAATGTCTTGGTCTGGTTTCTGTTATCCAGCTTTAAGAGTTCTTTCAGTGTTTCTGATTCCCAGATGGGTTTCAAATGATCAACTGTCTTCAATAAGCCATAGGGCTAAAGGGAAACAGAAGCCTAGGGGTCAAGCCCCTGTTAAATACCTCATTGGCAAATATGGTCTCCTATTCTTCAGTTTTCTTCTCACTTTCTTCATAATGTGCCTTGTTGCACAAAATTTAAATCTTAACCAAATCTAACGTGGGTATCTTTTCTTGCCGATGCTTTTGGGATACTGGCGAATCAAGGGCCCTTAACCAAATCAAGAGCCCTCAAATTTTACTCTTAGATTTCATTATGAACGCATTATTAAAGTTGTCAGCTAGCGTTTCCGAACGTATGAGGCAATAGGTTAGAGTGCTTTGCGGTAACAAACTATGAAATCTCTCGCAGCAAATTAACATGACGGAAGCCAGATACCATTTACCACACAGCGCAGCACGCGCTGAGTGCTCTTCCCACATCCCAAAGCTGCCGAGAACGAGAAAAACCTGGGAGGTTTATTGAGAGATCGGATCTCTAAATGCATAATTTTTACTTGCTTTCCATTGGCCAGCACTCAGTCACCTGGTCTTTGGCTATAAGGAAAGCTGGGAAATGTAGTTTTCTTTGTGAAGGAACGTCTACAAGAGTCTGCAACCGGCTCATCTGTTTGCTTTCTAGACTCAGTTGCTAGTTTCCTGTGTTGAGCAGTACATACAAAAAACAAAAGTATATATTTCAATTGAAGACATTAGAAAATATCATTCAGGAATTTTAGGGCTTGCTTTTTGTGATAGATCATGCTGTAAATAGAGACGATTTTAGTATTTTAACATTTCTGAGTTGCTTGTCTAGGAGGAGCCTGGAGTTCCTGATAGCTATTTGCTAATTGAGACTCTGGCGGTGCCTGTCGGAAGGCAAAGTCTGTGAAGTGTCTGCGATGCCCTTGAGATGGCAGCCTGCTACCGGATAAAGAATGTGAACCGAGCAGCCTTGCTCTGTGGAGCTCCCAGGATGTGTGGTCAGGGATTGGAGGCTGGGGCAAAGCAAAGCAAAGGATGGAGACAGAGAGAAGAAAAGAGAAGGGCAGAGAAGCGAGGCAGGAGGGAAGTAAAACAAAGGCGAAGACGGGGAGAAAAGAGGAGACTCCCAGGACAGTGAGAGGAGCCGCTCCCATATGCCTTGATCCACACACAGAAAGGAGAGCGGCACTGAGCTGGGTCATTATCGGGCATTTTGCCAGAGAGCGGGGACCAGACCTTGAGAACCTGTGTGCTCACATGTGTTCACACGTGTTCTCCCGTGTGTTCACATGTCTTCATGTGCCTGCAGAGGCCTGAGACCAACCTCAGTATTGTTCCTCAGGAGCCACCACCTTGTTCTCTGAGACAGGGTCTCTTACTGACCTGGAGCTTGCTGTTTTGGCTAGGCGGGCTGGCTGGCAAGCCCCTTGGATCCGTCCCCTCGTCTCCAAACACATCCCAAAACACCCAGCTATTTTTCACAGAGGGGCTGGGATTGAACTCAGGTTGTCATGCTAACATGGCAAATACTTTTCTCATACAGATTTCTGACTGTACGGTGCTTCTGATTCAGTTCGTCTGAAGAGAAGCACAGAGCCATAAGAAGTTTCATCCCCATTAGCTCCTACCTAGTGTTGCCAGGGTAGGGACCATGATGCCAGGCTTGGTGGTTAATTAGAAGTGGCCTAGCCAGGGGGGGTAGCTTCTTGGATTTAACGCAAAGCTCTGTCCTCATGATGTGACTCTTGAAAGTTGGTCCCTTCTCCGTACTCACTCCTCCTCTGGGGAAGGCCTGCAGGAGGCTTATATAAAAAGCATAATCATTTTTATAAATGAGAAAAGGTTTGGAGGCTGGAGTGATGGCTCAGTCGGTAAAGGGCTTGCCCTGAACGCCCGAGGACCTGATATCCAGAACTCATACAGAAATGCTGAGTGTGGTAGTGCTTGCAATTCCAGGGGTGGGAGTGGCTTAGGCCCACTGGCTAGCCAACTTAGTCTACTTGGTGAGTTCCAGTTCAGTGAGACATTGTGACTCAAAGTGGAGGTCACCTGAGGAATAACATTTGAGGTGGACTCTGGCCTCTATGTGTACCCTCACACACCCATGCACATAAAATATATAGCTCACTGTTGGGGGTTGGTCTAGTGCTGCTGTGTGTTCAAGTGCTAAGTTCTGAACCCAGAAATCTGGTTGTCCCCAGACAAGTGAATTCTTATGTACACCGGCCTTTGTTGTGTAAAACTTGCTCCCCAATTTAAAGCTATTGGTTAAATAGAAGCGGCTACAGCCAATCACTGGAGAGACTAGAGGTAGCCTGGGTTTTGGTTATTTGACAGAGGGTCGCAGGTAGGGACCACAGGTGGGGAAAGAGAAGGAGAGAGACCATGAAAGAGGAGGAGGTCGCCATGAGGCTGGATGGATCATGAGCATATGGCCAGGAGATGTGGACCCTGAGGACAGGCCGATGGAGCGGAAATAACCCAGGCAAGATTTAAATATCAAGGAACATGGGGCCTGTGATTTAAATATAAGTTAGGACCTGCCCAATCTTGGCTTACAGCTTGTCAAATAAAATATCATGTTTTTTTTTTTTTTTTTTTTGTGGTGCCATTTATATGGGCTAGCTGCTTGAATATATAATTCAGTTACAGCACACAAAAGAAGTGCTTCAGTTTTTTAAAGCAAAATGGGAGAATAAGGCTTTCAGCCCACTCTTGGAGAACACCTGCCATTCTTCACTATTCTATAGTCCTAGGCTTTGAGCCCAGTGCCTCATACATGTTAGGCAAGGTCTATACCAATGAGCCACGTCCTAGCCCAAGAGAGAATATGAAGAGTTCAGTGCCATGTCTCAGTGAGAAGCTTTAGGCTGTAACCTTGCAGAGACCTGAGCTCAGTTCCCTCGTTATCTCCTTAGCTCCCATGACCCCATCTGCCCCTACCCGGGAGTCACCCTGACAGCTGGTAAAGAGCTGACTCAGCCATAGCTGTGGGCACTCTGTCCCAGGCTGCCCACACCACAGATGGACCATACACCTCTGCTGGCTCCTGGCTGACTTCAGGGCAGTGATTGCGCATCAATAAGAGGTATGGGGAAGAAGTGGCCATTAGAGACCTCTTTACCCCAGGTTTAGAGTCCGTAGATGCCAGGGCAGTAAGAAAGACTTGGTTCACCAGTGCCCCCTCCATTTCTGAAATCTCCATGGAATTTCTAGCTCATAAGCATTATCTGTCTACCTGTGTCTCTCTCTGTCTGTCTGTCTCTCTCTGAGTCTGTAAGTATACGTACATGTGTGCACATGTGGGGACCAGAAGTTAATGTTGGGTCTTCCTCTATTGCTCTCCAAGTTATGAGACAAGGTCTTTCATGGATCTCACTGATTGGCTAGGCTGGTTAGCCACTGTGCCCCTGAGATTCTCCTGTCTATACCTTTCCAGTGTTGGGACTACAGGTGTGTTTTGTCATGCCCAGCTTTCTTTCTTTTTTTTTTTTTTTTTTTGGTTTTTCAAGACAGGGTTTCTCTGTGTAGCCCTGGCTGTCCTGGAACTCACTCTGTAGACCAGGCTGGCCCTGAACTCAGAAATCCGTCTGCCTCTGCCTCCCAAGTGCTGGGATTAAAGGCGTGCACAACCACTGCCCGGCTTATGCCTGGCTTTCAAAAGATTTATTTAATTCATTTATTTATGCCTCTCCCTTCCGTCCGTCCGTCCGTCCGTCCGTCCATCCGTGTGTGTGTGTGTGTGTGTGTGTGTGTGTGTGTGTACATGCATGCCTATGCAGATGTGGAGGGCAAAAGAGATGTCAGATGCGTTCCTTGATTACTCTTCACCTATTCCTTTGAAGCAGAGTCTCTCTCTGAACCTGGGACTCAAGTGTTCTTGGGTAGGCTGTAAGCTAGTCAGTCCTGGTGATTCTCTTGCTTTTGCTTCTTTTTGAAGCTGAGGTTACAAGTGTAAGCAGGACGGTTAAGTTGTCACTTGGCTCCTGGGATCTAAACTCTGGCCCTTATAATTGCACAATAATTGCTCTTAACTGCTGAGCCATCTCTCCAGGCCCTCCAGTTCTATATTACAGGACAAGGACCTTGGAATAACATGTCCCCAAATAATCCAAGGGGTGGGAATTGGGAGAAGGCAGAACCAGAAGAGAAGCCAACTTGTTTGGAAATCATCCATTGTCAGTCGGCTTGCCCAATCACGGCTCTGGATCTAGGCCAGACAAGTGAACCATGTCTTCAAGGAAAAAGTGGGCCCCATGCAAACAATAATTGTTAAATTAAGACAAAGCATGTTATCAGAAATTATTTAAACCTTTTCCAAGCTGGTATCATTAATATCAAATAGAGCATATTTAACCTAAGATATGATGAGAAAGACAGGGAGGCTTCCTTCCAGCCGCTAACTTCTGTGGTATCAGAAGGTGCTGTGTAGGCTGCTGGGGGACAAAAATGGCATTCACCCAGTTGTGATCCTTGGGAGATACAATAATGACCAGCATGGTAAGGTACGCCCATGGGTGCACATTGTCATGGGTGTTATGTGGGTAGCCAACTGCTTTCTGCTTAACTATTAAGACCTACTCCATAGAAGGAATCACGTGCCTCGTACTGCAGGTCTGACCGTGAACCCACTGTTGATGAGCTCTCGGGCCCCAGGGGTGACCCTACTCCTGCCACTTTGCTAAATGGACACAGAATCAAACTCTCCTCTGGATTTGTATCGTTCTATTCATAATTTAGTGTTGCTCTCAGACCTCATCAGAGACGTTTCTTCGTGCAATGAATGGTGATTAATTTAGAAACTCAGAGCTGGTCAAAGTGCAGAGTCTAAGTACCCGTGGGATGCTCATCTACAGATGGGAGATCTATGTCACATCACCTCCCACAAGGCCCAGGGGACAGCAAAGAAAAGGGAGCAGAAAGATCACAAGAGGCAGAGGTTAGGGAAACAGGGGCAAAACAGTGTCTTCTGGAAATGACAGGAGCCTGCACTCATGAACCCATGGTAGCTGTGGCTGAGCAAGACCTGTACAAGATGAAACCAGCATGGAGGAGCTCACAGAGGGGGAGGGCTTATGCATGCAGGGGGAGGGCTCGAGAGCCTTCAGTTCTAACTGAGGAGTTATTGACAGCTGATGGCTTCTGGGGGAGGGAGAATCAGTTTTCTTCAGGAGTCTGGCTCCTGGTACATTGACCACACTCCATGGGATGGCCCCATGAGTATGTTTGGGCAGCACATCTGGGACTCAGTGGGCTATTAAAACAAAAAACAAAAACAAAATAACAAAACCAAAAAGACTTGAAGTTGGGAGAGGAGAGAGAGTGTGTATGGATCTGGGAGGACTTAGGGGGAGGGGCCGGGAGTAAATAGGATCAGAACACATGTTTGCACACGCGAAACTCTCAATTTTATATTAAAATATGGTAGGGATTAATGGTTAAGTGGATGAAGTGTCTGCTGCACAGGCCGATGGATCTGTTCTTGAATCCCAAGAATTCCTGTAAAGAGTCAGTACCATGGCACGGGCCTATAATACCACACTACCTCTGTGGGCGCTCAGAGACAGACACAGGAGGGTCCAGGGCTTGCTGGCCAGCTAGTCTTGCGGAATTGGTAAGCATCAGGTTCAGTGGGAGATCCTGCCTCCAAAATAATGTGGAGAGCAATTGATGAAGACACACTGATGTCAGCCTCTGGCCTCTACATGCTTGTGCACACGTGTACGCATGCACTGGCCACCCCTCTATCGCACACACACACAAAGAACTAAAGATTTTGTCTCAAGCTTTTAAAATAATTTTGAAAGAAAATTTGAAAGTCAAAATCAGAAGGTGCAAGAAGAGATCTTAATTTAAAAAGTATGACAGAGCAAGGCTATGATGGCCCCCAAACAAATATTTCACCACCAGGACTGGTAAATGCAGAGGAGGCATATGAGTAGCAAGGGCCTCAGTGGGGAAAAAAGCTGCTGAAACTTTCCTCATCCAGTGATATGCAAGGCTGGGAAAGGCAGTTTAATTCCCTTTTAAAAAGTGTGTGTGTGTGTGTGTGTGTGTGTGTGTGTGTGTGTGCGCGCGCATTCATGCCTGTGAGTGTCGCGTACCTGTGTCAGTGTGTGTGTGTGTGTGTGTATGTGTGTGTGTGTGTGTGTGCTCATTCATGCATGTGAGTGTGGGGTACCTGTGTCAGTGTGTGTGCATTCATGCCTATAAGTGTGGGGTACTTGTGTCAGTGTATATGTGGGTTCTCACTTTCCACTTTGCTCGAGACAGGGAGGATTTGCTGTTTCTCTGTGTTAGTGGCCTGTGAGCTACTGGGGATTCTCCTTGTCTCGTTTTCCACCTTCCTGTAGGCATGCTGACATCACAGACACGAGCTACTGTTCCCAGCTTTACATGGGTTCTGGGGATTTGAACTCAGGTCCTCACACTTGCATGACAAGTGCTTTATCCTCTGAGCCATCTCCCCAGCCCTGGCAAATATGTCACCTCTTCTTGTTCATGGCCTAGCCAACACAATGTGAACAGAAAAAAAATTAGTTTCCATCCGGAGTTTGTTTTCAGAGTGTATTGATTTTTAACTTCCCAGAGATGATTTTCTATGCAACAATATTTTACTCAGTGGGAAGAGTGCCAGTTTTTAAATGTTTATAGATCTGTTTCTCTGAGGGGGACAAAAAACCAACATAATGCCTTACAGAGCTCCAAATGGCAATTGGGGGTCTGAGTGGAAAAGATTGTTTTCTTACCAGAAAGCCACTAGAAGTCAATTTATGAAATTATATCTGGCAATTTCTGGCTCTGTTTTGGAGACAGGACGTTTTTTGAACAATCAAAACAACTAGGAATTTGCCGAGGTCCTCTAAGCCCGTTGCAAGAGACAAGAGAGAAAGAGCATTGTAGAGGTTTCCTGGTATACACATAAACATGTCTTTTAAAATCAGTGGGTAACGGCTATTTTCCTATTGCTTTCTCTCTGTGTGTATTCATGTGTGTGTCACATGGGCACACATGAGCACGTGTGTGGAGCCCAGAGGTGAGTGTGAGGTGTCTTCCTCAATTACTTTCTACCTTATTTTTTGAGATAGTCTCTCACTGAACTTGGGGTGCTCCAGTTCCACTAGAGTGGTTGGACAGTGGACCCCATGGTGCCTCTTGCTTCTGCCTCCTCTGCAGCAGGGTTGCTAAGCATGCTGCTGGCCCCGGGTTTTATGTAAGCTTCTGGGAATTTAAACTCAGGCCCTCCGGCTTGCACAGCAAGCAAGCACTTTGGTGAGTGAGCCATCGCCCCAGCCCTGGAAGGTTGCCTTCTCAAAAACATTATTTTCAGGAACAGGAGAGATGGCTCGGTGGTTAAAAGCACTTGTTGCTCTTGCAGAGGACCCGGGTTCAAGTTCCAGCACCCATATGGTGGTTCACAGCTTTCTTTAACTCCAGTTCCAGAGGATCTGATGCCCTCTTCTGGTCTTTGCCAGCATCACATACATATGTGCAGGCAAAACACTCATATACATGAAATAAATCTAAAAAAAAGAGAAGTAAAATAATAATAATAAAGAAACACTTGTTTTCGGTTTTTGCTTGCAATCTCCCCCCCCCCCCCGAAGGCATTGCATGTATGATAACTGTGTGGCCACATGTGTACCTTCATGGATGTATTTGCGTGTAAGCGACTTCTTTTCAGTTTTAAAATGTAATAATAAGATATATGACACATCCTTCTGGCTTTACAGAACTCCCCCTCACTCATCAACATGACATTCATACTTTTTTCCCTCACCCATCCTTTCTGATGTGTGTCTAATAGGCTGTGGTGTGGTGACGTAAAATTCATTTGACCTTCCCTTTGTCAATGGGCATTCATTTGAATTGCTGTGTTTTGTCACTAGGGTGTAAGCCCTAGCGCATCCATTTTGATGTGGTAGATGAAGGTGGATATAAAAATTGGGGGTTTGGTTAAACCCTCTTTTGGTTCACCTTTACTTTTCCCCTAGGATTGGGAAAAAAAGTTTACAGAGCCCTCTTAGCTTCCAAGGAAAGACGTTAACCTTACCTGAGCCCTTCTGCTCTCAACTGTCTGGCTTAGAGCACACTGTTAACACAAGCGCTGGAGACATGCCAGTGTCTATGGGAGTGTCAGTGGATTTAAGGTTAGAGAAAAGTTGGTACTTTTGAAAAGATTGTGTGTGTGTGTGTGTGTGTGTGTGTGTGTGTGTGTGTGTGTGTGTGTGTTCGCCTTGACAAAAAGCAGCTTAAATGAGAAAGGGTTTATTTCAGTGTACTGTTCAAGGGTAGATATATCCCACTAGAGAAGGCACAGCAGTTGGAGCCTGAGACACTGGGTCACATGGCGCCCTCAGTCAGGAATCAGAGAGCAATAAATGCTTGTGCTCAGTGGCCCACACATTTTGGTGCAGCCCAGGGGATGGTGAAGTCCAGACTGAGGGTGGTCTTTCCTACCTCAGTTAACTTCTTCCACAAAGCCCCTCACAAACGTGCCCAGAGCTGCTCTGCTAGGTGATTTTTCTTTTAAAGAGTTATTTATTTTATGTATATGAGTACACTGTAGCTCTCTTCAGACACACCAGAAGAGGGCATCAGATCCCATTACAGATGGTTGTGAGCTACCATGTGGTTGCTGGGAACTGAACTCAGGACCTCTGGAAGAGCAGTCAATGCTCTTAACCGCTGAGCCATCTCTCTAGCCCTCATGCTAAGTGATTCTTGACCCTGTGAAGTTGATACTCAAATTAGGTGGCATCTCTGGCCATCTTTGAAAACAGTCAGTGTTTGGAAATGAGACCCTGCTCCCGTGTGGTTGGTGACAGCAGCCAAACTACTTTGTAGTCGTTGTCATGAACAGGCAGGCCACAGCCATGAGAATTTAACAATTCAGGTTAGCTTTTGTCTACTTGACCCAAATACAGTCACCTGAGAAGAGGCTGTGGGCAGTGCCACCCCTGTAAGCAGCGTCCCTCCGTGGCTTCTCCTTCAGTTCTGGCTTCCATGTTCCTGCCTTGACCTCCTGCCCTAACTTGCTTCAGCGATGGACTGACCTGGAAGTGAATACAGAAGTGAAGCCTTTCCCTTCCAAGTCGCTCTTGGTCACAGTGTTTATCACAGCCACAGAAACCAGACAGGGACAAAAGCCAATATGGAGTCTCTTCATGAATAACCTTGGGAAGACTTTCCAGGTTTGGAGATAGTAAGTTATTTTAGCACCTGCTCCAAGGACTTAGTGACTGCCTCAAAACTGGGGTTTTGGTGCCAACATCACAGCTCACAAGAGGAAGAACTGCTTGTGGCTGTTTCCCAGAGCTGTGAAGGCTTGCTTTTCTCATTTCCAGTGGGTAGACAGGGCAGAGTGTCACACTGGTGAGACCAATGTTCCACAGTGCTGCAGTGACCAGATGACAGTGTGGCATTTCATTCCAGAAAGGGGACCTTTCTGTGGACCGAGGACAGTGGTGTGGGCCTTGGGTGACTTTTATGTCAGGCACTGACACGTGACATTGTTAAAGGTGAAAATGAATGCTGGGGTTAAAACAGGGCAAGAACACTGAGGAAGGTGAAGTGCCACTGTGGGAAGACTTGCAGGGGTGGAGACAGCCAAGCTGACCAGATAGGACGCGAGACAGGGCTCTGGGGAAACCAATAAAGCAGGCACAGCCAACTCCCATGAGCCCCATCCAAAAAACAAAAATCAAAAAACCACAAACAAGACCATTGCTTACTCAACGACATACATGTTAGATTGGAAAAATGGCTTAGTGTTAAGAGCGGTTGCTGGGCAGGCATGAAGACCTAAGTTCAAATCCCCAGCACCCATGTGAAAAGCTCTGCTTGTGCCTGTAATCCCAAGGTGGAGGAAACAGCAAACTTCCATCTTAGTGCAGTGTCTTTCTCTGACTTATTTTCTGGCCCATAAACGCACACATCCAAATAAATACATTTTCACTTAAAAAACAAACAAACAAACAAACAAACAAACAGAAAGCCATCACAGGCCCAGTAGAATAAGTGGGAACGAACCACCCCTCAGAATTAGGGCCTCATACTATAGCTGGCAAGAGAGAGCCACCAGTTCTAGAGAACAAAGGGAGGAATGTCTTCCTCTCACAAGTTTCCAAGGGGAACAATGCCACGTGACCGAGCCCATGTGCTAGGAGTCAGGCAGGAGGGTACCAAGTAAGAAAGTACAGTGGTTATTCAAAGTTGCTTCGGGTCTGGCCATCAGGGGGCTGGGCTTGCCCTCAGAGGCAAGGTAGAGGGAGAGAGACTCTGGTCACAGTAGGATGTTACTTCTTTGCCATGCTGTCCCTAAGAAGGGGGGGGGGGGGGGCTTCCAGGAAACACAATTAGATCTTCTCAAGGCTGCAGCATTGGCTTTTCTCAAAGTCTGCAACCTAGTGGTGGGTGGCTATGGCTGTGTACATGTTGCTACATTTAATGCATCTGATTGTAACAGATTGCTTTATTGGTAAGAATGTCTCCTAAGCAAGCCTCCACTTTTCTAGGAAAGCAGTCACTTCAGACCACCCCAGAGGTTCAGATGAACTGGAGGCAGCCCCTGCTGTTGTGGTTCTGGGAGGTACTTACTTTTCATTCTTGCCTGTTGAAATAAAGCTTGATCGTTTGCTTGCTTGCTGAGTGCCCCAGTGTGGATCCTTCTCCTTTGAGAGCACAAGAACTGAGATTTGATGAGGGTCAAAGGGAGACTCCCAGTGTTAGCCTTGAACCTCCATATTCACAAGCATGCATGTGTCTTCCCTACATGCAAACATGCATGCACACCACACATCCATACCTATGCACAAAACAGTACAGAGACAACTCCACTTCCATCCATGAGGACTCTTTCAACAGTGGCTCTGCCATTCTGTGCAAGATCATTGAACCCTAAAGGGATCACACACACACACACACACACACACACACACACACACACACACACACACACACACTGACACAGAACAGCCAGAGATAGGGAAACACGGCTCAGAAACCAATGTGCAGAGGTCCCACCTTATACCACGTACTCTCTGTTAGGTGCCAGGCCTCCATGTGTCTAGAAATGATTCCTGAAGCTGGACTGTGAAAGGCTTTCTGGAGGTTAGATAAAAGCTAGCATTCCTCAGAGCCGTTTGAAATGGGTTTTCCATCCCTCGAAGGAGTGCCTACCGACCCCCAGGCCCTCATTCTCCTTATAAAGCATCTGCCTTGTCCACCCTTTTCAACTCTCACGTATCTCACTTCTCTCCCAACATCTCGGTTCTCTCTGCTCTCAGTCTCAGTAAGCTCTATCTCCTGCCGCCCCACTCTTTTCTCCACTCTCCCCCTTCCTGCCCTAGCCACGTCCCATCCGTTTCTCATTTTCTTTGCTCTCCTCTGGACTCATCCAGATGCCTTGGATATGTTCTCTCATTTACCCATACTAAAATCCTCCCCCTTAATGGGGTAGTCACTTCAGCAGCCGTTCTTTACCGGGCTCCCTCCCAAATATACTGTGGTCCTCACACTTGAGCGACAAGCACTTCACCCATCTAACCATCTCCTCTGTGTCTTGTACTTCTGCTTGCTGTTCATGGCTTTGAGATCCTAGGAAAATGTTTCTGAACTATAGATTCCCAGAGGCACAGCACTCGGAGATTACATCTAAAAGGTTGGTGCGGTTTATGTTCCAACCTCTTCCCTACCGCAATCAGTACAGACTCCTGAAAGCCTTCTACATTCCCGTTACTCTTTCTGAAGAAAGCAATCCCAGCTCTTTTAATGTTCTCTGATCATAATCGCTCCTTGCATTGCTTCTGTGAGTGGTCTCTAGCTTTTAGGATGATTGCTGAAATCTATTTGCTGAGAACATGCCTCACTAGATTAAGGTTGTTTTCAGGCAGCTGGGAGGGTTTCCACTCAGTGCTGAGCTGGGTGGCCATTTCCTAAGCTCAAAATTTCCCAAGCTTACCCATGTGCCAGGTTAAAGCACAGCGTCTTCCCTGTGCCACTGTAACTGGCTCTTATTATAAGTCTGGAGTGAACTCAAATGAGAAACTGGGACCCGGGGAGCTTGACCAACTGTTAACACAGCAATAGAACTAACGGCTGGGCTTGCAGGTGTAAACTTGAAGGATGAAGGATGCAGTGTAGACGGAAGCTAGTAGCACGCTAAGACTGTACACCAACCATGTATCACGATTACATACACCACCACAGACACAGGCATATATTCTTCAACCTCTGAAGGGCCTCGCCTCAGGCCATTCTCAAGAAAGATGTGAGCTGAACTTTCCAGTGTATATTATGTTGTGTCTGTGTGTGGTATACAGTGCCTCTGTGTGTGTGTGTGTGTGTATGTGTGTGTGTGTGTGTGTGTGTTGCTGCGTGGGTATCCATGCATATGATAGGTGAGTGAGATGTAGGGGGTGTATTGTACAAATATGGGAATAGTACATATACATATGTGTGGTATGTAGTGTCATGTGCATGTGTGTGGTCTATAGAATATGTGGGTGGGTGTGCCTATGATGTTTAAATATTGGGATGTGGGGTAACTGTGAGGATGGTGTGTATGTATAATATATACGGTATGTGGTATGTGTCGTGCTATGCATATATGTACCTGTGGTGGGGTGTGCTGTGTGAGCATAATGTATATAATAGATGGTTTATGGTGTGTATGGTATACAGTGTTTGTCATGTGTGTATTTGCGGTGGGGTAAATAATTGGTGTCTGTGGCGGTGTGTATGATCGTGATACATGGTTGGTATACAGTCTTAGCGTGCTCTATGTATGGTGTGTGTTGGATACTGCACTTGTTCATGAGGTGCTCTGCTGGCTCACCAGGAGAGGCAGGTTTATCCACACCAGAGAGAAGGAGTGCAGGGCCACCCCCCCCCCCCCACACACACACACACTTGGGAGAAGGGTACTGGTTACTCTTAGCCTATGCCTGACTGGGAAGAGCCAAGCAAATAGCAGAGCTTTGGGGGTGTTCTGATAGAGTCAAGGCCCCAGCTCCATGGAGCATGAAGAGGAGGCTCCCAGAGGCCAGGCTCGAATCTGCCTCCAGTCAAGGGGTCCTCATTCATTCTTGGAGAATACAGAGCTGCTTCCTGTACCCCATGTTAGCACTTGCAGAAACATTTCATTTTCAGACACAGGGTCTATCTCAGGCAGAACATACTAGTTTATCAAAGATATTAGTGGATAAAAGATGCATATAAATCATATTTTTAGTTCATTGAGCAAATTCATAAATGGGTCCCAGGCCTCTAGAAAAGGAAAGTTTGGCTTGAGTCTTGCATCTGGTTCTTATTAACCGCATTGGAGACCAACCGGGCACTCAGGTTTTCCTGCTGCCTCATTTAAACAGCAGTTTGGCTCTCACGGGCCTCTGCTGAAGTTTGATCTCAGCAATCACACGGGCACAGAACCAGGAGAAACAGCAATGAGCAGGGCAGGCTCTTGATTTCCTTTTCATGTTCAAAAGCACTAAAATCTGCTTCTTGGATGATTTGGAAAATTGGCAATAGTTACTCAAAACCCCCTGCCACAAGTAAGTTCCAGCGTTTAATTGTACATTCTCTCGGGGTTCTTACCGGAAGGCTGCAAGGTGGCTGTGTTGGTTTATGTGCGCCTGTCTCCCTTCCTATTAGCTTGGAAATACTCTTACACTAGAAGGTGATGTGCACGCCCTTGTCAAATCCCTTCAAACTCTTTTGTGCATGTTTGTGTGTGAGTGCTGGTGGACACATGTCACAGTCTTTGTGTGTAGGTCAGAGGATCAGTCCTCACGGTCCACCTTGTTCTCTTCAGTGTTGTGTGACTTCGTATCCCAGGCTGGCTGCCTATGAACTTCTGGGAGTTGTTGACTCCACCTCCCACCTCATTGTAGGGGCCAAGAGATGACAGATGTGTGCTGACCAAGTACTTTTCCAGCTGAGCTATGTCCTCAGCTCCTGTCAAGGGCTTCCATAATAAGATCAAAGGCCGCCAGTGGACTCTCCTCCATGATCTGGGTGGGCGTGGTTCAACTAGTTGAAGGGCTTCAGAATCTGAGCAGAGGTTTCCCAGTGAAAGCCCCAGACTATTCCTCCAGAGTCCTCATCTATCCTTCCTGCAGCCTGCCTGGTGGATTCTGGACTTTCCTAGGCAGCCCCAGAGATCATACATGTTCGATGCTCAGTATGCATAATCTCTCTTTACGGTGACCCAAACACGAGAGAAAGCGCCGTAAAAGAGGAGAGATTTGTTTTTATGCCCAATTTCAGGTCTGTTGTGGCAGGGGAGATTTGGGGGGCGTGTCAGGGGAGTCGTGGAGGGGAAGGCATGGCAAGGGAGGCGTGGCTGAACAGACCTGTGTGGATGCTGGCCAGGAAGCAGAGGGTCTCCTTCATCTTTCAGTTCATTCTTCCTCTTCCCATTGTGTTTAACCCAGGGCTCCCACCCAGAACACTTACATTCAGAGTGGGTCTTCCCCTGTAAACAAATGAAGTCTCTCTGGCTTCCCTTTATAGGTACACGCAGAGGTCTGTTTCAGCTTCTTTGGTTCGGACTCAGTCAATCTGAAAACAAAGACCAACCATTGCGGGGCCTATCTTCCAGGGCTCTGACAGACACACCCTCAGCCATCAGCCTCCTGAGGGCCTTCTTCATCCTTCCTCATCCTTCTCCTTGCCTTTCCCATATCTCTAGTGTCCTGAAGCCACATGTGGGGGAAAGTGTAGAGGAAATTGAACTGCTAACAAGAAACATAAACCAGGAGGTATTTTAAACTTCCCACATGTGTTCTGTTCTGTTCAACATTCCATTTAAAAAAATGTTAAAGTACAGAAATTTTGAACATTAAAGAAAACACTCACATGAGCTCTACCCCACCATTACATCTTTATGACTCTTGCTTCGTTGGCTGCCTGTCCGCCCATACATTCATTGCTCACCATTGACCCCTCTTCTGTTTCTTTCTATTTAAAGCACATTGTAGGCACTGACACTCAACTTTCTCAAGAACTTAACCATGCTGTTTATTAATTACAATTTCATATTTACTTTTAGCTTTTATTCAAGGAAAATTTCATCTGCAGAAATGTCCCAGTCTAAAGTATCCCATTCAATAACTTTGGGAAAATTTTATTCATTCATTGGAACAGATTACTTCATCCACAGGACACTTTTGTCATTCGGTCCCCTTGTGTCCCTTTCCCAGTCTATTTTGTTCCAGCAGAAGCAGCTGATCCTATGCTTCTCTTCTGTGAACTAACTCTTTTTGTTTGAAAAATTCACAAAAATGGAGTCATAGGTCACATGATCTTTTGTGTCTGGCTTCTTTCACTCAGCGAAGGGTTTTCAAGAGTCTGCCATGGTGAAGCTGCCACCATACACAACCAAGATTGTTGGTTGTGAACAGTGGTGAATGAGGAGGCTGCCCAAGATGTTGAGAACAAGTGATGGTTGAGTGCTCAGTCCTAACAAGATGTTTACACCACCTGTCTAAGGCTCATGGAGCACTGCAGAGGTGGGGATAGGGAGTATGTAAGAGCCAAGAGATGATGTGAATGGCAGCTTCTAGACTTGAATCAACCATCATAAGCACAAACTTACAACCATGGTACTTGTATAAGACTTGTCCTGTAAGTCATGGAAAAGGGGAGAACCCATGGTGCCTTACCCCTTACTGCTGAACTATTGGCCATTCATAGCTTCAGGGAGGACAGTCATTGGCTTCAGTTGTGTATCCACTGCTGAGCCCACCAGGATCCAATGAATAGGTTTAAACCCATGGTCACGCATAATGCCTTGGTTAAACTTAGTGGGTCACACAACAACACTAATAGACATGAATATGAGAAAGAGATTTATAGGAAAAGAGGGGGTTTAGATGGAAATAGTAGGGAAATCTGAGACAGTGGGAGAGTATGTATTACATGCGTGTATAAAATTATAAAAGCAGGCTTACTTAACACTAATAATTTAAAATTTCAAAAACAACCATAGTAGTTTGAATATGCTTGGCCTAGGGAGTGGCACTGTTTGGAGATGTGTCCTTTTTGGAGGAAACATGTCACTGTGGGTGTGGGCTTTAAGACCCTCATCCTAGCTGCCTGGAAGCCACTCTTCTCCTATCAGCTTTTAGATGAAGATGTAGAACTCTCCGTTCCTCTTGCACCATGCCTGCCTGGATGCTACCATGATCTTACTTGATGATAATGGATTGACCTCTGAACCTGTAAGTTAGCCCCAATTAAATATTGTGCTTCTAAGAGTTGCCTTGGTCATAGTGTCTGTTCACAGCATCAAAACCTTAAGACAACAGCTCTCTTGTATTTATTAGTTATTTGTTCCATTTTTTTTTTTTTTTGAAACAGAGACATAGTTCACTGAGTGAATAGACTGCATTGTAAACCTTTCCTTATTGCTGGATACCTTTCAGATATTCTTATATTAATATTTTATGGGTTTGCTCTTATCTCTTGAGTGAATAACCAAGGTCGAAATATCTATGTTCCATGTAGGTTTGAGGTCTTTGTTTTATTTTGTGAGTTTTTAAAAAAATGAGTCTTATGTAGCCTCAAACTCTCTTTGTAGTTGAGGCTGATGACTTTCTGTCTCCCTGTCTTGAATGCTGGAATTACAGGCAGGCATCGCCATCCTTGGGTTTTTTATGTGGTACCAGAAATCTTTCTGCACTTTGATGAGGGTCATGAGGTCAGTGATGAGCATGAGGCCAAGTGTAAATCATGCGTGACAGTCACTCTGCTCACTGACTTCAGCTCCTCCTTCAGGTGTTTCCATCTCACACTCTAATCAGCAGTGTCTGAGGGCTCTGACTGCTGCAATCATTAAGATATTTGGGCTCAATTAGGAGCCATTCTTGGGAGTATACGATGATCTCTCACTGTGGCTTAAACTTGCATTTTCTAGATGTCTGTTGATGAGGCCCTCTATTGCTTGGCAACACCACCCTTTGATGATCTTCTATAGGTTTCTAACTCATCCTCTACTCCCAGGTCTGTTGGGGGTCAAGGAGACACAATCAAAGGTTATCTTCTGAGACTTCAAGTGGCATTTTCATGAAGTCAAGTTGGAAATCTTGACTCCAGTGGTCAATGTGTGGCCAGAAAGTCCTTAGTGAAATGCCACATTTCCAGAAGAAATGAAACACTGCAAGGGAGGTGGAGACCGTGCCTAGGATCTGGGTAGGAAGCAGGTGAGTAAGAAAGTCCAGAAAGAGCATGAGGTCAATGATGATCAAAGCCTCAATGAGGGTCATGGGGGCAATGGAGACCACGTGGATCATGGAGTCAAGGATCAGAAGTCAATGAGCATCGTGGAAGCAATGACAATCCTGGGGTCAGTGACAATTAGACATTCAAGGGTCACCACTGTGCTCACGAAGACAATGAGGACCGATGAGACCGTTGGCTCTGTGGGTAGATATCTTGTCCACCCTCATGTATTAGCAGTGGGCTGAGTTAACTGGGAAATTTTCCAATCAAGGGATTAGATATGCTTAAAGGATTGTTATATAATTACTATCCAGTGCTCTCACTGAACGCGTTCCGCCTCTACTAACTGCCAACAGTTCCCTCATTTAATAAACCCTAAAGCTCCATCTTCTGAGATGACTCCCAGGTGTGTGCGTGCTCTGTGTGTGGGGATGAGGTTATGATTGTTGTGTTTATGATGATGGAATGAGTAGCCATGAATGGATCAGTCATCCTTGCCTTACAGAAAGCTATCTTGCTGTGTAAGCCAAATGAGATGACAATCTATGACAAGGCACTCAGAAATACAGAAAGACTTGATGGTAAACACTTCTTAAAGCAGGGCTTTAGGGTATATTAGAACAAGCAATGGGGTGCCAATGACCTTCCTTCCACCTATCACTCACCTAGAGATGAACCTACAACTGCATAGGAACTGTTGGCTGATGTTCTGGCTCTAAGAGAGCTGGATGGGGCTTTGCATAAATACAGAAGCAAGGGTGCCTTCACATTATAAATACTTTTTGTTCAGAAAGAATTTCTTAGACAACTCATTCAGTTCTCCAGTCAAAACAGGATTTGTCAAACATTCATCTCGGACAGCTGGCTCCATGGGAGATCCAGTTTCTGTGAGATCCAGGCTTTCTCTGACTTGGTGCAGCTACCTCCTCCCTTGGAAGCAGAGGGCAGGAGTCAGCCATCACATTAAGGCACACCCTGTTTGTGTCAGCCCCATGATCGACAGAGCCATGCATGGCTCACTCTGTAGTATTTATGCTATATTGCGTGAGTGAGATGGTCTGGCAGAGAGTATATGATCATCTGACAGAATGAATGGACAATACTGAGAAACTCACCAGGATGCAGGGTCCTAGGGAGCTGCTAATTACTAATCTGAAGTCTTCAGGTGGATTGTGGTGATTATTTACAATGCCCCCACATTTTTATAGCAGGGCAGCTCCACTTTACAGGTGAGGGGGTAAAGAAGAGAGGGCAGACACTGGGCTCCTGCCCTCAACTTGAAATTGTTTTCACCTGGCTTGGTCTTTAGGCAGTAGCTGTGTGCTACCTTGTGTCCAGCAATTTGAATGTTCTGCTATAATAGGAAAAAATACAGCAAGCAGGAATTGTCACAGAACACCCTCCCGATTTGAGGCAAAGTCTGGTGTGTGCATCACCCTGGACTAAGGCCTGTCTACAACCTGAGAACCAACTCACAGCATCTCCATTCAGGCCTCATCTTACCACCAGCCCCATTGCCCCATCACCATCAGCCTTGGTCTTGACAAATAACTGCATGCTGTTAAAGAGAAGGATTAACTCACTCGCTGCCACAGAGTAAGACACTTCATCTCCTGCAGGAAAGGGAACAGCTCCCCAGATACAAGAGGACAATGGCTCCATAGCTAAGACATAAGGGGAAGGGGGTCAATGGGTGGAAAATGGCTAAGACCAAGCACTTTGGGGTGGTGGGGTCTGGTTAAACTGCTCTAATGAAATTCTTGCAGAAGACAGGAATCTGACATCATTTTGGGGTGGTAGAAGATGAGACACCTGGTCAGACATCGAGGGGGTGGGGGACTCTGGATCAAAAACCTAACAGGACTCTTGCTAGAGCTAGACAATGGAGAGACAAAACAGGGGTTCAAATGTGAGATCTAGCTGGAAAACTGTTCAGGGGAGGCTGAGAGCAAGAGAGGGAGGAAGAGGGGAAAAGGAAGAGAAGGGGGAGAAGAAGGAAGAGGAAGGGGCTGAGAGAGAAGGTGGGGAGAGACCAGGGGAGGCAGATGGGGAGGAGTCTGAGGTTAGGAGCGGAGGAAGGGTAGTCCCTGGGGAGATACTAATCCTCTCAAGGAGAATGAGTTGAAGGATCACTTCAATAACTTCTGAATATTCTGTGACCTTTTTCTCCTTCTTTTAAGCAGTGTTTCTCACCCTTCCCAGTGCTGCGACTCCCTAACACAGTTCCTCACGCTGTGGTGACCCTGAACCGTAAAATCACTGCTTCATAACCATAATTTTGCTACTGTTATAATCATAATGCAGAGATCTGATAGTTAGGATATCTGATATGGGACACCCCCCCGAAGGGGTCTCGAAACACTGCTTTAAGCCTTCCTTGGAGCATTTATCAACCCGAATGCAGCCTTTTGAGCATAAGGCCGGAGCTATGGCTCACAGTTTACAGCCACAGGCATGAGCCCGTCAAGAACACTCCTCTCTTGGCTTTTCGTGTTTGGGCACACTGCAGCTCCCAGTCAGCTCAGATGCTGAGGTGGAGGGAAGGTTTCATCAACAATAAGGGATGTGTGCATGTGTGTGTGTATGTGTGTGTGTATGTGTGTGTGCATGTGTGTGTGCATGTGTGTGTGCATGTGTGTGTGTATGTAAATGCATGTAGACATTAGAAGTTGACACTGGGTATCTTCCTCTATTGCTTCTCACATTTTTTGACATAGGGTCCCTCAGTGAATCTGGGGTTCACTGGTTCAGGTAGACTAGTTGACCCACAGATCCCAGGAATCCTTGTCTCTGCCTCCCTGTGGCTGGGTCTTCAGGCTCACAGTGTCACAGGTGCCAGGGATCTGAACTCTGCATCTTATGAAGCCAGATACAGGCATGTAGCCTAGGGAATAAATTTATTACTCACTAATCAATCCATCGATTTATTTTCGTGTGTTGCATGTCTTTTCATGCAAGGTTGCCATACGTGTGTTTCTCACAGTTCCTCCTTTTCCTTCAGCATGTCTGTTCTTCTGGCTCCTTCTGTGATGTCCACTGGAGGGGGTGACACAGCTGTTCCAATTATGGCTGGATATTCCACAGTGAAAAAGTTTTGCTCCTTACGATTGATTTAACAGAGCAGTTTGCATATTCACTTGTTAGGTTGGCAACGGAATTACGTGAGCACAGACTCTGCTTTCACTGGGTTTTATTTTATATTTGCATGTGTTGGATGTGCTTCTGTGTGTGGAGGCCAGAGGCTGACACCACATGTCTCTCTGACTATGGGTACATGCCACTACCATGTGCTGGAGATCATAGGTGTATAACTGTCTTGTGCTGGAGATCTGACCTCGGGTCTTCATGCTTGTGTGGCAAGTGTCTTACTGACCTGGCCCCTCACCAGCTTTTGTTAAGCGTTTCCCAGCAAAGCAAGACAACTTCTTGTTAGGAATGCTGACTCTGCCCCTTCTGGGCCCAGCCAGCCTATTTGCTGGGGATTTGGGGAACATTCCAAATCTGGGCTCCATTCATGTTGAGCACCAGGAGGGCCTTTCACCTCTCCAAGTGCCTCTGACTCACTCAGCTTTGGGAAGGACAACAGGACTTTGTCAATGCCGCATTTCATCCACCTCTTCAGTGTCTGGCCGCTAACTCAGCAGAAGGGCAGCCACATTCCACAAGAGGCCTTTCAGAATGCTCACCGTGAATGGACAAAGGCCGGCTAAGTAGGTCAGCAGCTGCCCTGCTGAGTTTTCCCGAGTGAAGAATTGAATCTGTTCACTTGGTCTTCCCAGGATCTCCATTGTGCCTACCTCTGTTGGCCACTGGGCTTGTTCAACTGGTCAAAGGCTACGAGTGACCCCTGCAGCTCAGGTTCTTGCTTTGGTGGGCATTACGTGGGAGGCTTTGCCGGGGTGGCCTCTGACAACTTCCTTTCCTTTGGCATTTAGAACAGAGTTCACTGGTTTGCCATCGCCATAGTGAGTGGGCCTCATGCCAGGTTAGCATCAGAGTGCAAGAGTCTCTGGATCACACTGGCAGCTCGTGAACATCTGGTAGGGTTTCCACAGAGGACTGGAGGCATAGGGTATGAGGAGGCCACTGTAAGACCGGTATTCACATCGCAGGGTAGGGACAGTTCATTTGTTCATCACCAGGAGATGCAGGGGAAGGAGCTGAATACTCAGCACTGTGTGAGAATGTTACTGGAGCTGCTTGGCTTGAACCTGCACTCAGTTCAGTCGCTAGTCTGTCCCCAGGATGCCAATAATCCCTCTCCGGAGATGAGTAGCAGTGGAAAGAAGAGAAGGGACACTTAATGTAGCCACATCATGCAGAGGAACAAATAAGATAGACCCCCAAGTCCATCTCCACAATCTTGTTTTGGAATTTGGGTTTCAATAGAAGGCAAGAGGTCTGCATAGTAAGCAGTCCTGGTCAAAGCCTGGTCCTGCCCATCACTAACCCATCATTTGTTGGTTCCAGTCTCTCCTGCAAAGTTGTCCAATAAGCTGTCCAAACGGTGAGAGATCTCTTCAGGAAGACGTGCTCACTTTCTGGCTGGTACCTGGCTTCAGCCTTTTTTTTCTAGCCTGAAACTCCCAGGGAGAGTCTAACTTCTGAAGACCATTGTTTCCACACTCTGATAGCCAAAGCAAAAGGGTCTCTCCAGGATGTCTTCATTCCTGTCGGGAGAGTTGGGAGAAGGAAGAGGTCAGCTGAGGAGCCATGGCTCAGGCATATGTGGGTGCTGCAGCTATTGGTGGTAAGTGACTTTGACCTCCTACTCAAGTAGCATGTCTAAGGCCATTTGCTTCTGAGAAAGAAAGGACTTAAAAAGGATCAGTAAGGGGCAAGAGAGTTGGCTCAGTCAGTAAGGCATGAGACACTGAGCCTGAATCCCCAGCACCCATGTAAAAAAAGGTGTGACTGTATGTTCTGGGGTCGAATCCCTGACCAGTTAATCTTGCTAGATTGACTAGCTCGTTTCAGTGAGAGAGCCCATTTCAAAAGTGTAAGGTAGGTAGGCATAGAGGAAGACATCCACAGTCAACCTCTGGCCACTATATGCACACTAGTACACGTGTGTATACCTGGCCACACACTTACACAGATCCAATAGACACACATACACATGCAAATTACTTTTTCTATCAAAATGTAAGTAAATGAAGAGCAGAAATAAAAAGAAGGGGCATGAATGTTCCTAGGTATGGTGGAGAAGGCTTATTGGAGATATGAGGGAGAACATAGCCAGAGGCATTCTGGGAGAGTCCAGAATGGACATGACCCTGAACTGGGCCATGTGAGAAGACAGAGGGGGGAGAGGAGAGAACCAGGAGATCAGGAGACTGAGAATCCAGGAGGGTAAGGATAGACCAAAGGGGCAGGGTATCCAAAATGGCTGAAAGGGCAGCTAAAGGAAGGGCAGTCCAGCTTCCAGGCTAGGGAGTTGAGGGTAGGGGCAGGGTATGCCAGCCTTACCTGTAACAGGTAGAGACTGAGGGATTCTGGGAGAATCCCTCCCAGGTCCACTTTGATATGTCAAATCGGCACCCAGGTACCTCTTTGTCTCGGCTTAAGACCTAGTAGGAAGGGTAGTGCAATAAATATGCAAATTCCAAAAATAAAAAGCCAATGTGAGAAGATTCATGAGATTTGGGGTATAAGCCCATGGGGGAGCTCATTATAGTTCAGTGTGTTTGTGATTTACAATATGTGAAAATATACCCTCTGCGGTCATCCTGTTTATTTAATACAGTACACAGTCATGGGTAGTGCTTGTGTGTGTGTGTGTGTGTGTGTGTGTGTGTGTGTGTGTGTGTGTGTGATGAGTGTGTGTGATGAGTGTGTTATGTGCATGGAATGGTGGGGATGTTTGCACACACACCTATGCATCTCTGGGACTCTTTCCTCTTACGTACACCCTCCTGGGTAGTTTGGTCAGAACCCCACTGTTCCTTGGTGTCAATGGTCCTTTCCAGGACTGGACAACTCATTCAAAGAGTGGAGGATTCTGGGAGGAATTCTTCTAGTGTACTGACCACAGGTCAGAATGGTAGCAAGGCAGTCGGGGTTTTTCTTTCTTTGGCATTTTTCATTTTAGATTAAACAAATATTTGGCTTTGGATCTGATTCATTTTTGCAAGAGGAGGAAGGCTTCCTGGGCCACATCCTGTCTCGCGTTTGCATTGCTTCCCCCAGTGGGATCCAGCCAACATGGGAACAGGAGCATTGACAAACAAAACAAAGCAAAGCAAAGCAACAACAAAAAACTACCAAAATAATACAAAACAGAACAGCTCAAGTAGAACAAAGGCAGAAAAGTTAGACTGAGAGAGGAAGGATGGAAAAATATAAGCCCGAGAAAGTGGGATTTGGGGGCGTTGGGGAGTTCAAAACTGAACGGATGAAATTACTACAAGATACCAGAGACCTTTAAAATTAGGTACGGATTTTAAGGTTATTGGTGTGTGTGTGTGTGCGCGCGCATGTGTGTGTCCAGTTTTCTCTTTTTGGAAATCTCAATAGGTTGTAGTAAACTGTTAAACTTCTCTAACTTGGAGTGGATTGAGTTGATTTTTAACATCTTCCTTTCCTCTGGGAGGTAGCTACAAGGTAGCTAACTTTAATTTGAATCATCAGCGTTGGTTGATCTCTTAGAAGGAGGAACTGGGTGCTGAGGAGCTGTGCAGACTTTTGTTGGTTATCAATTTTATTCATTTAGCTTGGAGACAAGAGCTGGGTAGGTAGCCCAGGTTGGCCTTGAACTCATGATCCTCCTGTCTCTTCCTGCCAGGGTGCTGGGATTACAGGCAACACCCTGCAAGCCTGGGTCAAGCCTTTCTTTTAAATGTTAGTTGGAGCAGACAACCCCTGAGTCCTGCCTGCCCCTCAGCAATGTAATCTAGGTATCTGGTCTGGTTACCCTGGAACCAAGACATCCTTTGGCCTGGCCCACATTTCTGGAAACTCCTTACTCTCACAGAGATGCTGAGAGCTAGCAAACATCACCCCTCTTAGACTAGAGCCTCCACTCCCTGCCTGGATGCACCCTGAAGGCTAACTTGTGCCTTTTACACTCTTCTGTGGTTTAATGCTCCTCCAAGTTGGAAACTCAGCCCTAGGTTCTATTTTAAGGAAATTGAAGGTGGAGCTTGGGAGAAGGCTGTAATGAGGATGAGGTGATGGGGTTGGAGTTCTGTGATGAAGTTGGTGTCTTTATAAGAGAAGTCCAGCTAGCACACTTTCTCTGTCTTATACTGGGCCATGTCCTTCAATATATAGCAAGATGGCCCTCATCAGTACCAGGACTCTATCCTTGGGCTTTCCCGGCTCTAAATTACCTCGTCTCTGGTATTTTGTTTTGACAACAGACACACTAGAACACCACTTCTTCCCATATCATCCTGATGGGCCTGTCTAAGGACTAATAACAAGGACTGGTGATGTTGGTCCCTGCAGTAAGGATGCTATGCAGAGACCTGTGAGCAGGAGACACTCTCTAGCAGGTACTATTACTGTCCCTTTTCAAGTAGAAGAGTAAAGCAAGCTGCGGTGCCATAACTTACCTGGAAACTCACCTGGGTCAAGGAGGAGGAGCTAGGCCCCGTGGCTCCCCAGCCCACTATCCTGATGTCTTTCTTTTTATTTCAAGATTTATTTATTTTATTCATATGAGTACACTGTAGCTGTCTTCAGACACACAAGAAGAGGGCAACCATCACGGCTGTGAGCTGCCGAGTCGTTGCTAGGAATTGAACTCAGGATCTCTGGATAGCAGTCAGTGCTCTTAACCACTGAGCCACCTCTCCAGCCCCTTAACATCCTGCTTGATTCCCTTATTTCACTTCCTAGGTCTTCTTTCTCCTGAAACTCTTCAGTTTTTTATTAGTGGCAAAAACATGCTATAAATCTCCATTCCCCTTTCATTTTATTTATATATTTTTGCATGTATGTGTACGTGGGTTTCCTTGCTTGTATATGTGTGTGTGTGTGTGTGTGTGTGTGTGCAAGTGTGTGAGGGCATGCGGAGGGCCAAGGTTGATGTCTGGCACCCTCTGTGATTTCTCTCTTCATCTTGTTTATTGAAGCAGGGTCTCTTAATTGAACTCAGAGCTCGCAGATTCTGCTAGTCTAGTTAACTTTGGGAATCTCTCTCTCTCTCTCTCTCTCTCTCTCTCTCTCTCTCTCTCTCTCTCTCTCCCTCCCTCCCTCCCTCCTTCCCTCTCTCTCTCCCTCTAGAGTGCTGGAATTACAGGCAGTCTACCTTCCAGGCTCTTCTTGCATGGAGTCTGGGGGTCTGAAATCTGGTCCTTGGGTCTGTTCAGCAAACCATTTGCCCAGTACACTTCAGGTTTTTTTTTTTTTTTTACATTTTTTTGTTGTGGCTGCTGTTAAGTTGCTCACACTCTTCTCATCATAATCAACATAGCTGAGGTCAGTTTCAAGCTTTGCTGACTCTGTCAACTAAAGTAAAAAGCCCAGGTAAGTTACACCCAGATCCCTGATCCTCAGATGCTGTGAGACAGTTGTCTATATTTTAGCCAATAAATAGACACTATGATACAACTCAGAAACAACCGAGTCATAACTGACACAACTGAACACATTATATGAAATGTCTCTAAGCATACTTCTGCCATTTTGTACTATGAGTTTATGTGATGCCCTGTTCTTAGCACTGATGATTATAAAATAATAATGATGATTCTAAAATAAAATATCAGTTTTGGAAAAGTTAAAGACACTATATCCTGCGGTCTCAAATATCCTGCTACTATTTATTCTTAGGAATTATAGTTATTTATTTATTGTACATGCATGTCGTAGTACACAGGTGGCCGTTGGTGGACAACTAGTGGGAGCTGGCTCTCACTTCCCACCACGTGGGTCTCAGGCATCAAACTCAAGTCTTCAGGTTTGAAGATAGGTGCTCTTACCCACCGGGCCTGCTCACTAGACCCAATATTTAATTCTTTATGTAAAGATAAACAAGCATCTCACCACAATGCAAATTTGCTTTCCTTTTTAATAACTGATGACATTATAATTCCACCAAAAAGTTGTTTTAACCTTCCTTACGACTTATTACCAGTTAGGAAGAGATTGTTCATTCTACCTGAAGACCGTCCATCTACATGTGAGGACCAATGAGACCAAGGATCCCCAGTTAAGTATTTGATTCCACGGGGTAGCCTCTGGTTCTATAAATTTAAGTAGCAGATTTCATGTTTTTGTTTAATTCGTTACTATTTTCTACCATACCTTTTTCTTTTCTAATTTTAATTCAATCTTTTTTATCTCTATACCATGTGAAACCTTTTATGCTACCAATTGAACTAAATAAAATATTGGCTTATCTGGAACTCACTTTAGAGGCCTGATTTTGACTCAGCATTCTTCCCTGTCCAAAGCCGGAATAGTTTTTTGACAGAACTTAAAGTCAGGGCAGAGTTCTGAGAAGGACTTTAGTCATGCTGTGGTCACCTGCATTCTGTCCCCTTCTGATACTGTCTTAAGAGCAAGTACCACAGCTATAAAAAGTGCTTCCGGCCACAAACTGAGAGCTTCCGGTGCTCTCCTTCCTGTCAGAGAGTATGTCTGCTCTTCCTATTGCTCAGAGACATGACGTAGGCCAGGGAGCAGATTACATGTCATCATGGCATGTACATCTCAGACTCAGCAGGAGTAAGCTTGCCACCTGTAGTGAATAAGTAGTTCCCGCAGAGGGCCCTGCTGTGCATTGTGGGATATTTGAAGCCTTCCTGGCTTCTCCCTTCCGGTTGTTAGTTGCACAACAGGACAGGATAATCAGGGCCTGGAGAGGTGTTCAGTGGATCAAAGCGCTTTTTGCTCTGGCGGAGGCCCTGGTTTCAGTTCCCAACACCCACATGTGGGTCCTCACCTGTCTGTACCTCCAGTTCCAGATGATCCAACACTCTTTTCTGGCCTCTTCAGGCACTGCATATGTGTGGTTCACAAGCATGCATGCAAGCAAAAACATATATACACATAGAATAAAAAGATCAATATCTTTTTTAAAAGAAGTGTCTCCTAGACTCTCCTGGAGGAGGACAGTCTCCCACGGTTAAGAAAAGTCACGCCCGAGCGTGCCTTTTCAGACAGCTTCCTCGCAGGCTTCAAGATTCATATTTCAGTTTTTGAGGCTGGAGTGATCCTTCGATTCTCCCCTTGCTTCTCCTCCACCTCCATCATGCTCCTGATCCATACAGACAGGAGCAGACAGGAGCATGTTGTCCTCTGAGAAGCTCCACCCAGCAGCTGACTCAGACATACAGACATCCACAGCCAAACAGTGGGTGGAGCTTGGGCACTCCTGTGAAGAATAGGAGGGAGGAATGCAGCCCTAAGAGGATAGAAACTCCACAGGGAGACCGACAAAGTCATCTAACCTGGACCCTCGGGCCTCTCAGAGACTGAACTACCAACCAAAGAATGTTCACGGGCTGGACCTAGGCCTCCCCGCACACATGTAACAGATGTGCAGCTTGGCCTTCATGTAGGTCCCGAACAACTGGAACGGGGGCTGTCCCAAACATGGGATATGTTCTACAAGCTGGGCTGACATGTTTGGCCTCAGTGGGAGAGGAAGCTCCTAGCCTCGAAGAGTCTTGAAGTGCCAGGGTTGGGGGGGAGGGATACCCATGGGGACTCCCACCCGCTCAGAGAAGAGGGGATGGGGGATGGGCATGGGAGATGGGGGATGGGGGAAGGATTGTGGGAGGGGTGACCAGGAGGGAGCCCGTGAGAGGGATGTAAAGTGAATAGGTAAAATAAATGAATAAAAATTTTGAAAAAGAGTGATACTTCTCTAGCATACAGGATTCGATAAATGTCTTCATTTCTCCCTTTTAAAAGACTTATTTAAGTTTCCGCTATTTTAGGATGTGTGCGTAGCTGAGGACACACGTGAACACAGTTGCAGGCAGAGGCCAGAAGAGCTCCCCTGTATGGGTGCTGGGCATCAGACTCAGTCCTCTGCGAGAGCAGTAAGCACCCTCCAGCCCCCAGTACCCCATTTCAAACAAAACTGTAGTTAACAAAAATTTAAGCACTGCTTTGGGCGAGAAGGCATATATGGATCTCTTTATTCTCTGATCGGTTAGACTTTTCAAAGGCGTCTGAGAACCTGGCCTTCTGCCACCGCTGAGAAAGCCAGCAGTTGTGTGCTCGGCTCTGTTCCTGTTGGTTGTGTTCAAGGAAGGCGTCCTGGGAAGAAATCTCCATGTAGGAAATGGGCTGTTTGACTGAAATCACGTTTGACCATGACTTCACATTATAGCCTTCATTTAATAAAACCCAGCCGTTTCTATAATCTTTTCATATTTTATAACTGGATGAGAAAAATCATCTCTTAGGACTTTAAAAACTTTACTTTTGAAACAGGATCTTACTGTGCAGCTCAGGCTGACCTTGAACTCCAGATCCTTCTGTTTCCACTTTCTTTTTTTTCTTTTCTTTTCTTTTTCTTTTTTTTGGTTTTCTGAGACAGGGTTTCTCTGTGTAGCTCTGGCTGTCCTGGAACTCACTCCGTAGACCAGGCTGGCCTCGAACTCAGAAATCCACCTGCCTCTGCCTCCCGAGTGCTGGGATTAAAGGCGTGTGCCACCACCGCCCAGCGTTATTTCCACTTTCTGAGTGCGGAGGCAACAGCTACGGCTTCCTTCCTTGGTTTACGATTTTTTTTTTTTTTTAAATGTCTAGAGGCAGCAATCAGGATATAAAGTTAAGAGAAAAGAAAAAAAAAAAAAAAAAAGAATACATCTATTTTCCCTGCTGCTTAAGTGATTCAATGCTAGGGACTGTGCCTTACTTCTGTTTATGTCCCATGTACGTGACTGGTGTTCATAAAGAATGTTGTGTGTCTAATGAGTTGAACAAATACATAATTTAATAGATGAATGTGAATGAGAAGTCTTCATAGATGAGGCCCTCCAAAATTAAATCTGCTTCTGTATGCTTGGCTCATGACGAGAAGAATGTTACACATACAATATATGAAACTATTCCACATGTTTCTGCTGCATATACCAATAATAGCTATAATCTCAGTGCTCAGGAGGCTGAGACAGGAGGATCATGAGTTTGAGGTCAGCCTGGGCTGCATAGTGAGACTCTGTCTCAAAAAACACAAAACCTCCAAACTAAATTAAAATAAAAATACATTTTCTCTTTATGTTGAGAGTCAAAATGCTCAGCTTTGGCCCCTGAGATGCCTGTGGTCCTGGATTGCCGCAAGCCAACACAAACTCACAAATTTAATAAAACATTATGCCGGGCAGTGGTGGCGCATGCCTTTAATCCCAGCACTTGGGAGGCAGAGGCAGGTAGATTTCTGAGTTTGAGGGCAGCCTGGTCTACAGAGTGAGTTCCAGAACAGCCAGGGCTACACAGAGAAACCCTGTCTCTAAAAGCCAAAGAGAGAGAGAGAGAGAGAGAGAGAGAGAGAGAGAGAGAGAGAGAGAACATTATGGGATCCAGGAAGTTTTTTATGAACCTTCATTGTCCAGTGCTTGGATGTAAACCTTGAGGATGACCGTGTTATGTATCCATCTCAAGACGTTGGGTATGCCTGATTAGGAAAATCTCCTGTGTTCAAATACTTTGTGATAATAGAATTACATGTCTTGATTTAGAAAGCTTTTTAGACGTATAATCGAGCCTTTCTTTGAAGCATTCCATAGCTGGTAAACAGGAGACAAAGTCGTTAAACAATACTAGTTAACAGATGACAGCCATGGGCTCAGCTGGGATCGTCCATATGAGCAAACTCTTGTCCCTTCTCAGCTGGGGTTTTTCCACATCCACATTTTCCCAAGTTAAGACAGAGAGTCTGCGTCTATTCACACATCTATCCATTCTCCCTGGATTAGAAAGTTTCACTCAGTATGTTCCATGGCTTTCCTGGACCTCTATACAATTTAATTTATCAGTAGATGTGAGGCATATCTCGTGTTTGAGAGGGCCCAGGCTAGGGATTGACAGCTTATGTGAAATTCCTGTGATAGGGAACTGAAGTCTCCTTTGAGGACAGTGTGGAACTCATCTCCAGAGCCTGTGTTTGAGGAAGGGAGGGCAGCACACACCCAATGCTTTTCTCTGCCTTGTTTCCATCTGGTTGTCTCCTGTAACGTGGCACTGGTCAGCATGCCATCTGATGTTCTGCCACTCTAGTCTTTATATCAAATGTCTTGGCATGTCCTGAATTAGCTGTGGCTTCTGGCCTATGTAATTAAAGGCCTTTAGCACTGGTCCCTACCTGACCAGAGGCATGCCACAGATAGACAATCTCTGAAAATTACAACCTTCAGCTGTGCTGGGCTCCTTCTCTGGTGGCCAGGAGTCCATGCAGAAAGCAGCCATGGGCGGCCTGTGTGAAATCAGTGCTTGCAAATTCTATAGCAAAGGAGATCTCAGTGATGTACAGGCACACATATGGGGTTCCATCCCCTGCAGCTCATGCCTAACTCAGACTAGAGAATGCAGTGTGATTCCCAGAGCTCAGGAAAGCCCCAGGCTTCTGCTCACTATTGTATTATAGAGAACACAGTCCAGGAACAGCCAGAGGGAAGAAATGCACAGGGCAGGGTGTGGGAGGGACTTGTGGAGCTTCTTTCTGGCCTGTTTTCCTCTCAGAACCCTAATGTGCTTACCACCCCATAGGCTTTCTGAATCTCCTTGGGGAGGGGTTCTTATGGACGCTTCACTCCAGGGGTGTGACTGAGTTCATCCTTGGTCATGGTGACCAATCAACTCAACCTTCTTCCCCTCTTTGCTCCCCAGAGGTTGGGGGTGGAGCAGAATGTTTGAGCCTTTAATCTGTGGTTGGATTTTCCGGAAGCTTCTCCATCCTGAAGCTGTTCAGGATCCGAATCACCTAATCATTATTATACGAGACACGGTCACTCAGAAGATTCCAAGACTCTTGGAACTATATGAGTCAGGAATCAGGGACAAAAGCTAAATCCTTATTTTCTGTTGTGTTATAGAAATGAGAGAGTATCCTATGACGCTTGTCCCAGGAGAGAACAGAGCAATAGAGTTCCCTCTTTATACAGGGAGAACCAGGACCTGGCCACAGGCATACAGATGAGCCTTTGTTTCGTCCCAGGGCAAAGTTTTTCATCACAGGAAGGACAAGATAGAAAAGGAGGTCCCCTCCCAGGCTCTTGAGTTTTGAGTTTAAAACTCCATTCATAGGTGGTAAATACAGTGATCAAATCAGCAAAAGCCAAGACTGAGGGCAGAGCAACCAAGTAAGATTTTATAGTCATGATTTTTACTTCCTTGGGATGGGAAAGGCTATGTAAAATCTCTCAGGGACACCTAGACTAAATTTGGCTGCAAGCTTTGTCTCCCATACCCATATCTATTTCTCTCCAACCAATAAACATTTATTAGGCACCAACTGTCTATCATCACTCCCCTTATGAGATCAGTTTCTGAAATAAGCATCCAACAGGGCATATCTCACATAGCTTGCTCACTGTGAAAGGAATGTAGACTGTTTACTATACACATGTGGGAATATACATTGTCTCTTCTCAGTGGTAGGTGACTTGGGGTACTCATTTCCCTGGTCTTTTGCATGATATCTTAAAAAAGAGGCTGAACCACCTGGATTGATCAAGAAGGATGTATTCTTGGTTTTCTGGCAATTACTTCCTGCATCATGAAGGGAGCCAATGGGAAAACGAATTCTATTTACAAAAACAAAACAAACAAACAAAACGACACCATTGAACCATACTGTTCAGCCCTTGACCAGAGTCTACTCTTTGAACTTTTTAGTCACACAATTCAATAACTATCTTTGCTAATTTGCTTAAATTGGTTCATCTGTTTTCTGCCCACCCCCATGTGTTTGTATGTCTCTCTATGTCTCTGTGTGTATATATCTTTCTGTGTGTCTATATGTTCGTGTGTGTGTGTGTGTGTGTGTGTGTGTGTGTGTGTGTGTGTGTGTGTATACACTGGAATGCTGTTCCTCAGAAATTATTCTTGTCTTTTTGAGAAAGGGATCTGGGTTCGTCAGGATCTAGGCTCATTGATTGGGCTAAGCTGGCTGCCCAGCAAGCCCCAGAGATCTCCTTGTCTGTATGTCCCCAGCCCTGGGATTGCAAGTCTGTGCTACCATGCTTAGATGCTGGAGCTCTGGGGTCCCATGTCCCCCTACTTATAAGGCAGTCACTGATTGAACTCCCTCCCAGTCTCAGTTTGTCTGTCCTTAGAGACATCATGCCACCTGACTCATTAGAATGGTGACAGATGGAAAGCCCAATCCAGGAATGGAGAACAAACTACAAACAAGCCCATGGAGAAAAGATCATAGGACTCCCATGTATAGTGGAGGGTGGAGCCAGAGGGAGCAAGGGAGGGGCTGCAAGACTGTGACCCATGCTGCCTGCCATCTTGTCCAGGGTAGGGGGACTTTATCCAGGAGAATTGGACACAATTTTGTTGCCTCTGAGGCAAGAAGGTGGGGCTGGGAGTTTAGAGAGGGACAAGACTCTAGAGATGATTATCAGGCTGTTCTGGCAAATCAAAGGTTCTTAAACAATTGGTCTCAGACTCCCTGCCCATGAAAAAATTATTGAGGACTCCAAAGAGCTTTGAAAAATTAGACAATAAAACAAATTTTAAGGCATTATCTAATTCCCTTAAAATAACATTAGATGATTCATTAGTGTAAAGGGGGGCTGTTTGTCATTTTTGTAAAACTCTTTAAAATCTACTTTTCCAAAGCCAGATGGTATCCTCTGCTTTCAGCCCTGAGAGGTTTTGGTTACAGTTTATGAAGACATCCAGACCTACCCAGACAGGCAGCCGGGTCGGGAGGTGTGACTTGAGTAACCAGGGTCCCGGAACCTTAACAGTGGGATTCAGTCCTTCGTCGTCACTAAGCCAATTAAATGGACAATAACAGTACAAGTAGAGAACAGAGATTTATTCAATGTTTCTGCGTTGGGATGGGGAACAAATACAGAGGCGTTGAGGCCCCCGAGTTCATCTTCGGAGTCCTGACAGGAGGTTTAGGTTTGGAGAGAGGGAAGAGCTATGCGCATGAGCAGTCCTGGTCAAGCGTGGTTCTGCCCATCACTGACCCACACTGTTGTGGCTCTGGTCTCTCTCTCTCTTCTACAGGCCTTCTGACAAGTCCTACCAGATCCCCTTATGGGAGATCAACTTCCCAGCAGTTGGCAGGATGGAGAGGGAGGGGTTGCATGACCCATGCTGGCAGCCATCTTGTCCAGGGCTTGGGGCGGGGCAGTGGGACTTTATTGGGGGGGGGGGGGCATTTCAGCCTTTTCCTTCTCTCATTCCGAGATTACCAGGGGACATTCCAACAGGGGAAACCATTGTTTCATTAGTTTGATAGAGGGAGGGGCACAAGTGTCTCCCTTCATCTTCACTCCTGACAAAATGGAGGCAAAGGAACATGTTCAGAGTCTTTTCAGGTAATTAGTAATTTTTGGTCCTGCCCCACATCTGACAGGCAGGAGTTTCTTCAAGGCTGATTCAAAGAGGAATCTGAAAGCATGTGAATGAACTTACATTTTATTTAGAGCCATCGTCTCTTCCACACTTTATGACATGATTTTGAACTTTTAGGTACCTTGAAAGCATCCTGGAGATCTCCTGGGTCTTTGGACTGCCCCATTAGCTGTTATAAATCAAAGAGGCTTGGCAGGAACCTTAAAGAGAGCAAGGAAAGTGGCCTATTTTAGTCGTGCGTATGCTGTACTCTCTCAAAAAAAGATGGGAGGAATGGAATTACGTCTCTGCTTTGTGTCTCAGGCAGTGTCATCATGAGATGGATCCAACCGTCACTAATGCATCTCAGACGGTAGCCTCTGAAGGTTTGTGGGAAGGTTTTCGGGGGGGGGGAGAAAACAAAACGTATGCCTTCAGAAAAAAAATCTCATTACAGAAAAATCACCTTCAAAGACAGAGATAGGCTCAGAGCAAGGAAAATACAAACCCAAAGCAGCTAAGCACATTTTCTTGTCTTTGTTGAGAGGCCTGTCGAGGTGGTATACATAAGAAACACAGAACTGGGGACGTGATCACAAGATTACTGTATCACAACAGAAGTGATGGCTTGGAGCCAAGAAACGTGTGTGTGAGTGTGTGTGTGTGTGTGTGTGTGTGTGTGTGAGAGAGAGAGAGAGAGAGAGAGAGAGAGAGAGAGAGAGAGAGAGAGAGAGAGAGAGAGAGAGAGAGAGAGAGAGAAAGAGAGAGAGAGAGAGACTGCCTAAGGGTGAGGCTGCATTCTCCAGAATGGCAGGGCTTCTCAAGAGCTGGGCACAGGACTGGGATCGCCTGGAAGTTCCCTTGCTGTTTCTGGGAGTTGAGGTTGAATCATGTGTGTGACCTGGAACAGAAACTTGCTACAGTGGAGGATTGGATGGAGAGCTGTGCTTTGAACTTGATCTGCTAATAACTCCGCCAGGCTGATTTAACCTGATGGTTCTGGAGATGAGAGGAGCTTTTTACAAGAGTGCCGTGCAAACTGCCATGAGAGGAATAGTTCCAGACACCAGCCTTCTTTCCTTGACAGACATCTTACCCAGGCTTTGACTCTTGACCAGTCTCTATCTGGAACTTGCCTGTGTTCACGAGAGTCTTTTTCCCATGGTGAACTCTGTACTCACCCAGGACTACTTCGCTCTGGTTTTGGCTCAGCACCTTAGCTTTTCAAATTTCAATGTAATTAGTTTATTTTAAAATTGTTTTTACATGTGTGTCTTCGTTCTATGTGTCCATGTGTTTGCGTGTGCTTGTCTGTGTCTGTGTCGAAAGCAGAAGGGGATGATAGATGTCTTCCTGGATTGCTTTTTGAGACAGGGTCTTTTCCTGAACCTGGAGTTTACCAGCCTGGCAGAACTGGCTGTCCAGCAAGCCTGGGACCAGCCTGACTCAGTCTCCGAGTGCTGAGATGACAGGCACATTCCACTGCGCCCAGCCTTTTCTGTATGGGCGCTGGATATCCGAATCCAGGTCCTCAGGCTCACACAGAAGATGCTCTGCTAACTGAACCATCTCCCCCAAAGCCATCTTCATTTTCTTACGACAGAATGGCCTGAGCTGTGACTAGGAAGGAGCCCTGGCCTCAGGATGAGGTTTTGTTAAAACATTTTGGCTTTTTGCTTTGGGTGTCACAAGTTTCCCTCTCTCCAAGTAAAAATCTGGGACCTAACCAAAGACCCCCAAACACAGAAAGGCTTCCAAATATGTAAGTGCAAGGGTGGAGCTGCACATGAGTGAGATAGGGTGGGCAGGTCCCAGCCCCACCCAGTATTCCCCACCTCAAGAATTATGTGGGAATTTTCACTGCGAAGACAACCAAGAAATTACTTCTCTTCTGTGTTGCCCACTCTCATGATTTATGTGTTCTTTTCTGAGTTTTATATTATGCTCCCATAAAAGATGTCAATATCTCACATACTAAGGCAGTAAGGATGGGGATCACATTCCTGCAGGGTTTATCTGAATAAATTAGAGCTGGGGCTTTTAGTACTACACCGCAGACCACGCCCCAGAGAAACCATCAGAAAGTTACATGCTCCGGGTGTGCAGATTGTGTCCAAGGGCAAAATCACAGGGTTAGAGAGATGCTCGGGGGTTCAGAGCGCTCTCGCCTCTTATGGAGGACCTGAGTTTGGGTCCCTGCACCCATACTAGATGACTCACAGTTGCCTAGAATTCCAGGGGATCCAATGCCCTCTTCTAGCCTCTGAGGACACACACACACACACACACACACACACACACACACACACACACACACACACACACACGTAAAAATAATCGTTTTTCAGAAAGATAAAATTTACAACAAATTTTCTCAGTAGTCTTATTGTCATTTACCTGTGTTTCTGATCCTGCAGAACAGAGCAAGGATTCCCATGGGTGTGCAGACAGGAACAGGAAACAGCGTAAGAAGACCATGTCTGATTGGTTGGCATCAAAATCCATTATTACCATTGTTGTAGTTTTAGGTTTTGGCAAGGGCTAAAGCAGATGCCTCCCTTTGGACGCTGCCTCGGGTCACCTGGAATCTTCCATTTTCTGCCTGGGATCTGTCAGTTTCCTTATAGTTTCGATGTAGCAAGGTAGCACTCAGAGCGAGTGCCCGCAAATTGGCTTGGTCTAGCCTGGGCTGCTGCATTGCTCAAACCAAACACAGATCCTTCTGGTGTTTTGTTTAACAGCTGCCTGTCAGTTTCTGGGGGGAAAAAAGTCTTTTCAAAAACCACATTGAGTTTCTGTCAGCTCTGTGATGATTCCAACGAGATTAAAATGAACTTTGGAGATGCTCTGTGGAATCTTGGAAGCACTGAGAGGATTGAGTAGAGATTTCTACTTCCGGCTCCAGATTGATCAGCCTCTCCTGGCAGAGGGAAGAGGCAGTAGAGCTTTGTGGGAGAGAAAAAGCCAGTGCCGGGCTAGGGAGATGGCTCAGCCAGTAACATGCTTGTCTTGCAAGCCTGAGGACCCGAGTTCAATCTCCATAACCCACATTAGAAGTAAATAAAATAAAACCAAAAATGGGCGTGTAATTCCACAGCTGGGGAGACAGAGACAAGCAGATCCCTGGGGCTCACTGGTTGGCTAGTCTCGCCTCCTTGATAAGCAGCCCCAGACCAATGAGAAACCCTGCCTCAAAAACAGATAGGTGGCTACTGAATAAGGACACCCAAGGCTTCCTCTGACTTTTACAAATCTGTGTGAGTCTCTCTCTCTCTCTCTCTCTTTCTCTCCTTCTCTCCTCCCCCTCCCTCTCTCTGAAGAAAAATAGTCCCTGAAAAGAAACCTAAAGCCAGAGATTCCAGTTAACTTTTATTTCTCTGCACCAGTGGTTCTTAACCCACTGGTCACGACCTCTTTGGGGGTTTGAACGAAGTTTTCACAGGGGTCTCCTAAGACCTTTGGGAAAATACGGATATTTACATTAAGATTCACAACAGTAGCAAAATCACAGTTATGAAGTAGTAACAAAAATAATTTTATGGTTGGGGAAGGGTCACCACAACATGAGGAACTGTATTAAAGGGCCGAAGCACAGGAATGTTGCCATCCACTGCTCTACTCTGAGTTGCTATAGAGTAGAAAGCTCAGCACTGGGGTTCAATCACACTTTGGTGGACGATGCTGCATTCGAGCCCCAGCACACAGCGCATGGCTGGTGTGCTGCAAGGTGTGAGTGCTCAGATGACCTGTGACTCCTTAGCCTTTAATTTTTTTTACTTGATAGTGAAGGTACTGGGGTTTGAAACTACACTCTTTTTATTCCACCGAGCTAGGAAAGACAGCAGGGTTTAGCTGAGCACTCCTGACTTGGAGTCTATCCCAAGGATAGAGTGAGGGTTCTTGATGGGTTTGCAAACCCACTCCTCACGTGACTGTGGAGGCTTCTGGTATTAGATGATTATTATCTGGATACATCAGCTCATGGGTACACCAGGCACCCCACCCGCCACGATGTATTAGAGCAAACCATTGGTCCAGTCTGCACTGAGAAGTGGAGGACCAATGCGTGCCAGGGTGCCTGGACCCTTGGCACCATTGTGGAGGCTGCCTACCATAGCTCCTAAGTATGTGAGGCTGAGATCTCTCCTCAGCAGCTTCATCGAGCTCTTCAAAGGAAGTCCAGACTCCGCAGCCTGGTGGCAAGGCTGCCCGCGATGTGGACACTCTACTTATGTTTTGAGAAGCCTCCTTCTTAGACTACTGTTTATTTTAGGGGAAAAAAAGGTCTCTATCAATGTTCATCTTCTCTCCGTCCCAGATGAAAGTCTTAAGAAGTCATAACTTTGGGCTAGAGAAATGGCTCAGTGGTTAGGAGCACGTACTGCTTAGCTGTGGTGGACTGAATAAAAATGGCCTCTATAGGTTCCTATTAGGGAGTGGCACTATTAGGAAGTGTGGCCTTGTTGGAGTAGGTGTGGCTTTGTTGGAGGAAGTGCTAAGGGGTGGGCTTTGAGGTTTCAGAAGCTCAAGGCAGGTCCAGTGGCTCACAGTCTCTTCCTGCTGCTTGCCTATTCAGATGTAGAACTCTCAGCTCCTTCTCCAACACCACATCTGCCTATGTGCCACCTAGCTTCCCGCCATGACGCTAATGGACTAAACCTCTGAACTGTAAGCCAGCCTCAGTTAAATGATTTTTATAATAGTTGCTGTGGTCATGGTATCTCTTCACAGCAATGGAAACCCTAAAGATAGCAGCACACACATGGTGACTCACAAATGTCCAGTTCCAGGGAATCTGATGCTCTCTTTTGGTCTCTACAGCCACCAGGAACACACATAGTACACAGACATACAAGTAGGAAAAACCTTCATTTTACATTCATGCATAAATAATTTCAAAGGTGATAAAAGTATGTACAAAGTATATATTGGAATGTTGAAATGTTACCAACCTAATATGCAAAGCAGGGATAATTCCCAAGTATTTTGCAGTTGATACATAGTAACAGAATAGATGTTAACGAAAGTGGTGGGGAGGGTAGTACTGTCACCAGGATTACCACTACTACTCCTGTTCCTAGAGAGCAGTCTATGCAGTACTCACTCTGTTCTGACAGCTGAGGAAGCAGACAGATCCAAAGGACCAGGCCCAGAGCCGCACTCAACACCAGTGCTACCATGTCCTGCCTAAGCAGACATGCACAAGTCCTGCTTGGGACCTGCACTCAGCCTGGAATTCGAGACATGACTTGATGCCTCCCAATAGTCTCTGACTTACATCTCAGTCTAACATTTCCATTTTGTCAGAAAGGCGAGAACAGCTTTCTATGACATTTTTAACATTTGAGGAGGTTTCGTGGATTTGATAGCATGAAGAGGTTTTGTTGTTGTTACCAACATTGTTTGCTTTTCGTAAGTGACCCGCGGAACCAGGACAATTTCTAAAATATTAAAAATTTCTTTGGCCACGAGATTACAGTTTGCATAGAAATTTTCAGAAAGTCCTCACACTGATTTTACAATAAAGAAATAAACGAGTCCCTGGGACAGGGTCTGTGTTAAAAAGTTCCCCCAGTCATGGGTGGTCTGTCCAGGGTGGTTTTTAACTTTCTTGTCTGGTTTTCTCCATTCATCCTCCAGCAATTGTGGTTTTGTTTTAGGGATCGAGTAAGAGGGGTTCCCATCTCAAAGTAGAGACATGAAGATGGAGCCAATTGCGGTATGATTTCCCTGCAGTCTAATGGGAGTCTGCTACTGGGCAGCACCCATAGAGAGAGGTGGCTTTCTTCTGGGGCCTCCCAAGATGGTATGGCACACTTGGGTGGGAAGTTGGACAGATGGGCATCCCTGTTGTGAGCTCCAAGTGACTATGATTGGTAACTGATTTCCTTCCCAGCCTTACTACGGAGGAGATTGACTTGAAATGGAGCTCACTGTGGTGTGGGCAGACACCCCAGTGGAACTTCGAGGTTCCTGTGCAAGTCCTAGCTTGTGTATGACTTAAAAGGAAGACCGTGAAAGATCTGTGTCTCTGATAACCGTGCCCAGTCATCATAGAAACTACTTTTGAATATGTGGTCAGGAGCACTGGGACTTCCCAGCATCTCCAGCTGTGCAACTGGCCTCTCACCAAGATACTTAACCCCTGCTATGCAAGGGGAGCACATTCCCCCTCATCCCATGCTATTTCCAGGTCTCGCAAATTACAAACCCCCCTTTTCATCTCTCTTTCCTTCCCTCTATCCTTCCTTTCTTCCCTCTCTGGTTTCTTCTTACTTCTCTTCCTTCCTTCCTTCCTTCCTTCCTTCCTTCCTTCCTTCCTTCCTTCCTTCCTTCCTTCCTTCCTTCCTTCCTTTCTTTCTTTCTTTCTTTCTTCCTTTCTTTCTTTTTCTTTGTCCCAGATAGTCTGCAGCCCTGGGGGTGAGCTTAAACTTCTGAACTTCTGATGCTCCTGGCTCTGCCTCCACCTCCCGAGTGCTGGAATTACAGATGTGTGCACCACGCCTGGCTTGTGCAGGACTGAGGGCCAAATTCAGGCATTCATTCAGCCTTCTTGTTTCTGAGTCACTGAGTTGATCTGTATCCGAGGCTGGTCTTGAGCTTGCTCTATAGTGCACACTGACCTCAAATTTACAATCCTCCTGCCACCACCTCCCGAGTGCTGGGATTACAGGGCCACCATACTGGTCCAAATGTCTTTTCTTAAAGTCTGTTTTGATGGATAGGTAACAGTTGCATGTGTTTGGGGTCCCGTGGAATGCTTTGATTCACACGTCCATGATGCAATGCTCTAATGTGTGCATCTTAACAGCAAAACAACTTCTGCAAATTACCCCTCATTCTACAGTTCTCTGCTTTATAAGGGGCAGCAGTTTTATCTGCTCTGGGCAGGATGAGTTCAAAGTGACTCTATCAGAACAGAACTCCTCCATTTGCCAGCTGAGAGTCTCACTTCCTGTCTTGTCTGACCAAAGAGGAGGGAGTTTGTTTTCCAGCTGAACACACTTTTAAAAAGACTTTGAAGAAGTTAATCACATCAGGCACCAGCCAGTCACTGCTGCCTGGGACACCACAAGGACTCTCCAGACTTGCGTCTGGTGACTGCCCCACAGGCTTGGAGCCTTATGTCTTTCTGAAGCATCACCCCAGCTTCTCTTCCAGAGCCCCGCTCCTGTCTCATGCTTCCTGCACTGTGTAAATGCCATATTCCAGTTCTAATCCTGGCTTTGGGAGGAGCTGGTGAGAGCAGTGGACCACGATAGACAGCCCATCAGCTTCACAGCGGTCCTGCCTTGGAAGGGGACAGTGGTGGCTCATGAAGTCATACTGTACACAGATCGGGTGTAAGGGACAGACTTGTGCCCCTCCCCAAATCATACATCAATGTCCCACCAGGACAAGGAGACAAAGCCTTTAAGAAGATGCCATGCCTTGCCTAAGAAATGTCCCACCATTTAAATACTTGTTGTCCTGTTGGTGGCGCTGCTCAGGGAGGCAAAGGATTCTTGGGAGGTAGGGCCTGCTAGAGGAAGTCTGCCAGAGGGTGGAATTTTATTGGCTGGCCTCCCCGGTCGCTCTCCCTTCCTGCTTCCTGCTCTTGTTGCCACCATGACGAACTCTACCTTCCGTACTGTAAGGCAAAACAAACCCCTTCTCCCTGAAGTCACCTATCAGGCTGTTTTATCACAGCCACAGAGAAGACTCTATTATAAAAGGCAATTAAGGAAAAATGAAGTTGTAGGGGTGTCCTCAGGAGAAGAGAGGACACGGACAAGCAAAGATAGATGAACAGGGAAAACCAGGGCAGGAAGTCATCAGCTAGGCAGAAAGACTCCACAAAACCAGTTCTCAGACTCCTCATCTCCAGAGCCATTTGAGAACAATCTCTGCGTTTTAACATGCCCAGCATGGAATGTCACTGAGACCAAAGGAACTCCCAGGGCAGGTTCCAGGGGGGCAACTGTGGGACTTTAGGTGGTAGTGGACATTTAGCTAAGTTCCTTTAATTTTTTCAAAGGTATTTTGTATGTGTACTAAAAGCACAAGCAGGAAAAAAATATCTTACCCTCTTTAACTTACGGTCTGGTGGAAGGACAGATAAACCCATAAATAATTATGATTATCTCAAATAAAATCTGCATACAACAACCAAAACACGCTACAGCCTCTTGTGGGGTCAGAGTCTTCTGATTTTTTGGTCTCTGAGCGGAACCATGAGCAGCTGGAAGGAGACAGCCACGCAGAAGCCTCTGGGAGCGCCATTTCAGAAAAGCAGACCCTTGGGCAGCTGCCTAGAGTGGAAACTCCCTGTTTGAGACAAAGGCATGTGACATCAGGACGGTGGTGACCAGGAGAGTGAGTGATAAGGGTGGCATGGGAGCCCTGGATGAGGCCCTTTCAGTCTTCGTGAAAAGACTGAAGTTCGGAATTCTAGTGACAAGGGCTCACACTGGAGGACTTTGGCAGGGCACTGATGTGATTGAATTTGCCCTCAGAAGGCATCTCTTCTAGTCTCACAGGGAGCCTGACAATGGGAGGTGAGCTGGTATGAGGAGAGCTACTTGAACCATGAGGCTTCCACCTGGGTGTCTCACTCAGGGCTCACTCAGGGAGGATGATGGAGAGAAAGAGGTTGTGTCTAGAGTCTGTCCTGGAATTAGAGTCCACAAGCTGGCCCAAGGGTGAGGACCTAAGATCAAATCTCCGCCACCCATGTAAGAAGCCAGGAATGGTCACATGTAGCCTGTAACCCTCAGTGTTGTGTGGGGTGGAGACAGGAGGGTGGATGGGACTTATTGGTTACCAACCTAGCTCCAGGATCGGTGAGAGACTCTGTCTCAAAGGACTAGGCAGAGAGAGATGGAGTGGGACACCTGGCATCCTCTCCCAGTGGTGCCCTCAGTGAGGTGGGCTTGGTGCTAAAAGGTCAGCTCCTGTGATGTACAGGGCATAAGCTGCAAAGGATGTCAAGTCTTAGGAGGGCACAAGATGTCAGTGATCCATGCTAAGATCTAAGAAGAGATGCCACCTGCATGAAATGCCAGCCAGGAGAGCAGACATGTACAGATAGATGACACATGATGGGAAATTCCATAATCACCAGATATGGCCCAGAAGGGCCAGATATGAAGTAGCACACACCAGAACCCAGGGGTCTTCAAGGGTGTGTGTATGTGCACCCATGTGGAGGTAGGTACCATCAGAGGCCAGGAGAGGGCACTGGATTCCCTGGAGCAGGAGTTACAAGTGACTGAGCCACGGAGTGTGGGTGGTAGGATCTAACTTAGGTCCTCTACAAGAGCAGCAAGCAAGCACACTCTTATCCACTGAGGCATTGTTCTAGCCCCATGGTAATAAATCTTTCATTACTAAAAACTCATATAAAAAAGCCAGTCTCTTTCCTTGGAATTCTGCGCCCCCAGTCTGTCATCTCTGCCCTGCTGCAGGGACAGCTTCTGTGTGCTGTTGGCTCTGGGGTTGCCACCCACAATAGATGCCAAGGGCTGTTGTTGGCTTTGTCTTTAGTTCTCTGTGTTGCTAACTTGCTGTCCATCGCAAATTAGGGGCATTTTCTTGTTTTAGATTTCACTTTCCTCTTGTTTTTCTTCCTTCCTCAAGACAATAATTCTATTACCTTTTGTTATTTTATCAACCACTTAAATTTCCATTTCCTGTTCCAAGAACTTTATTCAGCGTCTCTGACTCTGCTCAATATGAAACAAAAAAAATACATCACTGTCTGCACTCTGCCTGCTTCTCTCTTCCCCCGCCCACCTCCTCCTGTCACACTTGAGGACATTTTGTTTGTAAAAGTTGGTCACATTTATGTTCTACTTTGCCCAGACTTCTGTGCTCAGCATGATGCTAAGAATTGAAAACAAAACATCTTTGACATAATCCTATTTATTCTTACTCATGATTTAGGGCAACGGCTGGGCTGAGACCACACGTGTATCTGTGTGATGCTGAGAGAAAAATGTCCCCAAGTCTAGTTCATCAGTTTTCTGATTTCTCCAAATTGGCTGCACATTTGGGTCACAACTACATGCAGAAAATCTGTTTTGCTAAAACAGTATTTATTTGTTTATTTATTTAAGCAGGTCTGTTACCTTTCTTATTCTTACCCTCCCGCCCCCCAAATAGGGCTGGAAGGTAGGCTCTGAGGATAAAGGCGCTTGGTGCTCCTGCAAAGGACTTGGGCTCAGTTCCTGACATTCACACAATTGTAACAGTAACTTCAGTTCCAGTGGATCTAATGGCCTCATTTTTTTTTTTTTTTTTTTTTTTTTTTTTTGTTCTTGTGTACCAGGCACACAGGTTGTGCATGCATATATATTCAGGCAAGTGCTTCTACACATGAAATAAAAACCAAGAAATCTTTTATAAAAAAAAGTTCTTTGGCCATTTATTTTGGCTTTCTTCAAGCCTTTATCGATACTTATTTTTTCTAGGTGACATTCTTGATTCTGAGAATAAAGATGGGGATGAAGCAGGCCCCAATCTCTGTACTTCTTGGGACATCCATTCCTTCTGCTAGAGGTGACAGTAGCAGGGAAACACAGAGGTCAGCACATGCGGAGGAGGAGGTGCTGGTGGTGTGCAGAGGTGGACTGGGCCACTAAGGAAGTGCCACTCAGATGGGAGTCAGCTGTTCCAATACAGGGATTTGTGCAGCCTTTCTTGGGGATGACATATCAGTTAGTTACTTGTGTTACTTCTGCAACAAAGTATCTGGCGAAAATAACTGGTGGAAGGAAGAGCTTATTTGGGGTTATGGATTCAGGGTATGCAAACCGTCATGGTGGGAAGCCATGCTTGTAGGAACTTGACACAGCCGGTCACATTGTATCCACAGTCAGGAAGGGGGGGGAGGAGAAAGGGAGAGAGGGAGACAGAGACACAGGCACAGAGACAGAGATGGGAGAGAGAGAGAGAGACAGAGACATAGAGAGATGAATTATGTTGCTCAATGGCTTTCGTTCAGTCCAAGACACCTGAGTGGGTTTTCTCAATCGACCTAACTCAGAAAGTCCCTCACAGAGATGCCCAGGGATTAGTTTCCATCGTGATGCCAGTCCCATCAGTTGACAAGGGAAATCAGCCACCACAGCACCTCGGGCTTTACTTGCGTTCACGCTACTCACTGCTCTTGACTTCTTCAGGGAAGGGAGCCAAGGGGAGTCGGTCTGTGCACTCGAGCATAAAAGCCTGGTTGGGGTGCAAGACTCTCCTCTTGTGCTGTTCTCCAACTCCCTGGCCCCAGACTCTTCTGTCTGAGGGCTGAGGCAAAGTCAGGGGTCTTAATTCTTCTGACCACACCATTCAAGTTTGTCCCAGGCTTTTCAATCTGGCCCTGGCATCTTCATCCATAGAGTGGGGATAAGAAGTGGTTCTGCGCTTAGTGTCGGACCCCAGTGAAGCTTGTACTAAAATAGGCTCCACCATGGCCAAACTAGTAGTTTTCTGAGTGAGGGAAGGATGAGGCTAGCAATTTTAGTGTGGCATCAAATTCCTACAAAACTCTGTTCATGTTTCCTTCGATTCTCAAAAGCCAAGCCCCTGTGCCACGAAGGACTCAGGATACCAGTCTCAGGGGTATCCCAGAGGGCAGGGACTCTATGTTTCAGCATGCCCTTTCAGACAGTAATGACTTCTTTAGGAAAAAGAAAATGAGATGAGGTCAATATGAGTGACTTCTGGGCTTTTGCTTTACACGTTCTACACCCTCCAAATTGTACCTAATGTTCATGACTTATTAAACAAACATACAAGACTGGATTAAAGGAAAATGCTCTGCTTGGACTCTAGATTTGGACAAATAAGAGACACATGCTTCAAAGGTCTATCAGATGGAGTTTGACTTTAGCACCATGCTTGGAGAAATCTGCCTTTGCCCCTTCCAGCGTGAAATCAAAGGGAAGTAGACCTTCATTCTCCCTCCGTCCTCCCTCCCTCTTCCTCCTGCTCCTCCCCCTTTTCATTATCTCCTTCCACCGCCCCTTCACCCTTTATGAGACAGGTCTCCTGTACTCCAGCCTGGACCTCAAACTCACTTTGTAGCTAAGGCTGACCTTGAAGTCCTAATCCTCCTGCTTCTTCTACCTCCAGAGTACTGGAATTATTACCATGTGCCACCATGTGTGATTACAGGAAACAGACGTCTTATGGCTAGGGAAAACAGTCATTGGTTCATTTGAGTTTAGTTTAAGACTTTAATGACATCTCTATATTTATTTAAATATTTTTTGATTTTTATTAAAATGTGTTAACTGTACGTATCGGTCACATTTACTGTTAGGTTTTCACACAGGCCTGTTGAGTTGTCCACACGAGCGACGGTCGATGTGATTGCTCCATACTAGCCTGCGGAGTGCTCTCATCAAATCCAACCTCCCTTTGTCCACCCCACCGCAATCTCTAGGGAGCCCCGTGCTGAATCTGGGTCTACTGCTTTCGCTTTCCATGTGTGTCTGAGAGCACGTTGAGAGCGATCGTCTTTCTGTGTTAGGATTGTTTGATTCCACATGGTTTCTGTCTACTTTGCTGCAAATGATAGATCCCTCTCCTCCCCTCCTCTTCCTCTCCCTCCTCCCTCCTTCCACTCCCTCCTCTTGTTCCTCCTCTTCCCCTCCCTCCTCCCTCCTCCCGCCTCCCTCCTCTTGTTCCTTCTCTTCCTCTCCCTCCTCCTTCCTCCCGCCTCCCTCCTCTTGTTCCTCCTCTTCCTCTCCCTCCTCCCTCCTCCCACTCCCTCCTCTTGTTCCTCCTCTTCCTCTCCCTCCTCCCGCCTCCCTCCTCTTCTTCTCCCTCCTCCCGCCTCCCTCCTCTTGTTCCTCCTCTTCCTCTCCCTCCTCCCTTTCTTTTTTCCTCCAACATCTCTTTCCCCCTCCTTCCCTTTCACTTCCCGCTTTCTTTTCTTCTCCTCCTCCCTCATCTTCCTCCTCCCTTTTCATGGTTTTGCTGCTTCTGCCTCCTGAGAGCTCCAACTCTCTGCAACTCCAACATCTGACACCTTCACACAGACATGTATGCAGGCAAAATACCAATACACACAAAATGGAAATAAATAAATCATAAAAAAATAAGTAGGGGCCACTCCTGCTCTTGCCTAGATTGAGGCTTAGGCTGGCTAGTTTCATGTCAATTTAACACAAGCTAAAGTCATCCGAGAGGAGGAGATTTCCATCAGATCAGGATCTAGGCAAGCTTTAGGGCATTTTCTTAATTAGTGATCAAGGGGGAGGGGGCTCACCACACTGTGGGCGGGGCCATCCCTGGGCTGCTGGTCCTGGGTTCTATAAGAAAGCAGGCTGAGCAAACCATGAGGTACAAACCAGTAAGCTGCTCCCCTCCATGGCCTCTGCATCAGCCCCTGCCTCCAGGTTCCTGCCCTGCGTGAGTTCCAGTCCTGACTTCCTTTGATAGTGAACAGCAATGTGGAAGTGTAAGCTGAATAAACCCTTTCCTCCTCTTCACCATGCTTTTGATCCTGGTGTCTCATCACAGTGATAGAAACCCTGACTAGGACAAGACACAAACCTGTTCCACAGAGTGCAGATGCTGCATTACCTGCTGAGGACAAACACATGTAAGAAGAAATGCTCGTAATCGTCAGTCATCAGAGACGTGCAAATCAAAACTACAGTGAGATACCATCTCATCCTAGTGAGAGCACCCATTAGCAATAAAAAAGCAAAATAAAACCAAAAGCAAAGCCCTACAAGAACTGAGAAAGACCAGCTGTCCATGTTGCTGGGAGGAGTGCTGTATAAACTGGCTGTCGTATTTCTAGGCGTAAGGAAATTTATTTATTTACTAAGAAAGCACAGGAAGAATAACGGTCTCCAGAAGTCCCTTCAAGAGCACAGTGGCCAGGTGGCACTTCTGCTGCTTGTCAGCATCCAGCTGCAGAACTTTGCTACACGTACCAGCTCCAGGTCATTACTGTTTCTCCTGAAAGGCTATCTGCATCCTCAGAGGTCAGACACAAGGCAAAAGACACCCTCTAGCTCCAGTTTCCAAACTACTGTGTGTTTTAGGAAAAGGGCAGGACAGTACACATGGCCCTTGTTGCTAAGGACGGGATGATACAGCCATCCCTTACAGGTATGGACGATAAGCTAGGCTGCAGGAAATATGTTGCAAGATCTGAAGGACATACCCTGTTTTAGCTACTATTCTATTGCTGTGAGGAGACACCACAATCAAGACAAATTTTAAAAGAAAGCATTAATCGAGAGCTTACAGTTTCAAAGGGTTAGTCCGTGATCATCACGGTGGTGGGGAGGGGTGTTACAACAAGCAGTCAGGCATGGTGCTGGGGCAGTAGCTGGGAGCTCATATGTTCCAAAAATTGCAGGCAAAGAGAGAGCAAGACTGGATCTAATGTGGATTTTGAAACGTCAAAGCCCACGTTGAATGACACAGCTCCTCTAACAAGGCCACACCTCCTAATCCTTCCCAAACGGTTCCACTAACTAGGGATCAAGAATTCAAATATGAAAGCCCATAGGAGCTGTTCTCATTCAAACCACCACATATCCATATGAGGAGTTGTCCCCTGGCCTGGCCTGGGCATTTTGACTGGATGCCACAGACATGAACTGGGCTGTGACAGCCTGTGTAGGTGGCACAGACATCTATCCAGTGTGCTGTGCCCTCATTTGCAAGGTTTCTCTCTTGCTGTCATTTGTGACCAGGTCTACACTAGTGAAACATGAGCTTCATCCAGTGTTCTCATGGTAGCTGTCCTAAGAGGGAACCCCGTGGAACCGAAACAGAAATGAAGTCTTCCTGGAGATCATGGCTGAGGGTTAGAGATGGGCCTGTTGCAAGCAACATCACAAGTTTCTGGAAGGAACCATAGAAGAAAGTGGAGGTGGCCACAGGAGTAAGGGGCGAGGTGCTTCAGGCAAGGTTTTGGCTACTGTTTGGGAGTCTTTGTGATTCCACCGTTTTCTTGAAAGCTTGTTGTAAAGACATCAGCCATGTTTTCTACATTTCCTCCTGTTCTGTGGGGGAAATCTGGGTAAATGCTATTCAGGGTGGCAGGAGAGAATGCATATGTTAAGACCATCAGGAGAGATGGCATTCCAGAGGACACAAGGTCACTTCCCAGCCCCCATATGGTAGCTCACAACTCCTTGACCTCTAAATCCAGAGGACCTAACACCCTTTTCTGATCTCCATGAACGCTGTACTCAAGTGTAAACAGACAGACATAATTACAGCTAAAATAAACCTTTTAAAAACTTGCCACTCGGGATCCAGACCTGGCTTTTTCAGGGAAGTGAATGTGGATCCAATGGCTCCAGGCTGTGCTCCCCCATCTCTGGGATGAAATCCAACAGACTCACCTCCACCTCAGCATATGGAGTATTTGGGATCTTTTCCCTGCCTCAGTGGGATGGAGTACTACAAGTGTCTCTGTACTGGTAGTATATCTGTGGAGTGATAGGCAGAGCTCTGTAGAGCAGAAGGGGACACCAGATAGGGGCTGGATCATACCTGGGACAATAGGGTAGATAACCCTTCAAGTGCAGGTTGGAGGTCATAGGTCTCAGTAAACATTGTGTGTGTGTGTGTGTGTATTTTATAGGTGTGGTGTATGTGTGTGTTTTATAGGTGTGATGTGTGTGTCTTATAGGTGTGATGTGTGTATTTTATAGGCGTTGTGTGTGTTTTATAGGTATGTATGTGTGTGTGTGTGTGTGTGTGTGTGTGTGTGTATGTGTGTATGTTCATGTGTGTGCACATGTGCAGCTGTGGAAGCCACAGGTTGACATCAAGTATTTCCCTTCACTATTCTCCATGTTATTTTTTGAGGCAAGGTGGACCTGAAACTCCCCAGTCCCCCTAGGCTAGCTGGCCAGAGAACCACAGAGATCAGCCTGTCTCTGCCTCCTGGTACTGGGACTTCAGCTATGTGTCTATGTACCCAGCTTTTTCTGGGGGTGCTGAGAATCCAAACTTAGGTCCCCATGTTTATGCAGCAAACACGTTACCAACTGTGCCATTCCCTCAGCCCCTCAACAGACATTGTGTGCAAAGTTCTGTCAGAAATCGTCAAGGTACCAAGAAGACTTTCATGGGACCATGCTCTTCTTGAGATTCAGTTAGTTTAGAAAACACTTGTGTAAACAGAGGTAATAAGCAGGAACCTTGTCCTGAGTCTCCCCAGACCCTAGGAAGTTCTGATGGATGCCCGTGATCTCCCTTAGAGAACACTTGATGGTCAAAGAGGGGTCAGCAGGCAGGAGTGTGTCAAGGACACACATGTGGGAAGACAACGCAGCTGAGCTTCCTTACTTTAAAGACGAAGAGCCCTTTCCACATTCACGGAATTGGTGATGACAGAGTCTGAAAACTGAGGCTGGAATCCTGTCTCCCTCTCCTCAAAACACTGCTACAGTACCAGAAGCCAGCCCTGTGCCGCCATTTGCCCATCTGGGAAAGTGAATGGTTGTGGTGCAGATCTGCGATTCCTACTCAGCCTGAGGTCCAGTGCCTAGAACAATGGAAATTGTCAGTAAAGGACACGTCTTAAGATTGTAAAGAAAAGGGTAGAACCACTGTGTCACCCGAGTGAGGGGTGGGGTCTGGGGAGAATAGCACCCGCCACTCCTCCCCCCCCAGTGTTCCGTGCCTTGTACTGCGCGAGGCTGACTGATAACGGAAGTTGTACATGGATGTATTTCTTTCATAAGCATAACAAATCTGATAGAAGTTGCCAGATGTTTCTGCTCAGCCAAAGAATGAAGTTAATGGCTCTGTATCAGCACTCAAAGCTAAGATTTAAAGACTGACTGCTAAGGACAAGCATCCATAAAAAAAAAAAAAAAAAAAATGTATAGGTTGGCATTTCAGCATTCCCGGGCAGCGCAAACCAGTGTTTGATCACATCTGGTCTCCATCAAGCCTGAAGTGTTACATAAATACATGCGCAGTTTATAGGGTGAGGCGGCCATATGGGGACAGGCTGAGCTTTGTTCTGTTTAAGCTCTTGCAGATGAGGTCCGGGGCTGCCTGACAGCCATGGGCTTCTCAAGGGACAAAGCTCTTTGCACCACACGATGCATCTGGAGCAGAGATGCCGTGCCTACCTCTCCGTATCAGCAGTCCCTACTCATGTCCACACCACGAGGAGGTCAATTTATAAGTTAGGGACCTATGAGCTCCACCCATCTATCTATAGCCATCCATTATGTAGCCAAGCATCCATCTGTTGTGGTTTGAATGAGTCCTGTCCCCTGTAGACTTGGGGGTTTGAACCCTTGGTCCCCAGCTGGTGTTACTATTTGAGAGGTGGTAAAGCCTTGCTGTAGGCAGTCCGTTACCGGAGAAGGCTTTGGGGTCACATAGCCTCCTCTTCGTTCCCGTTTGCTCATTCCGCTTTGTGCTTGTGTTGGAAGATGTAAGCGGACAGCTTCCCATTCCTCCTGCTTTTCTTGCTGCCCGTGTCGCCGTGCTTCACAGCCGCCGTGGATGTTTACCCTGCTGGAACGGCAAAGATGAACAACTTCCATAACTTTCTTTTGGTCATTATGTCTTTCTCACAGCAGCAGACTAGTCAGCAGTATGTCATCCGTCCTTCTGCCTGTCTGTCATCTATATCTCCGTTTGCTTCCCATTTATATCGATTCATTTATATCCCCTGTCCACATCTCTTTATCCAACTCTTTATAGGCCCTCCTCCAATCCGTATACACACCCACCCATTCATCCATCAGTGTAGCCGCTTTCCCATCTCCTTCTGTCCACTTGCCCAGTGAGTATATCTCCTGATAGATGCAAAGCCCTGCTCTAGGCACATAGAATCTTGTAGCAAACAAATCTCCCAGTGACCCTTGTGCATTTCTGGAGGGAGAGATGAACATTAAGGACAGCGATTCAATTGGAGGGTGTAAGTGCTCCAAGAGTATTCTATGGGAGAATCCTCCTGACCGGAAAAGGCTTCCAGGACTGCTTAAGGTGGGTAGGGGGCACTTCAGGCCACGATGCAGCCCCTGACCCTGCTGTAGATGCTGCTCCTGGTGGCTTCATGGTTGGTGAGTCCTGATGACACAGCTTCCAAAGCAAGGTGATTCCTGGTCCAAGCAAAAGCATTCCAGGTTTCTCAGTACCAGGTCTAACTTCAGGAACGAAGCCAAGAAAGATGCATCCCTTGAACCATAGTGAAGGATGAGGAGGAGAACCGGTTTTAAAGTTCTTCCTGCCCAAGGCATGGTGACATGAGATGTCACAGGCGGGTCCCACCCTGTGTCCAGAGCGTCTGACCACACCATTGTATGTGGTTTGCTTTGCAGAGGGAACAAACCACTATGAGCCTTCTCTCCTCCTATTTCTCAGCTCACTTATTTGCAACGGGCACCTCATCTCTCCGTGCCCTAGTGTGGTCAACCTGACCCAGATAAGAAACAAGAAGCAGATTATCACCTTATTCCGGCCTGGGGAGAAGAGTCATTTTACACAAAAGTCCCTCCATATAGGGCCACCTATTTTCTGAGGAGCCGAACTGTGGGCAGGCAGGCTGGGAGTAGTAGGGCCGGGACTTGGCGGTGACTACACATCAGAAGTAATTACACTGGTCTTGTTTTCGTTGTCCATAGGCATGCCCAGATCTCAGGCATGGGGACTCTGGTTTTGCACTAGGGTATAATTTGTTTTTAGGGACAGCATTTATGCCGCTCCCAAGCTGGCTACCTGTGCTGTGGCCATTCATTTCCTGTGGTATAGGGTAGCAGTTATACAACCAGAGGGTGGCCTCTGATGGCTTTGTTCTCGGTGACATATACTTTGGGAGGCAAGAGGGAGGCCCTCTGTTTCTGAAAGCAACTTGTAAGATAATTACACCAGGCTCCTCCAAGGGTCGTCTGCATGGGAAGAGCTGCTGCCAGCCTAGGGATGTAACTCAGTCTTCAGGGCAGGGTGCTTGCCTGGTGTGCATAAAGCCTTAGCATTGTATAACCCCAATGTAGAGGTGCACACCCAGAATCCTAGCACTCCAGAGGTGGAGGCAGGAGAATTGGGCATTTAGGCCATCCTTAGCTACACAGAGAGTTAACAAGTCTGACTAGGCAACCTGCTTTTTTTAATTTTTTATTTTTGGTTATAGAATAAGCTCATGTGTGCTTCTGAGGGCTAGTCAGTCACCAACAGGAGAGCTATGAAGGACAAAGATCCTTCCACCACAGTGGAGCTTTGTCATGAGAAAATAAGCACCAAGTTCCACAATCTGGGACTGAAGCAACCACTACTAGGTTTTAGGAGTGTTTCCTCTATAAAACATGTAAATGTAGATGTAGATGCAGATGTAGATGTAGATGTAGATGATGTAGATGCAGATGCAGATGCAGATGTAGATGTAGATGTGTATATATAGTTATATATATATATATATATATATACACATACATATACATACACACACATATATATATACGTATATATATTATATATAGTTAGTTAGTTAGTTATATTAGTTAGTTAGATTACTTAAAGCAACTGTGGAGAGACAGAAGGCGGGAAGAAAGCGTCTTCGGCAAATCACGTTTATCCACAATAAGGGAGCATCTTTGTCAGTCATGTGTGCTGACCAAAATGTCTACCGAAGAAAATGTCACGTGGCTCCTCGTGGGGGCAGAAATGGCTTCTGCAGTCCACAAGGGAAGCTGGGAATTGTAGTTTTTCAGCAGGAAACTATCACTCTTAACTCTGAGAGGATATAAAACACACAGGGCAGGAGTGTTCTACCTGTTTTCTGCTGAGGAGGGTCTGTGTCGGAGGGGTTAGTTCTGGGTCCATTGAGGAGGGGTCCTCTGGTCCTCTAGCCGGTGGGTGGGGGAGAGGGTCTTAACTTGATCAGCCGGAAGTGGATCAGGCAATTGCTGACCGGTATTCCTGAAGAGTGGCTGTGGGAAATTACTATTAGAGGGCTGTAAGCACAGGATTAGGTTACAGAGGAGAACTGAGATTCTCTGGGCGGGTTGGGGGATAGAAAGGGGCAGAGGGGAGAGACACTGGAATGGACTTGAGAGAGACATAGAATTGATTCAAGTGACAGTGATCCGTCCCATTACCGGGACTGCTACTGCAAAATGAGCCAGCAGAAGTAGCAGGGAGCGACAGAGCATCAAAGGAAGGGAACGGGGAGAAAATAGAGGACTAATGGAAAGAACTGGCCCCAGGTGAAAGGGTTGAAGGCCCCTTTTAGCCAGAGAGTCTCCACATCATCTAAAAGGTCTTACTGGAGATGTATCGGGACCACTCGGAGCTGTTGTAGGGGAGAGCTATTGGGAGCGCTTAGGTGGAACGTTTTGTTTGGGTGTAGGAGGAAGTTCAGTAGGTAAGACATTTAAAAGACAGGGAGAAAGCAGAAAGCATGAGGGTAATTAGAGGGATGAAGTGATCCAAGAGAGGAGACGGGGAGGTAGGGAACCAGAAGGAGACTTGGGGTCGGACGTTTCTGGTCCCTATCTCTAAGGCGTTGGGTTTGTTGGCCTGGAGGTGGCGTGTCGGTAGAGGAGGGCACCAGTCTCATTCCAGGAGTCAGATCTAGTCCTTTTTAGTTTGGGGATGCTGCAGCCGTCGAGGAGTTGAGCTGGTTCTGAAGGATGTTAAGGTGATCCAAGCCGGTGAGACAGAGGCTGACTGATACACCGAAAGTTCCAGTCCAGCTGTGTCAGTTCTGTGTCCCAAAATAATGTGCAGAGTGGCAAGAAGAATGATAAGTCGGATGGCCCTTGGCCTCTTAGTCCCCTTTTCAGAGGTCACCCGAACTCCTTTTGGGGTCTCGGGAGTGTATCTGGGTAACTGCTTCAAGGATGAAAGGAGGGTGATAAAGGAGCCGCTGTTAAGACAGGGTCCACCAAGGGGCCATGATAAAACAACGGATGGCAAAGACCCAGCACATGAGTCAGGAGGTGTTAACTGTATAACTCTGTGTGTACAACTTTAGGAGAGAAAGTTACACGAGAAAAACTTTTACATTTCAAAGTTTTCAAAAATTAACCTTATAAGCAGAACCTTTTAGAAATCCTCTGTAATGTTTTTGTCCCATACACTCAACCAATATATAGACGATGAAAGCAGTCAGTCATGTCCAATCTGTGATAAATCACTTACACGGGACATGGATTGAATTAACAAAGAAGGTTAAGGCCAGGTCTTTACTCTCTTTGTCCGTGGATAAATCTCTAGGTCACCACATACTGACAACAATATATAGGTTTCTTAACAACACCTATTTAAAAATAGATTGGTTGTTTAGAGGAGCAATTTGTAAAGCAAGATAACCAGATTAAGTGCGTGATAAGAAATATTGGCTTTGGAATTTCTTAGAAAATGTCCACAAACATCACTGTCAAAGCCTGTATACTCCTTGTAGGCTTCAAGGAGGGAGTACAGGTGCTGGCCCTGGAGATCTCTCCCCAGGCAGAGACGAGAGTATGTTCTCAAAGCACCACTGGTGAGCCCAGGTTGGAGAGAATCTCCTTTGTCTAAGCCATCGCCTCCTGAAGAATCTGAAGGCTTGGTCTATCACATAATAGAATCATTTACTGACTCTACAGATTAAAAACAAACAAAAACACTCAAAAACCTGTCAGAAGATGCTGCTTGGATATTCTGAATAACTTTCCAAAGCTGTGAGTTTGATGACAGAGTACCTGGCACCCTCCTTTAAGGAAGGAAATGGTGGGTAGGGTATGGACTCTGAAATTAGCTTTTGCTAAGAGCAGGAATTGAATGCCAGGGTAAACCGCATGACCCATTGAACTAGGCCATCAGTTCCACCCCAGTGAGGCAAGAGGCTTAGGTACAAGGTTCTTCTGTTCAGGAGTCATTTAAGGCAGAGTAATTGTTATTCTCATCTCTGTTGTTTGAGACATTTAAGGTATGGGTACAGACTCTGAGACCCTCCACTGGGCAAGGCCATCCATTTTCTGTCATGTGAGACACGAGGAGTAATTCACCTTTAGATGAAGAGGGTATGGTTTTTCTTTTACTGTTTTTGGTCCCACGTGACCAGAGCAGGCCAGGCCTACAAAGCTAGAGCTAGCCAGGTCTAATCAGCTGGAGGCAGAAGAGGCACATTTCTTACTGGTCTTATTTCCCATGTACCCTTGTCCTATAATGAGGCTAGCATTCAACTTACTCTGGTGGGATAGGGCTCCATCCAAGGGAACCCGTGCTGTATCTATGGAAATGACTTGACCCTGGGGGGGGGGGGTCCTGCTATGCAATAATAGTATTGTAAATTTAATGCATTTTACTCAAGCATTCAATCTTTCATAACTGTGTTTTGTATACCCGACTCTGAGTACTATTTTACATTAGGAAACTTTAAATTTACTTCAACTTGTTTACTTGCTTTTGGCTTCACTTTGACAACATATGCAGAATACTGCATTATGGGAGATAACAGAAGACCATATGATGGGAGGAAAAAATTGGTCTCTCTCTCCGAGTTTGTCTCTGTAGATAAATTACATCTGTACTTAGCATGATCACACTACATAATTCGATAATTTATAAGATCATTAACTTATAATATATTATAATAACTTATAATTATATCTTAATTATCTTTAACAATTTACAATAAGTTAGTAACTAATTTATATGAGTGGGGTTTTATTTTATTATTTATTTAAACCAGTCAAGTTTGGTTTTACTCTAGGTCTTTGGGCCATCTAGACTCTGGTTCTTTGTTACCCAAGCAATGCTGGATATTGGTTTCTTCTTGTGGAGTGAGCCTTAAGTCACATCAGACCTCGGTTGGCTACTCTCACAAGTCCCTGGCATATTTTTCAGGCAGGACGATTGTAGATCAAAGGTTTTGTGGCTGCGCTGGTGTCCTTTGCCCCTTTCCGTAGCCTGCAGAGTATCTTCCCACACCAAAGAGACTAGAGCAGAGGGGTGAGCGTTCCGTGTAGGTACCAGCGCCACTTCTCCATGTTCAGTGAGCTGTGTGGATGTTGTCCTCGGCAACGGGCCCCACTGTCAGTTTGCAGAGCGCAACCTTTTCTCTTAGCAATAGCCTGGGTGGTTTGGGGATTTCCATGGGGCCCTCTTGGCCAGCAACTCAATTGATGCGACCTAGTCCTGCCACTGGAAGCCTTGCCTGGCAACAAGAGACTCCATATTCCCCATTACGAGGAGTCTTCATCAGGATCGCCTTCATAGATTCCAGGAAGTTCCCACTGCCCTAGGCTTCCATACCAGGCCCCTAAATGCCCACCAGTTCCAGCAGTCTCCACACTCTCTTTCTCCATTCCACATACCCCGCCCCCTGATTCCTCCTCTTCCGATCTCCTCCCACCCCCAGTCTACCTGTAAAATTCTATTATCATTTCCCAGGGAGATCCGTACGTTACCCCCTAGACCCCTCCTCTTTACCTAACCTCTCTGGGTCTATGGATTGCAGCTTGGTTATCTTTTACTTAATGGCTAATATCCACTTAAGCATGAGTACATATCATATTTGTCTCTCTAGTCTGCGTTACCTCACTCAGGATAATTTTTTTTTCTAGTTGCATTCACTTTCCTGAAAATTTCATGATGTCATTTGTTTTTTAACAGATGAATAATACTCTACTGTGTAATCCATCCTTCTGTTGAGGGACATCTAGGTTGTTTCCAGTTTCCGTTTTTTTATGAATAAAGCTGAGTTGAACATGGTTGAGCAAGTGTCCTTGTGGTGGACTGGAGTGTCCTTTGGATATATGCCCAAGAATGGTATAGCTGAGTCTCGAGGTTGTTTGATTCCTAATTTTCTGAAGAACTAGCATATTGATTCCCATAGTGGCTGGACGAGTTTGCATTCCCACCAGCAATGGAGGAGAGTTCTTCTTCCTCCACGTCCTTGCCATGATGTCATGATCTGTCAATCGTGTTATTGATCTTAGCCATTCTGATGGGTATAAGATTGGAATCTCAGAGTAGCATTTCCCTGATGGTTAAAAATGTTGAACATTTCTTTAAGTGTTTCTCAGCCATTTGAGATTCTTCTATTGAAAATTCTCTGTTAGATCTGTACTCCATTTTTAAAAAAATGATTTATTTATTTAATGTATCTAAGCACACTGTCACTGTCTTCAGGCACTTCAGAAGAGGGCATCAGATCCCATTACAGATGGCTGTGAGCCACCATGTGGTTGCTGGGAATTGAACCCAGGACCTCTAGAAGAACAGTAAGTGCTCCTAATTGCTGAGCCATCTCTCCAGATCCCTGTACCCCATTTTAAACTGGATCATTTGGTTTATTGATATCTAGTTTTTAAGCTCTTTATATATTTTGGATATTAGTCTCTATCGATTGTGGAGTTGGAAAGAATCTTCACACTCTATAGGCTGCCATTTTGTCCCTTTGACAGGTTTTTGTTGTTGTTATTGGTTGGTTTTGTTTGTTTTGTTGTTGTTGTTGTTTTTTCTTTTTGCCTCACAGAAGCTTTTCAGTTTCGTGAGCTCCTACTTATTAATTGTTGATCTCAGTGCCTGTGCTATCAGTGTTCTGTTCAGAAAGTCTCTTAAAGTTAGCCAATGAGTTCAAGGCTATGCCCCACTTTCTCTCCTATCAGGTTCAGTGTATCTGCTTTTATGTTGAGGTCTTTGATCCACTTGGACTTGAGTTTTGTGCAGGGTGATAGGTATGGATCTATTTGCAGTCTTCTATATGCAGACGTCCAGTTAGACCAGCACTATTTGTTGAAGATGCTGTGTTTTTCCCAATGTGTATTTTTGGCTTCTTTATCAAAAATGATTTGGGTTTTTGTCTGGGTCTTCAATAGCTGATCCCCCACAATGAGTTTAAAGGCCTGTCTCTTAGGTGATTTCAAAACAGTCTTGTCAAGTTGACAATCGACACTAATCATCACAAAGCATATTCAGGGAAGACTTAGGATCCTTGTTACAGAGAGGCCCCTTCTTCTCTTGCTTTCTGACTGTTGTGAAGTGAGTGGCCCTCCTTTGTCACAAGGTGAGCAGATCCAGGAGGTCTTTTCTCTGCCACGGGTTAGGCAGATCTCTATGCTATGAACTCCCACAATAATGTGCCATCCCAGCACAGGCCCAAATCAAAAGGATCAAGTGGCAGTGGACTGGGACTTCTGAAACCATGTGCCAAGTGACCTTTTCCTTCTGATAAGCTTATAATCTCAAGTCTTCTGTCACAGTGGCAGACAGCAGCCTCACACCGTGTACATGTGACCTGGGTCCTCATCATAAGAAAGGTTTGGGGCATTTGATGCTTCCCCACAAATCCAGAGCCATCAGCAGGAAGAGAGGCAAGCTGAATTTTGGCAAGGAGCTTAGAAATGTGTCTGCTTTGATGTCTAATTACTCTTTCATGTACCAAAGTTCCACTGAAAATGTAATCTTTCAGAAACAGAGCTCAGTCTGGGTTTCCAGGATGTCAATGTCAGTTCTGCTCTAAGATGTCTGGCATCTGGGGCTGGAGAGATGGCATTTGCTGTTCTTGCAGAGGACTTGGGTTTGATGCCAGCACCCCCATGGCAGCTTACAACTGTCTATAACTCCAATCCCAGAACATCTGATGACCTCCTGTAGCTTCTGTAGGCACTACATGTATGTGGTACACAGACATAATTCAGACAAAGCGCCCATACATGTAAATATATTTTAAAAGAATATCTAAAAAAACCAAAGGATGTTCAATATCTTAAAAAATTATTTGTTGCAAAGTGGAGAAGAAACATATTGGAGAAAAAAAGGTCATTTCTATATCAAATATGTTTCCTGTGGGTCCAACTTTCCACATAAAAAACGAAATACAAGTGAAAAGATTCAGGCAAAAATTTTATATTAAAAATTGCGAGCTTATCTTTTAGAAATATGTTGGAGCTAAATGTGGAACTGGCTGCCTTTGAATTGAGAATTAAAAAAAAAATCTCCTTATAAGTTTATTATTTTCATATTTAATCTGTGTTCCCGTGACCCAGCATCCTGTCCTGCATTTATTTTTCTAAAGCAAGACATCATTGCATCTGGGAATGAAAGAAGAGTCACTGACCCAGGCGGGGAGTGACGGCCTGGGTTCATTAGTCCTGCGTTATGAGAACCCAAACAGGAGAAAGTGTGGGCAGAGGAGCCTGCCCCCAGATGATAGCTGCTGTTTGACATCTTGTTCAGTTCAGAGTCCCTGCTCTCAGATTTAGGCTTGGGGTGTGTGCTCGTGTGCGTGCATGTATGTGTGCGTGTGTGCGTGCATGCTTGTGTGTGTGTGTGTGCCTACATATGCATGTGTGTACATTCAAGACTGGAGGTCACCATCAGGTGCTTCCTCTATCACTTTCTGTGTTATTTTTTGAGAAGAATCTCTCACTGAACCTGCACTTCACCAAATGACTAAACTGACTGGCCAGCGAGCCCCTGGGATCTTCCTGTCTCTGCCTTGCAGGTGCTGGGATTACAGTGCATTGTCATGTCCAGCTTCTTACATGGGTGCTAGGGATTTGAACTCGGGTTCTTGCACTGACACAACAACACTTTATCTGTTGAGCTACCTCCCCATAGTCCAGGGTTGGGTTTTGCAGGTAAGAGTGTACCAGAGATTGAAGTTTATTGCTAAAAGCAGAGACCTTGAATTAACTGAGGACATGGATTATTCTGTAGGAGACATTTGCTTCCAGGAAAACTGAGCCCACCCCTCAGACAAGCATTCCATCAAAATGTCAAACTACACCTGAAATAAAAAAACATCTACAACCCAGCTGCCCACTTGTCAGCAATACCTCATGTACGCTGGCTCCATGTGACCCCTAACTAGAATCCCAGTAAGAGGGAATCTTGGCATGAGTTCCCAGCACCCACCACACCTTTGAGCTTAAACAGCTTGTGAAAGATCATGGGTTCAAAGTCCCCTGAACCCTAAAACATAAACACGAATAGTAAGAATGAGTTGAAAAGGAAAAAAAAAAAAAAAAGATAGTTTCTATCATTTCCCAGCTGTCTGAGTTAATGGTCTGCCTCTCTGAGAACCGGGGAGCCTGAAGAGGAGACCCAGATGGCCAGGCGTGAGCCCCAGGGGACCCAGCCCTGGGCTCTTTGCACAGCTGTTTCCGGCTCACTGTTCCTCTTTAGCAAATTCTGTCCTGAGCAGGGTGTTTTGGAAGAATGGTGGGGGCAGCTGAGACCTTTGATGTTGAGAGTGTGAGACTGGATGGAGACTCCAGTGAGTGAGAAGAACTGGACTGGAAGAGCATTTGGAACCTTCTGGAACACGAGGACCGATGCTGCTTGGGACAACAAGTCTTCTGTGGTGCACAGGAGCTTGTGAGCTCGTGTGGGAAGACTGAGATGCTGCACTCAGCCCACCTGGTCATTTGCCAGTAGTGTTTTACATCAAGAGTTGGTGGCTTCTGTGGGGACCAATATTAACAGAGACATTTGCATTCTTGGTTTTCATAATTACAGGTCAAACTTTCTCTGAAGGCTTTGCTGAAATATTCCCACACTGAGATGGAGATTGAAATATGAAGAAGTGGCCTTAGAGGTGCCTGGGAACCAGGATTTGTCACAAAGAGGTGTTGGATGCATGTTCATCAAAGCCTCTGGAACCCTAGTGACATAGCAGCAGGCTCCATACAAGTACTACATGTCTGACATGACTGTCTTTCAGACTGGAAAAGATCAGTGCTCCAAGGCCTGATCTATGTGATGTCATGTGCCTGCTGTGGAGAGGCAATACGGTTTGAAGCAGGGTACATCTGGGCATCCAGGCTGGGCAGGCCAGGAGGCAGCTCAGTGTGGGACTCATCAGTCTGCATATCTGATCCGTTTGTGCACACTCATGTGAAAGTTCTTCTGTGTGTGCACACTGGTGTGGGGATCTTTCTCTGTGTGTGTGTACACTGATGTAAGAAATCCTTCTGTGTGCACACACTGGTGTGGGGGATCCTTCTGTGTGTACACACTGGTATAGGGTCTCCTTCTGTTTGTGCACACTAGTTGTGCGCACCGGCATGTGGGATTCTTCTGTGTGTGCACACAGATATTCCTGAGAAGATATTCCCTGATAGACTATGAAAAGGTTATGTGCACATGCACACACAGAGCATCCCAGTGTTTAGTGTAATAGAAAGCTATCAGTCAGTGTTGGTTCTCTCTGGCTCTCACTCTCTGACCTTGGGTAACAGATACAAGTTGGCATAAACATGGAGAAAATGTACTGCAACGTCCTGCTATCTGTTGTATCGTATTCCTAGAAGCCTTATCTTAGTCCAAGACTACTATAAATGAGAGGAGAGAGAGCTTGCTGTGCAAAATGACAACCTGACTTTGGCAGCCAGAACCCACATAAAAAAGCCAGATGTAGTGGTGCATGTTTGTAATCCTGGTGCTGGCAGAGACAGGAGGGTACATGGGCTTGCTGGCTACCCAGACTGGGCAAAGCACTTCCATGTGCACGCACGCACACATACACAAAATGAATAAGTCATGGAGGAAATTGTCTCCATACCTAAGAAACACTCGGGGCCATAGGGAATTATCCTGCCTTCTATAATTATGGAGTTCAGGACCTGAGTTCTCTTCCTACAAACCAGTCTAAAATCTGAGCCAGGAAGTAGGTGGAGAGTTATCTTCATCTCACCACCTGCCTTCTAAGCAAAAGAAAAACTCTGACCCATGGCATCTTGCTCAGCTCCACAGAGGTCCACAGGCTGTTGAACTAATGCCATATTAAACACCGTGTCTTATGATCTTTGGTATCAGTGGGGTGAGGGGAGTTGCTCTGAGGAACCTGGTTTCAGAATGTGGGCAGTCCTTAGTTGACCAACAAAGTGGATAACTGGGGCTCAATGGCCAGCTTGTTGGCTGACTGAGCTCCAGGCCCCTGTGAGTCCCTGTCTTAGAGGAAAAGCATTGAGGAACAGCATTCAAGATTGTTCTTTGACTTCTACATGCTCAAATGCATGCATGTGGACACACATACAGTATAAATAAAGATATTTAAATAAAAACAACAGATGGCCATTGTTGGGAAAGATGAGGCCAAGGGGCACAATGCCTGTGTGTCTTACCAACAGAACTGAGAAAGGTAGAGACGCAGGCCTCATCTGAGGTGCTGGCCCCTGGATATGACCGACTGAGGAACTGACCTTGATATCTTCCTGGGCAGGACAAGAAAATACAGGAGACAACAACACAAGATGACTGGAGATGAAACCAGGTTCCCAGCAACTAACAGAACTCCACCGTCGCCCAAATATCAGCCCAGCATGATGGTGCTGAACCTTGCTTGAGGGTAGCTTTCAGCTCAGCAAATCTCTTGGAGCTGGGCAATGCAGGTCTCCGCTGGCTGCACTTCCCACTGTTGTGCATACCTGGTGTGAGGTCTGATATTAACCCTCACTGAGTGAACACATCATCGGATAAACAGGGAAACCCATGTCACTGTCTCTACACATGAACTTAAGCTTCATGTCCTTGCCAGTTGTAGAACGCTAGAAGAAGCCTAAATCAGTAATTTATCATCGCTTTTACAACAATGAAACTCCATTGTCATAAAGCTCAAGGGATATCACACACACATTTTAAGTACAAATAGATTTATGGGAAGTTTCAGGAACACCCAGCCTTCATCCAGCCTTGCCATACCAATCAGTCTTCCATCCCCTTAATTAAATGTCCAACACGATCAACTTACGAAGAGCAAAGTTTTGGAGGCTCCAGACCAAGCTCTGATGGTCCCATTGTTTAGTCCTGCGAGAACCTCACAGCTCTCGTCTGTTCTCTCTCTATAATTTTATTACTGAGACATTTCAGTCTGTGATTTTTTGACGTCGTCCCTCTTCCCTCACACATACTCTTGAGAGCCATCCAGAGTGCATTTCTCTCTGCAGAGCAGTGTTCTGTGATGTGATGTACCTTGCTTTTTTAACCATCTGTCTAGTGAGCTGCTTCTATTACAAATGAAACTGCTCTAAACATTCTGACAGAGGTTTGGGGGGGTCTCCCTGGGGTGCAGGCCCAGGAATGCTTGCTGGTGTGTGTAAGTGTACACATTTGGACACTAACAACACTGCTGTGCTGTTCTCTTGGGGGCTCAGCCAATTTACGTGCATGGCATCAGATAGGAATCACACATCTGTACATTGCCGCTGCTTGAAATAAAAATACTCCTCACGGTCAAGAGAACAGGATCTCTGGCCAGCATAGGGACCTGACTATGGGGCAGTGATCTGTGGCAGGCAATCTGGCAACCGGTTGAGCACAGGCGTAAAATCTGGGAGACCCAGTGGAATAATCCACAAGGGACCAGAAAACTTTATGCCAATGCTCCCAGGAGGCTTTTGGCTCCAGTCAAGGTCACTTACCACCCCTCCTCAGGTAGAGGCGTGGTCACACAGCCCCAAGCCATCCCCATGTTAATGAGACGCCTAGAGGCTTAGCCACGCGCCTTTCCAGTTACTATATCTGCATTGCCTCTCTCAGAAAGCCGAAAGGCGGGGTGTGTGTGTGTGTGTGTGTGTGTGTGTGCAATTCCATCCACGCCATTCCACACGATGACAATAAACCTCTTAGAATTATGGACTCTCTCTTCATCTGGACCCGATGTGGGAAGCAAGGGATCCAGCCCTTGATTAAGGAACCTCGTCTAATCTCGTGCCAAGGGCTTCCCAGCACTCCCAGACGGTACCCATTCACCCAAGCCTAAGCAGCTAGCCCAGCGCCCCAAGTCGCTGAAACCCGGTCTTGGCAGGAATCCCAGCTGCGCTCCGGCTAGCCTGTTTGCAGCACTCTGTGGTGACTGTGGTGTCCCAGGCTAGAGAACCCACAGAGATGGCTGCCGCAAGTTCCTGAGAATGGCCCCCTTCCCCACCCACCGGCAGGGCCCAAGAAGGCTTCCCATAGCCCCCACCTGCCCGTCAGACTGTGTGGGAAGACCCTCGGCCACTTCCCTCGTGTCTGTCGTCCCACCCAGAGCCGCAGTGCCTGGGATAGACACGTGGGGCTTCATTCCACTGTGCCAGGTTTCTTCCCAACACCCAACATTCCTGTTAAGCTGTGTCAGGGACTACAGGGACTACCCCCAGGAGGTGGGCCTACCTTAAGCATTGCTAAAGAGATAGGTGAATCTATCAAAGTATTGTATTCCAGCAATCAAAAGCCGCCTTTGGCTCACCGAATTAACATATCTAATTAAAATTAAATACTTCATTAAAATTAAACACGGAGTTCCCCTTTACCTTTATAAACTGCCATTTATGTGACTGTCCATAGGGACCATGTCTGTCTTCTCTCTATCCAGAGGCAGTCCTTTGTCCACTCTAGGACAAATACCCATTCCTCCTCTCCCTTGCTCCCTTCTTTTCCCACCTTATTCTCTATCTTTGTCTCTCATTCCTGCTCTCTGTCCCTCTAGGGCAAATAAATCTTCTTTGTGCTGGGAATTGGTCTTGGGATCCTGAGCCAACATGGATCATTTACAGTCTGAACTTGGGCCTGGTCCACTGGAGGATGGGAAACCTCTCGGAGGCATGTTAGCAAGGTGAGAACGTTGACATAAAAGTTTGCCCTGTGCAAAGCTCCTAGCTACCAGCTTCTCAATAGCTGAGACAGACTCTGGAACCTAAGGTGCTCATCCTAGGGGCCTGAAGGCATGGCAGAAGTCATGTGACTGTCTTTTGTAGCCTTATTTTGAGAGAAAACATAAAACATTCAAAGGCTCCCTGGGAGATCAACTGTTAGTCAACTAAGAACTACTCACACTACAGGTCCAGGTGCCCTCTCATCCACCACCCGCCTTCAGTGACTCAGGGCCAACACCCCTTTAATTCCCCACCGTCATCACTAAAGGTCAAGGAGACACATCACCTCTTTTGCCACATTTCTGTTTGGTTTTGGACCCAGGGACAAGGGATTAAGGTGCAGACCTGGCCTCCAAGTTCTCCCAGCATCCCTCAGTCCCTATCTGGCATACCCTGTCTTAAGCTCTGAACTTTTCAGCTCTGGGACTGAGCTGCCCTTCCCCTAGATTCTCTTC
>CM052714.1:11475827-11519777 GCA_028551405.1 Uromys caudimaculatus | reverse complement strand
AAGTTAGACCCCTAGCACACTTGGAGCCAGAAACAGAAATAGGCCTGAAATTGCCTGCTTGATCAAACCCCACCCAGCTGCATTCTTTCCCCTAAGAAACCAGTGACCTTGGCCTGGCCCCAGGGCCAGAGGCACAATGTTTCAGGAACTAGCTAACCATAAAAATGTTTGTGACTTCCCCATAACGCAAATTCTTTCCATTCCCCACCCCTTGCTTTGTGTTTTTTCCCTTGCTTTGTGGTTTTTTCCTTTAAATACCCCTGACTTCAGCTGCTCGGGGTCGGACTCCTCTGCCCCTGCGTGGGTTATGAGCTCCACCCCAGTGCACTGGTCCCCTGATTAAACCTCATGTGATTGCAGCAAGGACGGTCTTTTGTGAGTTCTTAGGGGGTCGTGCCATCCGGAGACTTGAGCGAGGGTCTCCCCAGCTCGGAGGTCTTTCAGTATATAATAAGCAGGCAACACCAGGCACAGCCTACTTGAACCGGGCACATAGAAGTGGTGGAGATGCCTCAGCCACAAAGTATCTGCTGTGTGGACACAAGAACCCGAGTTCATATACTTACCATCCATGCAAAAAGCCAGGCAAGATCTGCAGCATACAATCAACTCTTAAAGCAACAGTAGGAAAGAACGAAGTAGGCTGGAGGGATGACTAAGCAATTAGGGGGGATGAAAAAGCAATTAGGGGGATGACTAAGCAATTAGGGAGGATGACTAAGCAATTGGGGGGATGACTAAGCAATTGGGGGGATGACTAAGCAATTAGGGGGATGACTAAGTAATTAGGGGGATGACTAAGCAATTGGGGGATGACTAAGCAATTAGGAGGGATGACTAAGCAATTAGGAGGGATGACTAAGCAATTAGGAGGGATGACTAAGCAATTAGGAAGGATAACTAAGCAATTAGGAGGGATGACTAAGCAATTAGGAGGGATGACTAAGCAATTAAGAGCCCTGACTGCTTTTGCACAGACCCCAAGTTTGATTCCCAGCATCTACAACCACATGTACCTCTAGCTCCAGGGGACGTGATGCCCTCTTCTGGCCTTCAAGGGCAACTGTACATATAGGGTACACAAACTCATGAAGGCACATGCACATCTGCGTAAATGAAAGAATAAATCAGCAAAAAGTGTGAAAACCGATAACAAACCAAACTAAGAACAAGTCAATGAGGAGGTGAATAGAAAGCAAGAGCTACTTCTTCATCAAACAAAGCACATGACTAGCAAATGGACAGAAAGAAAGCCAGTCTGTGGGTATTGAAGAAATATAAATTAAATCATAATTAATATAAATTAAGGTATTGAAGGGATGCAATTCAACCACTGTGAAACATAACTACAAGCTTTCTGAATAGCCAAAACTATAAACTACAGTGATATTTAGCACCACTGGGCAGCAGGGATTGGCTGCCAGCTCTGGTGGAGCTCTCCACTGCTGTAGAGGGAAGTCGGGTGATTCCTTAGAAAAGTAAACATGTCCTGTCTGTGAGCACTAAGGATGATGTTCTTAGGTGTGTTATCTCAGAGAAAGGAAGACATTCACACAGCACAGCACCTAGATTCAGAAGATTATAGTCTTCCTTAGTTTAAAATTAGAAACAATCAGATGTCCCTAATATGTTAAATGACTAAAAGGAGGTGACATAATCAAGCTCTGGAATGTTACTCCATAATGAAAAATCACAAATGATTGACCCCTATAACAACGTGGGAGAATCTCTAAAGGACTGTGCTGAGTCAAAAACCAGTCCCAAAGGCTGGGGCTCAAGCCCTGTGCATGCCAGACAGATGCCAGACAGGTGTTCTACCATGAAGTCTTTTTTTTTTTTTTTTTGAAAGTCCTAAACTTTCCAAACTCTTATCCTCATTTGCAAGCATCTTAACTGCTGAGCCTTCTTCCCAACCTGTGATGTCATCATTGTAGGACAAAAGGGTGAATGCACTCTGTCTATTAAGATCCTGTAAACATTTGCTGGTGTTAAATCAGTTTTATTCTATGGTCAAATAAACTTACCAGGTGAAGTGGTAGTCACTAACCAGTTGACATGAAGATGGCAGATGGCCTGGATTACCTGTGTGAGTCCACCACGATCACACCTCACTGAAAGCAGAGAGAGGCTGCAGAAGGAGGAAGTCAGAGACATCTGAAGACTGAGAGGGACCTGTGTTCAGGAGTGGTGAAGTCAGAAGGAGCAATGTGGAGGACTGGGAAGGAAGACAAAGGAGATGAGTCCGTTGGTAAAACACTTGATGCACAAGTGTGAGGACCTAAGGTCAGATTCCCAGCACCCCAGAGTGCCGGGGCAGAATCCAGCATCCAGTTCCCCAAGGAAGGCAGCAAAAGGGTGTGTGGAATCAGCAATGATGGGGCCCAGAGCTGCTGGCTTCTGGCAATTTAACTCTTAATTACTTAGGCTTTTTTCTCTTTGGCTTAAGGGCCCCTCAGTGGCCAGGTAAGAGGCTTGGAATTTGTTAACTCTTTGTGAGCAAGAGAGGAAAAAAGTAGAAAAGGAAGAGAGTCAGGCACGCGCGCGCGCGCGCGCACACACACACACACACACACACACACACATTTGGCGGATGGAGCAGAGCTCTAATAGCTGCACTTTATTTTTCCTCTCGGCCTATTCATACCTTCTTAGACAAAATATCTTTATAAAATTACCTCATAGATAAAATGTTGCACATCAGGGGAGTTACAGAAGGATGTCCATGGTAAGTTCAAAGCAATGTTTCATTCTTAAGCTCATTATAAGTTCAAAGCAACAGTTTCACATGGCCTTCCTTTACCATAGTGCACACCTGTGGCCTCATCCTTGGACCTGACCTAGAATGAATGTTTATCCTTGATCACAAATCTGTCTCAAGCCTATTTCTCTTCTTAGTGTAACTTATGAAAGCTCATTGTATTCCTTATTATGCAGCCTTTGCTTACTATTCAATGAGGAGGAGGCACATTCTATTCTTGATACTAACCTTATTACATCTCTCTGGTAAAACAACTAAAACCATTTCCTTAACCTTTCTTCCTAAAATTATTTGAATCAAATTGGGAATTCCATAAAGTCATTAATTTATCTAAGCAGCATTAATTCATGAAAGTTCGTCTTCATGTTGATCTGCAATAAATTTGCCCCATGGGGTGGGCTGATGCCCAGAAATCATTAGGCTATGTAACAGTGGCAGGAAAGGCATATCAGCAGCAAGAAGCAATCCTGGGACTGAGCCTCTGGTCCTGCTGAGTCCACAGCACAGTGACTTCTGGTCTGTTTGCTCTGTTTATGACCAAAGCAACAAATACGCTGAGACTTTCATGCTTATCACTACCTGAGGAAAAGGATATCTGCAGGCTACAGGCACTCCAGAGGAGAAAGACCACAGATGGGAACAGGGAAGGAAGGCCTCCTACTGTTTTGTGGGACAGAAATAACATCATTTTTTATTTGCTTGTTTTTGTTTTTTTTTTTTAAATCTAGATACTCTCCATTTGAATTTTCCTTCTGTATCTGTAATCTTTTAAAAATTTATTTTTGCTTTTAAGTATGAGTAGTTATGTGTCTCTCTGTGTGTACAGGATTCCAAAGAGGCCAGGCAGGTTGATAGAATTCCTGTAGCTGGAGTTACAAGCATTGTGAGGTACGCATTTGGCTACTGGCAATAGAACTGGAATCCTCTGGGAGAGCAATAGGCACTTTTAACCTCAGAGCCATCTCTCCAGCCCTTACCATCTTTTTTGTAAAACTATTACATAAGATACAGATATTATAACTTACAGAATTTAAATTTTTAGTAAGATGTTAAACTACCATATCAAAACCCAGAAGAAATATTGTAAAAATATTCATTGTGTCTTTCTCATGCATATTGATTGCTTAATTACACGTGATCTTAGCCAAAAAAACAAGAGGTAATTGTTTAATTAATTCTACCATAAGTACTGCCATTGCTTATGTTAACCAGTTCTATCACTGTTTTGTTTAAATAATATAAATAATAGCATTTATGCAGCAGGGAAATAAATTCATATAATACATAATTCCAAATAAAATTCATATACAATATAAAATACATATATATAACATGAAAACTATTTTTAAAGATGTATTATAATTTAATTTTATGTTTCTGTGTGTGTGTTTCACATATGTGAGGGTACCTGTGAAGGCCATCGAGAGCATTGGATCTCCTGGATCTGGAGTCACAAGCTGTTTTGAGCAGCTTAACGCAGTGTTAGAGGCTAAACCCAGTCCTCTTGAAGATCAGCAAGTGCTCTTAACTACTGAGCCGTGTTTCCAGTTCCATAACAATTATTTCATATTGTATTTTTTAAAATTTTATTTAATATATATATATTTTTTACACTCCAGATTTTATCCCCCTCCTGGTCCAACCTCTGACTGTTCCCCATCCCATACCTCTTCCCCACCTCACTCCCTTCATATTATGTTTTCTAGTGTCATAAAAACATCTTCAGCTCTCAGCTTAACCCAGCCTAGAGCCTTCTGTGAAGAGAAGCCTCAAATAAGAAACTGCCTAGATTGGATTGGTCTATGGGCATGTCTGTGGGAGATCATCCTGATTGTTAATTGATGTGGGAGGGCTCAGCCCACTGTGGGTGGCAGCATTCCCTAGACAGGTGTTCCTGGGTTATCTAAGAAAAGTAGCTAATTATAAGCCAGTGAACCAGCCAGCAAGCAGTGTTCCTTCATGGTTTCTACTTCAAGCTCCTGGTTGAGAGTTCTTGCCTAGATTTTCCTCAGTGTTGGACTGTGACCTAGAAATGTAAGCCAAATAAATCCTTTCTTCCCCTAAACTCTCTCTAGAGACAACAGAAAGGAATCTCAAATTTATTCTAAAACAATAGTCACCCTAGCAATACTTCAGAAGTCTGAAAGCACAGGGTTGCCTGATTCAGGGAATTGGAGTCCAGAGGGACTGAGCCAAGGAGAAGCAGCAGCTGAGAGATTGTCTTCTAGATAAAAAATCAGGAGTATGAACTTGTACCTGCACATTCATACACATCTCAGGACAAAGGGGTATACTGCATAGACATGTTGGGGTATTGAGTGAGCTACTTCGAATTTGCTCCCCCTCAAGGTCAAAGGGTTAGAGATGAGCACTGTATTAGTCTGGCTTCATTGCTATCACAAAAAACCTGAGGCAGGCTACATATGAAGAAGAGGTTTCTTCAGCTTGTAGTGTTAGAACTTGGAAGGTCCTATTGGCTTAGTCTCTGGCTGGGAACTCACTGCAGAAGTGCAGGCAGCTGAGGGAGTCAGAGATCATGCTTTGAAACAGAAGTTCAGAGAGAGGCTTTGGTGAGAACTCAGGAGACAAGAATTCCCTTCCACAGACAGGTCTCACAGCCCAAGGAGACTCCATTTCCATAAGCATCACCACCTTTACGTTGTCAGGATGATGACTGAGTTCCCAACATACACCTCTGGGAAACAAACCGCATCCGAACCATAGCAGGCAGAATGCAGGTGGGGTCCCTTCCCTGTGAGGATATCAAGTCTCTCTAAGAACAGAACATGTGTTAGGCCGTGGTGTGTGTCAGAGACAGCTTTGTATCTTTGAAAAGAAAGAAATAAGATATGAGAAAGTCAGAACATTTTGGAAGAATGAAAGGACATGGCGGGGCTGATGAATGGAAGGTTAAAGAGATACTGCTTTATTGTTTGTGCCACTGGGGCAGGCTAGTAACCTTGGTCTCTAAGGGAAGACGGGAGGAAATTGAGCCTTGCTAAAGGAGACAGGATTGGAAGTCTTTTTCTCAAGCATAAATAGATCTTGAAGATCGCTAGAGGGAACATCTGATTTCTCTAGTGACAGAATTCTATATTGCAGAGAGTAGCCATGCAAAGAGGAGATAAAAAAAAAATATAATAAGAAAACTCGGAACGGAGACAAGAATGGGTACCGTTGCCTAGCAATTCATGAGCTAGAAATAGCAACGGCCGCTGGCGGAAAACAAGAGATGTAGCCATGAAGAGAGAACAGCCCTGCTAATAACCACTGATGAAGAAGGAGAGGGATAGCCTGCAGAGAAGCCCAGAGAGCTTGCGATGGAGACAGACCACTCACAGCCTCTGTGGGGCTGCTACAGTTGTGAGAAGCAAGGGCGGGGCCTATGCTTTGTACATGCTGAACCTGTGTTCTATGATTGAGCTGCAGCCCCAACCTAAGAGAGCCAGAGTTAGCAGCAGTGTTGACTGCTTCTTTCCTTCCCTCCTTCCTTCCTCTCTCTTTCTCTCTCTCTCTTTCTTGCTGTTGTTTACTTGATTAAAAATACTTTTTTACATTTACTTATTTATGTTATGGTGTGTGAGTGAGTGTGTGTGTGTGTGTGTGTGTGTGTGTGTGTGTGTGTGTGAGTTAGTGTGGACTTTGGGTATCAAACTAAGGTGTCAGGCCTGGTGGCAAGGGCTGAACCACCTCTCCAAGCCAGTTTGTTTGTTTTAGGAAGGTTCTCACAGAGCCCAGGTTGGCCTCAATCTCTCCATGTAGTCCAGCATGACCTTGAATTTCTGTTCCTCTTGTCTCCATCACTTGAACACTGCGATTAAAGGATGTACCACTGCACCTGGTTTATGGTGCTGAGGATGGGACCCAGGGCTTTGGAAATCCCTCTGCAGAATCCAGAAAGAAGCAGCCAAGTTAGGGCCCAGTCACTGGGAGAAGGAGCCGGGCTCCCCTTTGCAAGTCTCCCATCCTGCATGCCACATGGGTACCATGGAGTCCTGGGTAGGCAGATAGCCACATCCTGCTGCTCTGTAGTGAAAGAAGTGCCCATGAGACTGGGTGTCACCCGCAGTACAATCCATCCTGCTGAGTCTTGTTTCCCAGTGGGCCAAAGAAGGCCAAGATCTGTGAGGCCCTGGCTTTGGAAGCAGGACTGTGCTTTACTTTATTTATTAAATGGTATGTGGTACATGCACGTGGTGATGACAGTAGTGAGAAAGATGGGTCCCTCTGTGAAGTGTGGAGGACTGAGTAGAGAGCATTAGGTGTCCTGCCTGCTCACTTCACCTATTCGAGACAGCATCTCCCTGAGCCCCAATGGTCTCCTGTCTCTGACAACCCCAACCCAAGCGCTGAGTTATAGGTACATTCATAGCCACACCCAGCTTTTTATATGTTTGCTGGGAATTCGAATTCAGACCTTCACAGAGAAGGCTTTTTAGCCCTCTGCGCCATCCCTCCAGTCTCCTGTGTGCTACTTTACTGAGTTCCTCTACTGTGGAATGCACAGATAGTTGCCCACTCGACAATTCCCTGATGTTGAGGAAGCATAGGCATACAATCCCTGCTGGTTTTCACCGTATCCATTAATGGATTTTGTGAGTTCTCTGCTTCTCTACTGTAAGGCAGGCTTTCTGTGAGATGATTTTGGCCAACTGTGTCTAACCAAAGTAGGCAAGGCTAGGTTGTATAAATCAATTTAGGGTTGATTTGTTAGACTTATTTGTGATGTTGGGGATGGAACTCTGGGCCTTGGAGTGTGTGATACTATTGAGATACACCAGCCCAACACATTCCTGTGTGTGTGTGTGTGTGTGTGTGTGTGTGTGTGTGTATTCATATATACACAGCACTTAGGTACACTACACACAGCTGTGAGTACCAGCAAATGTGAAGCTTGACCTCTCACATGCAGTTCCTCTGGGGGACCCTGTGCAGATGGCACAGGGTACCACGTGTGCATCCTACCCTGCTCTATGTCGGATTCAGTTTGTTCGCCATTCACTGCCAGCCATCCTCAAGGGTAGACAGCCTCATGGTTCAAAGAAAGAGAAAACGCAATTTTGGGGGTAGTAGAATAGAAAGACCAAAGGGTGCCAGGTTAGGTGAGAGCAAAGGCGAGCCTGGAGGTGGTTAAACCCAGAAGCATCTGTTCATAAAACGTAGAGTGGACAGTTGAGAAGATATGAACATCTGAACAGAAGGAAATATCTGTCTGTCTGTCTATTATCTATCTATCTATCTATCTATCTATCTATCTATCTATCTATCTATCTATCTATCATTTATCTATCATCTATCATGTCTATCTATTATCTATTATCTATCTATCTAGCATCTATCTATCATCTGTCTGTCTACCTGTCATCTATCAATCTTTCTAAATCTATCTATCATGTATCTGTCTATCTATCATCTATATCTTTATGTCTCTCTATCTGTCTATCATATATCTAGCAATCATCTACCCATCTGTCTATCTATCTATCTATCTATCTATCTATCTATCTATCTATCTATCTATCTATCTATCTATATCTACCTATCTGTCTATTTAACATCTATTTGTCTATCATCTATCTACCTATCTAACAATAATCTATCTATTTATCAATCATCTATATCTTTATGTCTATCTATCTATCAATCATCTATCTATCATCTATCTATCTATCAATAATCTATCTGTCTATCTATCTATCTATCTATCTATCTATCTATCTATCTATCTATCTATCTTTGTCAGCCAGAGTCTTACTGTGTAGCCCTGGCTGGCTTGGAACTTGCTATGTAAACCAGGAAAGCACCTTACTTTTTTTTTTTTTAATCTTTTTAAAGATTTATTTATTTATTTATTATATGTAAGTACACTGTAGCTGTCTTCAGACATCCCAGAAGAGGGCATCAGACCTCATTACAGATGGTTGTGAGCCACCATGTGGTTGCTAGGATTTGAAATCAGGACCTTCGGAAGAGCAGTCAGTGCTCTTAAGCACTGAGCCATCTCTCCAGCCCCAGCACCTTACTTTTATAAAGCTGTTTCTCCTGCTAGGAAAGGAACCCAAGACCTCATGTTTCCCAGACAAACGCTGTCAGTGAGCTGCGTTCCCATCCCTATGAAGCATTCTCAGGGCTTGCTTTTACTTCTACACGAGAACACGCTTGTGCCCACACATGTGTGCATGCTTGCTTACCCGTGTACATTATGTGGAGGCCAGAGGCTGGCGTTCTTCCCCAGACAGTCTCCACGGACTTACTGAGGTAGATTTCTCACTGATCCCAGAGCTCTGGTCCTCATGCTAACCAGAAAACACTTTACTGAATGGGCCTGGCCCTCTCACTGGAGAGAGATACACAGGGTGAGCATCCCATGTCTCCTCAGCGGGGCACCTTCCCAATCTGCAGGGCTTACACCACCAAGCTCCTCTCCTCACCAGACTGCTCTTCCTCCCAGCACAATCGTTGGTCATTGATCATTTCCCACCTTCTGAGATGACATCACCAAAGCGAGTCTACGTTATCCTTACTCCCTGGCTCTCTTTCTCCCACAGTTTAAAATTGTCCTGACTAACACTTCCAGCAAAGCCTGGACTCCTTGTGTGTCATTTTTTATTGATCTCCCCCCCCCCCTGCCTTCACCAGCTGAGGGGTGGGAGCTCTCTGAGCCCTGTGTAACAGAATCCAGGTCATTATGTAGAAAATATTGAGCATAAACCCCAGGAGGCAAAGCCTTAGGCCGGAAGGTAGGATTAAGAGCAGCCAAAAACTAGAGAGCAGGCAAGTTCAACCGGATGGACAGCCATTTCCTGTTCTTACAATTCCCTGCGTGGGTCTGGCTAGAAGAGGTGGTGAGAGGCTGGGGAGGAAGGGTCCCAGGCTCCAGACTGGTCAGGGCAAGTCCCAGAGATCAGGGGGGCCTACCTGGCTTCATCTTCACAGTACTTGAAGGCCTCCTCACTGCAGGCCTCCTCACTGCAGGCCTCCTTACTGCAGGCCTCCTCACTGCAGGCCTCCTCACTGTAGGCCTCCTCACTGCAGAGCCCTGATCCGTTGCTTTGCCTTTGAGGGAGGGGGGTGGACAGGCAAAGGATGGAGTGGTGTGAGGTGTCATATGTAAGTGTGGGGGTGTGTGATTATATATGAACATGAGAGTACACACGTGCGACTCTGTACATGTGGCTGAGAGAACATGTGATGTTCAGTGCCCATGTGTGTGAGGGTATGTGAGTCCATGAGTATGTGAGCTATGACTAATGAGAGAAATCTGTCACTTGGCCACAGCTTGCCTGGGCTGGACCTCCCCATCCTTGGGAAAGGAAGAGGAAGCCATTACCTGCCATTGCCACGGTGCACCTCCATTACCTCAGAGGGGACAAATTGAAATCCACTTGATGGTTATGGTTTTAAATATAAGCCTGTGCTCCATCTCTGAGCTGGTGTCCTCGAGAATGACCTAAACCTGTCTGTATCAGGATAACCAGGGCTCCTCTGCTTGCTTTGCCCACCCAGCTCCAGCTGACATGGCTCTTTGATCCAGTACCCCCAGGGGTGGGGACAGAAGTGGGAGAAAGCTTAAACCCGCACTCCGTGACTTTACTTCAAGGATGTACGATACAGTTAGGACCCGGAACAATCAGATTTAGTAAATAAAATGCAGAGATGACTTCCAATGAGCAATGATATCGTTTAGTAAAAGCATAACCTTACCACATGTGCTTGTCCCCAGACTTCACTCTCTAACCATCTTGCCTTCACAGCGGACTCTGCTCTCCACCCTCCCGCCTCTCTTCTGCCTCCTCAGCCTGGGTCTCCCCAGAGCCAATCCTAGATCAGTTAGTGACCCTACCCGTCTGTGCTGGTGACTGCTCAACAGTCAAGTCGACAGGATCTAGAAACACACAGGAGACGTGCTTCTGGGCATGACTGGGTGAGATTATCTTCATGGGGCTAGCCTCTGGGCATGCTTTTGAGGGATTATCTAGAGGAGGAGACTCATTCACTGTGGGGGGCACCATTCTGTGAGCTGAATTAAGATGTAGAAGGAGGGTGAGTGGGATGGCTCAGTGAGAGTCTGCTTTGAGTGCTCTGTGACCTGGGTGGAACGCTAGGACAGAATTGACAGAGAAAGGGGAGGACTGACTTCATAAAGTTTCCTTTGGTCTCAACGTACTCATAGTACACATGCCCATACATCATCCCCATCATCATTACCACCTCCACCACCACCACCACCACCACCACCACCACCACCACCACCTCCACCTCCACCTCCACCACCACCACCACCACCACCACCACCACCACCACCACCACCACCACCACCACCACCACCACCATCATCATCATCACTAAATAAAACAGTATGTTTTAAGTGAAAGCAAGCCCAGCACCAGCATTCCCCTCTTGACTGTAGATGTGATGTGCCCCACCACTACAGCTTCTCACCATGATAGACTGTACCCTTGAGCTGTGGACCAGAATAAACCAGAGTCAGTGGCTGCACTCAGCGTATTTATTACATCAACAGGAAAAGTAACAAATACACCATCCACAAACATTCAGTGTGGGCTTTAGAAACGCAAGGACAGACTTTAAAAATCAACACAGCTATGATCTGATCACACCGGAAAACCCTAATTCTTCCGTGCTGCCGCTGCTGCTCAGTGAGAGCTCAGTTCCCTCCAGTTTGGGAGAGACAGAACTCCCATAGCTTGATAAACAACGTCCGAACAAGACGCACACCGTGCAGGTCTCCCAGTCTTGTCTCTTTCTTTGCCCCTAATGAGCAGAGTTAACATTGGGTGTCTCAGTTAAACACTTTCCACATTTTTTTGAGACAGGGTCTCTCACTGAACCTGAAGCTTGTCCATCCAGACGGAGCCCAGGGATCCCGCAGTCTCCAGTGTCTGTCTCCTCAGCGCTAATGTTACAGACACGTGATACTAAGGTAATTCCTTTTGCTTTGTTTTAGGAGCATGGGTGCCAGGATGGCAAGTGCTTTGCCTACTGAACCCTCTAATGATTTGACTATTGATGGGCACCTGGGTTGTAGCACCTTGTGGCTTCTACGAACAGTGTCGCCACAAACATGGCCACGAGTGTTACACGGACTTAGATGCCTTTGGGCACAGCAGGGAGGGCCCCAGGAGCATATGGAAGTTCTGTTTCTAAGGAGCCTCTACACTGTTTCCGTGGTCGCTGGGCTGAGTTACATCTCCACCGCGGTGTAAGGGTTCTTTCGTGCAATCAGTGTGAAATGCGATCATTTATTGATTCCTGGATGACTGACTGGGTTGAAGAAGAGATCTCAACACAGGCTTGGTTTGGTTTTCTCCCATGGCTAAAGATGCTGAACTTTTTTGCCTCTGTAATTTTGGATGCGTGTGTTTCATCTTCTGAGTGCTGTCTGTTCAGTTCTTTGTATAGTCCACATACTAATCCCTCTGGTTTCTGTAGGGTACGCTTTCCCTCTGTTGATGGCTTCACATTGTCTTAATGTGAAACTTCTGTGCAAGGAGGAACTGTGCCCCCTCCACATGTCACAGAGCTGGGCCCGTAGTATGGAGGGTCGGCTCTGTCTAATCTGTTGCTACCCCAGCCTCACCTTCCTCCTGGGAGAACTACCCTGTTAGTTGATAATCGGATGTCATATGTCTTCAGATAGACTCCTCCTCCAGAGAATTGGGGTTGGACAGATTAGTCCTCTGAGGAGCACGGGCACCCTTACATCACGCCCTCTGCCCGTGCAAATGCTCAGTCAAGCCAGCAAACCTGTGGTGAAATTGAAGAAGCAATCTCTCCTTAGCTGTGGAGTAAGGACAGAACCCCAGGGGCTGGCTTGGCTCAAGGAAACAATTGCTAAGCAAATCAGAGGGACCTGATCTTGGCTTTGTCCCAAGAAAGAAGAAACTCTGTGAGGAGAATAGACAGAGGGGATAACTGACAGGCAAGCAAGGTGTGTGTGTGTGTGTGTGTGTGTGTGTGTGTGTGTGTGTATGTGTGTGTGAGAGAGAGAGAGAGAGAGAGAGAGAGACAGAGACAGAGACACAGCTAACAGGCAAACAAGGTGTGTGTGTGTGTGAGAGAGAGAGGGACACAAAGAGAAACAGAGACAGTAAAAGAGAGAGACAGAGACAGTGAGAGACAGAGACAAAGAGACAGAGACAGAAAGACAGCTGACAGGAAAGCAAGGTATGTGTGTGTGTGTGTGTGTGTGTGTGTGTGAGAGAGAGAGAGAGAGAGAGAGAGAGAGAGAGAGAGAGAGAGAGAGAGAGATCTGTGAGTCTGAGCTTACATGGCCTCTGCAAGTGCAGTAATGCTCTCTCACCTGCTGAATCGTCTCTCCAAACTCCTCTCTCTGATCCTTGACTGTAGCTAAGTGTGCCTAGCTGCTCTTGCTTCCACTGCTATGCCTTCTACACTGTGGTGGTCAATGCCTCCAAACTGTGAGCAAAAATAAGTCCTTCATTCCTGAATATAAGTTGCTGGGTATTTAGCCGCAGTAATGACAAAAGCATCTGCTAAATTAAGGCTGTCCTAATTATAAACTCTTTATCATGGAAATCACTAAAAAGAGGTGCTTCAAAAAGCCACTGGTCATCATGGGAGTGCCTGTCACTGGAGAAATCAGACACCTTCCTGATGATCTGAGTGCTGTGTTTCTGGGGCCTGTCTGATCTGGCATCATGGCGGGTATGCAGACAGGTACCTGGAGACCATTACAACATACTCTGTTCAGGGCATGGCTTCTGTGACTCCACACAAAAGGGACAAAGGAGGCAGCAGAGACTTGTGTTCTAGGGGACAGCCCAGTTGGTGTGATTGACAGTCCAACCAATTCAGGACTGAGGGGGACATACATGTGCCGTGTGACAAAACTTTTCCTGGGGAAGCACAACATACATGTCTACTCACCCCAGATAAGGAAGCCACAACAAACCAAAGTACAGATACCGCCAAAGTCCAACTTGGTGAACCAATGAATTCTCTTGGGATCACTTACTTACAAGAGCAGGGATGACTCAAAGAGCTCCATCACCCAAGTCAACCCCAGCGTGGGTGACAGCTCACAAAAGCTAAGAACCTGAAGCACACTGCACAGCCTGCAGGGAGCTCAACAGGTTAGAGAGTGTCCTTTCTAAGTGATACTGATCTAAACTTCTTACAGGCAACTCTGCCTTTCCCAGGCAGCTGGTCTGTTCTCAGACTCTTCTCTGCAGCTTAGCTTTCTTCTATTTGGGGTGGACTCTCAGCTTCTATTGCTCACTTTGGCAGAAAGGAACCTAGTGAATCTGGCTGTTCACTCAAAATGGCTAATCAGGTGCGTCCTGAAGCTATTTTGAGTGGTTTATCTTCCTGCGTAAGGAGCTTCCTGCAGAATGAAATATTTTCATCTACTTGTAACCGGAGCATCTGACTGTAGGACAGGATGGCAGGGACTATCGTCTGTGTGCTCAGATCCGGACTTGGGTGCAGTTATTTAAGTCACTGATCATATGTATGTTTTCTCTGCACGTGTTGTGAAACCTGAGGACAGAAGGGATAAGAGATCTTGACACTGCAGCAGGCTTTCCACCAAGGTGGGGAGACTGTTGAGGATGCTCAGAGGAACAGGATGCAGACCAGGACAGCGCTTCCCTCCAACAGCCCTGAAGGAGGCCCTAGGTCGCAGAATTAGAGAGAGATGGATCCTCAAAGGAACTGTGGGATTGGCCTCTGTCCCAGATGGGAAGAGGAAATGATGGCCTTCTGAGAACATCTCCTTCATTGTGGCCTTGAGAGTGACTCATAACGCAAAGCAGAGACTGACGAACAACTTGATAAGGAGTCTGGCAGCTTGAATGCCCCACCCATGCATCTCTTGGACTCCAGGGACAATGGCCCCACATGTCCTTAAAAGCTGGTGCACTGACATATAGAAAGGGATGGTTTTCGTGTCAACACCATGGAAAGACAAACTGAGAGCTACAGTCATGTGACTAAAAGGTAAGGTTCTAGTCACATACCACCAGATACCTCTGTCCCCTGACCCCGGAGGATAAAAGGAGAGAGTTTTTCTGGCTGAGTCTAACCTGTGGTTCCCAGTGTTGATTGACAGCTATGCTCAGAATGCTGTGTGAGATACGGCATAGCTATTCTGTTCAGTGTCAGAATAGAACTTTGTGGCCCGATAGCTGTGTATAGTTTACATGCTTCTAGGAATAGCATAGTTGAAACTGAAGAGAAAAACACGATCTGGATATATTTCATGAAAATAGTTACTGAGGGTGGGAGTGGTGCTGGAGAGATGACTCAGGTTAAGAGCACTGATATTCTTCCAGAAGATCTGGGTTCAATCCCCAGCACCCATGTGGCAGTTCACAGTTATCTGTAGCTCCAGTATCAGGGGTTCTGACACCCTCTTCTGGCCTCCGTAGGTACCAGATATAAATGTATCTGTGTGTAATGTGTACATGGTACACAGACATGCAGATAAATCATCTATTCACATAATGTCTCAGTCAGGGTTTCTATTCCTGCACAAACATCATGACCAAGAAGCAAGTTGGGGAGGAAAGGGTTTATTCAGCTTACACTTCCACACTGCTGTTCATCATCAAAGGAAGTCAGGACTGGAACTCAAGCAGGTCAGGAAGCAGGAGCTGATGCAGAGGCCATGGAGGGATGTAACTTACTGGCTTGCTTCCCCTGGCTTGCTCAGCTTGCTTTCTTATAGAACCCAAGACTACCAGCCCAGGGATGGCTCCACCCACAAGGGGCCCTCCCACCCTTGATCACTAACTGAGAAAATGCCTTACAGCTGGATCTCATGGAGGCATTTCCTCAAGGGAGGCTCCTTCCTCTGTGATAAAACTCCAGCTTGTGATAGGTTGACACACAAAACCAGCCAGTACACATAATAGTAAGTAAAAAAAAATTTTAAAGAAAGAGAATAGTTATTGGAGAGATATCTTGAAATTCGAGAGATTGTGGTCGTTATAGGATGAATTAATTCAGCAACTCCTGGTCCCCATGTCTGAGTGTGGTACAGCCTGGACTGTGACGGCACCGAGAGTTCGTCGCTTCACATCCACCTGTGAGGAGCCCAAAATGTTACAGGCAAGACGAGCTATGAATAGCGATGGTAAAGCAAGGGCCCTTAGAGATCGAGCAAGTAGATAACAAAGGCACAGAGCTGCTGGTTCTCTCTTCACCCGAGTCTTTCTTAAAAGGTGAGTGGAAGAAGAAAGCACAGCACATACAAGCTCTGTGGCATGCATGCTCACACATCACACTCGGAATAAAATATTTAAAAAAAGTAAACACAGGGCGAGTGTGGTGGCACGGGCCTTTAATCCCAGCACGTGGGAGGCAGAGGCAGGTGGATCTCTGTGAGTTTGAGGTCAGTCCAGAGAGTCAGGGCTCTGTTACGGAGAGAAACTCTGTCTCAAATACCAAACAACAACAACAACAACAACAACAACAACAACAGCAACAACAACAACACAACAGCATGAACCATGGAAGTCTTCAGGTTCAGTCGGGCTGATGAGGAAGGAAGTGTTTGGCATTTTGAAATAGTTCTGAGTCTTCCTCTCCAAACCCAGGTAAAGCTCAGACAGACTCAGTGGCCTTACCTTAAAGTGATGGAATGCCTGAATCCTAGCTGCAGGCTGTAGTCGGTTGAATAACAAGGTTGTCCCCCAGAGTCTCAGGAATTGGCACACTTGCTCACCAGTAGGTGGCACTGTTTGGGGAGGGTTGGTGGTGCAGCCTTGTTGGAGGAAGTGTATCTCTGGGTGTGGGGGTTGGAATTAACAGCTATCACTACCAGGCTGCTTTCTTGGCTTTTTGCTCGTGATTGAGATATATCGTCTCTGTTTCTTGGTCCTGTTGCTATGTCTGCTGCTTGCTGCTATGTTTTTCTAGACATAGGCCCCTAGGACCATAGGCCTAAACAAACTCTTTCTTCCATAAGTTGCCTTGGTCCTAGTATTTTATTATAGCAACAGAAGAGTAACTAATATACAGGGTGAACTTCAGAACCACAGGGGAGGTGACAGTGGTAGTAACCAGTGGAGACACTGTTTATTAAACATTCATCTTTAAAACCAAGAAGAAATGTGCATGTCACCAGCTAGTACGAGCATGTCAGGACTTACTGTGGCTTTCCTAATAACTATAGTCATGCATCAGGGGCATAGTCTGAGTGATGTGTCTGTAGGAAGCCCTGTCACTGTGCCAACATCCTAGAGTACTTTCAAAACCCAAATAGTGCAGCCTACTACACACCTAAACTATCCATCTAGCCGGTGTCCCCTAGGGCCATAGGAACAAAATCAGCCCAGATCAAATCAAGCTCAAGACAATGATGTCATTAAAAGCTGCAGTACACCCAGGAGGCATGGTGCGGGAGCCAGTGGAATCGGTCTAATGTCTTACAGTGAACTTTTATCAATAGAAGGCAGACACTCTAAATTAATAATAAAACAGAGCTCTGTAAGCATAGCTGTTTGCTGTCTAGTGTTATGCTTCTCACAAGCTCTCGTAGACTCTGCTGTACTCTTGGTGGGCACCAAGGGACTGGGAGGACCTGGCTCTCCCATGTATGGTTCCCAGCAGTGACACCTTCCCTGTACCTCACCCATGCAGATTACTCATGTGGTCTGTCGTGGGCTTCAGGGACATGTAGGCCACACTGACAGGAAGCTTATGAAGGAACAGCTGGTCCTCAGTGGGAAGAAGAGTGCCACTAACGGGCACGTCATATTTCAGAGTTCTCTTAACTTATAATTGACAGGAAGAAACTTTAGGTGACCGAGGTCTTGAAAGTATAAATTACAAAGTTTACTAGCTTATTGGCTCCAACTCCTATTTCAACCAAACTCTGTCTATACATGACCAGTGGACAGCTCAGTGGGTGTTCTGGCTGGTTTTGTGTCAACTTGACACAAGCTGGAGTTATCACAGAGAAAGGAGCTTCAGTTGAGAAAATGTCTCCATGAGATCCAGAGGTAAGGCATTTTCTCAATTAGTGATCAAGGGAGCAGGGCCCCTTGTGGGTGGTACCATCTGTGGGCTGGTAGTCTTGGACTCTATAAGAAAGCCAGCTGAGCAAGCCAGGAGAAGCAAGCCAGTAAGCAGCATTCCTCCATGGCCTCTGCATCAGCTCCTGCTTCCTGACCTGCTTGAGTTCCAGTCCTGACTTCCTTTGGTGATGAACAGCAATGTGGAAGTGTAAGCTGAATAAACCCTTTCCTCCCCAACTTGCTTCTTGGTCATGATGTTTGTGCAGGAATAGAAACCCTGACTAAGACAGTGGGTAAAGGCACATAGCAATCAGCCTGGACACTTGAGTCAGGTGTTCACATGATGGAGAGAGAGGACGTCTCTTGCAGGTTGTCCTCTGCTGTCCACACATGACAAAGGCACCCATACGTGAAAAACAAAAACAAAAACCCCAAATCTTAGTCACGGGGAAACTGAAGCAGAAGGATTATTAGTTCAGGGAAACCCGAGACATACCACAAGATCCTATCTTAAAAACACGAACAAACAGAAATAAAACCAAGAAACAAACAGCTCAAGCACATGATAAGCATTATCAATAGTATTGGGGGGGGGGGGGGAAAGAATGTGCTGAGTATGTGGCACACGCATTTAATCCCGGCTCTCGGGAGCAGAGGAAGTTGGGTCTCTGAGTTCAAGGTCAGCCTGGTCTAAGACAGCCAAGTTCCAAGACAGTCAGAGCTGCACAGAGAAACCCTGTCAAAAGAAAAACAAACTAACAAACAAAAAACAATAAATAATTCAAGAGTATTGATCCGCTGTGACGTGAGAGTACTTTTTGAAAAAACAAGAATAAATCTGCTGAGGGTTTTTCCTTTTCCTTTTCTTATCCCTCTCCTCCCTCTCCCCCTCCCCCTCCCACTTCATCTTTCCTCCCCTGTTTTTCTCCCCACCCCTCCTCTCCCCTTCTCTCCTTCCTCCCCATCTTCCCTGCCATCCGCTTTCTCTTCCTCCCCGCCCCCACCCCTAGCCTTTTCAGTGATATAGTTCTGCTGAGAAGATGAGGGGTTAAAGGCTGAGGAGATGGCCCAGTTAGTAAAATCCTTGCTGTGAACGCACAGGGACCTTCATTTGGATCCAGCGTCTGTGAAAACAGCTGGGCATGGCAGTGCTCACCTATGACCCCAGAGCTGTGGGTGGTGGAGGCAGGAGGACCACTTGGGCTTGTTGACCACCAGTCTAGCTCCAGGGTCAGTGAGAGGCCCTATCTCAAAATAAATAAACCAAAACAAGGTGGAGAGCAATTGAGGAAGAGACACACTGTCGATCTGTGGGCTCCTCACACAAGTGCACACACATGGCACATGCATGAACATGTACATGTATACATATATCACACACACGCAAATTAAATGAAAAAGGTGATGTGTTGACTTTGATGAGGCCTCTCCTATCTATATCCTGAAATAGTTATTTATTTTTGTGTTATTTCTCTCTCTCTCTCTCTCTCTCTCACACACACACACACACACACATACACACATACACACACACACACACATACACACACATACACACACACACACACACATACACACACATACACACACACACACATACACACACACACATACACACACACACACACACATACACACACACACACACACACACACACACACACACACACACACACACACACACGTGAGCCTCTGGACATTGGAAGACAAGTCACAAGAGTCAAGTCTCTCCTTTCACCAACCTGGGGTCTGGGACTTAAACTCAGGCCATCAGCTTAGTGACAAGCAGTTTTACCCATGAGTCATCTCAGACAGTCCTGGCGTTGATTCTTGATTTAAAGAGCTGGGCAGTGGTGGCACATGCCTTTAATCCTGGCACTTGGGAGCCAGAGGCAGGCTGATCTCTGAGTTCGAAGCCAGCCTGGTCTACAGAGAGAGTTCCAGGACAACCAGGGCTACACAGAGAAATTCTGTCCCGAAAAACAACAACAACAACAACAACAACAACAACAACAACAACAACAACAGAAAGACAGAAAGAAAGAAAGAAAGAAAGAAAAACAAATTCAGGGGTGCTTGATGCTTGCTCACAAATGGTTGCAAAATGACAAGAAACTTAGCATCCCGGGTAGCAAGTGTGCCGGAGAAGAGTAAAATCAGAGCAGGAGGGGATTGTTTTACAGTGGTCTGGCAGTTTTCCTGTACATTTTACTTATTTAAAACAGGTCCTTAAAAAGCAATTGGAAGAAGTCTGGGGCAATGGCGTCTAGTGGTGTGAATTAAGTCATACTAACTAGCCGTTTAATTCGTGGTTAGGATGAATCTGCTCTCTGGGTTAGTTAGTGGGAGAACTGGACAGATGGCAGGGAAGTTATTTGGTTTTCAATCAGGGTCACAGCCTGTCCTTGCTTGCTCTCGGTGGAGTTCCCAGGGAGAGTGGGAGACTCGAACCTTCTTCCAATGCTTTATTTCTTTCAAACATTTAAACAAGTTTCCTTTATTTCTCAAATCCTTACAGAAAAGGCCCAAATACTGAAAAAAAAGGAAGAAAACGGAATACAAAGCAAACCTAACAGCTATTGTGGTCTTCCCCTTCCCCCCTCCCCCCTCCTCTTTCTCCTTCTGCTTCTTCCCTCTGTAGTGCTGAGAACTGAACCCAGGGCTTTACATGTGTTCTACCACTGAGCCACATCTATATAATTTAATTTCCAAGACAGGGTTTGTCTGAGTTGCCTAGGCTGCCCTTAAACACACTCTGAGGCCCAGGTGGGCCTTGAACTTGTGACTCTGCTGCCATAAAAAGGGACAACTTTAATAGCATTTAGGTACACCTTTCTCCTCAGATCTTCCTCAGTTTCAATAACTACCAAATTCTAGCTTTGTATTCCTTAGCCCAGCAGTGTGGAGGGCAGCGCAGGAAGACGCTAAGCCCTCCTGGTTTGATAAAAAGAACTGGACTCTTACACTGGCGAGGTGGAAGTCCACCGTAACTATGCAGAAGACCCGACATCTAGTCTAGGGGTAGTCAGGAGGCATACTGTGCCTGAGGGAACTGTGTCTGCTACATGAAAAGCAATTACAAGAATGAGCTAGCCAGGTGTCAACGACCTGCAGGCTTGGTCCCAGAACCTCACTAGAGGAGGACAGACCTGCAGATGCACAGACAGAAAAGCTTGGGTCAGGGGCCATGCTTCCAAGATACTGCTTCTTTCATTATCAGCTCAGGCTGAGACTGAACGTTGTCTGTCTAATGAAGACTTCCACATTTCCTTTTTTAAACAATTTTCTTGCATCAAATGTATTTGGTCTGTGTGTATAGTAGAAGCCTGTGCACACTTACAGAGTCCATTGTTACTGTCTGGTTTCTTCCTTTCATCTCTTAAGAAAGACTGAGTAGCGGGTGGGGCAGAAAGGCAGCGAGAGTGAACACACCCATCTCTGCTCTTGCTTCCTGCTTATGGAGACATAAAGAGTCACAGACACACACCTCTGCTAGTGTGAACCCCTCCAAGCCTTTCTAGCTGTGATGGATGGCTCCCTCTCAAATCAGAAGCCAAAAAAGAGCCTCCTCCCATGATGTTTCTTCTATCAAATATTTTGTCACAGCAATAAGGAGGGTAACTGATACTCAGACACTGAGGTCACGGAAAGCAAAGGAAAGCAAAGGAACGGGTTGTATCCAGTGGGAACCCTTAGCACCTTTGAACCACTGGTTGTGTCTTCGCTCCTCCCCTTTCCCAGCAAGCTTTGCTCTGCAGGTGTACAGCCAGTCCGCCATTGTCTGTGGGTTCCATGGGCAGGAGGGACACATAACTTCGCCTTTTAGCATGTATTGATTTCCCATCGAGTCCTGATGCATTCCCTGGGTGATCTGAACTTTGACCTGAATAGAGAGACTTGTTGGCATTTCATGCCATGTCCTTAGGGTTATGAGAATGTTCCCTGCATGGGAAGAGGGGGAGACATCCTGCACAGTAGGGCAGGGGTGACATATCACCAGTGTTCTCCTGGCCAGGTGAATTATTGCATCCTCTGACTCTTGAAGGTGGGTTGATCATGTAACTGCCCTCTGGCCATTGGGATGTAGACAGCCCCTTCCTTTTCCAGGAAATCTATTACATTTCCATATTTCCTTTCTCTCCTCAGTCCCTGAGGCTGAAGACACCACCCACCCCAAGATATACGAGTCCCTTGAGAGCAGAGGCCCAGCTCAGAGAGAGGCCCCAGAGCTGATTCTCACAGATAAGCAAGAAGTAAAAATCAGCCTGTATCATGTTATGCCACGATGATTTAGGGTCATTTATTACTGCGTAGGGTTAATCAGTTTGTACAATAACAAGCAAAGCATGTGAAAGAAAAAGTCAAGAGGAAAGAAGCAAGTGACCTATAAAGATGATAAGACGCTTGACACGAAGCAAATCAAATCAGCCCTTAAGTACCTCTTGTCCCCTGTCAGATTGGCAAAAGCAGTCTGTTAATACCAAAGAAAATTAGAAACCTTTCAGTGGAGCTGGTGGGAGTGTGTAGAGGTCAGACGTCAGAGTGGGAACCAGAAATCAATTGAAGTATTTTAAGCAGAGACAGATTCCTTACAGAGGTGGTGTGCTGAGACTCTGTCTCAGTGATGTCCTCTGAGCATGGAGAGGTCCCCTGGGTGTGTGTGTGTGGTGGTGGTGGTGGTGGTGGGGTGGGGAATGACCACTCTACCTTACCTCGAGTCTGGAAACCCAGTAGCTCCTGTCTGCACCTTGGCCCAGAGGTAAGTGGGCTGGAGCTGGGTAGCTACGACTCCATTGAAGACAAATTGTGGAGTGGGTGGTGCTGCCCCAAGCTGCAGAGGGATGGCCCTCCTGCAGTTCTGTGCTGACCTAGGGAACAGCTGGATGGTGGTCTTACACGGGAAGACTCAGGAGCACTAGACAATAGGACCATTCTGTATCATTTGCAACACTGAAAAGTCTGCGGCCACCGAACAGTCTCCCAGGACAGGGATGGGTAAATACAACTGTAGGCTGTGTAATGATGGTGAAGTGTTCTGAGAAATACATCACTGGGTGATTTAGTCATTGTGAAAACACCACAGAGTGTTCTTTGTGTGCAGATATAGGTGCCCATATGTGCCTGTGAATGTAGAACCCAGAAGTCCACCTTGGGTGTTACTCCTCAAGTGGAGATATATATATTTTATAAGAGGGTCTCTCATTGAACCCAGAGCTTGCTGATTTGGCTAAGTTACTTGGCCAGCAACCCCAAGGATTCGCCTATCTTGACCCACCCCAGCATTAGGGTTACTAGCTTCAACCACTACATCTGGCTTTTAATGCAGATCCCAGGGATTGAACTCAGAGCCTCAAGATTGCATGGTAAACATGTTGTTGACTGAAATCTCTCCCCATTTTATCACACAATATCCCTGCAGAGACTCAGTCAGCTATGGGTGTCACTAAGTCATGTAAGTATTAGAGACCAGCATTCTACAGGCAGCCTCTGGCTGTTAGAAGCACTCTCGGATACAGGGCCATTTTCAAAGTGGTTAATTAAAATGATGAATGAGATCTACATGTATCAACAAAGGTCAATAGTAAGGCATGAACAATTTAAGGAAAGGATATATGAGAAAATCAACGCACAAAAAATAAAACCCACAACATCTCATTTGAGAATTGCCCAAAGCAATTGGCTGTATTAAAACAGAAGGTGTCTCTGCGTGCGGTTGCGTGAGAACACCCATACATGCATGTCGGTGCCCACAGACACCAGAAGATGGTATCAAATCCCCATGAGATGGAGTTAAAGGGAGTTGCACAGTGTGGGTTCTGGGAATCCAGTTCTAGTCTTGTTGAAGCACAGTCAATGTTGCTATCCTCTGAGTCACCTTTCCGGAGCACCTAACCTGTTTTAGCTACCTACAGTAAGAAGGGATCTTTAACATTTCTGTCTAAAATTATCTTCCTTTCACGTTTTTGCCCCAGAGCCTGGAGTGAAGAGGCCAAAGCATGCCTATGCATTGAGTCTTGGTGGCAGGTGTGCAAGCATCCGGCATGTGTGGTCCTCTGCTCCCTTTGGATTTGAGATGCTTCCTAATTGATAGGAAGGAGCCGACAATGTATTCCGCAGCAGCACATAAACGTAACCATTAGTGGGTTTGGGGCTTGGATCAGCTCATTGCAGGAGGTCTGGGCAGGACTGGACACACTCCAAAAGGGATTGAGGAAGTGAGAAGTTGCTAGGAATCCTTAAAGTGAACTCTTCTACTGGGCATTTCAGACACGTACAGATGAAAGGACCTCGGGCTTCAGTCCTCTGCCTCCACATTGTTCAAGACAGAACTTCTTGTTTGCTGCTGTATACTGACCAGGCTAGCTGACCTGTGGCCTTTAAGGATTCTCCTGTCTCTGTCTCCGATCTCACAGTAGGGCATTGGGATTTCAGATGTGCACTGCTGTGCTTGGCTCTACTTGGGTGTGGGGGATTTGAACTCAGAACCTCACAAATGCTTTACCCACTGACCCATTTCTGGCTTATACAAACTTTTCTTTTGGGACACAGTTGAGGGACACTGCAGACAAGAGTCACCAGTGGGGCAGAGTTGATGATCATGAATTCAGTTTGTTCCTGGGGAAGGCTTTTAAGTACATGAATCCTCATGTGTTTCTGCTTTCCCAGGATCAAGTGTGGGGTCATGGTCTCTATATAACAGAACCATAGCAAACCTTTCTCTTTGTACCTTGCTAGTGGTGCTTTTTAATAGCTCACTACCTGGATGTTTTAATAGTAATTAGATGGTAAGTAGATGCACTAGCTGATACTTGGGGTTCTGCTTCTAGCTTTTCGTGTGTGTGTGTGTGTGTGTGTGTGTGTGTGTGTGTGTGTGTGTGTGAAAGAGAGAGAGAGAGAGAGTCTCTACATGCATTTACATGTCCACATGTACATGTGTGTGTGTGTGTGTGTGTGTGTGTGTGTGTGTGTGTGTGTGTATCTGTAGACATGTATATAAAGGCTAGGGGACAACTCTAGGTTCTGTGTTCCTCAGATATCATCTACCTTTCCCTTGAAGCAGAGTCTCTCACTGGGCTACCACTCAACAAGTAGGCTAGGCTGACTGGCCAGTAAACCCCAGGGATCTATTTACCTATCTCTGTCTCTCCAGGGCTGATATTACAAACAAGTGCCACTATGACAAGCTTTTCCCTGTGGTTGCTGGGGATTGAACTCAGGCCTTTGTGCTTGTATGGTGTGATTGATGGTTATTCTTGGTTGTCAACTTGATTACATCTGGAATTAATAAAACCCCCAAATGGAGGGGCACACTTGTGAGATATTTTTGCTTAATTTGGAGTGGGAAGATCTACTTCTAATCTGGACCTTTGAAGTAGGAAGACACACCTTTAATCTGAGTCTTTGGGGGCTGGGAAAACTCACCTCTAGGATTGATTTTATAAGGACATGGAAGAAGGAAGCTTTTGTTCTTTGCCTGCTTGCTCTCACCTGCATAGCAAGTCCGTTCCCTCACTGGCATCAGAGCCTACTTCTTCAGGATGCTGGTGTGTATTGAAGACCAGCTGAGACATCCAACCTTGTGGACTGGAGAACTACTAGATTTTTAGGCCTTCCATTCATAGTTGCCATGGTTGGATTAGCTGGACCACAGCCTGTGAGTCATTCTTATAAATTTTGAGAGAGAGAGAGAGGGACAGAGAGAGAGAGAGAGAGAGAGAGAGAGAGAGAGAGAGAGAGAGACAGAGAAAGAGACAGAGAGAGAGAGACAGAGAGACAGAGACAGAGAGTCAGAGACAGCCAGAGAGCGACAGGGAGAGAGAGATTTATTTGTTATTCCAGAGAACCTTGATTAATACATGTAGTAAGTCTTTTGTCAACGTGGTCATCTCCCAGACCCTAGTTTTTCTTTTCAAGTAATCATTGCTTGGGAAAGGTGCCACTTCCCCTTGCTTCATCTCATTTTGGGAAAGCCTCCCTCCTGGAGACAGGCTGAATAGGCCGGCCCCTCAGGGAAACACTCTGAGAGCTTCTGGGAAGCAGGGAGGCAAAAAGCCAAGAGTCGGGCACCATGTTCCAGAATCAGGGAGGCAGACTGGGAGACGGAGTGCGTGAGGCAGTGCCCAGACTGCAATGACCCAGTAGCAGGAGGAGGTCCTCTTCCCACCACCTGTCCTCTCCCAGGCTGTGTGACAAAGGAAACTGCAGCAGTTTGATGTTGATGTTCTGAGTCCTCAGAGAGAGAGAGCATATGGCTTGCCTGGCCACAGCCAAGATCTGAGGGTAACCCTGAGCTGAATGGAAAGCCCACGGGAGAGAATTTCTTCTGTGCCTTGAGTAAGGAGTTGATAAGGTCTCTTGCAAGCTCCATCATGAACCCATGCTGCCTTCACAGGAGGTCAGCTATTCTTTTTGAGAAGGAACTAAATGCTCTAAGCACGTAGCAGCTAGAGACAAGTCACCAAATGATAATCACAGGAGTTCCTGACCTTGCGTCTGGATGTCTCTGCCTGCTGCTGAGACTCCAGTGGCCACACCATTGCTCATAAAAAAACTGTTCTTGCTGAACTAACTCCAGGTCCCTGGGAAGGGGAGCTAGACAGGAGAGACAGCTGGGTCTTCATGTCCTGACCAGGCCTGAAGGCATCACATTACCTTCCAGTAAACAGTCCCACGCAGTGGCTTTCCCACCTGACTTGAGGCAGGTTGTATTAACTATGCTTTGGCTGTTTTTAATATTCAGATTCACTGACTCAGGAGGGATGGCTCCTCCCAGGGCAGGCCAATGCCTACAGGCATTATGCAAATCAAAAGAGCATATTTTTAAAATACAAACCAATTAATTCTGAACCCACACCTGCCTCACTTACTAGACTCACAGCCTGGACTATCTACCTGCCTTCATACCCTGGCACCAGGCTTTGGACAGCAGGGGAGTTTGTGTTCATTATTTTTCTGTCCCTATGATAAAAGACAATGACCAGAGCAACTTATAGAAGGAATAGTTTATTTTGGCTTATGGTTCCAGGGAGACAGGAGTCCATCATGGTGGGAAAGCAATGGTCCCCAGCAGCAGGCATGACAGTAGGGACAGGAATCTGAGAGGTCACACAGGAAGTAGCACCAGATTTTAAACTATCAAAGCCCACTTCTAGCAATATACTTCTTCCAGCAAGACCATACCTCCTAAACCTCCCGAAACACAACCAACACTTGGGGACCGAGTGTTCAAATGCTGGAGATATTTCTCACTCAGATCACACAGAGCCTGTCCCTGTACCCCAGAGTTTGTTGAAGTTAGGATGACTGCCAGGCAATCCCGAGAGTGCTTGCTCTGCCTTAACGATTCCCTACAGCAGAAACCTCAGTCAAGACTTCTGTGTAGGTTTTCCTCAGATCTCTGACTTGCTGCTCCGAATGTTCCCTCCTCTTGGAATCTGAGCAACAAAACTTTTCTTTGGCAATCTCCCTTTGATCTGTCATTGTAGCATCTTTGAGTTTCTGTCCATGCACTGAATTTTGGAGCACAGGGCTTGGTGACTTTAGTTCTTGCCAGGCCTTCAAGTTTCAGGCACGGGTCCTAAGCAGGACTCAACAGTCTTCATCTTTCGCCTCACAGATGCCAGTCTGTTGCTTTAAGTCTCCTATTTCCCCACAGAGTGGGAAGCTGTTGTTTATGCTGTCCGGTCCGTGCCTGCACAGTTCCAGAGATGAACACCAGCTGTGGGGTTGGATTATTTATGATTCTAGGGAAAATGGAGGCAAGTCTCACATCAGCATGCCTGTTCCAGAGAGCCATTATGGAGATGCTGGTTGCTGACAGGCCACTTAGAAAGGGACAGATTCTGGCTCCATCATGTTGTGGGCAGATCGTTTTAGAAATGGAAGACAGACAGATATCAGAGCAGGGATGAAGAGTGGTCAGCTGCAGAGACCCAGGCTTAACTGCCACTCGGTGCTCCTGGCGTGGGGACCTTTGCTTGACTTTTTTTCAGCTCAGAAAGACAAGCTTTAAATGGATGAAGCCAGCCTGGCTTGTCATCCTCATCACTGTAGATAAGTAAAGTCAACAACAGTCACGGACTTGTATGAACTGCCTGGAACAGAGCCCAGATGAAGTTCCCCCTCATCCATCTCAGTTATTCCTCTTTGTTAATGGAGCCAGTGCAAGTTGGCTTTTTTACTATCCAAAGCTCCCAAGGACACCAAGTTCAAGCACAGCAGACTGCCACAGTACCCTGAGTGAGCGCGTGGTTTAGAGGCAGATCAAAAGGCGGCAAATTAAGTCAAGATAAGTTGCCCTGACTTCTTTGCTTGCTTCTGTGAACTGGAAGAATAAAGGAAAAATAGATTTTATGGTTCGTGAAGATTAGTCCTGTGGTCTTTTAATTAACTAGAGCATGCTGGTGAAAATACAGGCATGAAATGGGGCTTTTCCACTCCTGGCCTCCCTGGAAGCTCAGTAGAAAGGGCCATCAGCCAGTTCTATGGGACATGGGGTCACAGGATCCTCTCTACAACCTCTCAGAAAAAAAAAAATCCAAAGAACAAATAATGCCTGGGCTGGGGAGACAGCCCGGTCAGTAAAAGGATACAAGGACCCACAATTGGTCCCCAGAACTCACTTAAAACAAATAAAAAGTTGAGTATGGTGGGATGCGCCTGTAATCCCAGGGCTAGGGAGGTGATTGGCAGGTCTCTGGGGTCTGCTGGCCAGTCAGCCTCCGTTCACTTGGTGAATTCCAGGCCACTGAGAGACCAGGCTTTCTACCCCACCCAAGGGCGTGGCATCTGAAAAGTGACACTTGAGGTTGTTCTCTAACAGTCACACATATGTGCACACACTCACATGTGTGCCTACACACATATGTGCATATACACACATGTACACATGTACACATACATACAAACAAATACACACACACATATGTGCACACACTCACATGTGTGCCTACACACATATGTGCATATACACACATGTGCACATGTACACATACATACATACAAATACACACACACACACACACACACACACACACACACACTGAGCTAGGTCTGTCTATTACCTTGTCAGGATGTCTATTGCAATATTTCAGAGCAGAGATTGATGCAATTTATCAAAGGCTTGCATCCACTCTTTTGGAATGCTCATAAAAGCATGCTCGGGTTGTCTCCTGAACGAAGGAATAGGAAAATGGGGAGGAAGAAAATCACATGTCAGCCTAATAAATCACTGCAGAATAGAGCGACCATAGCAGTGCTGAGTTATTTTGAATAATCCTGTGGCTTCCAGGACTCCCTCCTGCTCATCTAGCTTGAGATCTGTCTGCATCCCACTATAGATGGTGTTTGTATTTTCTGATTGTCCCCTGACTTAGAGCCATCGGGCCAGAGCCTCAGCCTACTCTTAGAACTTTCTGAACCCTTGGTGGAAGTATTAAAGTTATTTAAGTCCCCATATCTCACTCTGAAGGCTCAGTTTATGTTTTGTTTGTCCTCAGTCCATTTGAGTCAGAGGTGAGATGTGGCGCCCTCTCCCCCAGGACTTGTGTGGGTGGCTGGTCAGTCTTGGGTGGGGCAGGTTATCCTGGGAATCTTCTCCCACCCGCTGAGCTCAGAAGCTATAACAGGGACAGCTGGCTTCAGAGGGCCTCCAGCTGGAGTGTCTCATTGAATGGAGCTCAACTGGTCTTTGATGCCACAGCTCAGGGTGGGTGCCATCTATCCTGAGTCAGGTACAGGGAACACACTCAGCCTGCACAGGATAGCTCTGATTCCCTCACGACCACGACCGTCACAGTAGTGTCCTACTCAGGCTTCTGCCATCCAGGGGAACGGGCAAGGCCAGCTCTCTATGCCTCTTCTGAAGCAGCCTCACCTTGAGGTCATAGCACCCGCACCCCGAGTACACACACACACACACACACACACACACACACACACACACTGAATGAGAAACAACACCCCAAAGATTCTGCCTCATTTCTGGTCTGCCAGCCTCTCTACAAGGCTGGCTTATATGCCAACCAGTTCTCTCCAAATGACAGAACCATTTTAAACCAATTCCTGCAAGGCACCCTACTGTAGCTTAATTTTTTAAAACAACTTTTCATCTCTGGAATTATTTTTGACTGAAAGACATACACAGCAATAGGATCTATAATTTTCTTTAGTTAGCAAGATAACAAGCTCTGTGAAAATACTAGGTAATGGCCATGTAGGGTTTTTCCCACCTTGAGCCCTCCTGGTACCTCTCAGGGCATTGCCTCCTCACTAACTCTGAGAGCAGAGCTTCTAGGTCCTCCAAATGACTCAGCTGTCCTATTAAACAGTTCCCCATTCTGATGACCCTTTCTGGGGTCTCCATGAGCACATTCCCCTAGAGGACGGATGGGTCAGCTTTTTCTATTTGGATGGAAAGGACAGTGTCCTGTCTACAGGGGGGAGTTTGCAGATAGGCAGCCCCTGCCCCTTTCAAAGCTGATTCATTTTGCAAGCTACAAGGAAATCCCACCGCATGCTCCCCGCCCCCACAGTTTGTTCTCTGTAAATGTGGCTTTAATTAGGAGCAATGAATTCTGCAGACTCACGGCTCAGGCCCTTCCCCAGGCAGCCACTGCTTCCCGCCCCCACGCTGGCAACAGAACAGCCCCGGGTCCCAAGGCAAGCTCTATCAGGATGCAAGCTGCCTGTCAGGCCTCCTCGAGCAGCTGCAACTGATTAGAGCTCCGCTGTGGGCCCTGCTTTATTTATGACGCCCCTCCCCCTTCTCAAAAACCCATCAGGACACACTCATGGAAGTAAAATTAGAGGCCCGCTCAGGGCTGGAGTTGGGAGCTGCACTTTACCCTTCTTTTCAGGACATTAGTGGACAAGGCGGGCTGCAGAGGGGACAGGCTGGGGGAGTGGCCCTGCTGTGGTCCCTTTGGTCCTTCTCTGTCCTAAGCGTGGTTGCTTTTAGACTTGTGTTGTCTGCTCCCACCTCCTTGAAAGTCACATTTCCCCCCAACCTCCTTAGGACCCTGGCTCTACCTTAATTGTCAGTAGATATTTCAGCTCCTGCCTCTGCCTTCCGACCAGGTTTATCTGTGCTTGGGGATATCTGTTGTTAATAAGTCAGTTAAAAGTCTTTGCTCATTGCCATATTCTGATATTTTTTTCTAATAAATGAGACTTTTTCTCAGTCATTCTGAACCCTTCCCCAACCCCAGCACCCTCCTCAGAACTCCTCATTAGCAATCTGGCCTGTCACCCCAGAGAAGGGGGTGTCTAAATCCTTTCATTTCTCAATGGTCTGGCCCAGAGCTATCCCCCACCCCCAGTCCCTCTGATTCTTGGATAATGTGTCATCTTGATTCCCAGTACGGTGGTGTATAAGATGAAACCTCATTTTTTTTATTCCTCTCTGGAGAACCACATTTGTCTTTGAGAGCTTTGGGCTAGCAATTAAAACAAAAAGAGTTGCCTGGTCAAGGGTTTTGTGGGAAAGACTGTTAGCGAGAGTACTCTTTTTCCCATGGTGACTACGAAAGCATTTTCTAATCAGGGCACCCTCTCAGACACAAGTGGTCCTCGCTCATAGTCAAGAGGCTTGTGTGTGCACACATTCAAAGAGAAAGGCAGGAAGATCAGTAGCAGCTTAGAGAAATAGTGAGGGAGGAGACTTAGGAGGAACTGAGAAAGTTTGGGTGAGCCAAGAGGAGACAGAAGAGAGAAGCAGAGGAGTGGTGTGGCCTTGTTCTCCAGCATTACTGCATCATCTCCAAAGAACAGAGGTAGTCGCTACCTGCTCCAAGGAGCATGGGTAACAGAAGTTATAGTCGCTCAAATGCGACCTTTCTGAAGTCCTCAGTTCACTCATGGAAGAAGAGGGCCAATTCTCACTGGGCTAGCATCTCAGCTGGAAGAGAAAGAGGCTCAGGGCTCCACCTCAGGAGAGCAGCAGCTAAGTCACCCACAATGGCAAGGCAGGGAAATGCAGGCACGGCTTCTTTCACACACACACACAGACACACACACACACACACACACACACCCGCTCTGTTTTTCATATCCCAGTTTTTCTGTGCATACTGCTCCCTAGACACACTACAGGAAGCAAGGCATGATGGTTAGTGTTAATCACCAACCTGACAGCATCTAGAATCACCTGGCAATGGGCCTCTGGGCATGGCTCATGGGATTATCTCCATCACTGATGGAGGAAGGGACATCCACCCACTGTGGGTGGCATCATTCCCTAGGCATCGGTATCCTGGACTGTGTAAATGGAGAAAAGGAGCTGAGCAGTAGCATGTGTGCATCTTAAATGTCCCCACTATAAGGGACTGTATCTTGGAACTGTGAGCTAGAACAAACCCTCCCCTTTAAGTTGTTTCTGACAGACTGTTTTGTCATAGCAATAGTGAAAGAAACTAAGACAGAGGGAAAGGGCAATATGGAAGCCAGTTCTCCCCAAGGCTTGTGTGGGAGTGGGCCTGGGTAGGGCCTTCCCAGAGGCTGACAAAGCCCTTGGCCGACTTCTTGTCTGCTCTGCCTTCCCAGCCTTTATCTCCTTGGCTAACTTCTATGCACTGACAGGCGACTGGCCTCCCTGGAGGCTCCTGAGGGTAAGTGCTTGGGTCGGGTTAGGGCAGATACGAAGATTCATCTTCACAGAGCATGGTCTAGAATTTCCCTCTGTGTCAGTGTCTGGGTGGGGAGCAGTGGCCGCTGGCTGGGAGCCATTTTCATAAAGCAACCTCTGTGTAGGAAAAAGGAAGTGTAAATGGACCCACATCCAGGTCATGATTGCCCTTGTTGGGGAGAGGTGGCGGGTGTGTGAAGCAGGTTTTAAGATTAAGGTTTGAGAACTGATGGTGCAGATGACTGTGGCCTTTTGAGTCCATGCTGGTCCTGGGGTAGACAAGATGCCTTCTCACCTTCTGAGCAGGCAATTCTCTGGACAATTCCCATGTTCCAGGTCGGTCAGCTGTGCCTGGTGGATAGTTCTAGTCTCCTGCTGTTGTGATAAAACCCTCTTCCCAAAAGCAACTTAGGAGATGGAAGAACTTTGGCATCACAGCTCGTCACTAAGAGAAGTCATGGAAGGAACTCAAGGGAGCAGACGAGTCATACCCACAGTGAAGCATGGAGAGAAATTAATGTATCCACGCAGCCTGCTTGCTAGCAAACTTGATTCTGTCTGTTTTCTGACTCTTTTTAGCTCTTGACCCCTGTCTTAGGGAATGGTGCCACCCACCATGGGCTGGGTCCCTCTGCACTGATTAACAATCAAAACAATCCCCAACAAATGTGCTTACATCTGATTCTCTGTTCCCAGGCTATTGCAGGCTTTGTCAAATTGAGAGTTAAAGCTTACTGGGACAGGTATAAATATATTAAGTGTGCTAGGCATGCCAAAGCCACAAAAGAGTACAAGATATACTAGATGTGTCTGGGGTGCTGGACAAAGGCACAGCATAGACGTTCCAGGGGTACCAGAATCTCCAGGAGTGCCTGAAGTACAAGGGTCCAGTCATACTCTTCACCTGGGGCAGGCTGTATTTGCTTTAATTTTTGTCCCTTTGAAGTAGAGATTGTGTTCTCTTTTCATACCTGGAATACTTTTTTAAAGAAAAGTTATTTTTATTGTAAATATTAGATAGCAAAAACTGAAAGATACCCCCAATTCTCCATTTGAGTAACTATTTAATTAATTAATTTATTTATTATTTATGTTTTTCGAGATAGAGTTTTTCTGTGTAGTCCTGGCTGTCCTGGAACCCTATACACTGATTGGCTTCAAACTTAGGGATCTTCCTGCCTCTGAATTTTCAGTGCTGAGATTGAAGGTGTGTCCCACCACATTGGAGAGTAGTAACTATTTAAAATATTTTAAGATGTGCTATGTGTGCTATTCGATATTTTCTTTGTTTGATGCTCTTGCTATTGTCTATCTATCTACCTACCTACCTATCATACTATCATATCTATCTATCTATCTATCTATCTATCTATCTATCTATCTATCTATCTATCTATCTATCTATCTTCTGTGTATCTATTTATCATCTATCATCCATCTAATCTTTATGCCTATCTCTCTGAAAAGCACAGGAACATTCTCCACTCTGCTGTCATCCAGTGTTCCCTGCAGCATCACCTTATGGCTCTGGGGAGGAGTATTAGTGTAGATGCACCAAGAAGTTTGCAGTCAGTCTCTTCTTTGTTTAACCGTCCGCTCTCCTCCCTTATCCCTCTCTTCTAGACAGGTGTGATTAGCACGCACTGGAGCCTTTGTTGTATGAAGCAGCCAGCTGTGGTAGCCCAGTGTATGTGTTTGCATTTTGGTAGGTGAATCACAGGTTCATATATGTGGCTCAGTTCCATCAGTGTCCAGCTGCTGGGATTTTCTCAGACTAAAAAGACAAACGCTTCTAATAAAGGGGAAGAACCTGGCTATCTGTTGTCTGCCCCTCTAGTTGGATAGGGTATAATCTGCACACCAGCTTTGCTCACTTGTTTTGGCTGAAGAGAGGGCAGTCAGCTCCATCTTACCCGACCCTTGGATCTCTGTCTAGGAAGCCCTGTGTGGAGTCCTCATCCCCTCTGAGATGTATTCATGGACTCGCTTGTGGCAGCTTTCAAAATGTCACTTTTAAAAACACAATTAATCTTCTCATTTATTTGCAATTATTTCATAAGGGTACTAAGGATAAGACCTTTAGTATTTTCAATTGATTTGCAGTTTTCTTAATTACCCTTAAAAATATATAATGGTCCATTCTCCCAGGTCACATTCTGATCTGCATTCTGGGGTCTGTTTCTCGAGTTCTTGATCTGTCTCCTTTGTCCATCTCTTTTTAAGTCACTATCATGGTTTTAATTACCATAGTTCTCAAATATAATTCCACTTTGTCTACACTAGGTGAGCCCTTCCTTCATGACTTTAACAAAGTTAGTTGACTGCCTTCGAATGTATATTTTTCCTAGGTGAAATTTGTCTTAAAATTTTCATTGCCTGTATTCATTGCAAATGGCACCGTGTGGCCTAAGAACACATTTATAGAAGTATTCGTTGGAATTTGAGCATATCTTCCCATACCCCACCTGCCATTTGCTGACCCTCCCTCTTGGGACCTTTGTCTTTCTGTGGCTGGTTTAATTGCCCTCCTGTGATGAGCTCCAGCTGCATCCATTTGCCTGCAAATATGATTTCGCTCTTCCTTGTGGCAAAAAAAAAACCCCACAAAAAATAAAAAAAAACCCAAAAGTATTGTATATGTTTACCATATACATGTTTTGTATTTAAGTGTGTGTGTGTGTGTGTGTGTGTGTGTGTGTGTGTGTGTGTGTGTGTGTTGTATCTCTGTCTGTCTGTCTGTCTATGCAGGCATTACAGGCACTTAGTTCTGAACAACTCAAAACATGACTGCTGGGGACTGAATCTGGGTCATTTGTAAGAGCAGTAAGTGCTCTGTCTGCTGGACCACCTCTTCAGCCCTTTCCCACATGTCTCCAGCCAGCCCTCTGTTGCCGGACACCAGGCAAAGCATAGGGTGAAGGGAAAGCAAGCCCTGCTGCTCCCCAGGGAGGGCTGCCAGGCACATCTGGTCTCTCTGGCTGTGTTGTCATGGCCTGCAAACTGTTGTGAATGGCAGGTAGCAAGGCTTGGAGGACGGAGGGCTGGAGGGGTCTGACACAGGCAGCAGAAAGGAAAAGCAGGTTGTGCCTTAGTTGCCCAGAGCAGCCCTACCCTACATGCCTGCTCAGGGTATGATCAAAGCAGGGCTCATGGGGAATTCTTGGGCACACAGACCTGGCTGCAGCCCGGTGACTGCCCAGCTACTCGGCAAGACTGATATAGGAACCGGGAGGCCAGGCCTCGTCTCCATTCCTTCTTACAGCTATCTGATTCTTCACTTCTCAGGGTGCAGTGGTGATGACCACGCCATGAAAGATGAAAATAAGACTAGCAAAACCAACAAATTCTGTATGGGAGATGAATTAACACCAAGAACACAGAATGGATCAATTGGAAGGCCTTTTGCATGGGCTCACAACCCATGCAGGCACAGGGCTGTACTCACAGAGGTCTGCACATGGCCCCATTCTGACCGTCTCTTTCATTGTGCACTGGAACTACCAATTAGGTGGCCACCTCTAATAAGGAGGATAGGTAAACATATGATCTTTAATTCTAGGCAGCCGGCTTGGAGCCTTCTCTAGTCCATCTCTTTCTTCTTGTGTATAACCTGGACCCAGGGGGTTGGAATCTACACTCAAGCACTTAACTTAAATCTGGGGTATTTCTGTTTAGTAAGTTAATGCTTCCATCATTAACATTAATGAAACTCTAAGACACGCAGAAGCACTGATCTATCAACTCTACAGTAATGCCTCACCTCATATCTAAAATTTACTTTTTCATAGTTTCAGTAACCCGTGGAACTATGGAAAACTTTGAATAAACAGCTCATGTGTTTAATTACGTGTGTTTCTCTGTAGCCAGTTTGTCCTATCTGATATGTGAACTGTCTCTTTGCTTTGGTTAGCATATCTGTGATGTATACACTGCCCTCCGTATCTGCGGAGTATACACTACCCTTCATGTCTATGATGCAGACACTGCCCTCTGTATACACTGCGGAGTATACACTACCCTTCATGTCTGTGATGGTATACACTGCCCTCTGTATACACTGCGGAGTGTACACTACCCTTCATGTCTGTGATGGTATACACTGCCCTCTGTATACACTGCGGAGTGTGATGCAGACACCACCCTCTTTTAGGAACCACGGTGTCATCTGAGTCATTGGATTACAACTGTGCTTTTATCCAAGTAAACCTTATTTTTATTTATATTTATTTATCTAAGGCACAGATAGCCATTCAGATATGTAAAGTAATATGTGAGAAAGTGAAATATAATACATTGAGACAAGAGAGACCACATTTGCATAACTTTTTTTCAGAGTACTGCTGACCATCACACCCACATCATCTCCCTCCCCACCCTTCCCACCTCTCTCCCCACCCTTCCCACCTCCCTCCCCATCCTTCCCACCTCCCTCCCTTCCCTTTCCTCATCTCTTTCTGCTCATTCTGTTTTTCTGCCTACCTTCTCTCTATCTTTGGTTCATTTTAAAGAAACCCTTTATTTCTTATTTTTTTCAAATATTAAAAGAAAGTGTGTGTGTGTGTGTGTGTGTGTGTGTGTGTGTGTGTGTGTGAGAGAGAGAGAGAGAGAGAGAGAGAGAGAGAGAGAGAGAGAGAGAGAGAATACAGTACCTGAAGAGGTCAGAAGAGTGTTGGGTCTCCTGGATCTGGAGTTATAGGATATTGTGGACCACTTCATATCTACCATCTTTCCTTTTCCCCCAGTTTCTTTATGCACTTAATAAGCTTAAATTTGCACCCATTATGACTTATAAATCCAGACTAACAAAAATGTGTAAGACCCAGACATGGCCTCTGGGAGGTCTCAGCAGAGGGGCATCAGCCTAGCCTCAAGAGAACACACAGCTGAGGGCTTAGGGCTTAGGGCTCAGAATGGGCACTTTAGACAGTGCTGGAGCCTCCAAAATTGTAAGACACTTCTGCAGTGGCTAAACCATCCAGAATGACATAGAGTCATGAGCCACATGAAGACTTTCAGGTCAGTGACACAAGAGTCAACAAGGGAAGTTCTTTGGTGACATCACACCGCACTGTCACACATGTGTGGTGCCGTGGCACTGCCAGTCACAGAAACTGTGGGATGTGCAGTTGTGATCCTTGGCGATAAAACATGACAGTTGTGGTTTTTACACATTTTGTCATGATTTAGAACACAGTACTACTGACGAACAGAACATAAGGATGGGAGAGTCCCACTGTGATGAGCCATTACAAATGCTAAAGGGTCTCGGGACCTGGAGAGTGGGTGGATGTTGGAAGAGTTTGCAGCAGGCACGAGGAAACCTATTCTTGCCATAGTTAGGGCAGCAGTGCAGTGAGGACTCAGAAAGAGAAGACAGAGGCACCAGAGAAGCCTCACCCTTGCTGGGATAGCCATGTGGTTGTGCCTCCAATCCTGGTGGAAATGTCAACAGTGAAGGTCATTCCAGGGGAGCCTCAGAAATGAGGAACACACTGACCACAGGGAAGAAAAGCCTTCCTCTCTAAAACTGACCCAGAGTGACCTCTTTTTTGTTCCAGAACTGTGTGGAACACAGAACTTGTGAGCTATGAAATCGGATGTTTGGTTTTAACAACCGAATATTTAGAAATTTCCAAGCGGCTTGAACTCTGAGAGAATGTTTAACCTATCCACACTGTGAATAATACTGAGACTGCCTTAAAGCAGCCAGGGCATGGCTGAGTGGATGTGGGGCCCAATGAGTGTTGGTCGGATGACTCAATGGAACTTGAGTGCCTTAGTCCAAGTGAGGACAAAGCACCTGCAGGCATTTCTAAGACTATCGGGACTGCCATCCTCATCAGAGATGTACCTGGGCACAAAAAAGGCTCAGTGATTCAGTGCCTGCTGCCCTTCACTCTGCCCCACCTGCAGGTACAGACACAGCCCTGCACACCCCAGAACAGTATGCAGGAGACACAGCAGCCTACTCCAAGATTCCAAAGATGCTCTAGAAAACTACAGAGTCCAGACAAAGGTGTATCCCAGAAGTTTGATGGCCTAAATAGCAAGAGAATAGGCAGAGAGTAATAGAGCAAGACATCCAATGTCCTTCTCAGTGCTCTGCGTATGTGTGCAAAAGGCATGTACAAGCACACCCACATGTACATATAGGCATTGTACTAGCTGGTTTTGGGTGTCAACTTGACACAAGCTGGAGTTATCACAGAGAAAGGAGCCTCCCTTGAGGAAATGCCTCCATGAGATCCAGGATCTCTAATTTTCTCAATTAGTGATCAAAGGTGGGAGGGCCCAGCTCATTGTGGGTGGTGCCATCCCTGGGCTGGTAGTCCTGGGTTCTATAAGAGAGCAAGCTGAGCAAACCAGGGGAAGCAAGCCAGTAAGCAGCATCCCTCCATGGCCTCTGCATCAGCTCCTGCCTCCAAGTTCCTGCCCTGTGTGAGTTCCAGTCCTGACTTCCCTTGGTGATGAACAGCAGTGTGGAAGTGAAAGCTGAATAAACCCTTTCCTCCCCAACTTGCTTCTTGGTCATGATGTTTGTGCAGGAATAGAAACCCTGACTAAGACAGGCATGGACCACAATACAGACACAGATACACACGTAGACACACAGGATACATACATACATACATACATACATACATACATACATACATACATTCATACATACATAGATACATAGATTGATGGAAGGAAAGGGGAGAGAGAGAGAGAGAGAGAGAGAGAGAGAGAGAGAGAGAGCGCTGGTTGAATACTTGCCTAGCACATCAGAGGCCCTGGGTTCAGTCCTTAGTACTCCTCCCACTACACAGAAGAACAAACTAAACCAGACCTCAGGAACACAAGTTTAGTCAGTGGTGGGAGGCTGTGAGGCCTGGTCTTAGACTCCATGCACACTCACCCCAGGCCTGGCCTGGGAAACAGATGGGGCTTTGGTACCAGGCGGTGAACTGCCTATGAGGGTCTGATAAGCCTTCTGCTATCCCTCACGCTTCCTGTCAGACAAGCAGTAAGAGAAACAAAGATTGTGCAAGTGCCGATTAGGCTGCATGCTGTGGTCACTTTGGGAAGTTTGTTTTCTAGAAAAATATATGTTGGCAAAGTAAAGGTTTGGAGTCTGCAATCTAAGAGGGAATGGCTGCTTCCCTCGCTGCCAAGGCTGCCCAGAGGAGAGTGGAACCATGGGAAACTGGGTGGGCTGAGACATGTGGGGTCATCTGAAACTCAGCTGTCAACCATCCAAAACCCTTCAGTGTGTGTGTGCTTGGTGAAAGGGGTTTTTATTTATTTTATTTTTATGTTTATTTCTTTATTTGGGTGTATGTGTTGTATGCACAAGCAGGAAGACACATTCGTAGAGAACAGAGGACAACCCAAAAGACTCAGGTCTCACCTTCTCTCCAGTGGGTCCCAGGGGGTTGAACCCAGGTGGCCGGGTTTGCAGCAGGCCCCCCTGTCCCCATGGAGCCATCTTGCTGACACTGAGGAAAGTTTGAAAATTCCCTCTGAGACTAGAGGCACAACTCCTTGGCCCCATTAGGAGTTTTCTGGTGGTTTGTGGGTCATCTGTGACAGGCTGTGACCATCTTAGCCCCTTCGGCAGCCTTGTTTGGGTATTTGCATAATCCTTCCACAATCATAAACGTGTGTGTTGGTGGAGCAGGACCATGCCCATGTGTTTATGTCTAATACAGGCACATTATTCATCTGCATGCATAATTCTATCTGCTTGCCTGTGGTGCTTTCTGATGCTCGATATAATTAAAGCCATCTCTAAGTATCTAGACACAAATTTTAAAAATATGCATTTTTTTATAAATAAGTATTCAGGTTCTGGGAGATAACTGTTAATAAAGTGTCTGAGTTTAAGCCCAAGAAACAGCTCACATTTACCAAAAGTCGGGCATGCTGTTTTGTTTTTGTTTTTATTTTTTTGTTTTTGTTTTGGGGTTGGTGAGTTTATCTCTACTTTTTAAAACTTGTTTTTATTGAAAAAAAGTCATACTATATATTTTGATATTTTCCCTTCTTTCCCAATTCCTCCTAGATCCTCCCTACCCAACCAACTTTATATTTTTCTTTCTTTCTAAAACAAACAAAACAAAAACAATAACAAAATGTAACACACACACACTCACACAAACACACCACACACATACACACACACACTCACACACCTACTCACACATACACAGCACACACATACACCACACACACACACACACACACACACACACACACACACACACACACACACACACACAAATGAATAGATAAGTAATAAGCATTCATAGCTTATAAAATACATCAACTCATAAATGAGCAAATGAATGCTCTGGAACAAAATACATTAAGAAAAAAAATGAGCACACAGCAAACACACAGAACTAGCCATATTTATCATTTCAGAACAAGGTAACCCTTACCCTGAGCTCCCCAGAGCAGCAGGCGGATCCCTGGAGGATTTGACAATGATCCAGTCCAGGAAGAATAAAAGACACACTTTCCACAAGAACGCCGGTGATTGCCCAGCGGCTCCTTCCTTCACTCAGTTGACATTTCCTGAGCTCACAGCAGGTCTAGGCTCTGTGGAGGGCTGGTGCACAGGCCCAGCAGCCTGGGTGTGGTCTGAGCTTTCCAGGAAGATGGGCAGGCAAGATGACTTGGGGAATTTTAGAGTGGGCACTCATGCTGGGAACCTGGTGCTCGAATGATAATAAAGGGGACCAGAGCACCTTCAAGGAGCAGAGGCTTTGAGTGAGACTATCCTCAGTGGATGAGAAAGGACTTGGGAATCCTGTGCAGGGGGCACAGACTTGTGGGAGACACTGTCCCAGAAGTGAGTGGGGACAGCACAGAACACAGGTGAACCTTCCCCAATACCGCAAGTCTCCCCTTTTCAGAAATGGGCTCATTAATGGGAGCTCAAGGGGAATCCTTGCAGGCTGAGGGACTGGCCATCTCGGTCAAGGACCAGGAGACAGAAGTATCCAGGGACAGGAGGGAACAAACGTGTTACCTGTTCAGTCAAGACCTTGATGTGGATAGAAAACCCTCCAGCTCAGATTGGTTTAATTTAAAAGAAGAAAACACCAAAATGAGGGTGTTAAATTACTGGACATTTTTAAAAAATGCTCAGCAAAGCCTTTCCGTCTACATCCATCAGATGGTTTGGGATTTTAAGATACTGATCCTGGTCCAGACGGACCCAGATGGCACCTGGCTGTCCACACAGTCAAGCTGCCCTGTTACATCTGTGACAGAGGTCTCCCACACAAGATGGTCTGGTGCAGCCGTGGTATCTACTAAAAAGAGTGGATCCCAGCATCTATTTGTGCATATTCTGGTGCTAGCCGAGATAAAGCCAGCCTGGGTGTTGCTGACTTCCACTGAAACCCACGGCCTGTGGATGAGATGTACAGACAGGGCTTCACATTGAGGTTGCTTAGGAGCCACGTGGTCTTTCTTAGTGTCTTAACTTCTTTATTTCTCACAGAAGCTATAACCCAGCCAGCCAGGTCCATGAATAGCAACTCCCACTGTGGCTTGTCCTTTATGGGGGGTGCTGAGGCTCTGAACTCACGCCCTCATGCTTGCATGCAAGCACTCTACCGACTAAGCCATCTCTCCAGCCCTTTAACATTTTATCTCTATTTTCCACAGCAGGAAATCCGAACTCAGAGCACAGACTGCAGGCTCGCAGAGCCCGTGAGTCACGTGGACGAAGTTCAGACCCGGATCTCTGGGCTCTCCGCTAACATCTCCGAGACACATGAATGTGTCTGGCCTTGGCTCTTCCTGAATGAAGTAGGGGCTGGCAATGGCTGCCTTTCAGCATCCTTATCAGGAGCTAAAGAGCCCTGTGTGTGCGCTGCCAGACTGTGGGGTGTGGGGGAGTTTCACACATGCTAGCCTCCTTGGGATCCAAGACTGGGCCTGATGCATAGAATCTGTACTATGTAAGTGCCCACCCAAGAGGGCGGCAGAGACAAGCCCCAGTTCAGACCCCAGCCCTTCAGGTGAGTATTCTCTAATGAGTTCTAGGATGAGAAATTGTTTCTTTTAAATACTTTTTATTAGCATACATTAATCACACATAATAATGAGTTTCATGATGACCTTTTATATGCGTATATAATGTATTTCCATCACAGTCACCCCGTATTATCCTCTCTTGGCCCCCTCTCCCTCCCACCGAGATTCCCTTCTCTTCCCAAGTACTTCCGTGTTCATATCTTGGTTTTTAGGGGTGGGGGTTTAGTTAGAATTGCTGACAGGAGCATGGGTCAGGGCTTATTTACAGAGGCATGTACAACTTCCAAGTGACAATAATACTAAAGAAAATGACTCTGCCTCTTCCAGGGACCACTGATTCTCTACAGATCCTCAGGAGGGGCAGGGTCTGGTGAGTACTTCCCAGAAGAATTTATACTTGTATTCGACCATGCCGTTTATGACGTGCTCTTCCTGACATCACCCTTTGTCCCCAGTGCTCTGGTGGAACCTGCCCACACTTGCCTCACACTTGATGCTCAGTCACTGGTGGGTGCTCTGAGGAGAGCAGCAGCCATGTGCATACACAGAGAATAAATATGCTTACCTTTTAAACCCAGAAACTCAACAAGAGTATTTACACAAGGAACATCAGAATACAAACTGCATACTGTAGGTATGGGCTTGTAACTTGTTCCTTGTTCATTTAAAACACACACACACACACACACACACACACACACACACACACACACACACACACCCCTTGTGGTCCCTAATTACTCAGAAAAAGAAACTGGCACCCTGAGGAGGTGAGCTGGTTACAACTATGAGATGAAATGAATCATACAAAGGAAAAAAATCTTGGGATTTGAGAGACAGCTCAGGACTTAAGAGCCCTTGCTGCTCTTGCAGAGAACCTCAGTTCAGCTTCCAGCACCCTCTCTAGCTGGCTCACAAGCTCCTGTAATCCAGCTCCAAGGGAGACAATGCCTTCTCTGGACCCCCCTGACAATTGCACTGATGTATATACGTCCCCATAAAGACACCTGTACATAAATATAATTTAAAAAAATTAAAGAATAAAAAATTCAGTTTCTAAGACAGAACACATATTCATGTGTGTATGCACAGTGCTCGTGTACCTGTGCATGTAAGTGTAGAGTCCAGAAGTCCACACTGGGGTGTCCTTCAGTACAGTGCTCACCTTGTGTTTCCAGACGGTCTCTCGCTGGCCTGGAGCTTGCTGAGTGGGCTAGGCTGGCTGCCAGTGAGTCAGCCCTAGGGATTACTTTGTTTCAGTCTCTGCAACCCTGAGGTTACAGGCACACAAGAACCTGGTGTGCTGGTGCTGGGCATAAACTCAGACCCTCCCTTTTACACAGCAGGCACAGCGCCCACCTTGTTTACACACTAAGCATGTCTCTCCAGTCTCCGCAACCTAGTTTTCTGATTCAGAAATGTTATTTGCACTTCTTTTACCCACAACCAAATGCCTGCAGGAGACCCTCATGCTGCACTGAAGCGCAGGGCAAAGGTCTGGGGTCTCCTCCCTACAAGCACAAGGCAAG
>CM052714.1:11419722-11475727 GCA_028551405.1 Uromys caudimaculatus | reverse complement strand
TTTCTTTCTTTCTTTCTTTCTTTCTTTCTTTCTTTCTTTCTTTCTTTCTTTCTTTCTTTCTTTTTCTTTTTGGTTTTTCGAGACAGGGTTTCTCTGTGTAGCCCTGCCTGTCCTGAAACTCACTCTGTAGACCAGGCTGGCCTCAAACTCAGAAATCGCCTGCCTCTGCCTTCCTTTCTTTTCTTCTCCTCTCCCCTCTCCTGCTCTTCTTTCTTTTTTTAATCCACAACTCCACTCCTGCTTTCTTGTTCTGCTAACAAGAGAAAAATATCCCCTCTCAATTCTTAGGGGAAATCCGAAGGCAGTTATTCCCATCAAATTTTGAGGAAGTCGTCCTGACGTCTTCCCTGATACTATCAGATTCTCAGAAAGCAACTGACCTGCAGAAGACATTAAATCGCCTCATCTGGATGGGGGTGTGAGGAGTGGGGAGGAGCTCCAGCTCATGGGCAGCAAAACAGGCTCAGCCCTCTTCTACACACAAGATTGGAAACACACACGTGAGGAAAGGGGCTTCTCCAGCCCCCCTGGAGGAACCTGGGCGCTGGAGGACCACACTTCGCATACTCCAGCTTGGACAGGCCAAGGTGAAGTTCCCAGGAGTCTTTCCTGGATGGATTGCTTCCTCTTCTGTGGGAGGAAACACTTAGAGCTTTTTCACTGAAGGAAAGCCTTTTCTTTAAAAATGGCAAGCTTAAATTTCACTGCTATTTTGGTTAACTTATTCTACACAGTGCCCCTCAGTGCTGTTCACAGGACTCGGAAAGGAGAAGTGGAGATTAGAGACCTGCACAGGTACACTAAGCAATGGGTGGAGCCTGGATAAGAACTCTAACACTAGGCCCTGAGCAAACCTTGGGTTCAAACTCCTCAGCCAGTCCCACAATACCCAGAGGAAGCTCTACTCCCAGGTGCTCTAACACACCCAGGATCACAGGACCACAGGATCCCAGGAGCTTGGTCACACCAGGATCTCGAGGTCACAGAGGTTGCTTGACTCCCAGGAGCTCTGTCACACACAGGATCTCAGGAACACAGGATCCTAGAATCACAGAATTCCAGAGACAGCTGGTCTCTCAAGAGTTCTGACACAATCAGGATCACAGGAAGGACAGGCTCCAGTCAGATAAAGGAGGGCAGGTAGCACTAGAGATAACCAGATGGCAGGAGGCAGGCACAAGAACATAAGCAACAGAAACCAAGGTTACCCAGCATCAACAGAACCCAATTCTCCCACCATAGCAAGTCCTGGAGACACCATCACACTGGAAAAGCGAGATTCAGATCTAAAATCACTTCTCATGATGATGACTTTTAAAAGGTCATAAATAACTCCCTTAAGGAAATATAGGAGAACACAGGTAAACAGCTAGAAGCCCTTAAAGAGGAAACACAAAAATCCCTTAAAGAATTACAGGAAAACACAACCAAACAGGTGAAGGAATTGAACAAAACCATCCAGGATCTAAAAATGAAAACAGAAACAATAAAGAAATCACAAAGAGAGACAACCCATGGGATTGAAAACCTAGGAAAGAGATCAGGAGTCATAGATGCAAGTATCACCAACAGAATAAAAGAGATAGAAGAGAGAATCTCAGGTGCAGAAGATACCATAGAAGACATTGACACAACAGTCAAAGAAAATGCAAAATGCAAAATGCTCCTAACACAAAACATCCAGGAAATCCAGGACACAATGAGAAGAAGAAACCTAAGGATAATAGGTATAGAAGAGAGGAAAGAATCCCAACTTAAAGGGCCAGTAAATATCTTCAACAAAATTATAGAAGAAAACTTTCCTAACCTAAAGAAAGAGATGCCCATGAACATACAAGAAGCCTACAGAACTCCAAATAGAGTGGACCAGAAAAGAAATTCCTCCCGTCACATAATAATCAAGACACCAAATACATTAAACAAAGGAAAAATATTAAAAGCAGTAAGGGGAAAAGGTCAAGTAACATATAAAGGCAGACCTATCAGAATTACACCAGACTTCTCACCAGAGACTATGAAATCTAGAGGATCCTGGGCAGATGTCATACAGACCCTAAGAGAACGAAAATGCCAGCCCAGGCTACTATATCCAGTAAAACTCTCAATTACCATAGATGGAGAAACCAAGATATTCCATGACAAAACCAAATTTACACAATATCTTTCCACAAATCCAGCCCTACAAAGGATAATAGATCGAAAACACTGACACAAGAAGGGAAACTACATCCTAGAAAAAGCAAGAAACTAATTTTCTTTCAACAAACCCAAAAGAAGATAGCCACACAAACATAAAAATAGCATCTAAAATAACAGGAAGCAACAATCACTTTTCCTTAATATCTCTTAACATCAATGGACTCAATTCCCCAATAAAAAGCCATAGACTAAGAGACTGGATATGTAAACAGGACCCAGCATTTTGCTGCATACAGGAAACGCACCTCAGGGACAAAGACAAACACTACCTCAGAGTAAAAGGTTGGAAAACAATTTTCCAAGCAAATGGTCTCAAACAAGCTGGAGTAGCCATTCTAATATCGAATAAAATCAATTTTCAACCAAAAGTTATCAAAAAGGATAAGGAAGGACACTTCGAGCTGGTCAAATAGAAATATTTAAGGGGTAACTTCAGCAAGTGTTATAGGTATCTGATGAATCTCAGTGTAATGGCCTTGGGAAACACAAAGGAATGTTGCTCTTTGCTCAGAGTGAAGCTAACATATCTTCAAGAGAGCACACTGGAGGTATTTGAATTTTATGATCACTTTAGGGAGGTGAGTCCTGTATATTTTAGAGGACTAATATTTATTTTCTCTGATTTTAGTCAGGAGTTGTCAACTTATTTCTAGTTGAGTGTGACAGTAGTAAGGTTTTCAAAACCTACTGAAAACAAGTAACATTAAATGTGTGATTTATGAGATTAGGTTTTGTGCTATTTTGACTGTAGTCAACTTTCCTTTGTCATTTCAAAGGAGAAAAAATGAATGGCCTATAAAACTGTAAGAGCTGATCTGTCAGAAATAATTTCCAACTGCATAATGTTTTTACAAAGTGATTTAATTTATTTTAATCATATTTATACTGTGAAAGTATAAGATGATGATAATATTGGCTTCTAAAGTTTTAGCCTAGAAAGTAGCATTTTAATTATTATAGAAATGTCTACAAGTAAATTCATAATTTATTACTTCTGTACTTAATTTTGACATGTTTCTCATAATTCACCATTGTATATAATACTGTGATAGATATCCCACAGTACATACATATTTCTGTCAACATAAATTCCTAGAAATAAGAACACTAGATAAAATTTTATGCACAATTTTTAAAAAAAGATAAAATAGATAAGCTTACCAACCTTATTCATAACTTCAACTCTTCCCATTGATGCTCTATACTCACAAAGACAACTGAGAGTTTACCAACCTTTGTCTAGAAAGTATCAATCAGTGAAAAGTTATCAGTTTGTCAACAGGAATGTAATTACCACTAGAATGCATTAAGCAAAAAAAATTAAGTATTTTATGTTTAACAGATTATATTCAAATCTCAGACAACTAGATGAAGAAAAAAAACCTTTCACAATAAGCTGAGATCTAGTTCAAAGATCACTGACAGGTTTTTTGTGGTTGCTCTGGTTTTTTTTTGTTTTCGTTTTTGTTTTGTTTTTGCTAAATCTAATGGATAGTTTTCACCTGAACTCAATAAAGCTACTCTTCGAAGAAAAAAAAAAAAAAACAGAATTAAAGATTTAGAAACCTGTTGCACTTTATGAAAAGATAAAGAAAAATGCATCCTACTGACGTGGTCTATACTAATGTTCTTAGGCTCTGTAGGAAGACTGAGCAAGTCTCCCAGCTGCCTGTGCATATCAACATGCTTGTCTGTCTGTCATTAATGTTTGTATTTTGTTGGAGATTCTGTGCGTTCAGAAGATAAAACTGTTAAATTATCAAAAAAAAAAAAAAAAAGAACACTAACACTCTGGAAGCCCGCGCCCTCCGTCCATAGCTACGTGAGGCACTTGTAACCACACTCTGCTTATTTATACCAGCTCTAATTTATCACCCAGGGACAAAATACCACAGATGTCAGAGCTGATCTTGCCACTTCCTCATTAGACACTCTGTCCCGGTGATGAAGATTGGACCATGAAGTTTGAGTGTTCTCCCGAAGCTTATGACTTCCAGAGCCAGGACCACCCAAACCACCACCCCTCACTCACCATAGAGAATGGCCCTCAAAGTGTGAACATAAATAGCTTAAAGCCTTGATCCCAGCCTAGCATCAAGCCAAGGAGGTCCCTCTGTACCTAGATACTCATGTACCTAGGCACTTGGATCTTCAGGTGCCCAGGCACTCAGGCCATGCATGTGGACATCTGGACAGTCAACCTCCGCCTCCACACCTATGTTGACTTATGTTATGGGCCTTGGGTGCTCACTGGACAAGTAGCCAGCCCTCCAGAAGAAATCTAGAGGAATGCTTGGCATACGTGGCTAACATGTTTGGGCAGGGAATTCTAGGTTTCAGAGTACCCTAAGCATGAGCTAGAAGAAGGGCTATGTTCTCAGGCCTGCAGCTATCTCTCTGTATGGATAGTCCACCAAAACAAGGCCAGTGTAGATCCACCAAGACCGAGGCCTTCCCTTTCAGCTGAAGGCCTCCCTGCCAGGTTCACATCTCCTGGCCCAGACTCATCTGCTACCTGATGCCCAGTGCGGGAAAGCCAACTGCTGCTTCCAGCATCCACCTGTGCTTCCTTCTCCCACGGGCCCCGTTACCACAGTCAAACGTCCATAATGCCTCTCCCAACATGGATGCATAGCCGTTGCTGGACGGCAAGCCTTCCAGAGCAGGCAGAAGTCCTTAGTACAGGAAAACACCCCAAACGAGCTAGAACTTCATCAAGGAACCACCCAAGAGGGTGATTTTACTTCATTCAGATTCTAGAAAAAAAAAGAATGAGAGTTCTTGTCACTGATTTCTGAGATAAGAAGACAGTGTGCATCTAGATGGTCACCTTTGGGGTGGGCTGTGGATGGAGCTCAGTGATGTGTGTATGTACGCATGTGCACATATGGGTGTGCACATGCGCACTTGTGTGTGGAGGCCAGAGGTCAGCCTTGGGAATTGTCGTCTACCTTTCTCCACTTTAGTTTTTGAGCCATGGCCTTCATTGAACCTGGAGCTCACTGATTTAGCTAGGCTGGATGGCCAGGGAGCCCCAGGGGTCCTTCTGTCTCTACACCCCCAATGCTGGGATTACAGGTGTGTCCACTGCACCGGGCTTGGACATGCGTGCTGGCAATCCAGCTTTTCGGGGAAAGCACTTTGCCCATCTCCTCAGATTTCTCAGTGCCATGAGTTCATCTGGCACCATCCACTTTCTTTTCTGGACTCTGACCACACAAGATGTAGATGACAGGCACACTCCTTCCCTCAGGACTTACCCTGGGTGGGAATGGGCAAGAGCATACCCAGCTCCACGTGTACACCATGATACAGTGTATCCTGACATGTGGTCCATGGACGGAACCAGCATCAGACAGAGCACAGAGTGACTGCTCTAACTGGGAGCCTGGGATCAGGGATGCGCTCCTGGGCCTCAGATGTCAAGTAGGAGCACACACTGGAGGTTGGAGGTTGTGACAGAAGACAGGGCTCCTTAAAAAGTGGTTGGATTGGCCAGGAGTATTGCTCTGGTCAACAGCTGTGTCAGTGGTTGATCTCCTGACTTCTGCGCTATACTATAGTTCTGTGAAATTCTGAAGGAGAGGTGGGCATGGATTTTTTTAAAAATTTAAAAGGAGAAGATTATGGAATATTTTAATAACCAAGAATGAGAGATTGGGGGGGGGACTGAAAACTTGCTATTTGCAGCAACACGGATGGATCTGGAAAACATTATATCCACTGAAATAAGCTCGACGCAGAAAGGGACCAAAACTGCATGATCTCACTCATGTGGAATCTAAAAATGCTGACCTCAGAGAGGCAGAGAACAGCAGTTGCCAGGAGATGTGGAGGAAGGGGGCAGGCCACGGGAAGGCTGGTTCACAGTTCAAGGTCACAGTCAGTAGCAGCAGTGGTTCTAGTGTCCTAGACCATGGTAGGAACATTCCAGCTACACGCTTAAAGAGACAGAAAACCAAAGTCCCTGCATGGATCAAAACATCACATGGTACCTCATAAAGGTGTATAATTTTTATGTGTCAATTAAAAATTTAAAATAAAAGGCTCGTGGAAGTGGGTCAGTTCTTTTTCCTTAGGGCCTCCCTATATGACTAGAGAGCAAGGTTGAGTTAATAAATTTCTGTTCCTTTTTACTCTCCTAATCATGTATGTGTGTGGGTGTGCATGTGCGTGTGTGCATGTATGTGTGTGCTCATGTGTATGTATGCTCACGTATGTGAACAGAAGACAGAGAACACGCTCTGCTGTTGGTCATGTCCCTCCACTTTGTCTCAGCCTGTGTTCCACTCTGGTTATGGCAGGTCACCTGGCTCTGCCTCCCATCTCACAGGGAGAGCTTTGGAATTACAGATGTGTACTACAAAGCTGGCCGCATGTAAGTGGGTTCTGGGTATCCAAACTCTGGTCCTTGTGTGACAAGTGCTTTACCTACCAAGCCATCTCCACAGCCCCCAGCTTCTGTCCCTAATAAGTTAATAATATAATAAGACTGTTAATAGCCTGGGTGAGAAAAACAAAGGAGCGGTGCCCCTGAGATCCCAAGGAAGAGCAGTCAGGAGTGTCTCATTCCAGAATCTACCACAGATACTAAGCAAGCGTGATGGTAAATCGAGATATTTCAGGCATGCAGGAACTCAGCCTTTTTATGGAAGTTCCTAAGGAGGTAGTCATCTAAACTAGAGGGCCAAGGCAAGCATACTCTCCGAGGAGAGCTGGGTGGGGAACTTCCAGAACGGAACAGTCATCCAAGACCAACCTGGAGGAGGGAAGGAAGGATTCCCACAAGGGGTGGGCTCAATGGAGTCTGGAGGCAGAACAAGGCTTCCAACTCCATTGTTAGGTTAGACGGATGGGAAAGCAGCCCCAGAGAACCAGACTCCTTCAAATCAGGGAGACCGGACTACGCCCTGACGGTACAGGCTGTGTAAGGAGGTACTGTGACCACACTTCACGTTGGAGGGAAGAGAAGGAAGGGAGGCTCAGATAGCTCACCTCTCAGGTACCACAAATTAAATAAGATCAGGACTTGGGTGGGCCAGAACCAATGCATGCATGTGATTTAGAGAGGGGATGACCGGTACTCAAAGGAACACGTAAGGAGTTGGAGAGGGGAGCTGAGGAGATGGCTCAGATGCTCCATGAAAGCACGAAGAGCTGAATCAGAACCCACAGCGTCCGTGCCAGGAGCCAGGCATGGCTGCATTGCCTGTAACCCAGGGGTTCTCAACCTGTGGGTCGTACCCGAATTCCCTCTGGAGGTCAAATGACCCATGCACAGGGTCATCTAAGACCCTCAGAAAACGGGTATTCATACTATGATTTATAGCAGTAGCAGAATTCTGAAGTAGCAATGAGATAACTTTATGGCTGGGGGTCACCAACCATAAAGGAACATGGACTAAAGGGTTTTAGCATTAGGAAGACTGAGAACCACCGCTGTAACCCGGGCACTGTGAGGCAGGGAGATAGGTGGGCTCTGAGGGCTCACTGGCCTGCCATGCACAAGCTTCCAGGTCAGTGACAAGCCCTGTCTTAGGGTGACAAGGCTGTGCACAGGTGTGCTCCTACGGCTTCTGCATGCTCACACACGTGCACATGGATGTCGAACAGTGGAAAACATGACAGATTTCTCTGGATTTTTCTTCTCACTGAATGAAAATACTTAGGCTCCCTTGTTTAAAACCTTTTGAAATCCTTACACGTTAACGTACAATCTTTCTGCATTGCTCTATTTCAGAAGCTAAGGCAATGTCTGCCCAACCCACATCAACTCTTTCTCAGACCCACAACCATTCAGAGACTCAGCAATTTGCAAATCCAATCATCGTGTCTCTAGCTTGACTCCTGCTCACCTGGTCTCTTCAAGTTAATCCTAATGTCAGCTTTTCCCTTCCTTTGTGAGTGTTTGGTTCTAATCACCAGGCCCAAGGAAAATGCCTGGGTTGTCTGATCTCACTTGAAGCTTTCAGAACTGTGAATGGCAGCATCTCCCTGTAGGTTTGGAGTTTTCAACATTTATGGAGGGAAATGGGGGTTGGCAGGAACAGGATTACCAGGATCAGAAGGAAATAGCTTCGTTTGGAAAATTCCGTGCCTCAAGGATGTTTCCAGTGCCTAACTGTCCTCCACACTCCACTTTGTCTACCCACTCACCCCCCACTCTTCTTCACTGAGCACCAGCCCTGTGACATGCTCCTCAGGGACAGAGAGCCACTTACCAGCCTTGATCTGTTGACCGTTCCATAAGAGCTCTCAGCAGAACTGGTCCAGGTCTTCACAGTGGTCCCGTGCCCCTTCATGAATCTCCTTATCGACCCACCTTCTCTGAGAGTTCTCCTCACCTTACAGTTCTGAATTTCTGAATTCTCAGTGTAATCTCATATTTGAAACCTATGAGTCTTACGATTGAAAATAATAAAAACCACTGCTGGGCCGTTTGAAAATCAAGAACCGGGGCCCAGAAAGATGCCTGAGCAGGTAACGGTGGTTGGAGTGAAAGCCTGGTAAGTTGAGCTCAGTCCCCAGAAAGAGGGAAGGAGGGAGCTGAGTCCCCACAGACATCCTCTGACTGGCACATATGCACCGTGGCATGTGAGCCCGATAATTAAATAACATTTTTAAATTTGAAGAATGGAAATGACTGAAGGGTCTTCCATTCTCTGCTGTGAGCCAAGAGGGGGTCAGGTTGGGAAGACTGATAAGAAAAAACTGTCATTGCCAATTTGCAGCCTGGCCACTGGCTTTACCCACTCATGGTTCGGCATTGTAAAAATCAAGTCTTTATTTATGAGAAGGTGCCCACTCTGGTATTGCTCATCATCTCCCCCACTACTGTGTGTGTGTGTGTGTGTGTGTGTGTGTGTGTGTGTACTTCAATTAGAGGTCATCTATTATTTCTATAAGTATAGGTGGTGGTCAGTTATGTATAAGAGAAAATAACCCCTCACACATGGAAGAAAGAGGTGATTGATATTCTAACCAACATTGAGTTCCTCTGCAGAAGTAACCAGAGAGAGGGCCAGGATGGTTCAGTGGGTAAGAGCATTTGTTACCAAGTCTGAGGACCTGAGTTCAAATCCACAAGCTGAGAATAGCAACAGGTGTGCCTGTGACCCTAGTGCTCTTGGGGGAAGAAGAAACAGGAAGATGGCTGGAGCTTACTAGCTGCCGACTGGGTTCCAAGCTCAGTGAAAGAGCCTGTGAGGGAATGAGGCAGAGAACGAGAGAGGAAGCCTGGTGTATTCCTCCAGCCTCTGTGTACCCATGTGCACACCCCCTCCCACATATACACACGCAGAGGAATAATCAATGAGAAGGCCCAATTATTGCCCTGTCTTTGATGGAAGGGGTTACCTGGGTTAGCAGCTGAGGCTTACCCTAGCCAGGAATTTCCCTTACAGAAAACAAGGTCACGATGCATTTTAGAAGCCAGCCTGCTGCTTTGACAGACTACCTGGGGTCATTGTTCATTTGTTTACTGCCTATGCAACAACACTTCCCAGAAAACCCACAGGGACTCACTTAAATCTCTTCTGAAGGCCATGGGTCCTGCACTTCAAAATTCAGTTTTCTTTACAGTGACAGGCCAAAACAATCTTATTTTAATTTTCCTAAATAAGTGGAGGTGTATCTCGTCTTCCTACGCAGTCTGGGACTCTGGCCCCCTCACCTTTGCGTATTTCCTTGGATGGCTTTGCTAGTGAACTTTGGAAGGAATGAGCCTGAGAATTTCTCCCACAAACCATGGAGCTTTCCCATGGAAAGCCAGTCCCTACAGAAGTGTATTTGGCTCCTGTATCCGAAAAGTATTTTTGCTTGTCTCTGAGGGAGTGAATGCACATCCAGGGCCCTGGGACCCACAGCTGCTGCAAGGAAGCCACAGCACATTTCACAAAGCATCCTTCCTGCCCACGGTCCCCTGAGGAAGCAACTGTGAGATGCTGTTTCTTTTCCCAGAAATAAGAGCCTGTGCCTGGCCAGGAAAGGCTGCCGGTTTTCTGCATTAGCGCACCAGGACTCAGCACCACCGTCCATCTCGCCAGGAACTATCAGCCTTCTAAGCAGACAATGAGTTCCTTTCAAACACGCAGCGTCTCTCTTCAGAGGAGCCCGGGCAACTCACGTCCAATCCAAAATTCTGCCAAAATAGTCTCATGTGTGGAGAAAATGTCTGTAGGTCTATAGCAGATCTTTAAAAAGAAAAAAAAATATGCTTTCCATTAGCACGTGTAATGTGTGGAAGAATCGCCACAGCATTGTCTTTCTGTAGAACAAATTTCTAAGAAATGCAGTTATATTGCTGATGGCTTGCCAACCACAGTTCCATGAAAAAGACTAGCCACACCCTCTCCAGCAAGCTTCTGATAGGTACAAAGGGCCGAGGGCTTGTTTTGATTTGCATTTTAACTAGTGACGTTGAGCCCCATTTGCATATTTCCTTGAGTGGACTACTCACTCAAGGCCTCTGAAGGCTTGGTCTTGGTCATCCATCTTTTTCTTGATGACTTGTGTGAATCCTTTTGTGCTAAGGGATTCCCTCTTTGCCAAGTTTAACACCTGTAAGAGTTTTACGTTACAGTGACCTGGCGTGTGTCTATGTCCTTTTAAACTGCGTAGGTCTAATGTGTCAGATTTTCTCCCATCGACATCTGGAATTTATACCATATTCAAAAAGGACTTCCATAATTTAGCAAGACCTATACAATTTACCTGTTGGGTTGGTAGCACCATTTTGGTTTAATGTTTATATGCAACGCTATCATTGATGTGAAATTTATTTTGGAATAACAGGTAACAGGCATTTCAGAATTTTTTTTTTCCAAATAACCAATTGTCTTCCAGCTCGCAAGCATCCATTATTTTGAAACTGGTAATTTTTACATGGCGGGTGGACTCCTGCACTACGCAGGAGCAGAGCTAGCCACAGTCTCTACCAGCCTGCTCCTCATGGCACCGTTTCCCACAATGCCAACATTGTACTGCTTTTAGCAGGGACAGTCAGACTCACAGTCCCTAATCTTAATCCTTAAAATTCTCCCATAGGTCTTACATACTTAATTTCCATTGATTAATTTCAGAATTGCTTATCCCAGCCAACGCGCGCGCGCACGTGTGTGTGTGTGTGTGTGTGTGTGTGTGTGTGTGTGTGTGTGTGCCTGTACACACATGAGCATGCACAGGCACACATGAATACATGCACAAGTGCCTGTGTGAATGTACACAAAGACCACAAGTTAATGGCGGGTGTCTTCCTCAGTCAGTTCCCACCTTATTTTTTAGACAGTCTCCCACTGAATATGGAACTCACAGTTCAGCTAAGCCAACTGGCTACTGAGCACCAGTGAGCCGCCTGCCTCTGCCTCCCAGCAAGTATGTGCCACTATGCCTGGACTTTTACATGGGTTCTAGGGGATCGAACTCAGATCCTTGGGCTTGCAGAGCAAGCCTTTTATCAACTGAGCACTTTGTAGCTGAGTTTCTAAGTTGTATTTACCACTCATTTCACAATCGTGTTTAGACCTTTTCCAAGCACAAAGAGCTCGTGTTTTCTGCTTGCCCAAGTTCCTTTCATAACCAGTTGTGCATTTTCTTGCTAATATCACCCTTGCTGTATCTGAACATTTAGGGACAGAGGGCCATCATGGCCTCTTGGCACAGAGCATGATATTCTTCCTCTTGTGCCAGTACGATTCCTTCTCACACCTGATCACTCTGGCTTAGCATTCAGAACAACATCCAGAAATAGTGTGGCATGCATTTCTCTTGACTGACTGAAAAGTTTTCTTGGCTTTGCAGATGCTGCTGTCCCCTGCTGTCGCTTGCTGCAGCCATGATCAACCCTACCGTGTTCTTTGACACCATGGCCAAGCCCTTGGCTGCATCTCCTTCAAGCTGTTTGCAGACAAAGTTCCAAAGACAGCAGCAGAAAGCTTCCATGCTCTGAGCTTGGGAGAGAAAGGGTTTGGATAGAAGGGCCACTCCTTTCACAGAATTGTTCCAGGATTCATGTGCCAGGGTGTGACGTCACATGCCATAATAGCACTGGCGTCTTATGAGGAGAAATTTGAGGATGAGAACTCCATCCTGAAGCATACAGGTCCTGGCGTCTTGTCCACGGCAAATGCTGGACCAAACACAGTTCCCAGGGGTTGTTGTTGTTGTTGTTGTTTTTAATCTTCATTGCCAAGATTGAGTGGCGGGAGGGCAAGCCTGTGGTCTCTGGGAAGGTGAGAGACAGCATGAGCATTGTGCAAGCTGTGGAGTCTTTTGGGTCCAGGAATGCAAGGCCAGAAAGAAGATCTCCATTTCTGACTGTGGACAAACTCTAATTCTTTTGACTTGTGATCATACCTACTAGACCATTTCTTTCCTCAGAAGAGCGCCCCACCCCCACTCCATCTGCTCACAATACTCTGTCATTTCTGCTCTCACTGAAGTTCTTGGAGTTCCATCTTTTCCACATTCCCCTCCAAGTCTAGCTGGGTTGCAGAGTTAAGTTTATGACTATGAATAAAACTAAATAAGAAAAACAAGGTTTTCTTTATTACATTCTTATGTATTGTGTGTGTTGGGTAGGTCTAGGTGTGTGCTCATGGTATAGCTTGTGTGTAGAGGACAATTTGAAGGAATCAGTTTCCTCCTTCCACTGTGTGTTTCCTGGGTATTGAGCTCAGGCTATAGGCTTAGTGACGACTGTCTTTACTAGCTGGGACAATTTGCCATCATTTTGCCTGACTGGAAGGGGGATGCCATTGAGGTTTGGTCTTTTGCTATGCTAAATACTGGTTGTTCCCAGAGAGGGCACATAGACCCAAGTGATGCTATGTAACCTTGCCCCAAGTTATCCCTGATTGGTGAATAAAGGTGCCAACAGCTAATAGCTGGGCAGAAGAGACATAGGCAGGGTTTAGGATTCCCATACTTGGAAGTCAGAGGAGGACCACGAGGTGGAGAGAAGAAGATGGAGAGAGAAGAGAGACACCATGGGTTAAGGAGTCAAGAAAACATGGCTCTGGCCAATCGGACTTTAGAGCTGCCCAGATGAAACATTGTAAGTAATAACTAGGGGTTATCAATAGGAAATAGATTTTAATAGGAGAGAGGGTAGATATCTGCCCAGCATTAGTGCTCATAAAGGTTTATTATAAATATAAAAGTCATGTATGTCTTTTATCTAGTGTAGTGGCTATTCTGATTGTCAACTTGACTATATCTGGAGTGAATTACAATCCAGAATTAGAAGGCTCACCTGTGATCTAGATCTTGAGTCTCGAAGACACAAGTTTCAGGTGTGGTGGTACGCACACCTCTAATCTGGGCCACACCTACTGCTGGAGATCTACATAAGGACATTGGAGGGAGGAAGATTCAATCTTCCTGGCCTGCGAGCCTTGTGGGACTAAGCGACTGCTAGATCCTCGGGTTGTCATTCACAGCTGCTGCTGACCATTGTTAGGGAGTTGGACTACAGACTGTAAGTCATTAACAAATTCCCTTACTATATAGAGACTACATATAAGTTCTGTGACTCTAGAGAACCCTGACTCATACATCTGGGAACTGAATAATTGAAGGCAGGATAGAAGCCCCTGACTGAGATTAAATATTTTCTACAATAGGATGCTTTTTTCATGACTAAAGAGCACTGGGTTTTGACTTTGAAACTGCCTTATTTGGATTTAAACACCAATTCTACCTTTGACTTGATATTTGACTTAGGGTAAACCCCATAGTATCTGTTAAATGAGAACACAGACACTGCCACAATGTAAAGGTGACTTTTGCTCAGAGAAACCCACCAAGGTCACAGACCTTATATAACCAAGGAATCAATGACCATGAAGACTTCAGTCCTAAATATGTATGCATGAAATGAGATAATAGTAAAATACACAAAGGAAAAAAAAACTCACTAAAGAATAGGAAGACTCAGAACTAAAAGGTGAAACAGAAATGCATAGGCATTACCAGAGTCTTTAGTGAGTTTAACAATTAATATAAAAGCTGGATAGAAAGTCATCAAAGATGTGGACAAGCACCACCAGACCCCACCGCTATCAGCAGGATCTCAATGTGACATAAAACTGTCCTCCCAACCACAGAGAACTCTCTTCCTCCGCAAACACCCATAGAATGTTCTCTAAAGTAGATTCTATCCCAAGCAACAACCTATAGAGTGAGTTACCTGCCCACAGTGGAAATAAACCAAAAATCAGCAACGGAGAGATTACAGAAAAAGCTTTACTCACTTGGACCTAGGCCAGACTTCATCAAAGTGGAAGAAAGGGCAGAAAGAAAACCAGTGAGACACAACTAAACGGGCGTGTAGTCAGGAGGAGATTTACAGGGCTAAGTGCAGTTATTAGGAAAAAGGAAAAGTCTCATTCCTCACGCACACAGAAAAGAGTCACCAAATAAATTCAGACCAAGAAGAAGGAAGCTACTAGCAAATATAAAAGATTAGAAACATGGAAGAGTGGGGACCAAGAGCTGAGACCTCTTTCTAGGTCAGCTGACTTTTTTTTTTTTTTTAGATCTATTTTAATTTATGCGTACATGTTAGGGAACGTGCACATGAGTGCAGGTACCCATGGAAGCCAGAAAAGGGAATCAGATCCCTTGGAGCTGGAGTTACAAGTTGTGAGCAGCCAGACCTGGTGCTGGGAATTGGACTTCAGTCGTCTGCAAGAGCAGCAAGTACTCTTAACTGCTGAGCTATCTCTCTGGCCAAATTTGACAAATTTCTCATAAGACTGATAGGGGGAGGCCATGGGCAGATCTACATGTGCGACAATGTTTTTTTTAAAAATCCAGGTAGAATTCAATGCCACCACTAACCACACAATATAAAAGTAGTAAATTTAATGACTTAAAACAAAAACAAAAAGACCAAACCTCTAGTTCCTTTTTTTTTTTTTTTTTTTTAACTTGCAATTCTTGATGGTTTCCTGGATAATTCTACTAGAGTTACAAAAGAGAGTTAATATCAATTATATACAATTTCACTCAGTAAACAGATATGGGCAGGATAGTGGCTAGTGCATTTTATAAAATGCCTTACTCTAATACTAAACCTGCACAGGGGCAAAGCAAAACAGAAAAGTACCCAGCAATATCCCTCAATGAGCATAGCTATAGACATGCTTAAAGAAACAGTTGCAAACCGACTTTTGAAAATGCAGAAAGAATTAGGCAATATGACAGGGTATGATTTATGTCAGGAATATAATACAGACTGAATGGTCAGTAACTGTTTGGACCACAGTGCTCATAGACCGAAGAATGAAAACCACATGATACATCAGCAATACAGAAGAGGTATCTCATTAAACCCTACATCTCCTAGTGATAAAACTGGCATAAAGATGGGGTAAAGGTGACCGTCATTGGTTTGAAAAGGAACATTTACAGCTGGTTTTGGGGCACATGACTGTCCCACATTCCAGCATTCAAGAGGCTGCAACAGGAGGCGTGTGAGTTTGAGGCTAGGACAAGATGCATAATGAGGTCTTGATACAAACAAAACAAAACAACCAACCAACCAATCAAACAAACAAAGCAGCCCTCTAAGACAGTCTACAAGTTCCTTATACTCCCAGATATACCTAACGGTGAAGAATTGGGTGCTGTTTCCTACGGTAGGAAACAAGGGGATGGAATTCACTCTCAGTGTCCAGCACACAGCTATACAGTGTGTGTGTGTGTGTGTGTGTGTGTGTGTGTGTGTGTGTGTGTGTGTTGGGGGGGCAAATAAATTTGAAAATAGTAAAAGTCCCCATCTTTCAATGACCTAGCTGTCTATGCAGGAGATCCCAAAGACCTTAAAAAAACAACATCAAACTATAATTAACCATTAAGTCCAGTAATATAAGACCAGCACTCAGTTATGTTTCTAAATTCTGAGAAGAAGCATATGATGCAAAAACTAAAAACTATGTGGTTGGTAAGATAGCTTAGTGAGTAAGGGGTTGGCTGCCAAGCCTGACTACTGAGTTCAGTCCTTCCTCAGCGACCCCATGGTGGGAAGAGGGAACCGACTCTTGTGAGTTGACTTCTGCATACCTGGGTACCCACATCCAAATAAATACATAATGTAAAGGAAAGCATGATGTTTGTGGAAGAGTTAGCTAAACATTAGTCAAGATAACCTAAAATGTCTATGGAAAAGCAAAAGATCTAGAATTTTGAAAGAAAAAGATAAAGTGGAAGAATTCATTTGCCAAATTCTGAGATCTGTTAATAGCTAGAGTATTCAAGCATGTGTGGGTTTGGTATTGGGATACAGCAAATGGAAAGAAAAACTTAAAATAGGTGGGAGGGAATGTGGGAGTATGCACAGATGCCAAGGGATGTTCTCTTAGATGATGGAAATTATCTGTATCTTGGGTCTACTGACCACAAAGTCCTGGCTGTAATACTGTGTTTTGGGACTACAAGATGTTATCCTTATGAGATACTGGGTAAAAGGTATCTCTGTTTGGTTTCTGTAACAGCAATTATAAATCTCCTAGTTTCATGTCTGTTGCTGTGATTAACGTACCCTGACAAAGCAACTTATGGGAAAAAGGAGTCTATTTTAGCTCACAAATCCAGATTATAGTTCAATGTGGCAAGAAAGTCAAAGCAGAAACTTCAAACTTCAAAATTTGGTCACATCAAATCCACAGTCAAGAGCAGAGAGAAATGAATGCATCAGTGTTTGCTTGCTTGCTTGCTTGTGCTCAACTCTACTCTTACACAGATCAGGAACCTCTGCCTAGGGAATGGTGCCACCCACAGTGGGCTGAGTCTTCCTACATCGATTTACTTAAGACAACCCCCATCAAGACATGCCCATAGGCCAACTCATTGAAGACAATCCCTCACTGAGCTTTTCTTTCCAGGTGACGCCAGGTTATATCAGGTTGACAATTAATGTTAACCATCAAAATAAATGTCCAAAGTAAAAACTCTAATAAGCTGTAATTACTATGATAGCCATAGAAAACACATCTGACAAAATACAATATCCATTCAGGATAAAACCTTTCACTAGACTATGCAGAAAAATGTTTTCTGGATTTGATGAAGAATAGCTGGGGATCACAACTAGCCTGGTAAGTAACCACCATCAGCTTAAAGCCAATACCATGCCCCTTACCTCTCTGTCCCAGCACAGTCTTGAGCAGGTCCATTGTCCAGGGGTGGGCAGGAAGATCCTTAAGTAATTTAGATGAGGAGACCCTACCCCAGCCTTCCTTGCCCTTCACAGTCAGGTAACAGATCTCAAAAAAGTGCTCACTCAATACAGATTGTTTCCATAACTACTCCTTCCCATATAGAAGACACTTGATGTCTCTGCTGGGCTAGCTCTCATTAGAAATTCTTAGAACTAGGGTAAAGGTTATTTTGGATCGTTGAGGAATGTCAAATATGAAAAATCAGTATGTATGATCAATTTAAAATCAAACTAAAAATAGGACATTTTCTTTTGCCTCATCTGAAGCTATTCTTTAAATAACAAATCCTATATTTATTATTGTTGTTGTTGTTGTTGTTGGTGGTGGTGGTGGTGGTGTGTGTGTGTGTGTGTGTGTGTGTGTGTGTGCAAGTGTGTGTGTGTAGAATCAAGTAGACAACTTTCAGGAGTTGGTCCTGCCCACATGGGTTCTAGGAGTCAAATTCACTCATCACAAGGTGACATCTCCCTGACTCCCTTTTTTTTAGGCTATAACTTGTATGTCAGTCTGTATCTTAGCTATTGTGAATGGTGTCCAAATAAACACAGGGCATGCAGGTGTTTCTTTGGTGTGATGGTTTAAGTTTTCCTCAGGACCCTCTGTGTTGTACAGGTCTTAGTAGTCATCTCTACTTAGAGCAGCTGAAACTCGTGCAGCAATGCATGTGCTTGAGAGCACGATCATTGGCCCAGGCCAGAAGGACTCCTATGTGGGTGTCGAAGCCCAGAGTAAGAGAGACATTCTGACCCTGAAGTAACCCATTGGGCAACAACCCTGTCACCAGCTGAGATGATAAGGAGTTGATATAGCACCACACCTTCTACAAGTTGTGTGTGAGCCTCGAGGAGCACCCCATGCTACTCACAGAGGCTCCCCTGGACCCCAAGGCCAACTGTAAAAGATGACCTGGTTCATGCTTGAGACTTTCAAAACCCCAGTCATGTACATAGCCATCCAGGCTGTATTGTCCCTGGATGTCTCCGGTTGTGCCCGCAGCATTGTGACAGGCTCTGGGAGCAGGGTCACCCACACTGTGCCCATCTAGGAGGGCTGTGCTCCCCCTATGCCATTCTGCCTCTGGACTTGACTGGTCAGGACCTGACAGGATACCTCATGAAGATCCTGAGTGCAGAACTGAATCCAGGGCTTCCCTGTGCACTGACTTGAGACCAGTTTAATGAAAGTTCAATAAGGGCACTGAAACCCAAGACCCTTTCCTTGCAGAGTAAGAAACTCTCCTGCACTTCCTATTTGAGCCTTCTGCAAAGGATTCGTCCTCACCAAAACCTACAGCAATGGTTGCTTGCAAAACATGTCTCTAATCCAGAGATGGGGCTCCCCAGACACTCTTGTTCTCTAGGAATACAAGCATGGAGTTACACTTCTACCTTGCTCTCTTTGTGGCCGCCCCTTGCCCCACCCCCACCAGGCTGCATCTGAATGCCAGGCCCCTTACTCAGGCCCCAGCTGCTCCCAGCCTCTGACTTTGATCCAGATGCAGTCATGCTTACGAAAATGGGAATTTTTTTTTGTTTTGAATTTGCAGGGAGAGACAAAGAGCTACTTCTCTTTGGAACAGACTCCCTCCCTGCTGACATTTGCATCTGCTTAGAGATACCAGGGCCAGAAATTTCACAACGAAGTAGAAAGGCCAGGGAAATTCCTCCCAGGGCTGTGAACTGGGCATAAATCCTGCTCTGATGGAAAAAACTGAATTACTCTCAGTCTCGATTCCTGCCAGCTCCCTCCAGCCAGCCACCAGCCATTCCTCATGTGAGGCTGCTTTCATTCAGGTCCTCTGTCCATATGCCAGACTACAGCAAAGACGTTAGGAATATGGAAACCGTCGCTGCACGTCTTCTCTCTGTCTCTCATCCATCACCCTTTCAGACATCTGCCCTAATTTCTGCTTGCCAACCTTGAGTTAATACGATGTGACGTTCTCAGGCCTGGAATGTAGTCTCTCAGAGCTGGTTCTGCTCCATATCCTCTGTATCATCCCCGACTGTGCCCCCATTCCCCTACAACATCCCCTCTAAGCTACTTACAGCTGGGGGGGGCAAGAAAAAGGAGGAAGCACAGAAGATACAGAGACACTGACCGGGCGAAAGAGATGAAGACAGATAGTTACACACACACACACAGAGAGAGAGAGAGAGAGAGAGAGAGAGAGAGACAGAGACAGAGACAGAGACAGAGACAGAGACAGAGACAGAGACAGACACAGGGAATATACAGCACAGAGAATCCCAGTCTCAACTGATAATTGGGTGAGATGGAAGAGAAAGGAGTGGGGTTGGACAGAGGGAGTGGAGAACAGTGGTCATCTCCCCATCTCCAGGGTCACTCTCCTTCTTCATCCTCTTTCATTTTCTTCAGAGCAAACCTTTGCAATTGGTACCCTGAAACAGTCAGGTCCCTTGCTGGGCTCCAGCCAACTGTGGAACCGTTGGTCTTGGGACTCCAAGCCCAGCAGGTCTTCACTAAGATCAGACTCCCCCCTCCCCCCCGGCCACTCCTGGGTCTAATTCTGAGTTCTGCTTCTCAGGATCTAGAGTTCCCTTCATAGCCTATGGCTCCCACACTAGTTCCATGGGAGCCAAGACCCTATTGCCCTTGTTCTTCCTGGGTTTTTCTCTGCCCCCAAATTGCCTAAAGTGTGTCACCATCAGGAGTATATATAATGACTTTCTTGACATGGCGTTTGTGATTTACAGTTTGAGAGAGTGTGTGTGTATCTATGTGAGAGAGGCACACAGAGTGTGTCGTGTGTGTGTGTGTGTGTGTGAGTGAGTGAGAGAGAGAGAGAGAGAGAGAGAGAGAGAGAGAGAGAGAGAAAGAGAGAGACAGAGAGAGACAGAGAGAGAGACAGAGACAGAGAGAGTATGTGTGTGCCCGTGTGCCCAGGTCCATGTGTGGAGGTCAGAGGGCAACCACGGGTGTTGGTCTTCACCTTCTGCCTTGTTTGAGACACGGTCCTCTTGTCATCGTCACACTGTATACATCAAGCTGGCCCTCACGCTTTCAGGAATTCCCCTGTCTTTACCTCCCTGTTCCCTGGAGGCTCTGTGGGATTTCAGATGCTCACACCATTTTGTTCAACTTTCTTGTGAGTTTTGAGGATTCAAACTCATTCCCCCCCCACACACACTAATTGCTGAGCCATCTCCCTAGACCAATTTAATTGTTTGTTTGTTTGTTTTTTAACATTCTCTCAATACATATTTAGCAGGAATAATTACAGTTTCCAACAATGTCTGCAGGGATGTCATCCCAGGACTCCCAAGGGTCCCAAACCTTGCACTGTGTACTGTGACCTGCTCTTTGCCTAGAACTACATGGATCTTTTCACATCCCTGAAATTGTCTGTAGTCACCATTTGTAATATCTCATGCCACATAAACTATGTCCACAGTTATTTTACTCCAGTGTTTATGGAACAATGGTGAGGAAAAGTCTACCTGTGAAGTACAGATGCAAATTTTCTTAGACTATTTTACATCTGGGACCAGTTGCATCAATGGGTGTGAACAAGCTCTGCTGTGCTGAGGGAGGACAGAGAACAGAATTAAGCATGCGCGATACACCCAAATCTGTCCCTCTATGCCTTCTTGTTATGGAGCGGACAATAGAAAGACCCCCTGAATATGTTTTCTGTTTGCCTTAATGCCTACACACAGTCCTGCTAGGATATGACAATCTGCCCCACAGCCTCGGACTACTATATCAACCATGTTGGTGCCATGTGATCCTTGTCTGGCTGTGGTGATGAGCAAGCTATAGTCTCCCAAGTTTCCCAGGCTCTGACAACCAGGGCATTCAGTGTGTGGAAGGATTAGTCTCTTCCTTGGGCAGGAGAAACTGGGAAAGGGGAATGAGAAAAGAAGAGAGGGAGGGAACATCTCCCTGGGTATTAGTAGCTGTGACAAAGCATCTGCCAGAGCTTAAGGAAGAAAGAGTCTACTTTGACTCACAGTTTGGGGTATGGTCCATTGTGGTGGGGGACAGATGGCACAGGAGCTTGAGGCAGCTGACAGGATCTTCCTACAGCTGATAATCAAGACAACCCACAGAGGAACCCACAGGCTGATCTGGTCTGGATAATTCCTCAAGAAGATTCTTCTCCGGAAATTCCAGGTTGTGTCAGTTGGCAGTTAAAACTAGCCAACACACACACACACACACACACACACACACACACACACACACACACACACACACACACACACACAGGGTTTAAGCTCTGATGTCTTGATATATGTATAAAAATTTGTGGTGATTAAATCAAGCCGAGTGACACAACCACTACCTCGCCTCCCTGGCATTTCTGACATGAGACACTTGAGGTTCTTTTGAAGTGCACAGCATGTTTGTTGTTTTGTAGACATCAAAATCTGTTCCTCTTACCAACATGGCACTCTTGGCTCAGCTGAACCCCATTTCCTCCCTGCTTGACCCCCTGACCCCTGGATACTTCTACAGCAGTAACACTGGAGATCATGTGACATTTGTCATCTCTGTCTGTCACATTTCAAGGAGCACGAAGTTCTCCAACTTCACGAATACTGTCATAAATAAATAAAACATTGCATTCTTCTAAAGGATTCCATTTCATCTCTGCATACCACACTGTCCATATCCACGCATAAACTGATACAAACTTAAGTTAGCCCCTTAAGCTGGAGCGCACAGTCTCTTCCAATTCTGACTTCTGTTTCTCTGGATTCACCACCTAGAAGTGGGATTACTGGTCCACACAGCCGCTGTGTTTTAGTTTTTGAGTACTCTTTCTACAGTTTTCTATGGTGGCTGAGGCTGTCTATCCCCAACCCTGTTCCCCAATTCCTAGCCATGTCCCTCCTTGTCTTCCATGCGCAGGGCAGTTCTTCTCTGGGAGGACTCTAGAGTTGAGTTCCCCATTCCTATGGGAGGAAGTTCTACACCAGGAGAGGACATTTCACAGCCAATCTTGCTGAAGACCCTGTGGGATCTTTGAGAAGCTATAGCTTAGGCATTCTGCTTAGAAATACTTTTCAGAATTCCCAAAGAAACAGGACTAAGTACCCAAAGGTTCGGATACATCAGTGTTTGCTCACGTTGCCATAGTGATGTTCCCAACTCCTGGCATTTTCAGAATAAGTGAAACTTGTACCCAAATGGCATCTTAGGGACTTCTGGAGTCGTGCAATTGGGGAAAGCTGTGTTCGGGGCATTCTGTGGTTTGCAAGTGGCCTGGGAAGTGGAGCTCCCAGCTGCTGAGTGCTCTGTGCATAGCTCAGTGAGGCAGCTGACTTTCTGAGTTCTTGCTTCAAACTGCTCAGTCCTCAGCAGCAAAACATGGGCTCCCCGCAGTCAAGCAACTTCTGTCATTATACCAACAAAAACATCTCACTGGCAAGATTTCTGGGGACCTACTGAGTGGTGAAGCAGACGTGACATAGTCACAGAGTGAGACGTGCTCTCCGTGTGCTCACTGTTCTCTGGAGACCTTGGCAATTTCCTAGATTACACAGAGTGAGCTCCCAGTGAGCCTTGTGTGCTGCCCCAGGGTGATCCAAAGCTGTTGATATGTGCAAGCCAGCTTCTGAGAGTATAGACATCCTCCCCAGAGTCTCTCAAGGGCAAATTGAGCACCCAGCAAGGTGGGTGCTGAGGAGGTCCTACATTGTAACCCAGGTCTCAGACTCAGTGAGGTTCTTGGGAGGACCATACAGTTATGCAGTGATACTCTCTGGCCTTGCAGCTGGCCTGGGAGCAATAGGTACACGTAAGCGAATTTTCTGGGAGGGAATGCACACATCACACATTATTAAGAAGGTCCTAGGTCGGGGGCTGGAGAGATGGCTCAGTGGTTAAGAGCATCAACTGCTCTTCCAGAGGTCCTGAATTCAATTCCCAGCAACCACATGGTGGCTCACAACCATCTGTAATGGGATCTGATGCCCTCTTCTGATATGTCTGAAGAGAGCAATGGTGTACTTATATACATAAAATAAATAAATGAAACTTTAAAAAAAAAAAAAAAGAAGAAGGTACTAGGTCACGCATAAGAGCTTTATGGGAAGCCCTTATGAACCTAGTCAGACTGCTCAGAAACATCGTGTGTGTGTGTGTGTGTGTGTGTGTGTGTGTGTGTGTGTTTAGTCTGGCTGACCATCTCCTGTCTCCACCATCCTAATGCTGAGATTACAATTGCAAGCCACCATACCCTACTTTATATGTGGGTGCTGGAAAAATCCATCTCAGATTCTCATTCCTGCACAGTAAGCACTTCACCAGCTGAGCCATCTCCTGAGCCACCGAAACATTTGGTCTAAACCAGGATCCAGGTGCTCAGATTTGGTGGATGGCCATTCATTCTATGTTCCGTCTTGACATTTCATGGACACCACAGATCACACTCAGGGAGGTCTGTGAGATGCCATATTGCAGGCATACCACACACATGGGTCATGAAGCTAAGAAACCAGGGCTTTCAGGGACATACCCCAGGACAGAGGGCATCCAAGGCTTCTTCATACACATGCATTGCCCAATTAATCACACAGATGGTGGCCAGCCTGCTTAGGGAACTACCCAAGGACACTCAGGCCACATGGGAGTTCTGGTTCCATACTGTAAGATTCCGGATAATCAGTTCAGTGTGCTTCCATCTGGAAAATGAGGAAGGGAAGACTCACAAGGCACGCACGCACACGCCCTCATGAGGGTCAGTGAGAGAGCATGGGGAAGACTCTTCCACACAGAAGCACTTAAGGTCTGGGCTGACTTGAAAGTCTTGGGGCAGAAGGTGAGCAGGCAACTCCAGAGGTTCTGGTGTAGGTATGAGCTGTGACTAGTGAAGTGTACACGTGGTGTCTGTGCGAAGGCCAGCTTGCCGGAGTCTTTCTACCATGTAGGCTCTGGGATTTCAACTCAGATCATCAGACTTGGTGTGAAGATCCTTACCCACTGAGCCAACGCCTAGTCCTCGGTCTACCAGTTTAAAGGTCAGTCCCATCTAGAAACGCCAAGAATAATGTCTGCGCAACTCATAGCCCTGTCAGCTTGTAAAGCCATCACTTTTTGTGTTAGACAAAGCACACGGTTACAGAGCAGGAAGACTGGAAGATGCTTGTTTGTGTTCTGGTTCCAGAGCTGCTCTTGTAGACGGTGATGGCAGCCATTCTCTTCAGTGGTCACCGAGGTAGTGTGGTTGTCTTAGTCAGGGCTTCTGTTGCTGTGAAGAAACATCGTAGCCAAAACAGCAAGTTGGGTAGGTAGGGGCTTATTTTGCTTAATCTTCCACATTGCTGTTCATTACCAAAGGAAGTCAGGACAGGGCAGGATTCTGGAGGCAGGAGCTGATGCAGAGGCCATGGAGGGATGCTTCTTACTGGCTTGCTCCCCATGGCTTGCTCAGTCTGCTTTCTTATAGAATCCAGGACCACCAGCCCAGGGTTGGCACCACCCACAATTTTTACAGCCGGATCTTATAGAGGCATTTTCTCAATTAAGGTTCCTTCCTCTCTGATGACTCTCGTTTGTGTGTCAAGTTGACACAAGACCAGCCAGCACAGTGATCATAGACACTGAGTGTGGACATGGACATCAAGTGTGGGCACAGACACCGTGTGGGTAGCAGGAGTTTAAGGCAGCTGGCTACATTGCAGTCTCAGTCGGGAAGCAGAGGGGTGAATGCTGGTATCATCTTCTCTCTTTCCCATTCTTACATATACCCAAGGACTGAATTCCATCCCTAGGATTCCAGTCAATGGGATGGTGCCATCCACATTTAGAGTGGATCTCCCCACCCCAACCAACCTAACCTAGATACTGCCTGGCAGACATGCACAGAGGTTTGTCTCCCAGGTGATTCTAGATCCTGTTAATCTGACAGTCAATACTAACTATCACACCTTCTAGAACTTACCACTAAGCCCCATCTCCTAAAGGTGCCATGCTGGGGACTAGTCCCAAACCTAAGGGTCTGGAGAGCATTTCCTTATCCAAACTGGAACAAAGTCTCTGTGGTACTTTAGCTGATGAACTGTTAATCCGCTCTGAGCTCCCAGCGGGTGATCACGCTTGTTGCCACTCACCAGAGTTCTCTGGATTCGCGAATGAAAAGACACATATGCGTGGCATTATTTTTAATATGCCTTACTAGCTCGATGACTGGGCATTTCCCGTGGCTATCACACACTCCCCTCCGGTATTTCTGAATTAATACTTGCTAAATCTATATTTTATCTCTGCTACCCGAGACCCAGTTGGGGGAGTGGCCCCTGGAGCCACTTTCCCGGATTCTTACATGTCTGCGGGCTTTTGAGTTGGGTCTTTCTGCTTCCTGGTCATGGCTATCTCATCGTCCTCTTCCCTCCATCCCTTGTCCAGGAAATCTGAAAGTCCCGCTCTGTCTCCCTGCTCAGCCATTGGCCGTTGGCAACTTTACTTCCCAATCAGAGCCAACTGGGGGCAGGCTTCCTTTTGCCTACCTGCGGAACTTTGCCAATAGGTTTTTTTGGGTAACACAGTTAGCATGAGAACTCGAGCCGCTACAGTTCTTGAGTCTGCCAGCCTTCAGAATGGCAGCCCTCTGGTTCTCAGGCATTTGAACTTCGGGGAGGACTGAAAATCAGCTTCCCAGGGAGACAGGTCTTGGAACTTAATCAAGTCTCCGCCACCATGTGAGCCAAGCCCTTACGATAAATCTATATATATAAACATATACACCCTTGTGGGTCTGTGTCACTGGACAGCTAGGCTAAGATACAAGGCCATTGGATTTGCTTCGGGTTATTTCATGAGAGAATGTGGAGGAGAGGGAGGAGCCCCAGGTGCTGTGGATATGTCTTGTAGAGCAACAAGCAAATCCCAGGGCAAGAACAGAGCCCGAAACCTGAGTCAGGAAGGCTGCTGTACTGGACTACCTGTGATCATGGGTAGAAGCTTCTTGATGATAGTCCCCTACATAAGCAATCTGGTCAAAGCCCACGGAAAAAGTTTTGTGAGCCGGGTGTTCTGACTCCTTGGTAAGGTTTGACCAGAGCGTCATAGCAACAGGAATTTCCTGAACTGTAAATATCTTACCTACTTTCCCAGGAGTAAATAGAAACTGGTAAGATGGCTTCGTTTTTTTTTTTTTTTTTTTTTTTAAATAGTGCCTGTAAATTGAGTTTAATAGTTATTTAATAACTCTATTAGTTATTAATATGTCCCGGACAGGCCCCTAATAATCGAGTTAGAGTTCTTTGAAAATTTTAATCAGCTCTTGCACAATTACTGAGGAATTAGCCCTAATTTATTGTTCTATATACTAGACTGTCTACTTCCTAGCTGCTCTCCCCAAGTGCTCGCTGTTTGAGTCTTTCCCGGGTTACTTCTGCTCCAGCAGTCTGTCCTGGGGCGTATTTTGTTCGGGCACATGCTAGTGGTTCATCATGTTTAATGGACACCTCCTGTTCTCTCCATCTTCTTCTTCCTTCTCCTTCTCTCTCTCCTTGTGGTCCCTGCCTGCGACCCCTAGACCAGTACCTGAAACTCTGCCTACCTCTATACTCCCTAGTAATTGACTACAGCCACTTTTATTTAACCAGTAGCTTTAAATTGGGGAGCAATTTACATAGCACCACTTAGTGTACATGAAGATCTGCTCTTCTATAAGAAGATCTGCTAGTCAGAGCCCCACCCCGTGCCGTGTGTGTGTGTGTGTGTGTGTGTGTGTGTGTGTGTGTGTGAGTGTGTGCACGCACCGGGGTGCATGTGTTGACTGTGCTAAAGTGGATGACTTCCTCAATCTCTCTCCATCTTGTTTTCTGAGGCATGGCCTCTCAGCTGAACCTGGAGTTCACCAATCTGTCATGTTGAAGCTCCAAGCTCAGGTCTTCACTCCTGGGTGGCAAGTGTGTCATCTGCACACACACTTGCACACTGGGCCAGGGTTGGGGGCAGTGCGCCCGCAAGGAGAGAGGGGAGAGGCCCACAGTTCCCACTCAGTGGAAGCATTCATCCCTAGAAGCTGCTCCAGTGTGTGAGGTCAGCCTGAGAGATACTTTCATGGACATACTGGTTTGTTTTGACTTTTAGTTGTTCCACTGAAGCAAATCCTATTCTTTTCTGAAAAGGTTGGGTATCACTGTCACGGATGAAGATTTTACCTCGGGAAGCTGAAACTGTTTTCCAAAATGTTCAATAAGGAGCAGAGAATGAATCCAAATACAGACTCAGGAAAAGTCACTTCCTGCATCCTTGGCTTTGTCAGAGACAAAACAGTGAGCTGATACTAAACACTGCTCTGAATCTGGTTTCGATTATCCCTGCAGGAATACTTCACAAGCTCTCAGATGCCTGTGCCTCTATGTCAACCCCCCCCCCCCCAGGATTCCTCTACCCACCTCTCCAGTGAAATAAGAGGCACATCCCAGTAACTGGAAGCCTGAAGCCCCTTCCAGAGTTCAGCAGAGGCTAAGTATGAGTACAGAAATAGTCACCTTTAGAAGGAGCAGAAAGCTTTTTGAAGACATGTTAACACATTTATCTGTCTTGTCTGTCCGTTCATCCATCCGTCCATCCACCCACCCACCCTTCCATCTACCCATCCATCCATCCATCCATCCATCCATCCATCCATCCATCCATCCATCCATTTGTCTGCCTGCTTGTTTGCTGTGCAGGCCTGGGCAAATCCCAGACCTTGCACATGTCGGGCAAATCTACTGCTGAGCTTACAAGAGCATCCCTTCCCACACTTGGCTTCTGGCTCATAGATGCCACTCAATATTATTTCACTCCATGATGTCCTCGTGCACAGTCTTCAGGCGAGGACTCCCACTGAATGGCATCGCCAGCATCCTTTTCTTCTACATTGCAAATGTCCAGAACCCTTGCTAGCTCTTGTTTGCAGAACTTTATGGATGGCATTATACAGAGCCATAACAAAACACTAAAAATTCTTGTCTCTCTGGGTCTGGTGATGACGCATGTAATCCGGCACTTGAGAGGCAGAGGCAGGAAGATCTTGATTTCTAGGCCAGCCTGAGCCACTGAGTCAGACTCTGTCTGAAACCAACGGGTAGCATAGTAATAGCCACATGTACTTGAGATGATAATTAAAATAAATAAAATGACTTTCAGAATATATCAGTTTTTATAAATATGTTCTTGCAAGGTTGATGATACTCTTAAAGGCCTGACTATGATTGAGGTGCCTCCATTTTTTGATAGTCACAGTGGATATTTCCAGATTGTTTGTCTTCAACCTACCAGACCTCTCCTTTCTCATCTGCCCTCAAAAATGAACTTCCGTATAGTTCAAAGGTCAATTAAGGATCAGTGCAAGTCCAGTGACAGTTATTGATTTAAGACTTTGATTTCAAATTACCAGAAAGGAACTAGAACTCGGAGGTTTGTTTCTTTTAACACAGAATAACATTAGCTCCATTGAGCATCTTTGAGGAATTTCTTAGAGAATCAAAGATTCTTTACTCCTGTATCTGAAATGAGTGTGTTTAGCGGTTTTTTAAAAAAAGACTGCACTAGAAAGATTTATTTTAGTTTCTACTAAATCTTACTTTAAACAAAATACCTTTTATAACATTTGAATCAACAAATTAAAAGTGCTGAAAATGAAGTATGGGACTGTGAAGAGGGCTTGGCTAGTGAAGGTGCTCACCACCAACCCTGATAGCCTGAGTTTGATCTCACAACTCCAGATTACAGAACTTCCTCGCAGGGAAGTCAAGGGGCTAGGTCTTCCCACATCAATCAAAGTAAGCAAAACAACCCCCCCAGACACGTCCCTTGGCTAACCTGATCCTGGTGATACCTCACTGGGACTCTACACCGAGTCCCTAATAGCCGAAACCGCTCATCACAACTGTCATCAATGGTACTTGCGTTGTATGTGCGGAGTTCTCTGTTCTTATGAAAACAGTGATTTGAAATTAAGAAGCGAAGACTCTCAGCACACTCCCACCATCTCCCAGCAAGTCTCAGATTAGCCTCGCTTTGCATTCAGTGACATCAGAATAGTTGACTTCAGAAACTGACTTGCTGACTTGAATTTCCCAAAAAATTGTGAAATGAACTTTGACTAAGGTGAGGACAAACTTCCAACAGTTTCTGGAGAAGTCTTGAAGCCTGCATTTCAACAAAGCTGAATTCTCAGCATTGATGATCGTAAAATCAAAATACTGATCAACTCTAAAAAATGCTAAAGATTGTTTAGCATTTACACCCTGCAGGCTCAGACCTTCAGTCCTGATTCAATACTTTATGTAAAGAGAGACAAGCATACCCATCCCATAACTATGCAGGTTTGTTTTTCTTTCAGCAAAATGTTAAAATTATATGCCTACCAAAGAATTGATTTAAAATAAAAGTCTTTATGGTTTATTTTCCTTAAGTCTTTGATTTGTGCTCCTATTTCACATAGTCAACACTCAGCTGTATAAAAGTTTCTTGAGTAAAGAGTGGTGACAAAGAAGAAAGTTTTAAAAGCTGCAGTGTTTGAATACATGCAAACAGGGATGAGAGGCCAGCAGGGTCTCCCCTCCCTTTGATAATTAAATTCATACAGAATTGCAAAGCACTTATAATTGCCAAAACAACCTTTTAAAATAAGGTTGTTTGGGGACCTGGTTCCCCACTCTCCTGATTCTACCTTAGGAGACTCAGACAAGAAGATTAAGGGTTTGAAGCTAGCCTAGGCTATATAGAAGACCGTATCTCAACAAACAAAACTCATGTGGTACACTGAGATAATTACTATCGATTTCTAGAGTCACAAGAAGCCTAGCATAATCGAGACAGTATTATTTTGGTAACAGTATAGACCAGCAGTTCTTAATCGGTGTGTCACAATCCCTTTGGGATAGAACGACCCTTTCACAGGACTATATATCAGATATCCTAGTTATCATATATTTACATTATCATTCACAGCAGTAGCAAAATTACACTTATGAAATAGCAACGAAATAATTTTATGGTTGGGGTCACCACAGCATGAGGAATTCTATTAAAGGTTTGCGGCATTAGGAATAGGCCAAAGGGGTGTGTGTGTGTGTGTGTGTGTGTGTGTGTATACACTTGTTTGTGAGCATGTGTGCTTATTTGCTCTAAGGCCTGTATTACTTTTGACAACATAACTGAATGTTCACTAAGTTCCAAGTAATCAAATTTTTAAAAAAATCCCATAGTGTTTAAATAAGTTTATGAGTTTGTGTTGAACTAAATTAATAACTATCTTTAGCCACGTGTGACTTGCAGGCCATGGGGTTCACTCATGTAGTAGAGAGACTCGAAATATGCACATTCACTCTGTCTTGCCGAATGGCTATTGACTATGTTTCAGCGACATCTTGATGGAGAAATTCCAACTTTTTAGGTAGATGGTCCTACAGCAACGGTGTAGGCACACGAACACAGCTACCTGAGCTTGGGTTCCCTCGAGTGATGGAGCTTGTGCACGGTGGGCAGATTGATTTACAGTAAAAAGTCTGTACTTTAGGGAACAGTAAGAGTGTGCATGGGGGATGTGGGCAACATTCCACCAGTATACCAGGCTAGACCGCTGTGCTTTTTGAAGGAATTTCAAATTACCTTTAGGTCAACCCAATAAAGGAGAAGCAGAAAAATGATAAGCCATTTCAAAGGCTAAATTTATTCCAGAAAGCCCTGTGTCAGGACTTCGACCTGGACATGGAAATGGGATGCCAGAAAGCCCTGTGTCACATGCCAGCAAGTGGACATGGAAATAGTGTGCTTCTAGCACATGAAGACATAAAGAGCTTTGTGAGATGGCGCAAGTAGTCTTGGAGAACCTGATTAAGTGAGGCTAGGCCGTGACTTGCCAGCACACCACCAGAGCCTGAAGGCTCACTTACTGAACAGGCCCACGGAGTAACCCTTATCTAACCTGGAACGAAGCTGTGAGAAGCTAGCACACTCTTAGCTAGCTGCACCTTCGCAGGAAGGTCACTGTGTAGACTGGCTTCAGACTCCATCCACCCAGCACTAGGCCAAATTCATCAGCCAGTTCAAAAGGTAGGCACAGTTTGCTCACCTGGTGCTGAGGGAACTGGTCTGCCCAGAAAGTGTCTTGTGCCTCCAGGTCCTGTCTGCCTGACTCTAAACAGGGCAGCAATATGTCTGGCCTTGGCACTGTCCTCGTCTGAGGCTGGATAGCTCAGTTGGCAGTGAGGACCTGGGTTTTATCCCCATAGAAAGAACAAGACGCAACAGCTTGGAATCCCAGCTCTGGAGAGACAAACTCTAGCGTCTAAGCCAATGAAAGACCCTATCTCAACAAACAAAAACAGAAAATAAAGTAAATGCATTTGAGGAATTATAATCAAAGCTGTCCTCTAGCTTCCATGTTCACTAGCACACACAAGTGTGCCTGTACACCACTAAAGTGTCCCCCTCTGAAAGTCTCTCTCTCTCTCTCTGAAAGTGTCCCTTTCTAATAAAAGGTGACTTAGCTACTGCAGGCATGGTATCCAGCCTCCCACAGCCACAAAATATCCAAGCAGAGTGCCAGTCTTGGACTGCCAACCACGGGGATACATTCCTGAGTAGCTCATCTCTCATAATGTACCCACGATAGTAGGAATCAGTCCACAGTTAGAAAGCTTAAGGGGCCGCAACCATCTGGTCTGTGTCCTTAGGAAAGATCTGAGTTGTGCTGAAAGCCATCCCAGGAGGAGGGTTGTGTGACTGCAGACTGTGGAGCCATCTGAAACTCAGACAGTGGCATATTAGTCTTCAGAAAGGGGGAAGCGAGACATTCAGATACAGGCATCCTTTACTCCTACATGGGAACTGTAAAGTTGTTTAAAATAAAGAGTCTCCAAGGCCCTTATGTGAACAAACAAGCTCTGTAGTCCATAAATCACAAAGCCAGCTTTTTATTCCCCCTAGAGGAGGTGGGAAGAGGGAGGAAGAGCAAGGGAGGGAAGGAGTGAGGAGGGCCTGCCATAGGATGGGGCGGCCCAGCCGAAGTGTATGCCTGACTCATTTTATGGGGAGTAATGATCCCTTGGGCTTATGAGTGGCTTTCTTCTGAAGATCTAAAGGCCTTCTGTAGACCAGCAGCAGGTTTCTGTTCCCTACAACCAGAAAAACAAGATGGCATTGTGAAAGAACATCAAACACAGAGATCCTGCCAGAGAGAAAGCCCAAGCGCCCTCTCAGAGCCAGGCGTGGCACTTCCTCCATGACAGGGCCATGGGGAGATACTGAGGATAACAGGTCTCGCATGCAGCTCTAGGTTCCTCAGCGCTATAGGTCCCACAGGTCCTTCAGTGATGCTGACCCCACCTGGTCCCTTAAGGTGCAGATTTTACAGGCATTTCACTGTCCTAAAACCTTATGTGCTGTGACCGTTCACCCTCCACTCCGTCCTCCACCTCCCCGGCCACCAGATCTTTCTATTGTCTGTCTTTTGCCTCTTTGGGAACAGCTTGTAGCTGGAACTGTGACACAGGGACTTTCAAAATAGCTTCTTTCATTAGCTACCTGCTCTTCCACATCTTCTGGCTTCCTGTCTCCCATCTCTTGCTCACTGTATACTATTCCACATACTATTCCACTGTGGAACTGTGTCACTTTCATATTGAAGAAATCTCAGTTGCCTCCATGTTCAGGCAGTTATGAATAAATCTGTTCTGTGTGCAGGTTGTGTGTGTGTGTGTGTGTGTGTGTGTGTGTGTGTGTACAGCTTTCAGCTTCTTCGACTCAAGGAATGCAGTTTCTGGGTTGTGTGGTGTAAGTGTTTAGTTTTGTAATAAACCACCAAGCTCTCTCCCAAGTGGCAAGCCCAATTTGCATTCCCAGCAGCTCTGATGAACAAGAGCTCCCATGACTTTGCTTGGCTTTGATCACACAGGTGTTGACAGAAACTTGAGGACTACAATCAGGACATTCCATTCTCTGAGCTTCACCCAACATAGCAGTCACAAGACAGAAGGGACTTTCGGGGCTCAGATCTAGTAGTGCTTGCTGGAGTTCTAATGCAGGAATGGGGTGAGTTGCTGCCTCTGGGGACTTTGAGGTGTGGAGGGCCTGTCTTGCCACCTCTTTTCTGTTTGTGTACTGGGTGCAGGAAGAGTTCCACAGGTGGTCGGACACCTGCTGCCAGCTCTGCGCTCTAACCTCAGCTTTTCGTTGGTGCTGAAGAAGCGAATCATGGTGCTAAGAGAAACCAGAGGGGCCTCATGCAGGGTGGGAAGAAGGGCCGGGCTTTCAAGGGTACCTCACTGCAGAACCTCAGGAGGATCTCTTTGCTCAGCTTCACGTCAGAAAAGTTGATCCTGGAGCTGGAGATATGAAAACATAGAGGTTGAAACTTTTTGAGACCACTTGGGTTATCCCATAGGGTCTGTTTCCTCTCGCAAAAGCAGAGCAGCAGCCAGGGGGAAGATGGTGCAGCTTGAAGCATCCTTGTTATGCAAGCATGAGGACCTGAGTCTGGATCCCGAGCACCAGTGTAAAAGTCAATGCTGAGTGGATGGAGCGAGGGGGACAGTTAGTCCCCAGGGCTCACTGATGAGCCAGTCTGGCCAAAACAGTGCGCTCAGGCTCAGTGAGAGACCTAGCTGGAAGAAAAAAAGGGAGGAAGGGAGGGAGGGAGGGAAGGAGGGAGGGAGGGAGAGAGAGAGAGAGAGAGAGAGAGACCCTGGGCACTGAACCCAGAGCTTCGCACGAGCTAGGCAAGTATTGTGTCCTAAAGCTCTACATCTCTGGACCTTTGTCTTATTTTGATTTCCATTTTTATTTTGAAATAGACTCTTGCTAAGTTGTCCAGGCTGGTCTTGAACTTTCTACCCAGTGTACGTAAGATCCCCAGTGCAGGAGATGAGGAGGGAAGAGTCTGCTCATCTTCCCAGTGTCAAGGCTCCTTGACCAGGTAAGGAGGACGTTGGACTTGACAAAGAGCCATCTCATCCTAAAGCCACTAGGAAGACAGTTCCCAAAAAGTTCTGTGATCGACTGATTGGGGGGGGGATTCATTCATCCACATACCTACAAAGTGTAGATAAGGATCATGTTCTACACAAGAGCTGTTATGTGTTTCACAGTGTGTTCATGACTAGGTGTAGCACACAGCCCCGCCCCTTTTACATATGTATAACTTATTTTAATATTTAAAAACCTTAAGCTAGCCTTCAGTAGTCAGATGAAACGTTGGCTCTACTGGTCGTTTGAAGCTCAATGCTAGGTTTTAAGCGCATCTGGAGTCATTTTAACAAAGCAAAGCTCAATCAGATGGAAATCTCCAACGTGCCAAAGCCTTGTCAAAGGTGACAGGAAGGGAGGTGGAGGATGGAGTCTGGCATCAGAGCATTGTATGTGTTTTCATGTTTTGTCCCCTCTGTGCACACACAAGAATGCTGTCTGGGTCAGGAGCAACAGAGTCAGACTTCAAGCCCAAGCCTGCCTGCCTGGGCCCATGCCAGAGTCAGTGGGCATACAGGGAGGCTGCCTCTTCCTACCCCTGTGCAGAGAAGTACAGTTTACAGAGCTAGCTGGAGCTCTGTCTCTGCAGGAAAGTCAGCTGCTGGCTTCCACGTGGAGAGCCACGGAACACTGTCCTCACAGGGACCCTGTGATGAAGGGCAGTAGCTTCCAGCCCTGCCAAGACTTTTAAAAGTTACATATAGTTATGTGTGAGTACTTGAGCTCTGTAGGTCTGAGAAATGGCCATTGCTTGGGTGGCCTAGGGAGCCAGTCATGGGTATGATCATGTGTAAGAAAATAGACACAGGGTGCCATGGTGGTACAGTCCATAAAGTGCTTTTATTGGTGACCTCTGACCTCCCCACCTCCTTGGCAGAAGACAGCATGGCCTCTCCCCTGCTTCCCAGGATAAAGGTAATCTGCCGTTGCTGGTATCTGAAGGAGTTGATGCTTACTGTAGCATAAAGACAAGGGTCGTCAAAGAAACTGCTCACCACAGAAACAAACCTGAACAAGGTTTACAAAGCAGCCACTTAAGTGCTTAAGTACTTGCCACACAAATGTGAGGGCCACAGTTAGGGACCCTCAAGACCCAGGTGAAAATCAGGTGGGCGTGGTGGGCTGCCTGCAATCCTAGCTCACAGGCGATAGACACAGGGAAACCCTGGAATAAGCTGACTAGCCAGCACAGCCAAAAGAGTGAGTTCTTTGGGTTAAGAAAGAGGCCCTGCCTTGATATTAAGATGGAGAAGACACCTGAATTAACCTCCACGCACATTCGAACTCGCGAACACACAAACATACACACACACACACACACACACACACACACATGCAAACAAACATTCGAGAAAAACAGCCTTTGTTGAACACCATAAACAAGCAGGTGAACATAGGAGTTTCCGATGGTTGACTTTTGGTTGCAAAGGCTGAAGAACCCTTGTATGTGGCCCTCAATCTTGCTGAATATTAAAATCATTGGAAATATATTTCAGGAGCCCCCTCCCTCTCCTGTGTATCTCCTGTAGCCTCAAGCTCATTACAAAGCCAGAGGTGACCTTGAACTTCTGATCCTCTATGTTAGCATTCCTTCTAGGCTCCACCCCACAGTTACCTGGCAACAGCCAGATATGCCTGGTTTCCTATAAAAGGGGCTGCTTGCCCCTCCTCACTCTCTTACTCTCTGCCCCTTCTCCCCCTCTCCCCCTCCCCTCCCCATCTCTCTTAAGTGTTCCTGCCCCTTCTCACCTCCCCTTCCCATGCCCTAAATAAACTCTATTCTATATAATACCCGGTGTTGTGGCTGGTACCTTTGGGGGAAGAGATGCTTCAGTATGGACCAGCCCAGGCACCTCTCCCACCTCACCATACCTCATTCAATCAAACATATCCCTGGCTCTTTTTCTTTTTTATAAAACACAACACTCCTCACCTGTGGAATGCTGGGATTATATGTGTCTTCGACCGTGCCTGGTGTGCATAGTGTTGGGCTCTGTGTGCACTAGGTAAGTGCTCCACAAACCAAACCGCATTCACTGCTCTCGGGAGACTGTGAAACTGCAGGTAAAGTTCTGAGGCTCTGAAGAGTGCCTGGGTTGAGACAGACGCACTGCCCTAAGTGGTCTGTGAGGGTGCCAGCTCACAGGTGGCCGGGGTCTCTCCTGTTTTTCTCATCAGTTTAGAATGAGTCACTGCTAAGGTTTACACGTGCACTGAGGGTCTCTCAGAAGCTCATGCACTAGAAGCTAGGCACACGAGTGTGCCCCAGGAAGGGACTGCTGCTGCTGAACAAGAAAAGGCTTCTGAAAGAGTGGATTGTCACAGTCACCCCCACACTTGTCCACTTATGGACAGGATCAGGGCCCTTTCCATTTTGTGCCTTGTAGGGGAGAGCTCACAGGGTCCTGGCGCCATGCTCTTTGGGTTCTCCTGCTCCCACAACTGTGAGCCAAGCAACTCTCTTTCTTTATAAAATGATCATCCAACTCTTTTATTACAGTAATATAAAACTAAAACAGTCCGAAGCCACACAAGTCCTTCCTGTTTAAAAAGAGAATTACAGAAAAACACTACCGCCATCATAATTTATTTTTGTAACTTGCTAAGTTTTTTGAAAACCCTATTGGAGAAGATACAGGTGTTTGATATTAAGAAATTCAAGCCTCAGGGGCTGGAGAGATGGCTCAGGGGTTAAAGCAAAATTTTTGCGTAAGACTCAAATTTGTACATGAACTTGCAAGTTACTATAGAGCTGTTATCCGTTATTACCAGCTTAAGCAACATGTGAGCCATGTGTTACCATGTACTACTAATTGATTTAAGTATATTTATGAATATAAAATTAAAAATACAAATGACAAAAATAGACAAACATCTTGTGTTGATAAGTACTGTCATGGATCAGATGGCTTAAAAAATAACCATGATGCAAAAACTTGAAAACCCCATTTATTCCTCGTTCAATAAAGTTGGAGTTTTACTTTAAAAAAAAGAAAAAGAAAAAGAACTCTTGTTGCTTAATCATGGGAACCGAAGTCCTGATCCCAGCACCCTCTTCTGGCTTCTTCTGGTCACATGGGCATGTGGGCATGTGCTCACGTGTGCTCGCATGCACACACATGTGCTGTGTACACACACACACACACACACACAAGGACACAGATATTACATATACACATATGCATATGCACATACATATACATGAAAAGGGGCCATGGATTTGAAAGAGAGCAATGAGGGAAACTCACAGGAGGGTTGGGAGGGGAGAGAGAGAAGGGGGAAGGATGTAATTGTATTATAATTTTAAAGCATTAAAAAAAAAAAACATTCAATCCTGTCTTCCTGAACGTTTTTAAATTATGTAAAAAGAGAAAAACTGATATCTAAGTTACTGACTAGCTAAGCAAACCAACAAACCCTAGCATCTCTTTCACAGTAAATAAAATGTATTTTTCTTGAGCTGGTGCTCTTCCTCAGGCCTGGCCAGGAACTTTGTTGTTGTGTTTGAGTCACGGTCTTGCTATGTAACTCCAACTGGCCTCATACTCATTATGTGTGCCCAGCTAGGCTAAAACTCACAGCAATCCTCCTGCCTCAGCCTTCTGAGTGCTGGGATTGCACACTTGGGTGGTGGTTCCGTTATTTGCTGGGGAGGAACTGAAGCACAGAGAGGTGGCTGCTGCCTGCTGTTGTGGAGCTTGTTTAGGGCAGAACTGGAGAGCAATCCAGCCTATTACATTCTTCCTTCCCTTTGACCTTTGCTGGGCTTTAAGGCAGATAAAGGGGACACTGAGCAAGGTTGAGCACTGTTACAGTATACTTTTAAAAAAATCACTATTGGCGTTAGTGGAAATTATTCTTGATTCTTGTTGCAAGAACTCTTCTGAGGTTCATTTTCTTATAAACAACAAAAGTGCCAGGGCCCGGGGCTATGTGATTCTCTGGTTAGCAGCTGGATCAGCCTATGTCAGGCCGAGCCAGCAGGAACTTTCCACTGTGTAGCATGAGATCACTAGCAAGATCTCAGCTGGTTGCCTGGGCTCCTGAAGTGTGGATCTCAGCCAGTACTCTGAATTGGTTTCTAGCAGACTGGTCTCCATCTCAAGCTTTGGCTAACTTTAGATGACCCTGCAGCCATGTTCACCTTGGCCAGATGGGCCATATCTCCTGCTGGTTTAGTCATGGGAATGATGTGGCATTGTCTATCAAGACTATGATTGGCCCAAATATATGTGTATGATCAATTGTTCTGAAACCAAAGGCCATGGCTCACCCAAACACATGACCATGATTGATCCAAACAGCCTTTCTTCAGCTGTACAAATAGGGGCTCAGATTCACCACGTTCTGTGAAAGAGACTCATCCAAGCTGTCTCCCTAGCCACCAGGTTACTTCCAGATTGGTAAAAAGTTTTTCTTAGTTACTTGCCGCAGTGAAGAAGGAGACAGAACGGCAGAGACTATGAGAGCTAAGCAGGCAAGAGGCCAAGCTGTGAAAACAGGCAATGAGCTCCCCCGTAACTGAAGAAGCTGAACAACCTGAGAGCAGCCAGGGCAGAAGTGAGTCTGAGGGAAGATTGGTCAAATTGCGAGACTAAGTGATTACAGCTTAGGGAGCCAGACAACAGACTCCATGGCCTCCAGTCACCAGATGGGTTCCAGGGAGCTGTCAAGTCTTGAGACTCTGTACTGAAAGCCATAACACTAGCCACTGCTACAGGCTAACACTCGAGCCTGCAGGAAAATAATAGCATCTATAGGACTAACATTCTCCATGCCCAAAGCCAGCATGAGACTATAAGCACCATACACAGTAGTCAGATAAAAAAGTGCCCCAAGTGTCTCTTTATAGGTGAATCCATACATGAGGGGCCGTCTGTCTGCACAATGGAATCATACACAGCCTTGATAGAGAAGGAGCCTTGAGAACGTTATGTATATGAGAATAAGTCAGTCACCGGTAGACAAGTACTTCATAACTTTGCTTGTCCCTGGCATCTGGTGTAGTCCAGTCTATAGAGAGAGGAAGTGGAGAGTTAGTTGTCGAGAGGTGGGGTTGGGGAGGATGGGGAGATGTTTCACAGGTGCAGAGTTTCATACACAAAATCTCTGGGGATAGATGGTAGATGGCCCTGGTATCACACAACACTGGGCATATGTGTAATGCCAATTCACTCAGCAGTTTAAAGCGTTATCTATTAGTTTTATGTGTATGCATCTTTTACCTGTATGTATTGTGTGTGCACCACTTATATGCCTGGTGCCCGTGGAGGCCAGGAGAGGGCACTGGGTATTGGTCCTAAAGAGCTGCCGGTGCTCCTGACTGCTGAGCCATCTCTCCTGCTCCTGCACTGAGCATTTTCAAGTGTGTGAGTTGGTTCATTTTATGCTGTGGCTATGGTGTCAAGATTTAAGTTGATAAGAAGATGATAGAAGTTGGTTGTGGATTTTCCCACCTTCTTGGTCTAGATGTCACATAGTCTGTGGTTTGGGGGTTAGAGACACATCAGCTATAGATTGTGGCTCTGTTTTGCTTAATAGGGGCTCCAAACCAGGTACTGATTCTGCCCAAGATCCTCCCTAGTGACTGAGCATGTCAGTGGTGGTCGGGAGGATGATGGCAGGGGTTACATTATAATGTTGATGAGGGTAGTGGTGGTGATGATGGTGATGGTGGTGATGTTGGTGATGGGGATGACAGTGACAGTAGTGGAAATGTTGGCGATAATGGTGGTGACAGTGTTGGTGATGCCAGTGATAGGACAGGGATGGAAGCGTAGTGATGATGATGATGGTGGTGGTGATGATGATGATGGCAGTGGTGATGATGATGATGGCAGATGTGGCACTAAATGCTTAGATCCAAGTGGTATTAACATTGTCATTGTATCACATTATAGGAGAAGACTGATGCTTAGAAACTTCACAGACTACTTACCCACAGTCACACTGGCAGTTTGTGTCTATGTTTGATGTCCATATACTTGTGGATATGTGTGGTGGGGGGGTTAGGAGGAGGTTCATATATCTGTGTGTGCATATGGAAACTTGAAATTAACCTTAATATTATTCTCTTGGAGCGGTGCCCCTTTCTCTTGAGACACCATCTTTCACTGGCCTGGAGCTTGCCAATCTGTCTAGGCTGGCTAGTTGGTGATTCTCAGAGGTCCACCAGTCTCTGCCTCCCCAGTGCTGATAATATGCATGTGACCACCAGGACTGACTTTTTAAAAGTGGATTCTGAAAAGGGAACTCAGTTTCTCGTGCCTGTAAGACAATCAATTTCTAACTGAGCTATTTCCCCAGACAAGACTGGAAAAAAGATGTTTTAGATGTGTACACCCAGCACAGGCCTTCTCTGGAATCCATCAGCCCCTTTGCCAATGGCCACTTACATTATTTATGTCCAAACCTTAGTTCTTACCCTTTATATCCTGGTCAACCCTGTTCTGTTTGCACTCATGATACTAGAAAGTGTGTATAGCTCCAGGCATCCAAAGCTGATGGATAATCTGGGAGTCTGTTAGGGTCTCAAGGCCATGCTAGAATAAACAGTGATGTGCTCTGGAAAGCCCATGAAGGTTCATGAGGCCACCAGCCATAAGTGCCATGGAAGGTTTGCTTTTGTGAGCCACTGGCGGGGAGACAGGATGAGGGGTCCTATCACCCTGAAGCCACAGCAAAGGAAACAAGGAGAGCCAGTGTAGTGTGACGACCTTTTCCTGGGAGATACAACACACATCTACTCACCCCAGTTGGGACCCTATAGGGTTAAAAATTCTGAGCTCACATCCAAGCTTTGAAACCCCACCAGTCTCTGAGTTCAAAAACCCATCAATCTCTGAGCTCAAAGCCCACCAATCCCTGAGCTTGCTTTAAGCTCAGGACTTGAAATCCTACCAATGGAAACCCCACCCTGGAAAACTCCGCCCCCAAGAAACCCTTATAAGCCTGCCTCCCACTCAGCTCTCTGCTGGGAGTTGCTCTCTTGTGTCTTTCGTAATAAGTATTCTCCTCAGAGCTGCAACAGTTGCATTGGGAGACTCTTTCCCCTGAGAGCTGTAACATTTACAGACCCCGAGACAGAGCAAGGTAGGGATAAGACTGAAATGGGAAGGGACAGAGAACACACCAAGACCAAGTTCTCCGGACAAAGGAGATTTAATCACCTCAGAGGAAAAAGGGACCAGGGAGCTGAGGGAGAGTGACAAAGGACTGCCTTTGGATGAAGTGGAGGCAGACATGGCCCTTAGGCAACAGCAGTTTTTTTGGAAAAGGGGAGACCCAGCGTTGGGTTGAGCTAATTTGTTTTGATTGGGCGTGTTAGGTGAGCCAAAAGGGGGCTTTTGATTGCTGGACTTCAGTACGTTCATAGTGGGGACTTGGGTGGTGAGTCTCAGGAGGAAGAAATGACCATATAAGGGAATAGACCTTAGAGGCAAGCTTTAGGGATATAATCTCTGGTTTAGCAAGGGAAGGGGGAAGGACGAGGCCTGCCGGCGCCATGTTTCTATGCTTGGACAAACTAGAGCCCTTCTTCATCAGGGTTTCAGCGTGGCTTGGCTTCTGCATCCGGGTGCACCCATTCATTCATCAGGGGCCGAGGCTAAGCTGCCCAGGGCCATGTTCCTGGACTCTCCATTTCCCTTTCTGCTTTGTTTGCACAGCCCAGTAAGTTATATCTGTTTCCTGAGCCAGTGCTGGTGGGCACTGTTCCTCCTTGTAGTGGTCATCGCCTTTGAGGCTGCCGTATTCGTCCTTCCCTCCTTCCCTCCCAGCCCCCTCTCCCTTCTCCCCTTCTCCCTCCTCCTCCACAACCACTTCTTTCTCTGGTTCCTTCTCCAACACCTTCGTTTCTGTCCCATCCTCCCTCTTCTGTTCCTCTTCGTTCTTTCTCTTCTTCCTCTTGTCTTCCTCTACCCTCTCATCACTCCTCCTCATTCTCTCCCTCCTTTCTTCTCCTTTCCCTTCTGATTGACACAGGAGAATTGTGCGGAACTGCGCAACATTGTGTGTGTGTGTGTGTGTGTGTGTGTGTGTGTGTGTGTGTGTGTGTGTGTGTGTGTGTAAAACTCACAATGACCAGCAGGTATTTAGCATTTCGTCACCCTGGTCATCCTTTGTGCTCAGAACACTCAGATTTTTGTGACAATTTTGCCTGTCACTTTGGATGAAGAAGCACATGGGGGTGACTGAAGCTCACCTCTGGGTGTGTCTGTCCTGATATTTCTATAGATGAGTCCCTTGATGGATTTGTACTGTGACGCCATCACTGGGGGTTTGGAAGGTAGGGGGTGGGGTTTAGATTGAGAACGGAGATCATTGGAGTGTGCCCCTCATTTTCTCATTCTCTCACTGCTCAGCCTCTGAAGTGAAGACAGGCTTCTGTCACACACTCCCTAAAAGCAGGAGCCAAAGTGACACCTTCCTTCTTTATGCAGTTCATGTCCGTATTCGGTCATGATGATGAAAACATACTAAGGTACCGGTCGGCTGCTTATTTAGGAATTCCCCTGACTGACCTTCAGGGCAGTGATGCTTCTTCCTCATCTAGCCACAGTTGGTGCTCCCCACCAGGCCTTCTCTGCCTTCCTTTCATTCCCGCTGCTCCCAGCCACTCTCTGGTAACCATTATTCTAGATCTCCACTGCTGAGATTGACATCTCAGCTTCCGTATGTAAGATCAGTGTGTCACAGTCACCAGGACCCTCCACCCTATGCTCAATACAACACTATTCACGGTAGCCAAGGCCCACCTAAGGATCAGCGTGCTCAAGAGTATTAGGACATAGGCTCCTTTAGAAATGAGTAGAGCTGGGCTTGGAGGTACATTCCTATTATCTTGGCCTTTGGGAGGCTGAGGCAGGAGGATCTCAAGTTCAAGGCTAGCCTGGTTGACGCAGCAAACAACAAGCTAGCCTGGCCCAAGTGTGTCTGGCTCAGGTGTGTCTCCTGGGCCAGCAACTGTGAGCAAGGTGTGATCCTTAAGCCCAGGCACAGGCTGTAGGTTAGGGGTGCTGGCTGCCAGCACTCAGGGGGGGAGGGACATGGAATGAAAGGGCTCAGCGATGCCCCTGAAGCCCACATAATCACCGCGGATCTTCATAAACATGAAACAACCCACACGAAAACACTTGCAAATTCACTACAGGAGCGTTTAAGAGTGGGTGGGGGAGGTTTTTATTGGAATACACAATGGGGAGTCTTGGAGGGTAACCCCAGCCCCTTTCCCCAGCTGCTGGCATTTTAAGTGTCCTCTGCCTTTTAGCAAGGATTGCTTCTCCATAAAAAAAAATAATAATAATAATAAAACTCTGAAGCTTTGGGGAGACTATGATGTCGTTTTTTTAAAAAAACTAGATTATTGTGAAAGGCTCAAAATGCTGAAATAGAGGGGTTAAGAAGGAAAGGCAGATGGAAGAAGAAACGGCTCCTTATGAACTTTCCAGCAAAAAGGTTGGGCACATGTCGAAATGACAACAGAGTTCTTACCTAGCACATGTGATGCTGAGCCTTGGAGGTGTGCAGAGAAGCAGAAGTTTCTAGAATATAATCAGATTTAAAAATAAACCACTCAGAGATGGGCTGGACAGCTTAGACCTGTCATCCCCTCATTGTGGGAGGCCAAAACAGGAGGATTGCCAAGAATTCAAGGCTTATGGGGTCTAGAGTGACTCTGAGAACAGCCTAGGCTACTGTGCTCATTCATTCATTCATCTAGAGGCCAATTCTCTGGAGAGTAGTTATCAGTAAAGGAAGGGGTTTGAGATGGTCCCTAGGCCTCCTTCCATCCACATACCACCCCAAAAATGTGGGGTACCAGTGATTTCTTCTCACCAATGAGGCACAGCCAAAGCCTTCCCTCTCACAATCAGACTGCAATCAAGGTGCTGTATTCCTTACTTTTGCATAGCAGTGACCACAGCACAAACAGAGACGAGCTTGCTTTAGCTCATAGTCCCCAAAGGATTAATCCGACATGGAAGAGAAGTTTCGTCTATAGTGGAAAAGCATATAGTAGAAGTGTTCACATCATGGTGAACCAGTCACAGGAAGTAGGGTCCAGGCCACAAACTTCAAAGACATGAGGCCATGGGGGACATTTCACACTCAAACTATAACATACACTCAAGGCTTTGTCTTGCTCTTTACAGAGACACCACTGCTGTCCTCGAGGGGACAAATCCAAGTGGCAGAGGATACATACAACATGTCTAGAAGCAAATGGCTCTGATTCTACAGCCATAAGAACCACATCCTTCAACCACAGTGCAAGCTTGGAAGGGAACACCAAGCGTCACATGAGACACAGGCTGAAGGAGCCTGGGACACAAGCTTGTGAGAACGGAGCAGGAGACTTGGTTGGGGCTTCCGGGACTCATGGGTACAGGGAGATGATGAATAGGTGGCTTTAAAAAAACAGCCATATTAAATTTAATATGCACATAATTTGTCTATTAAAATTATATGGTCCAGTGTATTTTATTACATCCATAGGGTTGTGCAGTCATGAGCACTGTCTGATGTGAGAACACTTTCACTTCTCTTGAGAGAATCCTGGCGCTTGTTTCGAGTGATACCTTCTCATTTCCCTCTCGCCCAGCCTGGTAGCCGTAACTCTCAGTGCGCACTGGTCTATTCTGGTTGTCTCATGTGGAAATCATATGCTGTGAGTCGGCAGCGGCCCACTTCTCTCTTTCCTACGCTGCTTTCAGGGTCATCCGTTTGGTAGCCTGGATCCTTTTACTCCAGTTCTCCTGCCTCAGTGTAGAGGCGTACCACACTTTATTCATTGATAAGCTGGGAGACATTTGAGCTGTTTCCTCTTTGGGACTACTATGACTTGCGCTGTGTGGGAGCTAGGCCAGGCTATCTTGTAAAGTTCCTCCATTTTGATGGAACTGTCACAATCCCAGAAATACAGTAACTTGGTTTCTCGAACGGAAGTGACTTGTTTCTCTAGGTTCTTGCTCTGTCTCTTACTCGCTACTTGTTAGTCATGGGGCACAGAACCTCCCCGTCAGAGGGAACTCCCCCGACATGGGCCTGATTTCTCCTCTGTGCCCTACCATGTTGCTCTCTGCCCGTCTACGATGACAGTCACTCTTATCCGGTATCTTTAACCCAAAAGATGGATCCACTTCAGTGTCCCCTTGGAGCCTCAAACCTGAGTCACCTCATCACCTCAAATTATCTGTATACCAAAGATGTTGATGTCTGCTACTTAGCACATGTATGAAGTGCTCTTGTCGTGCTTTCTTTGATGTTAAGAAACCAAATATGTGCCAAAAGGATCTGTGAGAAACACTGTAAGAATCAAGTGTGTGATGTTTTGGGTCGTATGGTGTCGGGTATGTGGTGTGTGACGTGTGCTTGCCTGTATGATTGTGTATGTGGACGTGTGTGTGTGTGTGTGTGTGTGTGTGTGGTGTATGTATGTGTGATGTGTGTGTGCATGCCAGAGTGGTATGTATGATGTGTGGGTGTTTGTGGGTGTGTTGGATGTGTGGTGTATGTATATGTGTGTCGCGTGGGTATATTGTATATAGGTGTGCAGTGTATAAGCGTTTGTGTGTGTTGCTGTGTGTGTTGGATGTGTGGTGTATTGTTTGGGGGTATGTGGATGTGGTAGTGTGAATGTGTGGTATGTGATGATGTGTGTTGTGTACATGTGGTTTGTGTGGTATATGGTGTCTATGGCATGTGTGGTGTGGTATATGTGTGTGGTATGTATAGTATATGGTGTATATGTGTGTGTGTGTTGTATTTGTAATATGTGTGTGAGGTATATGTCTGCATGTGTGTGTGCGTGCCCACTATAAATCTAGCTATATCAGCAGGTTGATGATGGAATAATGCTGAAGATGGAGGCATGAACGCATGTCTGCTTTACTACAGCTTGCAAGAGACAAATAAACGCAGGCAACAACTGTGTACATGGATGAGAACCACACAGATGATTCCCAGCTCACAATGTTCAGACTTAAGGATCAAAAGCAATGCAATATATATTCTGTAGGAACCATAATTTAGGATTCTGAAGTTTGACCTTTTCCCAGGCTAAGGATGAGCGACATGGACCTGGCTTGAAGAAGCCTGTGGTAGAAGCCACTCCCAGCTCCCAACCAACCCCAGTGGTGGAACTGGCTGCTCTCCAGGGAGCTGGTTCCGCAGCTTCGTGCATGGAGTATTACTTCCGTTACTGTCCCCTCACTGTGTGCTTCTGGGACACACCTAGAGGAGCCTGTGTCCCCTCCTCTGTGTTAGCAAGAGAGTCTGGAAGCACGGCACCCGCCAAAGCCAGCTCCTTATACTGGGTTCTTCTGCCACAAATACCATTTCCCAAACCAAAGAGCATGAACCAAAGAGCAGAACTTCAATTCCCTGGGGACACGGCTCCTTCCATGATCAGGGCAAGAAAAGCACAAGATGAGCAGGAACATTTTGTGGTGCCAGAATTGAACAAGTATTCAAGATGGAGGGAAAAATAAGAAGTGGAAGGTCCTTGGGGAGCACGGGGGCAACCTGAGCATGCGCCAGCCTGAGCATGCGCCAGTGACCAAAACAGGACCCGATTGAGCAACAAGAGAAAGCAAAGGCTTCGATTGCAACAACCCGGAGAGTAAAATAAATAGCCACGGGTGCACGCTGACAAAAATAAGTGATTAAAAATAAATAAAGGAGGAAACAGGACAAGTTTCCCTTTAAACACTCCAAGTAATAAACACAGAAAGAATGAAAGAAAAAAAAAAAACCCTAGTGAGAGCTGCCTGGTGGGAGCGGCTGCGGGAGAGATGCAGGGATGCCACAGCGTGTGGGACGGTCTCCGGGAGACAGGAGATTGGCACAGCCTCAAAGTACCTACCCCCGAATACTTATTTCTCACGATGTAACTTAACACAAGTCTGGAAATACTTTGATCCTCCTCAAGAGGGTTGATGTCACCCTGTCTGCCCTTAAGCATAAGGTGAACTTGGTAAGGAATGATAGAGAAACCTCATCTCCATGAGGAGGAACCCTGAAGGTGCCAACACCAGCAGGTGGCCCAGGTTGTCACCTGGCCTCGTGCCCTCTGACTGCGGACATTGAGGTCACTTGACCCCTGAATCTGTGAGCCCGGTGTAACCATGGGAAAATATCACAGAGACACAAACTAGGGGACAATTGTCCAAAATGCTGGTGGCAAAGAGAGGCCAGAAACAATCATAGATGTAGGACTAATCTGTTGTGGAGCCGAAATGAAATGCACAATTCTGGACCGGACGCTGGGACAGAAAGGCGGACTTTCGTGGGAAAGCTAACATGCTTAATAGGGCAGTGTGCCACTGAGATTTTCTTAGTTTGAACAATAGTTTGTAAAATTTTAATGTCAAAGGTTGCTCCGTGAAGAAGAAAGCCTCTACACTGTCATTCTAACTTTGTTTCTGTTGCTGTGACAAAATATGTCAGCCAGAAAACAACGAAGAGAAGAAAGCACTTGCTTGGAATACAGTTCCAAGTTACAGTCCGTTATTGGGGGGAAGTCAAGCCAGGTTTAAACATAGCATCTGCAGTCAAGAGCAGAGATAAGTCAACGCCTGGATCCTTGCTGTTCGGCTCTTAGCTAGCTTTCTCTTGCCCTATACTGGTCAGAAACTCCTGCCTAGGGAATGACACCACCCACAATTGGCTGTCTGCAAAAATTACTTAAAACATATATTTTTAACTATGTACATGTGCACACATGCACGCACAAGCGTGTGCACACAGACACATACCACAGAGAAGGATGCTTGGCAGAGAGGATGGCAAGCAGCCCTTGCTTAGGACAGTGAGCACGAATGCAACCTCTATTGACACTTTCTTGTTCATCCACATTTACAAATCTTCCTGGGACTTAGAACTGCAAATTTCCAGGGAAAACTCTGTCAATGAGATGCATGTGGAGGTTCCCCTAGGCTAGGAGGGGGGATAGGGGTCTTGTGGAGAGAGAACCACAGAAGTACACATCAGGGGCATAGTTCCTTAGCAAGACAAAGAGGAATCTTGATGAGATTCATACAGTGGGTGAGGCAATCTTGTTTCCATACTCAAGTTTGGTCTGATAACCCTCCTGTCTGGCACTTGGACATCAAAGGCCGTTGAGACCCAAGATCTTGGGCTGGCAAGATGGTTCGGCAGGTTAAGGTGTTTGCCGCCAAGCTCAATGATCCAAGTTCGATCCCTGGGCTCCACATAGTAGAAGGAGAGAACTGATTCTTGCAAGTTGTCTTCTGACCTCAACACATACACTGTAGCATCCTTGCCTACATACATACATATGCACACAAAAATTAATGAATAACTAAAGAAGAAGAATACCCAGGGCTCCTGGAAATTCACATCTTCATTGATGACTTTACCTCTTGTGGACCCTTCAGGAAACTTCCCACCCACTTGACCTTACAAGGATTCCTAACCACTCTTTGCTATGGTTTGAATGTTGCCTCAAGCTCAGGTGTTGGGAGCAGTGCCCATAGCAGCAGTGTGGAAGGAAATGGATTAAAGTCAACACCACAACAGTTATTGTGAGTGCAGCTGGAGTCTGGGTGTACAAGTAGAAGAGACACTGTCAGGCGAGGGATGGAGCCTGGAAGAGTAGGACGAGAGGGATGGTGAACTCATTAGAGCAAGACACAGGCATGCATGGAGATGTCACCTTGGGATCAACTTAGTTGCATGATGAATATGAAGTAATCTTTATAACAATAACAACAACAACAATAACAACAACATTAATTAGAAGAAAAAGAAGCCAGTTCTGCCTGCTCTATACTTGCAGGTCTCCCAGCCACCACAGTCACAAGCCAATAAACCTTCTGTTCATTATAAGTTACTCAGACTCAGGCATTCTGCTTTAGCAGCAGAACATGAACCTAGACGCCTATGAGACCTTGAGACCCTTTGTCTCAGGATTTCTGCCTTAAGAAGCAGATGTGCAGGATTTGATACCCAATTGTCCCCACTGATTTCTAGACCTGTGTTGTCTGTTGGACTGGGGGAACCATTCAATAGGCACAGCACTTGGTGCACAGCATGAGGTCCTGGAGTTAGGACCCCCAGATCCCACGTAAGTGTAGGGTGTGCATGGCATCCTACGTGTAATTCCACCCTACAGAGATAGGGGACCTCCCAGCAAGCTGGCTAGCCAGGCGAGTCGGTTTCACTGAGAGGCCCTGACTCATTTAGTGAGCTGGAAAAGTGATCCAGAATGATTTCCAACATCAGCCTTGGCCTCCATGTGCACCTGAGTGGACATGAATGTGTGTGTGTGTGCGCGCGCACACACACACACACACACACACACACACACACACGAAAATGGAAAAGGAAATAAAATTCTTCAAAAAGATTCCGAGCAGGCAAATGACACGTCAGAATATATATTCATCTTCAATCTCATAGATGTCTGTTCTTGGTTTTGTGATGATTTTCTCATGCCATGGACATTATTTCTCATGTCATGGTCACCACAACAAGATAAGTGGGTTAGTGGACACCAGGCAGATGAATATTCTGCTCCTAGAGAGCTGGGTCAGGAAAGACAGTTGGTCTGGGACGTCACTGTGTTAAAAAGCACTTGCATAGCGTGCACAAAGCCTGGCTTCCACCCCCAGCATCGAAAACCAAACTAGATTAGAGACTTCCAAGTCACTGGCAGAGGCCAACGTTCTTTCCACACAGGAAGAGGATAAGGAGCCCCCGGTTACGGGCATTTGGCCCTTTGGTTCCATTTTCTAGCGGATCCTAAATATGTCCCATCAGCACGATTCAGTCTCCCTCACCTGAAGACCATGGCTCACTGCGGATCTTATAATGGTCTCTTTCCCCTGCTCCCCTTCCTGTAACTCCAGCCCGGACTCCAGCTCCAGCCCCAGCCCCCAAAGCTTGGCACGGAGTCAACACTAAGTAGGTTTTAAGATAAGCTAATGAATTAGAGAACAAATTAGACCACAGTTCTTATCATCCACAATTAAAGCCACTTGACAGCCAGTTCAAGGCAAAAACATCACCACCCATCATGACAAAAGAGAAACGGGCTCCAGTGGCATCTTCGTGTTCTGTTTAAGTCCCTGGGAAAAAAAACTAACACATCCGTTCAGCTGCTAGCATGGCGTTTATCAGCCCAACCCAGTTTTCACTGCCAGCTGCTAGGTGGCAGCTATGGTGGCGAAGCCTCTCACCCCAGCCCAGACTGCATCCTAACATTCCCACCTGCACTGGGTGGGGGAGGGGCAGCTGTGTCCCTGAACGGGGGAGGGGCTGGAGCGTCTCTCTGCAATGTCAAGTTGCAATATTATGTCAAGTTGCAAGATAAGTCCATGAGCACACTGTAACAAAAATACATCTTGGAGCCGATCCTTGACTTTGATATCCTGTTGCTTATTTTCTGTAAAAACAAACAAGCTAAACTCAGACTGTTCGATAACACATGGTAGACACAAATAGAAGCTCATGTGACCAGACCAAACAACCGATAAACAATCCTCTGTTCCCCCAAGGACCCCTTTGTGCAAACTTTCCATAGTCCGCAGGATGGCAAAGTGGGCCAGAGGCTGGGAAAAGTTTGCCCACCCTGGAGGTCTGCGCTTTATGAGGAAATGGGGTGCAGTACGCAAGGGGAACATGAAAGTGTATAGAAACTCCTGCTCTAAAGAGTGTGCTTGCTGGAGCTGGGATGATGGCTCAGTTAATAACGAGCTCTTCATAAAGGTGGGACCTGAGTTCCATCCCCAGCACCCACATGAAAAAAGCCAGGCACCGTGGTGCACCTGAAATTGGAGGCATTGCCAGTGAGGAGACAGGGGGATGCTCGGTGCTCCCTGGCCAGTCAGTGTCTGCATCAATGAGTCACAGGTACAGTGAGAGACAATGTCTCAAAAAATAAAATAAGGTAGAGAGTGACAGAGAAAGGTCTACGCAGACACACAGACAGAGATACACGAGCACATGTGGACGGATATGATTATTCCCTTAATTTCAATGTTGCCCATAGAATCTCTGTATCAGCCATCTTGAGCTCAGAGAGTACATCAAACCCCTTTCTTAGTGAAAGCCAGACATCCATACTATCTCTGGCAACATTCGAACCCTGTAGGGAGAGGAGGCATCTTCTCATCCCGTGAGTGCTTTGGCCACCCTGGAAAGTAATGAAGCTCCTCCCTCATGTGACTGAAACGCAGTGTGCAGAGGCTTTGAACTCTTTCCAGCTGGGCTGAGCCTACATCAAGGCCTGGCTCTTTTCCCACATTGGCTGAGAATTCCGACATCCATGGCTGATGATGGAGCTACTGAGCAAATAATCCCACTGCAGGGTAGATCCCAGCAGGACTCACACATGTGGGGTGGCTCCCAGGACTCACAGATCAAGGAAGGCTCTGCCCACCAATACCCCGAGGCAGGGTCGCTTTCACGTTGACCAGTATCACTGGTCTGCCATTTTCTTTTTTCCAGACATAAGCATGTTATTGGTTTTACCATCCTGTCTCACACAGAAGGAGTAGCACCCAGAGCACATTTCTCTTGGTGCACACTCTGCAGCAGAGCTTTTGGAAAAACTCAAGAGATTGGGGGCGGGGCTGCAGGGTTGCCACTCACCAGTTTCTGCTCAGCATCTGGAATTTGACCTTGGAGACCCAGGCACAGTTTATTTTAAGACTCAGTTCACTAACAATGCCCACACATGCTGGGGGGAGGAGGGTGGATTCAAAGGTGAAAGAGACCCATCTGGGGATCTGTGGTGGTGACTCTGTGCAGCAGCCCTGGCGGTAGGTGAGTTACTTCAGAGACACTTGTGGCCCTTCTACTATCAGACCATAGTAGGGTTGTTTGTTTGTTTGTTTGTTTCATTTGCAAAGTTGTGTTGTTTAACCGGCTTTTGGGAACTGAAGCTGACTCCAAAGAAAAGATACAAAAAGCTTAACCTTCCCATCATCGAGGGAATGAACAGAGGAACAGAGAGCTCTGCCAGGCCCAGGACAAGGGATCTTGCATCTCACAGAGCCTGATTCATTTGTCTTCCCAAGTGGAGGACTCGTTAAGAGTCCCCTTGCCTTGGCTGGGTTTCATTGCTTGCTAATCCTTGACAACGATCTCACTGATTTGGAAGAGACTGCATGAGAGCCCACGTGTGGTAGGAAAGCCATGAAGTTCTTGGGTAAAAATCCCAATGTCGAGGGTAGGCTACCTCTCTAGGAGTCAAGGAGACCCCCCCAAAAGTCCCACAAACCATACAGGCTCTCACCACTGCTATGGACTGTGTGCCAGAACTGATCGATAAGTCATTATTGCTAAAGAAAGCACACACCTTGTTCGCAGGAGAAAGCGGACTATGTTCCTGTCAGCTGATTTTGTAATGTAAGATGCTGCTCAGGCTGTTGGGAATACTGTCACTGGCCGCTCTGCTCAGATCCTGTGTGCTACCTGTGTCACACCAGGTAGGACGTGTCTGCTGATGCAAAGGTGCCACGGCTGTGATGAGTATACGCAAGTATTGCTCTCTGCTCAGGGAAGTCCTGAGACAAAGCTGTTAAGGTCTCTCCAGAGGTCACTAAGTAACGAACAATTGCTGGGGAGAGAATACTCTTCATTGGAGTTTGATGCAAGTTCCATAAGGAATCTGAATGGTACAGTCTTTCTGAGTCATCCCCACGTTCCTGTGAGTAGCCCCAGTAAACTCATAGGTTCCAATCTTGGCTCGGGTGGGATCTTTTCTTTAGTCTGTCGATGTGTTGTGTCTGGGGTGATAAGACATTTCCTCAAATCTTCCAGAGTAAAGTCACTCGCACAAGATTCCCGATGTACTTTCACCACTTAGTAAACAAAGCTGCTTTAGACCTGCTCTTATGTTATATGGGAAAGGTGTGTTGGTCAATAAATCAAGAATGGGACTCAGATGAACAATCTCCCCACCGGGACGCTCACTGTGGACATTGCTTCATTCTGTGATAGGAGAGAGCACTGTGTGTGTGTGTGTGTGTGTGTGTGTGTGCACATGTACACATGCATGCATGCATGAATGAATGAGTATACACATGTAGATGTAAATATGCATGTGTGTGCATTTATTTGTGCCCCAAACAGAAATTTATGCTCGAGTCCACCCCAGTTACACACTGTTGCTCCCTGGCTCCCCTGTCTCGGGCTGTGTTGCCTCCACCATACCACAGATGCAATGATTAATTGCCTTTCAATTCAATTTAAAAGTCATCTTCAAAACCATCACTAAATTAGCCAGTGTCACTCCTTTACATTATGTAATATACTTGCTATGACTAATGTCCCAAAGTGGTCATAAAGTGATGGTGACAGCCTATCAACTGCTGTGGAAGAAGTCCCAAGAAATGGCTATAACCTCAGTAAATTGCTTGCATAATTAGCGCAGATTCATAAAACTCACCTCGAAGTTGTTAAAATATATTTATTAGATGCAAACTTCTCGCAGGAGTTGAAAATTAGCTCATTACTAGTTTGCATGCAGGTTACCTAGAATTCCTCAAGGTGGTTACATTTGACAAGAGAAAATAAGGAGCAGCTCTCTGGAGGGCATATCAGACCCCGAGACCTTGGAACTACAGATGCTTTCGTGCTGCCATGTAGGTGCTGGGAACCGAATCCGGTCGGTCTTCAAGAGCAGCCACTGTTCTTAGCTGCTGAGCCATCTCTCCCTACATAATTTTAAAAAACAAAAACCAAGTCAATCAAAGGATTTCTGAAGCATATTATCCCTTTGTGCCCCCTCATCTGTCTGGAAGCCCTGGCCCACCCAGGCAGGCAGCTTCCCGCCAAGCAGAACTGAGACCAACTTTGGCTGTAGTCCTGCATTTGAAGGCGATTCCAGGGAAGCAGCCGAGGAAAGCAACGGAGCTGGAGAGGTGGTGATTCTAACAAAGGGCTGTGGGTCCTGCCCTGCCCTGTGGACATCACAGGTTGTCTTCCGCTTACTCTCTGGCTCCTCTGGCTCTCACCCACAGCAGGCCCAAGCTCTTCTGTGTTGTTTCGAAGGAAACAAACAAACAAACAAACAGGAATTGCTCTCTGTCTCTCTAAGAATCCAGCCCCATGACCACTTGTGCTTTGTGCTCTAGGTTTCTCCCTCTCTCCCTCCCTAGCCCATCCTTGCCTGTGTGGTGCATGTGCGTGGGACTGTGGAGGCCACAGGAGGATGTCAGGTGTCCTGCTTGCTCTTTCTTATCTCCCCCCTCCTCCCCACACCCCCTCCACTCTCTGCCTTGAGAAGGATCTCTCACAAGACCACTCTCACACAACCACTCCCCGTTTGTTTTCCAGTTAGGCTGTCCTCCTGTCTCTGTGTCACACCCCCCAGCATTGGGGTTACAAACGAGAACAGCCATATTGGGCCTCTTACCTGGGTGGGATCTGAACTCAGGTCTTCATGCATGTGCAGCGCTCAGTGTTACCTACTGAGCCATTTCCCCCAGCTGTGTTTTCCCCAGATTTTTATTTATTTATTTATTTATTTATTTATTTATTTATTTATTTATTTATTTATTTTTTTGGTTTTTTCAAGACAGGGTTTCTCTGTGTAGCCCTGGCTGTCCTGGAACTCACTCTGTAGACCAGGCTGGCCTCGAACTCAGAAATCCACCTGCCTCTGCCTCCCAAGTGCTGGGATTAAAGGCGTGCGCCACCTCTGCCCGGCCCCAGATTTGTTAATAACAATGGTTCCTGTCCCAGCTTTGTGAGGCATCTCCTCTACTCCCAGTCAGGTGTATTACCAAATTCCAAAGCCCTGTACTTGTGACCACCTCTTCTTCTTCTCCTCTTCCTCCTCTTCTTCCTCTTCTTCTTCCTCCTCCTCCTCCTCCTCCTCCTCCTCCTCCTCCTCCTCCTCCTCCTCCTCCTCCTTCTTCTTAATGAAAGGCTGGCATTAATCCCAGGACAGTTCTGGAGAAAGCTGAAAGTAAATGATTCTCCCAGGACAGTCTGGTACTCTGAGAGCCTGGGTGATGGCTATTCTTGGTTGTCAACCTGACTACATCTAATCTGGATCTTTGAGGTAGGAAACCATTAATCCAGATCTGTTGAGCTGGAAAAAAACAAACAATAACAAACCCACATCTTTAATCTGAGTCTTAAGGAGGGAAACACACCATGAATCTAGATCTTTAGTCCAGATGTAATTCGAGTTCTACCTTTTGCTGGAACTCTACCTGAGGACATGAAAGAAGGAAACTCTTTGGAGGGGACAGGGGAGGTTCAAGGCAGGATTTTACTATGTAGACCTGACAGTCCTGAAACTCACTCTATAGACCAGGCTGGCCTTGAACTCACAGAGATCCACCTCCCTCTGCCTCACCTCCCAAGTGCTCGGATTAAAGGCGTGTGCCACCACCTCCCAGCTAGGAAGAAGGAAGCTTTTGCTGTTTGCCTGCTTGCTCTCACTTATTTAGCAAACTCACATTTACTGCCTTCAGAACTTACTTCTTTAGAATATCAGCATATACTGACAACCAGGTGAGATATTCAGACTCATGGACTGAGCAACTACTGGATTCTAGCACTTTCCATTCGTAGGCTTCCATTGTTGGGTTAGCTGGACCACAGCCTGTAAATCATTCTAATACATCACACACACACACACACACACACACACACACACACAC
>CM052714.1:11402876-11419222 GCA_028551405.1 Uromys caudimaculatus | reverse complement strand
GTGTGTGTGTGTGTGTGTGTGTGTGTCTGTGTGTGTGCTATAAAGTATGTATGTGCATGTATATAAGTGTGCGTGTGGCGGTGAATTAGTTAAACGGTTTGGCTCCTGGTGGGTTGCATGTGCACCTGCCCAAGAGCTCTCTGGATTCACGAATGAAAGACACACACACACACACACACACACACACACACACACACACACACACGCGTGCGCGCACGTCAGCTAATTCTGATATGCCTTGACTAGCTCAATGACTGAGCACTTCTAAATTTCCCCCAGCTAGCATACATACATTCTCCCCTCCAACTTTCCTGAGTCAACTTGTTAAATCAACATTCCATCTCTGCTACCCCTGATTCAATTGGGGGAGTGGCCTCTAGGGCCACTTTCTGGGATCCTTACATGGCAGCAGGCCTTTTAGTTTTATCTTTCTCATTCCCCATCATGGCAATTCTCCATCTCTCCTCTTTCTCCCAGCTCCTTGCCGGCACAATCTAAAAGTTCCACCTCCATCTTTCGGCCCAGCCATTGTCTGTATGGCAATTCTTTATTATCAGTTGACACCAGCTAGGGGCAGGGACCTTCAGGTCTAGAAGCACGGCTTTTTGGGAGCCGAAATGAGACAAAGCATTAGAACCAATCCCCAACACGTATGTGTGCTATAAAGTATGTGTGTGTGCATGTGTGAGTGCTATAAAGTGTGTGTCCATGCATGGGTGAGTGTGTGTGTGTGTGTGTGTGTGCTACAAAGTGTGTATGCTCACATGTGCACAGAGAGTTAGTGATTTATCTTTAAAAATTGCTTCCCATGGTTGTAAAAGACAACATGGGTGCAAGAAGATCACCCTGGCCTGCACCCTGCTTCAATGTATCCCATTTTCACGTGTGTGTGGTGTGCCTGTGCACATATACATTTTTCATGGTTGTGGGCACACGTGCATGTGTGTGCATGTGGAGGTCTGAGATTAATATTGGGAGTCAACCTCAACTTCTCTCCTACCTTATCCATTGAGGCAGGGCCTCTCAATCAAACCCAGAGCTCATAATACAGCTAGTCTTGCCAGCCAGTTTGCTCTGGCAATTTCTTGTCTCTGCCTCCCAAGGCTGGGATTACAGATGGGCTTTCTTGTCCATATAGCCTTTACCGGGGGTTTTGGGGGATCCAAATTTTGGCTCTCACACTTGTATGACAAGGGCTTTGCCTTGTGAAGGATCTCTACAGCCATTCTGTTTTAAAGGCAGGGGACGAATTCCCTGATGAACAATACCGTCCCTGCACCAAAAAGAAAGTAGCATCCTCGAGCTAGGACCAGCAGCCAGTCCAGAAGAAGTCTGGACAAAGAAACATTCTCACACCCACAGGCCTCATCCCAGTACCCCAGGCAGCCAATCATCTGGCTCCCAGACACTGATCTTCTTCCATCTTTATGTTTGCAACTTTATGTCCGGCTCAAGCACACAAAGGTTTGTTTCTAAATAATTCCTTGTGTTTACACTGTCTAAAGACAGTGAACACATTGCCTGTCTTCCTTTGCTAATCTGTCTTATGTCATTTAATTTCTAGGCCCAGCTAAGGAATGGGGAATAGCAGAGGCTATTATTAATTATTATTTTATTACACCACAGTAATAAAAAAGGGTTGGCTATTGACTCCAAAACAGTCCTATAGGTCAATAGATCAGGGTAGGGAAACCAGGAATAAATCCCAGTGCTTACTATTGGTTTTTCTTCAGCAATTTTGCCAGGAACACAATAGAAAATTATATTTTTGATAAGTGTTTGGGGCACAGAGGGTAAAGTACTTGAAGGTCAAGTTTGCAGACCTGAGTTCAGATCCCCAGAGCCCATATAAAGCTAGGCATGGCAGTGCATACTTGTCATTCCAGCACTGGAAGAAAAAGACAGAAGGATGTGAGAGTCAGTCAGTCTGACTTACACAGCCAGCTCCAGGCTCAGCAGTGGACCCTGCCGCAAAAAATAAGGTAGAGAGTGATTGATGTCAACCTTTGGCTTCTACACGCACACACGGGTGCGCACACCTACAAACACACACACACATACATATACACATAAATACACATATACACACATGCATGCACACATCTACAAACACACACACATACACATACATACATATACACGTACATACACACACATACACATACATACACACACATACACATACATACACACACATACACATACATACACACACATACACATACATACACACACATACACACACTTACATACACACATACATATACACACATATACACACATACATACACACATAAATAAGTAAATAAATAAGTAGAATTAAATCAAATCTTGTTGGAAAAATAGAGTATACAGAAGCAGAAGAATGAAATCGGACTCTTACCTGTTAGGATATGACCAAATAAACTCAACACACATTACAAATTGTTAAGAACCAAAACTACAAAATTACTAGATGAAAACAGAAGAAAAGCTTCTCGCCCAGGTCTACTGAATATTTTTAAATGTGGTTCCCAAAGCACAGGTGACAAATTCCACAACAGACAGATGGAATTGTGTGGGTCATGGAGGCTTCCACACAGCAAGGGGAACAGAACGCAGAGGCGGCCTGCGCAATGGGACAGGGCACTTGCACGTCTATGTCTGGCAAAGGGGTAAATACCCAAGTATTTAAGGAACTCAATGAACTCATTAGCAAGAAAACAAATAACCCAGCTTAAAAACAGACATGGGGCTGGAGCATACATTTCTTGAGAAAGACACAGGAATGGCCCAGTTGATCTATAAAAAGACACCCAGTGTCACTGTCATCAGGGAAATGCAAATCAGAGCCACAATGAGAAAGCATCTCTCCAGCTAAATGGCTCTCATCAGAAAGGCAGGCGGCCTGTCCACAAAGCTGTGGGGAAAAGAGAAGCTGTGACCCCTGTGCATGGGAGTTGGGGGTACAGCCATCGTGGAAAACAGCAGGGGCTTCCCCAAAGCCTAAAAATGGAAGTTGGGGAGGTGGCTGAGCACTGGAGGCTGAGTTCAGACCCCCAGCACATCTGTAACCCCAACACTGGGAGACAGAGATAGGAAGGTCTTAGTGGCTCACCGGAAGCAGTATAGCCCACTCAGCAAGCCCTAGTTTCAGTAAGAGAATCTATTTCCTAAAGCAGGACAGAATGAGATTGACCTCTGCCTTCCACATGCACACATACATGCAAACACACGCACATAAAGTTAAAAGCACAGCCACTGTGTGGCCCAGCTCCTACAACTGAGGATCCATCCAGGAGAAATGGAATCCATATGTCAGTGTCACCCACACACCTAGGCTCACCATAGCTTTCCTTGCTACAGCGAAGATCCAATCTATGAGAGCATTCTGAGGATCTCCAAAGATGAGCACACACACATGCACGTACATGCACACCCATGCCTGTGCACACTTGCATATACATACGGCGTGACCCGTTAGCCTTAAGAAGAATGACATTCTGTCATTTGCATAGACATGTGCAAACCACAAGGATGTGAGGCTAAGAGGAATAAGCTAGGGATAAAAGACAAACAAAACAGAAAAAGAACCAATGCACACATGCACGCTCACACGTGCACACACGTGCTCACACGTGCACACACGTGCATACATATACACATGCACGCACACATGTGCATACACATACACACTCATGCACACACAAGCATGTGAACATGCATGTGCATGCACGCACATGTGCGCACACACACACAAGTTAAAAACACAGCCATCATGTGGCCCACAGTGTGTGTTTATGCAAAAAGAAAGAGAATAAGAGATAGTCTATTCTGGAGCTAAATTTGAGCAGCTGTGCCCCAGGAAAACACATTTAGGTTACCCCAAATTCCGTGTTCTGTCATGGAAGCAGTTTCATGTTTGTTTGTTTGTTTGTTTGTTTGTTTTTATAGTCTTACAGAACAGAGAAAGTCATTAAATCAAGGCAAGTTCAAAATGCACCACTGGGTACATCAGAGAAGCGGTAACAGCAGGGGCTGGGGGCTTTTCTATTATCTTCCGATGCTACTTGATGACATTCTTAGCTTTGGATTGTTGAAAACTAGTTGTCTACTAAGTTAATGGGTTCCAAAAGGTTTTAGCTATTAGTTCTAACACAGAGGTGGGCAAGAAAGGGCTGCTCGGAGAGCTGAAGTTAGCCTGAGGTAAGGTGGTTAGCCACTGGCTTGGTGACATTTCCACCTCTCCACTTCACTGCAGATCTAACCCGTCAGTCCCTCAGTCTCTGCAGACACACCTCCCTTCTGGGAATTCTTGTTCATATTGACAAGGTGCTCCATTTTGATTCGCGTTAGCCATCGTCACACTGTTTTGTAGAGCTCTGACGTTTTGGCTAACCGACAATTCCAGAAACTTAAAGTAACTTGATTGTGTTCCTAGATCCCTGCCCCCCCCATGGACCCCCAGTAACAGCTGCAGGAGAGATGTTGATCAATGGCTGAGGGCCTTAAATCCTCACCTCACCCCACTTGAAAGGCGAGAGGATAGCCCACCTCTCTGCCTCCAAGTGCACAGGGGCTGAGAGACTCCCCAGTTTCTTGGAGCCCCTCAGTGTCCTGTCATCAAATCTCACATTTCCAGGAAATCCCAGGGCCTAATCCCCACTTGCTTTTGCCTAAATACCCCCTGTTCCTTGTTGGTCAATATTCACCCTTTCTTGTAGCCCACCTTAGAGTTGGACTCTGGGCCTGGGTGGACAGGCAAGTTTACATATGGAATCTCTCAGTCCCTTACCCTAAAGCCTGCTGACTCTCCCTGTATCACAGTTCCTGTCCACTGTGACAGCTGGATCTCACAGCCCAGACCATGTCTGCCATTTGTCCTTTGGGATTTCTATGCCCAGGGTTGGGGTGGAGGTAGAGGTGTTAAGGAATCTGCAATAGGGGAGCTTCTTCAGACCTTCTGGTCACCAGTTGTCACTTTGAAGCCACCCTTAGGACCCTAAAGGCAAAAGCTTCCCAGGGGACTTGTGCTAAAATCACAGCTATAAAAGCAAAGTGTCAGGCACTTCACAGAAGCTCAGAGAGGCCTTGGCAGTGCTGTTCTCAGGCGCTCTGAGGATGCTGTGCAGCCAGCAGGCCATCATCATGTCCAGTCCCTCTTCCCTGTAGCCCACAAACTCAGCAGCTGGCTGCTTCTCAATGACAGCCATCTTCTCTCTCCACAGCTTCATTCTGTAGAGACTCTCCAAATCTCTTCACTCGCCACTTACTCTTGCCTTTTCTCAAAGAGCAAGGACACCTTCCCAGTGCCTATTTGGGTGCCTGTCATGAGCCTCCTGGTGCTCTCTGTGTCTCAGGGCCAGGGAACCAGAGTCTTCACACAGGAAGTGAACCTCAAAGCACTCAGTGTCTTACTCCGAAGGCTTTGTTTGCTTTGTAAATAATAATTATCATTCCACGGGTCTGCAAATAATCAAGAACAGGAAAAAAGAAAATGTAAAAACAGCTGGATTGTAAAAAAAAATCAAGTGAAACTATTTCTACAGTCTTGATTAGAAAGCAGAATGTTATGGATGAAATGTATGCGTGGTTGTGTGCCCTCATGTGTGTACCTATGTAAGTGCCCATGTGTGTGTATGCGTGTGTGTGTGTGTGTGTGTGTGTGTGTGTGTGTGTATACTTAATGCTAGTCAATATATTTGTTGGTTTGAAAGAACTGAATTTGCACATATTCGTACTCATGGTGTCACACATATTGTTGAATGCACATGGTTTGTGCATCTGTTCAGTGTGGGGTGTAGACATGTTTAGAGTTTTGGGAGGGGATGTGGAGTCTCCATATTAAGGCAGGAGAATAGAAAGTCATGGAGCTTGCAGCTCGATAGATTACAGGAAAAGTGGTGTTTTGTGAGGACTAGTGCCTTTAGTTTGCCTGAACTTCACTCAGCCAAAGGAGCACGCTCCAAAATGCCCTCTGTCAGAACCCAGTAAAGACGGATGCTGTGCTGATTATGCATAGGAGGTCATGACCTTTGCCCTTCTCTTCCTTCTTGGCCTCTTGAGTCAAGGTGTATCTTTAGGTTTCTCTGAATTTCCCTTAAGTTCTCTACTGTCCTGTAGCTCTGCACTGTAGATTTCCCATCTGATTCCCAGTGTAAGCTGCCTTCCGGCCAGGTTAGACCAAGCCACCGACTATCCAACACTTTAACCTGATGAGTGGAAACCACCTCTGGAAGACTGTACCAGAGCAGCAGAGCCCCACATCTGGCCACGCTTGAGCTCCCTGCCTCACCGTGGGAGTCATCCAAGCTGATCACCCCCACCCCATGGCTGAGGCATGGGGACTCCCCAGGTGATTACCCAGGGCTCCTGAGCACTGGTTGGCAGTGGGGGTGGAAGAGGGCTGTGGCAGATTGAAAATAGTCTCACATTCCGAACAGTCTCTGCTGTTACATGTAAGTCAACAGCGAACTTACAAAGAAAACTGACATTTCACGTAAATAATCAGGAAAACACACACATCCTCCCACACCTCGACTGCAAAGACGAGGAAAGGAGACATTTCCATGGACGTCCAGAAAGTGAAAGTGATTTGTGTTCCTTGGCACAAGAGTCAGAAATACACACACACACACACACACCCGTGTCCAGACTTGCTTGAATGACATAGACAGACTCTCACGGCACCTTGCTCAAAGACCACAGACACAGCCCCCTTGATAACGGGACTTGGGTCCTCAGGCTGACACAGAATCCAGCTGTGGGAGCAGCATAGGAGGGATTGGGAAGCATTCATTTCTCAAATGGACAAAAGACACTATGGACCAAAGCAGACATGGCCAGGAAGTCTTCCTGTAGGAAGAGGTAACTGAAAGCAGTTGTGGAGTCTGGTGAGGTACAAAGGGAAGCCAACTGGCTGTGGTACACATCTGTAAACCCAGCACTGGGGACTCGAAGGCTGCAAGACTGAGGTTCAAAGTTACCCTCAGTTACATATTGAAACCCTGTCTCAAAAGTAAATAAAAACATCAAAGTGAAAACTAATACTTAAGGTGGTAAGGAAGGAGGCAGCACATGCAAAGGTCCTGTGGCAGGAGATCACCTGTAAGCTTTCCAAAGGTGCAGACACAGTCAAGAGAGAAGGTGGGAAACTGACTTGATTAAGAAAAGCTCATGAAGGAGGGAGGCCCTCACCCCAGAAGGTGGGGAAGAGGTCCTTTGAGAGACACTTTAAAAGATCCTTTTGACATCAGTATGAAGTGGAGCTAGAGAGGAGTTAGGGGTGTGTGTGTGTGTGTGTGTGTGTGTGTGTGTGTGTGTGTGTATGTAGGACCACTAAAACTGTAAAAGTTCTGGGCTAGTCAGGGTGGGCCACGGGGAAAAACTAGAGACATTTGCAAATCAAAGGACTTGAGCAGCTGGTGACCAAGCAAGAAACAGCCACCAAGAGTGTGTGGTTACCACGGTGCAATCAGCTGAAAAGCACAGTGAGAGTTAGGGACTAGGGACGGGGTGCTGGGGTGAGCCACAGCAGAGCTGAATTGGAGGAGCACTAAAGTGCTCCCAGGAGGAGGAGGAGAGCAAGGAAAGCGGAGCTTCCCAGAAAGGAGAGAAAAGCTGCAGACAGCAGGAAGGGTGGGCAGGGCAGGAGGAAGGGTGGGTGGGGCAGGTGTGGGGGAGGGGTCCTCCTATCACTGGTGCTTGAATTGAGAATGTCTCTCCTGAAGGTGAAGCCCGGTGGCCTACTGCGTTGACCCCCATAATGACCTTCTCTCCATCCTGAGAAACCATGGCAGTAGCAGCAGATCGAGGTTTGAAAATCAAAGCAACCAGAGAAAGCAAAAAAAGCAAAAAGACAAAAGCAAGGCCGTGAAACCCCAGTGAGAGTGAGCTCAGCATACTCTGCAGAGAGAAGTGAATAGAGACACGGATACAGCTGTGGTAACCTGGAAACAGCTGTGGCAACCTAATAGAAGCCAACTCCTGAACTTGCACAGGTAGATTCTGATCGTGAGCTTACCAAAGTATCTTCAGGACTCATGGAGTCTTGAAGCGATGGGCGTGGGTCCCTCCCTTGCTGCCAGACTGCCATCTCAGAGTGAGAAGACCAGAAGATTCTACCACCAGAGAACGTGACTGAATGACCAAACTAAGGGATTGCAGTCACCAACACTGTGGTTTCCCCAGCAACAAGAAACCCTATGACCATTAGCTTTCTACTGCTGTTACTGGAACAAAATACTCGAGATGATCAGTTTATGAAAAAGAAAGGTTTTGGAGGGGTCAGCCTAGGATCAACTGGCTTCATTCCTTTTGGTAGTCCATCATGACAGGAAGCATGTGGAGAGGCAAAGGTGCTTGCTTACCTTAGAGTGGCTACAAAGTAAAAGACATAATTCCTATCAAGGGCCTACGCTCACTTACCCAAAGGTCCCACCAGCCCAGCATCTTAAAGGCTCTGCTGCTTTCTGATAGGACAAGCAGGAGGCTGTGCCTTTAAAATGTGGACTTTGGGAAGAATTCAGATCTGAACTCTGGTGCCCAAGGTCTACCCTGAAGTGTAAAGGTGAATAGAGAGGAAGAGGCCACCAGATGCCAGACCAATCCTCCTGCTTGAAAGAATTCACACAAAGAAGTGGCAGGGTAGTGGAGGGATGCAGGACTAGTAACAGGAAAACATTGGAAGCACAGGGCCAGAGAAAGTGACACATCAACAAATCCAGAAGAGCTACAGAAAAAGCTGGGATTGGTGGGACAACCTGTCATCCCAGAAGTTGGGAGGCTGAGGCAGGAGGATCAGGAGTTCAGGTCAGCCTGCACTACATAGGAAGTTTGAGACCAACCTGAGCTACAGGAGACCCTGCCTTCAAAATGAAAAGGATGCTAACAGAAAGAAGGAAAGAGAGGAAAAGAAAAGAAATAAAAGAGAACACGTGGTTTTGTGGTGCTTTGTACGTGTGACTCTCTCCCAAATGCTAGATAGGCAAGCAGACAGATGACAGGGACCTATGTGTCATATACATGCATATAAACATACATGTATTATATATGTACTTACATTAAATAGCTGAAATTTTTTAAATGGTTCAATTAAAATATTTGTATTTTCTGTTTTATTTGCTTTTGAGGCAGGATCTCACTCTAGACCAGGCTGACCTAGAATTCACTCTATAGCTTCAACTGGCCTAGAATTCACTATGAAGCCCAGGCTTGTATCAAACTTATAGGGATCCTACTGCTTTAGTCTCCGAAGTGTTGAGCTAGAAGGTATGGGCCGTCACACCTGTCAGTGATTCTAAGATAAGGTACACACACACACACACACACACACACACACACACACACACACACACGGAAAGCATAAAACTCATGACCTATGCTAATTCTGAGGAAAATGATTTTCACTCTGGAATTTGATACCCAGCCAAACTATCAGCCCAGTCTGAGGGGATTTTAAATAGGAACTTGTACCACACAAGAATTCACTGTTGAGGTCTCTTTCCTGGGTAGTCATTTGTGAAGGGGCATCAGAAAATGAGAGAACAACCATGTTCAGGACAGATAAGAAACTGAAGCCTAGTGCTCAGGTGGGCTACCTGAGAAGGATTCCCAAGGTCCTTGGCCTATGTGGGATGTGCATGGATGACTGTCTCTTCCTTCTCTTCTAGACAACAGTGGAAACTTGAAGGGTTCATGCCATCAGCTTCCTGTCTGAGCTGTTTCCACTGAGTCTACAGGGCCACATTTACAAACCACATCAAATACTGTCTCCTTGGAATGGGATAAACATTATAGTTAGCTGGGATGGAAGAGCTGGAGAGAGGAGGTCTGGTAAGAGAGGAAGGGTGTGGGGACAGAGGAAGTCTCTGGTGCCCTGGCTGGAGAGAGGGCTCTGGGGCAAAGGTCTCTTAGTCTGTGAGTGTGCTGGATTGAAGCATTTAAGATGACCCTCTCCACACCATCCTGATCATTAAAATGGTCATTTTGCATGACTCATCATAAGAGAGGATGTAACCCGAGATGTCTTGTTTGAGCACACACCCACCCCCACTCACAGGCTGCCCCGTTTCCTCTTCCTGCCTGCCTCCAGCTCCCTCACCCTTGCCTACTTGGGAAAGACCGTGAGTGACAGGAGCTCCTTGGAGGCTTCAGAAATCTACTTCAGGATGAAAAGCTATTAGTTAAGCAAATCCCAGGTCCCTCGACACGGGCTGTGTGGTAGCTTTGGGATCCTGCAGTCAGCTAACACCCAGGCATTAAGTCATAAACTAGAAAGCAACCCAGGCCCACAAAGTGCAAACCGCTGTCTGAAACCCCGCAGGTAGTGGACTCCTCTCCATCACTTGACAAGAGATTCCAGGGAGTTCGATGAATTGCACAGAGTGGTGCAGACTCCGGTCAGTCAAAGGAAGGAAGAGTGCGCCTACAGGGCGGGCTTCACATCTGCAAGGCACATCTGGACACTTGAAGATGACTTAGGAAGCCTTATCAGCATTATGCTTCTCATCTTCAAAGCTTAGGCCAAGCAGGAGGAAATGAGTGGTTGTACCCAGAAGCCAGGTGGGAACCCTGCTTCTGACTCAAGGTGGAGTCACAGGCCTCGTTCAGTTCCTCTGAGCAGAAAGCCACTGCGAGCCTCTGCTGAACGCGCACGCGACGCTTTCTGGGTGCTGTGATCGTGCACCTGGAGCCTTTCAATTCTGGCTTCCTGGGAGACCCTGGATCTTGCCTTTTGCTCTATCATCTCATTGCATCTTAAGAGTGATCCTGCCTGGTCTCCAAAGAGGTTATTTCGATTTAAATTTTCCCATTGAGACCACAGTGGCAGCAACAGCCGCATGCTCCCAAACCCAGTCCCGTGGATGCCTGTGTGTGGTTTTCTGCCACCCACCAGCCTCATGAGAAACACCAACTCTGTGTCCTCACTGGAATGTCTACACACACTGGCTATGATGGCCACTAGGGTGGAACATGCCTCAAACAGCTGGTGGAACAGAGGATGGTCCCTTTTGAAGTCCCTTCGCCAGGAGGAAAAGTAATTTTTCTGATTTTTTTAAAAACTTAGTTCAAATTTTAGCTTTCTTGAAACCATTATAAAGTTCACAAGAATTTACAGAGATAAGGATATAATCGAAAATATCTGTCTGCCTTTCACATTCTACTTAATTTTAGTATAATACAACCCGTAAATCAAGAACCAGACACGAAACAGCATATGGATGTGTGTCTATGTACATGCATGTGTGTACGTGTGCATGTGTATATGTGTGTGTGTGAATATGCGTGTGCACATGTATGTGTGGGTGCATGTACGTGTGTGGTAAGCATGTGTGTGGTCCTGAGACTCTTACCACATGCGTAGACTCATGTCACCACTGCAATGACATTGACACAGAATTTGGGTTGAGAAGATAACTCGAATGGTAAAGTGCTTGCATTGAAATGGTGAGGACCGGAGTTTGAACCCCTGAAGCCAATTTTTAAAATACTGCATTTGGTGCCATGTGCTTATAATCTTAGTACTGGGGTTGGGGTGGTGGTAGGGATGACCAGGTCCTTGCGTGTCACCGGATAGCCAGCCCAGCCTAAGCAATACATTTGAGGCCAATAAAAGACCTTGTCTCAAACATGGAGGTGGAGGATGCCTGGGGAATGGCACTTGATAATGACCTCTTGCTTCTGCATACATAAACACGTGAACACACACACATACACACACACACACACACACACACACACACACACACACACGGAGGCAGATCTATCTCTGGGTGCCATGTTTTACCATGGTTTACCTTTCATGGTCACACCTACATCTCTCACCATCAGACCCCAGTTCTAGGCCCTGGAAACCAGATATTTCTTCTCCCCACGTTATAAAAATGCAAGTGGATATTACAGTGTGTGCTGGTTAGAAACTGACTTTTCCATGTTACGTGACATCCCGGCCCTCCATTCAGGTCCTGGCACGTAGCAGGGGACTGAGCGACATCATCACAGCTTAGGGACCATCATTCATGTAATGGTTCTCTGTCGAGAATGTCTTAACTCTTTCTGGTTTGGGTTTTTTGTGTGATCAATCACTTAGAGGGCTTCTGGTGGACAGTCCACTAATTCTCCTGGGGGTAAGTTTGGTTTTAACTCCCCTGGGCCGCCTGCCTGGTATGCAGTGGCTAGGTTGCTTAGCATCGAAAGTATAGTTTTATATTTATTGGGGTTTTTGGGTTGCGTTTTGTCTTGTTTTTTTAAGGAAACTACCCTGTTGTTTTCCGGAAAGTCTGTACCACTTCCCAGTCCCACTGGAGAAAGACAGGCTTTCTGCTCCCTCTGCAACCACTGGCCGGGCAGTGTCCGTGTGAGCGGTCCTCACAGATCACTGGGGCTTTATTTGCACGTCTCCCATGACCAGTCATGAATCTGTTTCCATTCATGTGACCCCTCTGAATTTCCTGCCCACAGTTGATTTGAATCTTCTCGATCTTTTTTAATGAGTTCTTTATATATCCTAGATATGAGTTCCTCATTAGATTCATGGTTTGCAGATATTTCTGTCAGGCTGTAGCTCAGCTGTCTACCTTCCCAAGCGGGTCTTTTTCTGCTGAGCAAACGTTTCCATTTTGATGAGGTTTGGTTCATTGATATTTCTTTTAGAGATCCTGTCATACCTGGTCACTCTGTTACCTGTCCTATGGTATCCACAAGTGCTGTAAAGCTTTATACTGTATCTGAATCTATGGCTGTCTTTGTGTTAGTTTTCATAGAAGATGTAAGGTTTAGGTCAAGGTACATTTCTTGGGCCAAGGTTGTAGTTCAACTGGTAAAGTACTTGCACCTTGCATGCATGAGGCTCTGGGTTCAATCCCTAGTGGTATACACACACACACACACACACACACATACACACACACACACACACACACACACACACACACACACACACACACACACACGGGGTGGGGGTGGGGGATATGGTAACACCTACCTGGCTGAAATCTCAGCGCTCTGGAAGCAGAAGCATCCAGAATTCCAGGTTGTTTACATAGTGAGTTTGAAACCAGTCTACATGAGACTTTCTCCTGGCAAACAAAAAAAAATAAACAAAACCAAGAGCGCTTGTGTCTTATTTATGAGGGAGTTAAGTGGCATTTGTTCCTGCCATATTTGTGTGATTTTGGAGTAAAGATGGCCCTGTCTTCACTAGGAAGCGTTCCTGTCTCTTCCTCCTTCTGTTTCATGGCATTGCTACGAGCACAATTTTTTGGTATAATTTCGTATATATTTTTTTTTTTAGATGAAACACTCCAGAGATTGAAATTCCCATTTTAAATGTTTTTTTTTTTTTGAAGATTTGCAAATTATTAGATCCATTTCCTTGATAGTTTAAGGGTGGTAAGTGTGTTTATTTCCTGTTGGGAGAGAGGTGGCAGCCTGATAGCCTTCACTTCTCAATAAATCGGGCCATCTCACTGAGGCTGTAGAAGGTTGTATCAGCACCGCTGTCCCAGGAGCCCCTTCTCCCCAACTCTGATTTCTCAGAGAATGACTATTCAGATTCTATTGATGCTTTTCACTTCCAAATTTTCTGCTCTCTTTATTGGACCTTTTTTGGTTTATGGCCTCTTTTGTCATTCTTTTTCTGTTGTTCTTGAAGTGACAATTTAGAAGACTAAACTTGTTTGAGATTTCCCCCTCACATTTTCCTCAGTGTCTCGAAAGGGTTATTATTGTTTTAAATAAACCCATACATGATTTCTAGTCAACTAGCCTTGAAGGGAACCTTTCACATCTGTGTCTCTATAAAGCAAAGGTTTTTCCATGACTTTAAAGGCCCAGGTACTGAACTCTGTATCAGGATGGCAGAGGTTGCTGACCTACAGAGCTTAAAGACTGTGTCAGTCAAGAGGGATGGAGAGGAAAGATGCTGGTGTTATCCTTACTGCAGTAGCCCAACCTAACCTACCACCCTTGGGGCAAGGACCACTCAAGGGATCCCATGTCTTCCATCTAGAATCTTCTAACCCAGCCAACACTGGCCCAGAGCTTAGAGACATAGGAAATGGCAAGATCCAGGGTCTGCCAAGGGCCTGCCCCCCTATTCGCTTCATCTATGCACTCCAGGGGACCCAGTTGCTGTCCTTATGACTGTGACAAAGAGTGACTTAAGGAAAGAAGGAGTTAGCCCACCATTGCGGAGAAAGCAGGAAGGCAGAAGCATGAGGAAGCTGGAACCACTGTGCCTATAGCTCGAAAGTGGGAGGAAGCTGGTCCCATTAAGCCTATAGCTCGGAAGTGGGAAGAAGCTGGTCCCATTGAGCCTATAGCCCGGAAGTGGGAGGAAACTGGTCCCATTGAGCCTATAGCCCGGAAGTGGGGAGGCATGGGTGCTGGTGCTCAGTTCTCCTCTCCTTTTTATTCATTCTAGAGCCCCAGCCCACGGGGTGGCACTCCCCACATTTGGAGAGGGTTTCCCCCACTTCAAGTAGCCCAGTCTAGAAAATCCCTCACAGACACATCCGAAGGTGGTTCTAAATCCAGTCAACTTGACGACCTTAATCACCACACCGTAATTTCCCAATGTAATCAAAATAGATCCAGGAAACTGCAACTGGACTAGGAAAGAATCTTAACAAGGGCCAAAGTGAAACCGTAGCTGGGTTTCTCCCCAGCTGTGCAACCTTGGCAAAATTGAGGACTCTCTGCCTCCTGTCTTAGTCTGAAGCTAACCTCCTACAGGTTGGCCTTGCTTGCTGCTGGCTCCTCTTGCTTCATCAAACCCTCTGTCCTTCAGTTTGTCATCCCCAGCGCCTTTGATGTTTGGAAGAGGGAGGAAATTGACAACTGCTTCTCAATTCATCTCCACCCTCCTCGTCCCACCACCACCCCAAACCAAACCATTTGGTGGCCAAGAAGAAGCAAACTTATTCCAGAACATTGTAGACACTTGTTCAGAAGCCCAAGGGCACAGTGGGAGCACGCACCAAACTAGTTTCAGCAGGAGGCAGGCAGGTTTGCTCCTGACCAACCGATCCACCTTCAGTTGCTCAGCACCGGCGCAACCCCGTGCATTTCTGTTGAATGACGCCTCTTACCTCCTCTGGGAACTGTCTGGAAACGAAGCGCCCCGTGTCAGCCAGCTCCCACCATGATTTCCCAGGTGTGGCATCCACAGAGACACTTTGAGTGGAGTAATTTGACAGAAACCCTCCCCCCACCTCCGCCCCGGGTTGCTGAAGTGTATTCTGCCTGGCTGTGGTATTCACATGCAAGCTCTGCAGAGACTTTCCTAGCCAAAATGATGTCGCTGTGTGTGTAGGGAGTGGGGGTGGGATGGAGGTGGGAATCCAGGCCACCCACACCCAAAGCAGGGTCTTCTAGGTAGCGTCATTGGAAACATGCGCATGCGCGCAGGTCCTGGCTGGTTTCTGGGTTCTCTATCTGTTGCCAACCCGCCTCTGAAAGTCTGAAAACTCTGTGGCAGCTGAAAGCCCCACTCCCTGCGTCAGAGAAGTTAACCATTCCCCCGCCAAGTTCTAAGGTTTCTTTACAGTCAGCACAGCTAGGCGCCCCGAGTCCCAGGGATGCCACCGCCCGGCCCGATGCTGCTTCTTTGAGTTAATGCCCCAGGCTGCTGTTTGCTGAGAAAGGCTTAAATTCACTTTTGCTCCTGAGCCTTTCACGTGTTAAATAGCTGGGTCTGAGTAGGATCGCTGGGTAGGAGCTGTCCCCAGCCGCACAAGCAGGGCGGAAGCGAGACTATGGTTCTGTGACAGTATGCGGGCTCTCCCACTTATCGTTTGTGTGGCTCCTTTGAGTTCCTCTTTCTGAGCCTTGTTTTCTCACTTGCATACCACTGTGATACCTCTGATCCCCACAAAAGAGTGTCTGAAGCAATCCAAGCCGCCCCCAAAACCCCAGCTCATGGGAAGGGGGAGGCAAGTCTTCCTTCTCTGCTCCCAGCAAATCTGGATCTTTCTTCTAGTGTGTTTATGCTTAAAAGAGCTATAGATTTCTGGCCTTGGGATCCTATCTAGAAAACACTTCCTGAACTAACAACTTGAAGCATTTCTCCCATGATGCCAAATGTATTTTAAAATGTTCAATACCTTTAGTCATCAGAGAAATGAAAAACAAAACAGCGAGATTCTATTCCACCCCAGTCTCCGTGGTTATCATCAAAATAAAAATAAAAACTAGAGATGGCTCAGTTGGTAAAGTACTTGCGGTGTAAACCTAAGGAACTAAGACAATGCCTAGAAACTACTTAGAAAGCCTGGCACGATGGTGAACGTTTGCAGAGCCCAGTGCTGTGGAGGGGAGAACAGGCGGGTTCCTGGGCCTCACTGGCCTGCCCCGCCGCCTAGCTG
>CM052714.1:11357631-11402776 GCA_028551405.1 Uromys caudimaculatus | reverse complement strand
CTGTGCACCTGCATGTAGACCCACTCAACTCGTGGAAAGGAGGGAGGGGAGGGGGAGGGGAGGGGGAAGGGGAGGGGAGGGAGAGGGGGAGGGGAGGGGAGGAGAGGGGGAAGGGAGGGGGAGGGTGTGGGAAAGCTGTGGGGAGGGGGAAGGGAGAGGGAGGGGAGGGGGAAGGGAGGGGGAGGGGAAGGGGAGGGGAGGGGGAGGGAAAGCTGTGGGGAGGGGGAGGGAAAGCTGTGGGGTGGGGGAGACAAACTGGGGAGATGACTCAATCTGCAAAGAGCTTGCAGTGTGAGCCAGAGGATCTGATTCCAGATCCTCACACTCACATTTTTTTTTTTTATTGCAACCTGAGGCAGCTAAAACTCCTCACTGGTCAGCTATCTTACTCCAATGCATGAGATGATAAGTTGAGTGAGAGTCTCTGCCTAAGTGTGTGTGCGCGCACTCACACTGAGTATAAGAGATAAAGCTAGAGGGCATTTAATATTAGGTTCATTTGGAAAAACAATAGCAGTATGTCCGCCCCCTGGGCCCTGTGAGCTCCTTAACCATAAGTTCTTTGTCAGATTTGCAGTACCAGGCGTGTGTGTCCTCCTGTGGGACGGGTTTAAAATCAAAGCAGGAAGTATTTGGTTACCCCCAAAACAGACATGCCATGGGCCTTTCTTGTCATGGCAGGCATTATTACAGTTCACAGGGTTCACAACAAAGTAAGACATCACACATGTGCACAGAGAGAGAGAAAGAGAGAGAGAGAAAGCACCCTGCACTCTGCACCCTGTACACTGCACCCTGCATAGAACCTTCCAGTGCTAAGAGAGCTCGGGAGCAGGAAGGGAGCTTGGATGCTTCCTGGTTCTTGCCCAATTTGATTCCTCCACGTCTGTGATGGCCAGTGTTTTCGGTATCTTAAGCAATAGGTTCTTACCATCAAGTTCTGGTGGGCAGGTGGGCAATCAAGAGCAATGTCACTAGCCTATATTATTTCGAGAGTCTCTGAGATACTTTTAACTCAATAACCCACAGGTTTACTTGGCAAACAATGGCTTCTACGATGAACATAATCTCCCCTGTGTAGGAGAACTTTATATATATATTGAAATAGGTTTCCATATGACTTTTTCAAGCATCCTTAGAGTTAGTTGCCCTTCCTCGTCTGCCTTGCACCTCCAATCTTTTCCCATTAACCCTTTCCCCCTATTATTCCCTTTGCTGATTGCCCTCTGAGTTTGTATCTTTCTATCCATAGACCAGCGCAGCTCTCAGGTCTCATCTAAAGATATTTCTTCATGCCATGAATGGTGGTTAATAAATAAGTTCACAACCAGTCAAAATTCAGAGAATAGGTGACTGTTGAGTGTTCAGCTGCAAATAAGACACCTGGACCACACCCTCCCAAGACTCAGCGCCCATCCCGGTAGAAGGGGCGGAAAGATGGTAAGATCCCAAAATGTCTTGGACCAGGACTGGACCCATGAATGCTCACAGCGTCTGTGGTTGCCTGCACAAAACAACTTAACATTCAAGCACGGAGTGAGAAGGGATTCCTAAGTCCCGCCTCTAACTGAGGAGCTATTGGCAGTTGGTGGCTTCCAGAGGAGGAAGAGTTGGATTTTGCTAGGGCTGTGGCTCCTGGTAGGTCAACCAGGTTCAGGTGGATAGCTCCACATCTAGAAGTCTGTGGACAGCACAAATTAGGGTGAACAGATTATTAAATATTTTAAAAAGAGGACATGAAACTGGGGGATAGGGAGGTGGGGGATGGATCTGAGAGGAGTGCAGGGGGTGTATACAGCCAAATGCATAAATCTCCTCAAAGAACTAATACGAAATCTACAAATCCATAAATAAGACAGTGGGTGATTGAGGAAGATATCTAGTGGTATTCACATACATAAGCACACATGTTCACATATTTTCACAACCCTACTTTACACACACACACGCACACCCCATAAAAATAACATAAATGAATAAATAAATGCTGGTGAGAAAAAGGGGGTCTGGTGATTTGCATACGTATGGCCCCTGTGGGTTCATATCTTTAAATGCTTTAGTCACCAGGGAGTGGCACTTCTTGAAAGGATTAGAAGGATTGGGGGTGTGGCCTTGTTGGAAGCAGGGCATCATTGGAGATAGGCTTTGAGGTTTCAAAAGCCTATGCCACACCCAGTGTCTCCCTCTCTGCCTGCAGATCAGGATGCAGCTTCCACAGACTTCTCCAAGAACGTGCCTGCTGCCTTGCTCCCTGCCATGATGACAATGAACCAAACCTCTGGAACTGTAAGCCAGCCCTCAGTTAAATGCTTCCTTCGTAAGAGTTGCCTTGGTCATGAGGTCTCTTCACAGCAACAGAACAGTGACTAAGACATGGGGAACAGGGAATTCGTATACATTTTTTGGCAGGAATGTAAAGAATTACAGATGCTACAAGAAAAAAAACCTAAAAATAGATCTAGCCTATGATTCAACTGTCCTACTTCTGGGACTATAGCCAAAGATATCCTTGCCTGGCGTCATGCACAGTGGCAAAGACAGTCAGCTCAGATGCCCCATTGCAGGAGAAGCTGACTTTGACCATGGTCTCCCTTTCTCTTTTCTCTGCCTCCCAAGTGCTGGGATCGTAGGTGTGTACCACCATACTCAGTTTATACTGCGCTGGAAATGGAACCCAGGGTGCGTGCTAGACAAGCACTCTACCGATTGAGCCACAGGCCCAGCTCTGCCCTTTAGATCAGCATAAAGCCACTGAGGCAGAGCCTCAGGCTGACTGGAGGCTGGAGGATGAACACAGCACCGCAAAGGACAACGGAAAGTTCCATCATATTCTACAATGCAAACTTCAAGTCTCAACAGCTCTGCCCACTTGCTGTTGGCACACAGCTGTGAGCTGTCATTGTAGGATAAAGACCTCGGGTTTGGGTTTCTCTACTAGGAAGCTAACACGTGTGCATTTAAAACAACTCAATTATGAGACATGGAACGGAATGAGAAGGCAGCTGTCCACACCAATAATAGTCTCATACCCCAACACATGGCACACGTATCACAAATACCGCACACATCAACATGCGTCACACGCCATACCACACACCACACCCACATCACACATAAACACATACAGACACATACATCACACTACATACACATGTTCACACGTCCCTACAGATACACCACACAAACATGTACGCTACACACTGCACACATCACAAACATATACATACAACACCATACAAACACACTGTGCAAATACACAATCACACCCCCCCACTCCTGAGTTGCACACGTTACATACTAGACTAATCACCACACGCACATCACAAGCACACACACACACACACACACACACACACACACTACTCATTACAGATACGCTGCACACACCCCCACATCTCACACTTGAGTGGGTTCTCATAGCATGCACACCACACAGACACGTGTCTATGAGTCATGTCTGTGAACACTGTCAACTTCTTTCTAAAACATAAACTGTGAGAAGAACAGGTCCTGGAACTCCTGGCTGACCTCAAGGCTGACAGGACAGAGTAGGAGTGTGGTGACGAGGACAAGGGGCTGTAGTCACTTGGCGTTGGCTGATGGCTGTCATGGAATGAACTCCCCCATGAAGGCTGCGGCAGTGAGTCAAAGGACCACGTGCGTCCCAGTAGGGCTGTGTGGCATGCAAGGACCGTGTTCCGTTCTGCAAGCCCAGGGCCAGGTTCGAATACAAAGCCATCTCTCCCCAAATCTGTGTGGTGCAAGCCAGCAGAGAGGAAGTGGCTTGAGGTTGTCTGTCAAGTTGCAGAGTGACCACAAGACCCAAGTCCCCAATATTGTCTCAAGAGAGTTTCTTTCTCCTGTGGTGTCTATCTGTAATAAGTTCAGCCTTTTCTCTGGGACCATGATACCAAGTATCAGGGCGCTTTAGAAATACAACCCAATAGGATGTAAACATGTATGAACATGCGTGTAGCACAAACATACTTGCCAGGAGGAACGGACTCATGCAAGGAGGTAATAAATCAGAACCCTATGGAGTTACTGCCAGTCAAGCCTGAAGTCATATGCACTGCTGTGGATAAGCGGGCTTGGCCCTCGGTCTTCTGAACAGTCTATTCCTGCCCACAGGGACTGGACAAAATCTCTTCACACTGACCAGCAGTATACTGTGAGATGTTCATCTCACCCAAACATTCTAGAAGCACACTAAGAATGATGCGCAGAAAGTATCAGGCTCAGGCTAGAGGACGAAGCATAACAGATACCTGCTGACATCTCCGTAGGAAAGCTCTTCTTAGTTTCTAGCCAGCACTGCGTGATCGATCAGCCCACTAGCTCACACACTTTCACCTTCTGACCCGCTTCTCTAACTCTGTCTTTTCAGGGATGACTGCACAACATGGATTCCCTCACTCTGCAGTTCCTGCTGAGGTTATGAACTGCTTTTTTTTCTCATCAGTCAGCAATACACAAGGAAAGATGCATTCAGAGGAATCTGCCTGTAATGGGTTCTATGGACCTAGAGACCCACTGTGAGAGCCGAGTGTCTGAGCTTTAAAGTCCAGATACAGAACAGCAGAAGGGGTAAGGTCTCTAGCATGGTCCACAGAGGAAAGGTCTCTATCACAGCAGACAGGGGAGGGGCCTCCATCACAGCAGTCAGAGCTAGAGCCTCCATCAGAACAGACACCACAACAAGGCAGGGCTCCATCAGAGAGAAGGCCTGGACTGGGAAGATGACTGCTTCTGGCTAGGAAACTTTGAGGGAAAAGAAGCCTCACTGAAAGACAGGTTTCAGAGACACCACAGGGATGCTCTGGATGGAGTTGCTCTTAGGAAAGACTGTCCTTAGCAGTAAGAGCCCTGGTACCTCTCAAGCTGTGGGAGTCTGATGTCTGAGGCTGGAGGAGCTGTCATAGAGACTCAGGCTCATCCTGCTCTATCTGGAGGACCATTTGCCTGGGGAATGGAGATACAGATGCTGTAAAAACATACCTCCATCAGCCGGGGTGACACAGTGGGAGACAGCTAGAGCACCGGCCTTTCTGTGGGGTTAGACCCAATGACCAAGAAACTGTGCTGTTACGCTGGCCTCAGGAAGTGGCTGCAGAAACAGCTACAGAGCATCTTCAACTGCGGCCACCTCTTCCTTCTTTAACTGGATGCTGTCGGAGCACACTGAGACATGCTCATTGCACTTGGGGAGAGAACTAGCTTTTCCCAGCTGTGTCCAAGACACTAGGAAAATTTGGAAGGCTAGGCAAGTAGGACCAGAGCTCAGGGGAATCATGCTGCTACTGAGCGGCCAAGGCAGCTGTAGCCCTGCAGCCTGGCTCGTGACCCAGAGGGCTTGTGCTGCTCACCAGGCTACTGAGAAGACCCAAACCAGCCAAGGGCTGCCTTTACACGCCGAATGAACCCCTAGAACGTGGCAAATTCATCTTCTGTAGGCAAGAAAGCACTGGAGAAAAGGTAACAGGGGCCTGGACCCTGCCTGCTCAGGAATTTAGCCATGTTCTGCTTCCTCTCCCCTCTCCTTCCCCAAGCTGGTCTGGAGATCTTTTGCATTTCCTTTGTAACTGACAATCGTGCATGCGGTTCCCCCCAAAGATTCTCATTTCTCCCCACAGGGCCGGTGAGGCTTGTCCAGAGCGCAGAAGTAGATTGGGGTGCGGTTAACTAAGGTAGACAAGACACAGGAGTCAGGACCTGAAATGCATGCGCCAGAGGCTGGGGTCCCTGCCTTGCAGCAGCTGGGGAAGGGATGGGGACAGGGGTGGGAGTCCGGAGAGGCAGGGGGCTTAGCTTACCAGCTCAAGCTGGTAGTCGGTTAATTTCAGGTTAAAGATAGTATAGTTAACACTAGTCATCTCGAGGTAACGGAGTTAATAAGAATCCGCTCAAATCCTTCTGGCCACCTAGGTAGATGTCTATCCAAGCCCAGCTCTGCACCCGGTTCGGTATCTGCAGCTGCTGGGTCTTGGAGCGCTTAAAATTAGCCGGATAGACGCAGGACCTTGGGGTCAGGGTCCAGGTTTTGGGGCGGGGGTCGGTGATCGGTGGAGGAATAGGAGCAGAGGGAATCCAGAGGGTTGAAGAGCGCCAGCCAGGGTCCGTGAGTCCAGACAGCGCAGATACAACAGACTAGCAGAGAGACTGGGCGGGGACATGGCCCGAGGCGGGGACGTGGCTGGGAACTGGGATGTATCTGGGGACCTGCGAGCTGAAGCTCTGAAGCTTGGGTTAGGGGCGGCAGGAGGCGGGGTGACTCTGGGCCCCGCCCCGGAGGGCAGTGGCAAAAGTTTGCCTTCGGATCCTCTGGGGCAGAGTCTGGGCGAACAAGTTCAGGGGCAGGCAACAAGGTCCCGGTGCTGAGCGAGGTGGCTGGACAAGCCTAGTCGGAGAGAAATCTGAGGCCACGAGCGACCTCCGGAGGAGCCCCTAGACTGGAGTCTTAGCCGAGACACGGCAGCATGCAACCAGCCCAGATGAGCCTTGCAGAACGAGGTGAGCGGCGAGACCGGATCCGGGGGTTGCGCAAACCAGAGTCGCGGGTTGAGCGGCTGGGGGGTCTACCCGAACCACTTTTTGGATAAAATTTCAACCAATTCAGGGCACCACAGTGACTTGGGCTCTCGAGTGCCTCACTTTGCCCCCCCGCCCCCCATCCTGTTCTCGGTGCCATTCATAACCAGGAGAACAGGACATAGCCGCCTGTTGGAGCTGGTGGAGAGGTATAGGGTTCTTTTAAATAACAACCAGGGCTTTTAAAATGTCTTTGTAAACCCTGAGCGGAGTGAGCGGGTTCTCCAAGGGAAAGTTCCTGCTTTACTTGGCTAATTAAGAAGTTAGACATCCTCATGAGAAGAAAACCTGGGCAGTGGGAATGTCTGTGGTTTTTCCCTCTGGGAGAAAGTAAATCATTCTTTTAAGTTTTATTAGCTACAAAATTCCAGTTTTCTTAGCACTTCTCAAACTAGGCAATTAGGAGTGTCAGGCCTGGAGCTAGAAGACAAGCTGCCTGCAAAGCGATAATGAGGCTCTCAGGGAAAATTTGTGTGTCATACGTTCTTAACTGAGATAGAAGAAAAGGGTGGCCATTAACCATGTGCCTGTACATGGTCTCTATGTTCCTGTCTCTCCGGCCTTGAACAATCCTGATGCCATATTCCTTAGATTTAATGTAAGAGGGGTTTCTTGTCAGCTGTTGAAAGGGAATACTTTGCTTTGAACACCACAGTAAGGTAGGTGTAACATCCTGAGCAGAGAGGGGAAGACTCTTCTTCCCTGTGGCACCTGCCTCCTCCAAAGCCTCCAGAGTCACTCATTCTAAAATCGCAGTCAGAAGTCTCTGGTTTGCATATCACCACCTACAAAATTTATCTGTTCAAAGTTCCATCCGTCATAGACAAAAACCAGGCAGACAGGGTCAAGAGAACAGAATTCCTAGAAAGTGAAGCGAAGGGTTACATACTGCAGATAAATGGCTGGCAAGTGGTGGCTGTGGTCAGGGCTGTTTGGTTGAGGTGGTGGTGGTGGTGGTGGTGGTGGTGTGTTTGTGTGTGTGTGTGTGTGTGCGCGCGCGCACGTGTGTGCGCACACGGGCATGTGCAGGCACTCTATTTGGGTAGCTGTGGAGGAATCTAGATCTGTAAGCTTCTTAAAGGGTACAGAGCTCAGCTCTGAGGTGAGTATTGGGTTGCCATGGACCCCCACATTGGATCTTCCCATCTGCAGACTGGCAGATGCTCACATCCGGTCAGTGTCAGTCTGCCCACATACATCAGAGGGTCCACCTGCAGAGCCTGTCCTTAGGAAGCCCCCACCACCATTTGGGAAGAAGGACATTATAACCACTTAGCATCTCCCCGATGCCATTTGCTCTAGACACACACACACACACACACACACACACACACACACACACACACACTCAACATACTGAGACCCTCCTGGTTCTCTACCATATTTGGATGTAGGAACTCCCATTTCCTGTGAAGCTTTGGGTACTGTCCTGATGCCCTGCTTCCCACGAATCAGGGACTGGTCCTTTTTCTGGAAAACATGATACTTTGTTACACAGATTTCTTCCTCAGTGCCTACAGTTTATGGGTTTTTGGTTACAAGAACAATAAACATTTGAGTGTGTCCTAAGTTTGAAAATATTGGGGTCCCCTAGCAATAGCTGAACTCCTCCATTTCCATCAAAGTTGGAAGGCCAATCTCGAGCAAGCTGTTTGTGTTAGCTGGGATTGGGGTTCCTTGAATCTTATTGTCACATCTACCCTCACGATTCTGTGTTTACCAATCTTGGATCCATGTTATAGCATTCTAAAAGGTTTCTTTCCCATAAGCACTTGGAAGAGGTGCTCAGCAGGCTGACGGTGATCCTTAGATTTTAATATCCTTCCATTCCCCTGTCTTTAGAGTCATCTAAACATTCCACCCAAGCTCCTAGACTGGTATTGGAATGCCAGTAACTACAAGCAATTTGGCTGTAAAGACACCAAGAGGCTCTTAGCACCTCCTAGTTAAGGGGCCTATGACAAGTAACCAACTCATAAAAACCTTATCCCTGAAGGGATAGGCTGGACAGATGCCTCACCTCCAGCCTAGCCAGGCTCTGCCATTAAGAACCTCAGTTTCCCCCTGTGTCCATTCAGAAGTCACATGCTATCGTGGGGACTAGATGTGACATGAAGTGACCAGGATGGACTTCCTGGGCAAGACATCTCATGTTTGCACATATGGTTGACTTCCTGATGGAAGCGATTTCCACAAATCTACATTCATTTTCTGGAAAGCTTGGCGATAAGTTGGTTCCCTGTCCTTGCCGGGAACAGGCACTGTAGGGAGATTTGAAAAGCCTGACCAGCAGGCAAAGGAAAACACAAAGTTAGTTCTCACATCCATGCTCCGATGCCTTTCTACAGACAAGTTTGATGCGCAAGATGTTCACAGGGCATCCAATGTTCTTGGGACATGACCTCCATATCTGGGGTTTCTCGGTCCGCATCCGGATTTGTGTATCATCTTGTTTGCTAATGAGAAGGACACGTACAGCAGACAGCAGGACATGGAAAACGCCACCAGGCTGAGGCACTGTGTCCACACCCGAAGGAAGAAAAGGAGACGCAGGGAGCCTTCCCCGGCTTTCATCTGTAACCTTTGTCTCTCAGGGTGCTTCACCGATGACCCTAGCTCAGCACGCCCAGTGTGGGAGGCTGTAGGAGTGAAGCCTTCCTTCTGCCCTGAACTGTCTCTGGAGGCAGAGTGAGGTCCAGGCAGCAAACCAGACTGAGAGGACTCACGAGCAAAGGAACTCTCCGGGAGTGGGAGCCATAAACTGGCTCTCTTCTCTGATTATGTCATTTCTTGGTTCTTTTAAATGAAAAACAAAACAAGACCAAAAAGAAAACTCTGGCTTTCCAAGAAATGATACTCCCTGTCAAATACTGGCTGCTTTAATTCAGTTTGGAGGATGAGATCATTGACGTCTCTGGAAGGAGTCCTTCCCTCTGACGAAGGGAGATGTCTTTTTCTCTGAGATTTTTGAGAAAGAGGCAAGGGGGGGGGGTAAGAAGAATACAAAAGAGGAGAGGGGGAGGGGAGGGAGAAGGAAGGGGCACACTAGACAGCAGAGATACTTCCTTCTTTTTATAGTTTATTTACTTTTTAAACTGACATATGGAGAAAGTGAGTCGCTAGTGTAGAAGGCACATCTGGAATCTATCGGACCCCTCTCCCAGGCTCACTTCCCCCAAGGGAAGCCGCTTTTAGATTGGGGGGAGGGCAGGCATGCCTAATATTGGCGGGGTCTCGTGTAGGGTCAGCCACCACTGAGCCATTTGGTCAAGACTTCTCCTTCCTTCTTGGCAAAAAGAAAATATGTTTGGTGTCAGAGCACTTCAAGGAAAGCTGTGCAATCCCAGTGTTGTGAGGCCAAATCGAGAAGGCTCAGGTGACGGGGGCAGGGGGCAAGGACAACTCAGATGTGGACAGTGGTTCCCATCCAATCCCCATCAGATGGGGGGGAGGGCGGGAGGGGGGAGAAGTCTGCTGGGGATGTCAGAGTGCTTGCTAATCAAACCTTGGAGTACTGATGAACACAGGCAAGGGGCTGCCTGCGAACCTGTGCTGAGGAGACCAGTGCTGCTGAGGGAGCCCTCTACTCTAGAGCTCAGTGGGACCAATCTGCCTCCAGAATAGGCCTCAGATTTTGGAAGACACACAAAGTCATCTCTGTGTTACCACAATCTCAACATTAGATTTCTTAAAAAATAATCCCATGTGTCTGCGTGCATGTGTGTGTGCATGTTGGGAGGGGGGGTCGTGCGTGCGTGTGTGTGTGTGTGTGTGTGTGTGTGTGTGTGTGTGAGAGAGAGAGAGAGAGAATGTAGATGCTTACATATGCCAGCATGTGTACGGAGGTTGGAGGTCAACCTCAAGTATCAGTCCTTGCCTTTCTTTCAGACAGGGTCTCTTTGTTATTCACTGCCTTGTACACCAGGCTAGCTGGCCTATCTGCTGGCAAATCTGGGCATCCTTCTGCCTCTGCCTCCCATGTTATGTGGGATGCTGGGATTACAGAAGTACACTAACAGGCCTGACTTTACATGCCACCTGGGGATTCAAACCCAGGCTCTCGGCCTATACAGAGGAGCTTTACTCTCTGAACCATCTCCTCCACCCAAAAGCTCCCTTCTATTCCAAAGGAGATGGACCAGCAGTCTAACCTACAATGTCATTGCCAGACTTCCTCCCTTCCCCAACCCCAATGCAAAACTGCCCACAGCATCTCCCTTGTCTTCAGTGGGGACACCTTGACCCCCCACAAATACCTATTTTACAGGCCTAGCTGGACAGCTACTGTCAGAGAGACCAGTGTTTCTGGGTCATGGTCACCCTTTACACCAATGCGCCCCTTAGAAAGCAAGGGTGGCCTGCAAAGATGCAGGTTCCTGTTCACCAAAAGAATGCGTGAGAAACAACCCTCGGCCATGAGAGACATTGTCCTTGTCTGTAAATCAGACCCATAGAGGGTGCTGTGCAAAAATGGGTGAAGAGCCAGCAGGGTTCGGCTGCAGCCACAGTGTCGTTACTTGCCAGATGCAGGGTGTCCCATGGGTTCATTTACATACGGGAAGAAACGGGATAAATTCACTGGGGGTGAGAAACCCAGACAGTGGACACGCTGGGTGACAGTAGTGACCAGCAGAGACCCCTGGTGGCCTGTTGCTGATCTGAGTGCTGGTCCCAAGAGTGTTTGGTTATCTGTGTGGTGAGTCAGGCTGGCTTCCTGGTGCACTCATTTGGTGACACTCCTGAAACACCACACCTAGTCCTGAGCCGAGCTCACTGACACCTGCGGCTGAGGCTCTCTTTTAGCAAAGTGGGGGCCTGCAGGTCGCACCCCTTCTAAACAGAGGGAAGGACTCCTGTGACCTGCTTCTAACCACGCAATGATATCTAGATGTATCCAAAATCAATTTGGTGTTTAGCCCAGGACTTAGCTCTCAGGATGTAATCAGCTTTACAACTTGATAAACCAGAGAAAATATATGTTTAGGTCTCAAAGAGTCAGATAGCTTCAAGCTGCAAATGCAGAGAACCAGAATGGTATCTAACAAAAGATGGCCTATAAAATCTCTGCTGCTTGAGAGATGAGTTTTAATTAAGGGGAACCGCGGTCCAGGCGTTAGCAGCACAGTAGGCTAGCTTGCAGGCCCTTGGCCTCCACGAGTCCTGGCACGTCCGCTATCATTTTCATTGTGGTTATTTAATTGCTGGTGTCTGCCTCATTCTTCACCAGTTTTTTCTTTCACTCTGCTCACTCTTCTATGCAGGAAGAAAATAAAAAAGATGTGCTCCTGCAGAGAGCCCTGCCTTTCTTCACCTTCTGTTCCCTCTGGAGCAGTGGTCCTCAACCTTCCTAATGCCGGAGCCATTTAATTTAACACAATTCCTCGTGTTGTGGTGATCCCCCCATCACCGTAAAGTTATTTCCCTTGCTACTTCATACGACACATTTCACTACTGTTGGGGGTCATACTATACATGTTTTCAGAGACAGAAGTTTGCCAAAGGGTCACAACCCACCGGTTGAGATCAGATCTGCCTGATTTAGAAGGACTCTGTTCCCTTCTGCTCACGCTAGAGGCAAAAGGTCAAACTTTCCAGGGAGGAGTCGGGTGTGTCAAGTGCTGTGGGAGGGTGGGAAAGCGAGACACCGGAAACAATCTGAGCTGGTACAGGCACGGGAAGATGGCTCAGTCGGGAAAGTGCTCAAGCAGGAGGACCTAGTCAACCCTCAGAGCTCATGTGAGAAAGCTGGGTGTGGTGATACATGTTTGCAATCCCAACACTGGGGAGACAGAGACAGGAGGATGCCTGGGGCCTGCTGGCCAGCCAGTCAAGTCTACTGGGCAAGTTCCAGGCCAGTGAGAGACCCTGCCTCAAAACACATGAACAGCAAGCATAACAACAACAAACCCAAGGTAGACAGTGTCTGAGGAGCAACACCTGTGACTTCCACACAGGCACATGTGCACACATGTCCACACATGTACTCACATGTGTGCACAAAGGCTAATCTAAGTTCACTCATCTTCCCTAGAACAAGAAACCTGGAGGGAAACCTCACTTTTTACCAGTGTTGTGAGCTTGGTCTTCGGACGTTGTCTATCTGTTCTCAGGACTGAAACCCCTGATGGCAGAGCAGGCAACCCAGTGCTATTTGAAAACAAACCTGGGCATCCCCAAGGCAGGGACAGGGCATCGCATGGGGGGGTCCCTCCAGCATCTGTAGGAAATGACAGCCCACTCTGTAAGTGGGGAAGGCCCCTGGCCAGCGGCTGTCCTGGGGACAGCACCCAAGGACCTGAGGATGGACACTGGTCATCACGATGGCTTTTCCTGCCTTTGGTGTCTAATCTTAACTACCAATTTAATGACATGTAGAATCAGCATGGAAACAAATCCAGGCATGATCTACTTTCTAGATCAGGTTAATTGACATGTGTGGGCAGGACCATCCCATAGGGTGGGGTCCTGGACTGAATAAAAAACAAAGAACTCAGGGCTGGAGAGATGGCTCAGCGGTTAAGAGCACTGGCTGCTCTTCCAGAAGTCCTGAGTTCAATTCCCAGCATCCACATGGTGGCTCACAGCCATCTATAGGGGAATCTGATGCCCTCTTCAGGCTGGTGGAGCACTCATACATTAAATAAATAAAATTTAAAACAAACAAACAAACAAATCAGAGAAGGCCAGCTGACCACCAGCATTCATCTCTTTAGCTTCCTGACTGGGGGCGCAGTGTGACCAGCCAACTCCAGCTCCCACCGCCATGCTTTCCCCACTGTGGTAGACTGCACCCTTGAACTGGGAGCCAGATAAACCCCCCTTTTCGTACATTGCGTTTGTCGGGTATGTTGTTGCATCTCTGAAAACTGTGGCTGCTTACAATTCCTAGTCTTCTAATGAGAGCATTTGCAATATTTTCCTTAAAGTGATGACGGCCTTGAAGAAAGGTCATGGGGCTGGCCTGCCCCTAGACGGTGCCACAGGATGAGCAGAACGTGACTTGGGGTTTGACAGACATATGAGATTTAAACTAAAAGCAGGAGGTGTGGGCTGGGAGTGTATATAGCTCAGTTAGAGTGTTTGCTTAGCAGCAGAGAGGCTTTGAGTTCAATCCCTCCGCCCTGCATGAAACAGCATGGTTCAAACTTGTAATCTCAGCACTTAGGAGGCAGAGGCATGGTGGGTCAGAAGTTCAAGATTATCCTAGCAACTCCCGGGTCAAGCTAGGTTACATGGTACTCTCTGATAATAATAATAATAATAATAATAATAATAATAATAATAATAATAATAATAGAAGAAGAAGAAGAGGAGGAAAAGGAACAGGAGGAGGAGGAGGAGAAAGAGACTTGTAGAGTTGAGGAGGCTCAGTGGATGACAGGGGTCCTGAGCATGTAAGCCCTCTCTGTATCACCAGCGTCTCATCCTCAGAGCCACTCTCTGAAGTTAAAAGAAGGCAGAGTAAAGGTTCCACCAGCCAGCAGCACTCAGGCTGACCTTGACTCAAGCCCTCCATGGTCCCAGGCAGCTCAAATAGTTGAACTAGGCCAAGGGCAGTTCCAGGTAGAATGTAGACATCAACTTAGACAGTTCCTGGGAATTCTAAAATAGCAGATGCTTCCAAGGGCCAGGAAACTAGGAGATTCCTCTGCTGAGAAGCCACAGGCCTCCTCTTTCTAATGTCACCAACAATAAGGCCTCCCCAGTGATGGAGAAAGAAGAGGCTTACACAAAACCCAGGGAGTCTCAGGGGTGCAGAGTCCCCTAGGAGTCAGTTTCTCTTCTTAGCCCTATAGTATCATCTATAGAGAAATCCCTGGAATCCTTCAGGGATTAAAGTCCCTGTTGGAAAAAACTCCTGGTTATGGGTGAGCCTAGCTCTGTTGGTCCATGTGTCTAGGAACCAAATTTAGGCCTGGAGCTTAAATACTGTGAATAAATCCTCAGTGGGTACTCAAAGTGGGCTATTTTCAACTCACCTCACTTGGACCTCATTAGATATTTAAGAATCTGGTAACTTTAATTTAAAATAAGTGAGCATCGAGAGGGGGTTGAAAGGAACAGAAAGAGGTAAAACCCAGTTGGACAGAGGACTCAGTTCTAGAGCTCTGCAGCATGGGCAGTTGGCTTGGGTTCACCCCAATGAAGAACGCAAAGATAGGGGCTTCAAATCTGCAAACGTTTAAGGAGTCAAGAATGCTAATGGCTATGCTGTGATCATCACCGACAACATACGCATCTGTCAACATGCCACACCCACAAAGATGTACAACCTACGTATGTCAACTACAATAAAAAATAAATGGCGAGCCCATGTACACCAAGCATTGCCTTCACAGCTGCTCGGCAGAGCACCAGAATCATGGAAGTGGAAGGAGATGAGACATAAGCCAGGTTAACACAGCCACGTCCCAGTGGGCAGGCCTGGGGAGACGGCTTGGTTGGTGAAGTGCTTGCCATGCAAGCATGAAGGAAAACGAGTTCAGGACCCCAGCACCCAGGTAGAAAGCTAGGTCGGTGGTATGCATCAGTAATCCTAGTGTTGTGGGCAGGTAGACAGGAGGATTCCCTGGAGCTCAATGGCAAGCCAATGTGGCTGCATGGGTGTGCTTCAAGTTCACTTACACACATGGGAACGCATGTGCATGCATTTGTATTACAGTCACATAGCTTATTGTCTCTCTCACACACACACACACAGACACATGCATGCACACATATACATGCATGCACACACACATGCATGCACACATACACATACATGCACACATACACACATACACATGCATGCACACAGACACACAGACATGCACACAGACACACAGACACATGCATGCACATACACATGCATGCACATATATACACGTATACATGCATGCACACACATGCATGCACACATACACATACATGCACATATACACACATACACATGCATGCACACACACATGCATACACACAGACACACGCACACACACACTTATTTTTTCAGGGTCTGATGTTTGCACTCAAGGCCTTCCCAGCAATCCCAAGTATCGCCTTTCTTCTAGTCCCAGGCATTGTAAATATGCTAATTCATACTCCAGTCCAGACTTCTGCCTTTCAAGCCACACTCAAAGTTCACGTCATTACCCTTCCCTGTCCTTTCTTCCTTTAACCTCAGAGGCAAGTGCTTCCGGGACAGCTGGCAGCCCTTCCTCCCTGGGCGCTGCTCAGTGCAGTGGCCGCAGGGTTCTTGCCCAGGCTCAGGCTGCTCTTTCTGCCCTCCCTTTGTGGTCAGCTTTAGGGCTCTCTGCCACGTGGGCCAAAGGCCCATCCAGATCCCAAGGGAATCAGCCTAAGGAAGTATGGGGTGCTTCTCACGGTGCTGCTTCACACGTCATCCAGGAGGACCCAGATGTCCTCCAGACACCATTTTTTCCTACTGTGTTCTGGTTTTCTTCACCTCTCCTTTCCTCCCTTACATCCTCCTCTCCCTCCTTCCTTCTTTCCCTTCCTCCCGCCCTTTTCCTCATCCTGAGAAAAATCTGATTCCCTCCACAGCTGGGAATAGTAGTTACCAGCTCCCACGTGGGGGGTGAGAAGTAACTCAGTATTTCCTGGTGCCTGGAGATTTCCAAGTGGAAGCTTTCTGCCTGCCACAGTTACTCGATTCACAGATTCGCACTCTAAGGTTTCTTCTCTGGCAGCTCCAGGCCCTAACAGCCTTCCCTGGTTTCTATCTTGGAGACTTGGCCTATGTTCCAAGCATCTCCTGCACATCCATATGCGTTAGCATTTTCCACACTTAAGGTTGCTGAATGGTGATCACTTGATCCAAAACTGCTTCTACTTTCATCTCCTTACAGAGCCTATTTTCAACACTCTTCCTGCAGTCAGGCCTGCACGCCTTCAGGAACCCATCGCCACTGTCCCAATTGTTCCGTGAAATGAACGTTCCTGGCGCGCCCTCTCGTGGACTGTTGAGGTAACCATCTGTCTATAGGAAGGCATGGCAACTACGCATGCGCAGGACCACCAGCCAGTCTTGGGGAATGATACTCTCCGGGAACATTACGATTACGTGGGGAAGCTGGCAGGCAGGCTGCGGGACACCCCTGAGAATGGCACCCTCATCACCACCATCCTCTTCTTGGTCACCTGTAGCTTCATCGTCTTGGAGAACCTGATGGTTTTGATTGCCATCTGGAAAAACAATAAATTTCACAACCGCATGTACTTTTTTATCGGCAACTTGGCTCTCTGCGACCTGCTGGCCGGCATAGCCTACAAGGTCAACATTCTGATGTCCGGCAGGAAGACGTTCAGTCTGTCTCCGACAGTGTGGTTCCTCAGGGAGGGCAGCATGTTCGTGGCCCTGGGCGCGTCCACCTGCAGCTTATTGGCCATTGCTATTGAGCGACACCTGACCATGATCAAGATGAGGCCGTATGACGCCAACAAGAAGCACCGCGTGTTCCTTCTGATTGGGATGTGCTGGCTAATTGCCTTCTCGCTGGGTGCCCTGCCCATCCTTGGCTGGAACTGTCTGGAGAACTTCCCCGACTGCTCTACCATCTTGCCCCTCTACTCCAAGAAATACATTGCCTTCCTCATTAGCATCTTCACCGCCATTCTGGTGACCATTGTCATCTTGTATGCGCGCATCTACTTCCTGGTCAAGTCCAGCAGCCGCAGGGTGGCCAACCACAACTCCGAGAGATCCATGGCCCTTCTGCGGACCGTCGTGATAGTGGTGAGCGTGTTCATCGCCTGTTGGTCCCCCCTTTTCATCCTCTTCCTCATCGACGTGGCCTGCAGGGTGAAGGAGTGCTCCATCCTCTTCAAGAGTCAGTGGTTCATCATGCTGGCTGTCCTCAACTCGGCCATGAACCCTGTCATCTACACGCTGGCCAGCAAAGAGATGCGGCGTGCCTTCTTCCGGTTGGTGTGTGGCTGTCTGGTCAAGGGCAAGGGGACTCAGGCCTCACCCATGCAGCCTGCTCTCGACCCAACCAGAAGTAAATCAAGCTCCAGTAACAACAGTAGCCACTCTCCAAAGGTCAAGGAAGACCTGCCCCACGTGGCTACCTCTTCCTGCATCACTGACAAAACCAGGTCGCTTCAGAATGGGGTCCTCTGCAAGTGACGGTCTCCACAGGACAAGCTCTGCAGCCATACCTATTTATTGCATGCATTACTTCCACGGGGCCTTAGAGATCTTGACTTTGGAGGTCTGCTTGTTGTGGCCATACTGTGTGGCATCTCCTGAGGCGGAGACCCAAAGAGTCACCAACACATTTCAGCCTGGACATGGAAGTGCCTTATCTGTTGCCGGCTCCATCCTTCTGAATGTACCAAGCTGCTGACATTGTCCCCTGCCTTTGGATGCCGCTTTCCCTAGTCCAGGGAGGGCAGGCGGTAATGTGCTATGCACATGCGCACTGGGATGACGTCCTCCCATTTTCACACTACATTTATTTTTCATAGAATGGGTGCTCGTATATGTGTTTGTCCATTGCTGTGTTGTACAGGATGTGTGCCCCAGGTTTCCCCAAGTGGGGCCCATTACAAATATTAGTCCTCCACACCTTGCGTAACAGTTGGTCCAAACCTGCCCGCACTGCTGTATCAGGTTCAGCATGTGACTAGGTGACGTGCCCTTCCCAGTGCTCTTGCACGGCTATCCTAGCTCACAGCTGTGAAAAGTTACTAAAGTATTCTGTATTCTCAAACGTCTCACCCAAGAGCGGCCCAGGTGTGTGGGTCTTACCCTTACATACCTGTGCCCCCCCCTTGGGTCCTTTGCATAAGCTTGAGTGTATCTGGAAGCCAAATTATGTGCTCATTGAGGCATTTCTGAAAACCACAGAAAAGCCAGCCAGGATCTCTTGGAATGCTGGTATCATTAAAGGAAGAGCCCATAAGGAGAGGCAAGGTGCTCTCCACCGTGGGTCACCTTTCCAGGGGACTGCAGTCAGTCTGCTGCACATAGAGAGTTTCCAGCAGTGACGTTCACAAGCCAGCCCTTCATCTGTATGGTACTGTGTTCAAGTCTGTATAGAGAAGCTTGAGGCCGATGGTCCCCTTTGTTGTCACCTTTTGCTGGCAAGGAGCTGGAGCTGTCAGCAAAGCTTCTCAGATCCCTCAGTTATGGACCCTGCCCAGGACCATTCAGTGAGAGGACTCCGCCAGGCTGGGAGGCATGGTGTGGTTATTTGTGCATTAATTAGGGAGAATCATTCCCATCCCCTTATGATGGACACGCCATCCACTCTCCACCACTTGGACCTGCATTCCTTTGTCCATCTTGTAAAGAAAATGCTCAGAAGACACCTGCGAACATCCCCTCCCCAAGGACTCCGCCCATGGGACACTCAGATGAAAGGTGGGTGTGTAGGACGGAGTAGCCAACACCCATGCTCCCAGAACAGCCTTCAGAAGGACTCTCACTTGGGGAAACTTCAAGTCAGAGCTCCCCATAAGTTGGTTAGCATCAGAGACCATAGCCTTACGAGCCCTGGAAGAGCAGCCTTTACACACACCACTTTTTGGAAGCTAATTTTTTTTCTCTTGGTGGTTACCTGATAGCATTTGCTCTTGCTTAGGGTCATTTTCCTGGGTCCTAGGTAACCATGGTCTGACTAACTATAGACTTCCCCTTTGTGTCGCTCCTGGTGGAGATAGATCACTGCAAGAAATTCTGCTGGGTCATTGGCCTGCCTCTTCTCTATGTCACCGAGAAAATAACTCATTCTCTCATCACGGTGTTGACAAAACCCAAGGCATTTCTGGAAAAGAAAAGTATGCAAGTGCTGGGTTAAGGAAAAATAAATAACAGGGCAGTGTGTAGGCGAGTTGAGGTGGAAAAAGAATGGGGTTTGTGGACATGCTTTTTCATGATTGGAATGCTGAGGCCATGGGTCTGGGTCACTAATATTAATAACACACTGTACATGCCCTGACTTCTCCATATCCTCCTGTGTCTGCTTTCTTTCAGTGGCCCTTGTAGAGGGCCATGCCCACCACTCCCAGCTAGGAGGTGACATTTGTAGCATGACAGACTGCCAAGCAACTGAAAATAAAAATACACTAAAACCTAATTGCACTCACTTGATGTATGCCAAATGGATCCATCAGTTGCGACGCCAGTGTGCGCTCCTTTCCCTAGCTAGCCACTGAGACAGCATTGAGGCACTGAGTGCACCCAAACCCTCACCCCAAAGGTCAGAAACAAGTGACACCAGAGACCCTGGGGCCTGCCCAAGGTAGTGAGCGACTTTTACTACTTCAGTTTATGTTTGTTAATAATAAATAAAACCAAACGCCTTTATATAAGCCCATTCTGGAGGTCCGTGTGGTATGCTCTGTTGTTTGACAATAGACACTCAGGGGGTGTATCAGAGCGGTCTTGCTTCTCTCCTAGTACCTGGTCTCACAGCTTTTCAGGAATAAGCCATAGACCACATTTAGAAACCCAATCACTGAGTCCCTTTATCCTCCAGGCTCATCTGTAGATGATGTTAGATTGATGCTTTAGCGTACTGGGTGCTACTGAAACAGGTCTAGGTAGATGCTGCTGCTGCTGCTGCTGCTGGTGAGTGTGTGTGTATGTGTGTGTGTGTGTGTGTGTGTGTGTGTGTGTGTGTGTGTACATGTGCAGTAGAGGCCAGAAGCTGATGTTGGATCTCTCTCTCTATTGCTCTTCATTGTTTTTTGAGACAGCATTTCTCACTGAACCCTGAAGCTGTCTGCTTTGGCTAGACTGACTGGCCAGCAAGCCCCTAGGATTGGTGTTCCTCCTGCGGGGATTACAGCACAAATTGCCATGTGTGACATTTACACAGGCTCAGGGCATCCCCAGGGAGCCACTTCCCAGCAGATCCTGTGATTTGAAGAATGGCAATAGCCCCTTTGTAGGGAAGAAATTATAAAATAAAAAATAAAAATGTCATCCAACCAGAGACTGGGCTTCAATTGCCAGTGTCTGCAGATGAGCAATCGAGTAAGCAGCCAGCAGAACTGGATCCCTGCTTTAGCCACTTACCTGCATCCCACACAAAGAGGACCCATATTTGGTGTGATGTTTTGTTGATGACAGTTGTTATAACTTGTAGTGAAAAGCCCCCAGTTCCACCTTCTCGCTGTCTATCACCTCTGCCCTGCCCAAGGCCATCTAACAGATCACAAAATTGGCATGAATCTTTCAAGTGTTTCTGACAAGTTACTCTTTTTTTTTTTCCTGAGGAAAAACAGAACACCAATTTTCTAGAGAAAGCCTTTAATCTATCCTCCTGTCGTCTATGAGGCATTGCAAGATCTAGGGCCAGCGAGTGGCTCAGAAGGTCATGTTATTTGCCACCAAACTTGATGGCCTGAGTTTGATCCCCAGGGCCCACATGATAGGAGACCCCCCCCGCCCCCCAAGTTGTCTTCCGACTTCTACAAATACATTATAGTACCATCCTCCGTACACAGACATGAGCTCCATCACGCAAACAAGAGACACTTTTCACAGTAGCCTTTATTGCCACAGACTTACACCTATAGTCACTGAAACAATTAACTATTTAAAAATGGTTGCTCCTCTCAATCTTTGAGCTGTGGTTATTCTGTGTGCTGAGAAAGAGCCAGTCACAGAAAGGTAACAAGGTGCATTTTATAGAAAAATTGTCTAATTACACCACTGGTTCCATGCTTTGGAGACTGTGTGGACAAACGCAAAAACCCCATCACCCACATGGTTTTAGTGTCTAAGTCAGAGGGCCAGAGGGGCTGCTCTGGGATCAGAAGTACATGGGTGGCCATCCCAACGATAAAGGCACATGTTCCAGTACCTAATGATAACGAGAAGAGCAGCATTGTCTAGGGTTAGCCTGCCACCTGCCATACCTGGACCATGGGAAAGGGAGGTTGTATGCCACCTCCACCTGGTTATCCCAGAAGCTCGGCGGTGGTATGCCAGGACCGTGGTGGAGGGCATGCAACACCATTTCTCTAAAGAGTCCCTGGAGGTGAGGGAGTCCAAGCTGGCTGATCACCTCCACCTCTTATATCTTGGGGACTCCAAATGTTCGTCAAATCGCCTAAGTTTTATCATAGAAAAATATTAGAAAGCTTAAAGTTGGCTTTGTATTTCTGCTCCTCACAGGTGACTTAGGGAGCTAATTCCATGCCAGTATCAAAGTAGAAAGGGATGGTTGGCCATACTCCCAGACAGACTGCTGTTACAGTAACTGTTGATGTTTTCACAAAAGTTAACAGAAACAAAAATTTCAAATATTCATATATCAATATGTATAATTGGCCACCCGAATGCTTTGAAAAACTATTTAATACCTTGTTACACATTACATTTACACTGAGCTGTCCCCTAATCCTAGGGCTTTGGACATTAAATGTTTCATTCTGAACACAAAGAAATTCACATAATTTCACAATACTCAGAAACAAGTCCCATCCAAAAGTCAGTTTAACAGAGAACATTCAATTGGCAACTCACACATAGTGTTAAAGAAGGAGGAGGAGGAGGAGGAGGAGGAGGAGGAGGAGGAGGAGGAGGAGGAGGAGGAGGAGGAGGGGGAGGAGAGAAGAAGAAGAAGAAGAAGGAGAAGGAGAAGGAGAAGGAGAAGGAGAAGGAGAAGGAGAAGGAGAAGGAGAAGGAGAAGGAGAAGAAGGAGAAGAAGGAAACTCGTCACCCCCAGACTGTTTACTGTACTAGTCTCTGCCTTGTGTACTGTTGCTTGACTCCACTGTGCGTGACTTTGGTTGTGGTAAAGGAATTTCCTCCAGTGTGAACCTGTACGTCCTTGGGAGCTCGGGTTTCACCCCATAGGCATGGTCCTCTGTGTACAGTGGGTACATAAAGTTGTTCATGTCTTGTGGTTTCTCTTTCACCCTAAGAGAGGAATCATAAGTGTGTTTGGGGGTCTCAGGCGCTCACTTACCCCAGGGCATCTGAGAGTGCAGGGCGAGGAAAGGTAAGCTGCTCAACCTGCCCTCCAGCATCCTGCTGACATCAGCAGTTTCCATGAAGGATGCTGACTTGAACTTTTGCACCCTTTTTTTCCTCAAGGGCTCCACAGCGCCACCTACTGTTCAAAGCCTTCAGCGTCCCCAGCTCATTCCTGAGCCTGATCCTTGGTCCATACTAAATGTGGGCACACCAGCCCTGAAAGGCCTCCCCCCACTCCAACGGTCTCACACTTCCCCATGTGTGTGTTGGGGTGGGGTTCCAATTAGATTATAAACAGGAACAGAGCCACCTTATGTTTGCTTCTCTGTCCCACAAGTCCCTGCAGAGCCTGCTACATAGGATCTAATGTACAAATGTAGCCAGGAAGGCTGGCAAGCCAAGTCAGGCTGGGTCAAGAAAGGATGTGGGTCTGAGTATTTCAGCTGCTCATCTCTTTTCCTTTTCTCCAACACCTGCCTCTTCCTTGTCTTCTACTGGCTGCTCCCCACCCTTCTGTGTAGTTCTGTTGAGACACGGCCTCATGTAGCCCAGGTTGGCCCTGAACTAGCCTTTACCACCCAAGTGCTGGAATTATGGAAATGCACCACACACCTGGTTTGCTCTCCCTCTGTCATGGCCCACAGTGAGACTCCTCCTTCCCTTTTTGTACCATAGTCTTACAGCCCACGGCACCCAGAACTCTGCTCCGAGGGTCTACAAATGAGAGCCTATCATCACCAAGCTCTTGGTGCCATTTTTCCTATACAGTTGTCCGTGTCAGAAAACACCAGAGGCTCAGGACAGAAAGACCCAGAACAGAACTGATCCATGTTGGGACACACACATGCTTAGGTGCACATTCCATCTGCACTAAGGAATGCTTGGTATGTGTATGATACACACATGCAGTTCACACTCAGAAAGCTCTAGTATAAAGTTGCAATTTTTTTCCTAGCTGATATAAAATGTGCCAGTTTTAAAACTGTGCATTTGTTGCTTGCAAACTTATAAATATGTATAAACCCCATTATAAATAAATCTTGTCTGGCAGATGGCATTTTATCTGCCAGGCACAGTTGCAGGGAGTTATAAGTACTTATTAATTCCCCATTTTTAAATTCACAGCATGGGCCTGGGAAATATGATGTGAAGTGGTGTGAACTTTTCTTCATAAATGGTGGGGGTGGGGGTTGGAGTCCACCAGTAAGAGTCAAGGAAGGGCTGGAGGCTCACCCACTAGTCAACGTCAAAGCCAAGACCCTTGGCATTAGCCTGTCCTCGCGATGAAAATGCAAGCTATCCATCCTTACACTAGACCTACTGAGTCAGGAGCTCAAGGGGCAGAGCCCTGAAATCTATATGTGGACCAGGCAGCCTGGTCTTCGATGTCTGCCTTCTGCTCTGAGACTGATTTTTATAAATACCAGACTCTGCCCCAGGATGTCCCAGCTCACAGAGCATGTACAAGCATGCACAGGGCTGGACAGAAATCCCTGGAGATAGCCTTCCATCCATAATGACTGTGGTGGAGCCCCTCCCTGCCCCATCCACTGGCTACCCCAGGTGTGTTCAGTTCTGCTCCTGGGGCTCAGCAGCAAGTAGATGCCCCCCATGTACCCTTGGTGGAATCATGTCCCACAATGCAACCATTCCTTAGCAGCTACTTCCTTCTTGACTTCTGGGATCATTTCCAAAGTAAGCTATATGTACCCGAATCTCCCCCACCCCTGGAGCTCCGTTTGGTAGAATACCAGCTAAGTTACAAACCATAAGTCCTCTCTCTCTCTCTCTCTCTCTCTCTCTCTCTCTCTCTCTCTCAGGCAAGTGGCTCATTCCTTCCTGTACTTTGAAATGTGAAGGATGAGGAAAAATGAATTGCCTGTTGCTTCCATGTGGGCGAGCTACATATCTGGGCCTCAAAAGACCTTAGGAAGTCCCGCATTCTGTCCTAGATCTAGCCATTGACCACTGCCATCCAATTTCTTCAGCTGAAATACAAGGGCCCCTTCAGCTGAAACATCTTGGAAACACCTGCCCATTACCCCAGACAAGGCCAAACTTTCTGTTTGTAATATGTTCCAGGAGTGGGGTTTATCATCTATATTGTCTTTCTTGAAAGAAAAAAAAATACTTCAAAATTTCCATAAGAACTAGCATCACACAGATGTTTCTGGGCACATGGTCTCTTTTGCAACCTTTCTACTTTCCTCCTCCTACTGAAAATCTGGCTATCACCATCCACAGAAGCTGTTTATAGATGGCATGCCACTTTGGACCCATAGAGGAGAAGAGAGATACGCTTTGTGAGTGAAGAGTCCCAGGAAGTCACTTCACATATTTATCTATCCACACCACTCTTTGAGGGAAGCCCTGAGGTGTGGCACAAGTCATGGCTTCAGAGAACCTATTGTTCAGAGAGAGCCTACATCATTCTGGTTGTGCCGGGGATGAGCTTCACACGGGCTGCCTCTGCTGCATCACTGTCTTGGGGAAGTTGGGTTTCAACTCAACTCACTTCAACAAGAAGAGCATGTGGTACTGGGTCTGACGTGGAATGGAAGTGTCCACTCTATAGCCACTCCCATAAGGAAGCCTCCCAAGTGTCTAAAGGCATCATGGGGGACATCTTCCTTTTGAAAGAGGGGCATCTTCAGGATACCAGGATGGACATGGATCCTGGACACATGGCAGCTGTGACCTGAATCCCATGGGCTTTGGGGAATTCATTTTCCCTTGTTCTTCCAACCTAAGCTTTCGACTCCATTTGTGGTTTCTCACGGCCTTCCCATACAACTGCCTCTGTTGCTAGGAGAACCTCGCAGTTACCATGTGTGTCCTGCTTGGCATCAACCCATCTGTCCACCATCTGAGATGGCCTGTAACAGAAAGCTGCTCATGAAGGCTGAGCAGGCACCCAGCTCTTGGTCCTTAAAGCACAGAAGGGACACCATGGTAACACAAGTATAGGTCAAAGATTGAGCCATTTGACTGTGTTGTTAGCAGACTGCCCACCTTATGGTGGAGGGAGATTCGAGAATCAGAGGCAACCTAGACCATGATGAACAGCCCCATGGGAGGTCAACTAGCCCCACGAGAGTGCAGAGGATAATCTGAAGCACAGCTAACTCTCCCAGGAGGGAGGGATTTGGCAGGGGATTCAGAGCCACTGTGCAAGAGCAGACAGGGGCTGTTTTAAGGCTTCTGAACCCCATTATGCACCACTAATAGATGCAGAGTTCTAGGCGGAGTGGTGGGGTGGCCATAAAAAGGAGCATAGGATCCAGGCACATGCCACACCCTCATGCCTGGCATAGACTCAGCCACTGTGCCCTGGGAGCTGAAGCCCCTGAATACACAATAGAGTGCTGTTCTGCACAGGAGTTGCAATGAAGGGGCTGCTCCTTCACAGCCTGAAACCCTGCCCTACCCAGGCAGATACGGTCTGGGAACCAAGGGCAGAGGAGCTCAGGCTCAGGGAGGAGGGTCTTTGGGGTTTGTCTCCAAACCCTGGCCTCAAACCACAGGCAGGCCACACCTGTGTACAGGAAATGCTGAGTAACTAGAACAGCTCTGCTGTTAGCTAACGATGTGACCTGCAGTGAGCCTCAGTTTCCCCATGTGTAAGTGAGGTTTGAGGAAAATGTCCCATCACATACACAGTGTTTGTAGAAAGAAATGATAAACCCTTCATGAACTCTGACAGGCTTTAAAAGGAACACAGGCCAGAACATGGCTGCCAGGTACAACCTCTGCAGTCTGCCCTGTGTCTAAAAGACTTGCCTAAGTGCAAGTCCAGTCCTTTAATCTGAGACAATTTAATTACATATTTTGCATTAAAATTGAAAAGAGAAATATTGATTCCTATAAACCCTATTACCCTCAAACTCAACACTGACTTCAGAGAAGCCATTTCTGAGCACTCCTCTTTTTCTTTCTTTCTTTCTTTCTTTCTTTCTTTCTTTCTTTCTTTCTTTCTTTTTTTTTTTTTTTATAACTTCCCTGAAGAGGGAAACAAAGTAGAGCAAATGCTGTGGTGCTCATGATCGGCAACACTTTACGAGTGCCTCGAACATAAGCATTTTAGCAGTGCAGCACTGCTAAAATGGGGAATTCAAGAATGGATAATTTCATTTTTTTTTATATGTACTATATATCCACACACAGGAGCAGCAAGACCTGTATGAGTGTGCACAGGGCACAGTCTCTTGGGGAACAGAGCACAGGGTGACTCTTAGGGTACCTCAAAGTTTATGTATGTGGTCACAAGGCAAGAGCCTGAACTAGGGGCTACCAGCTCCTCTCCGGGGCTTCATCTGTCCCCAACACCACTCAGGAAGCACCAGGACCCTGAGAGTCGATGCTAGAAGACTGATCTACTGCCAGCTTGGACCCAGTGGGCACTCCAAGGGTTAAAAACTGCCCAGAGGTATTCTACAGAGCCTGAGATCTTCCCCACCCAGCCTCACTTGTTAGCACCCAACTGACTACCAGGCAGCAAAAGCGGGGCTCACACATACCGTTAGAGCCATGCCAAACCCTGATTTGCCCAACATTTAGTCTCCCCTTAACTACTCTCTTTAAAATACTATTTATTTATGTTTATATGTTTGAGTGTTTTGCTTGCAAGTGTGTAAGTGCATTATGTGCCTACTTGGTGCCTACAGAGGCCAGAAGAGGGTAGATTCCCTGGGACTCAAGTTATAGACAGCTGTGAGCTGCCATGTGGGATCGGAGAACTGAACTTGAGTCCTCTGGAGGAGCAGCCAGTGATCTTAACCAATGAACCACCTCTCTCTCTCTCTCTCTCTCTCTCTCTCTCTCTCTCTCTCTCTCTTTCTCTCTCTCCCCTCTTTCTCTCTCCACCCACCCTCTCCTGCACAACACACATACAACACACACACAGAGACTTAATTCCTCTTAAAAACCTCCAATTTTTCATCGCACAACCCTAAAATGTACAGAGTCCTGTTATACTGGCCAGGGGTGCTACCATATGGGGTCTCACGCGGACCAACACCCAGGAAGCAGTCCTATGAAGAGGAGGTACCAACCAACAAACGCATCATCTGCTCCTATTTGTTAAGTCACAGGGTGATCACAGCCCCGATTTTTTAAGAAGTCGTAGTCATGGCCAGCTTTGAAACACACAGTATCACCCACCATGAAACAACAGCTTCTGAGATGTTAGAGAGACAAGACAGAGGGCCATGGGCATGATCCCTTTTCATGGGGCTACTGGGAAAATGTGGAGGGGAGACAAGGTGGCTCACCACTCCTCACTCCAGCTGGTTCCAAAGATCGGAGCATAGGGCTAAGCACACACAGACCTGGGGAGAAGAGCTGGTATGCGTGTGTCTCCAAGGCTCAATTCTGGGCAGAAGCTGGTACAGGCCTTGCGAGGCTCTTACACGTGGTTTTTGTTCTATGGAATACGAGAGGTAGGTGGGAGGCCACTTCACTGGCACCTTCCATACAAAGCCTGTGATAGACACAGACCAAGAACACGCCATCTTACTTCCTCAGACATTTACGCCCTCAGTATGCTGACGAACACCAAGGAAGCACTTGTCAATCACATATCATAAGTCTTATTTCATATCATGTTTGGCCTCAAATGAATCTCTCAAATCTACACACACACACACACACACACACACACACACACACACACACACACACTTGAAGTCAAAATGATGGATGGTTCCCCGTGCTGAAACATGACCCAAATGAGCCAGAGTACCACCTGCTTTTGGAGTGGAGATTCAGTGGGTCAATCTGTGGTAGAGAACCCACTCACACAGCATCAATTCAGGGCATGGGAGGCAGCAGCCAGCCAGCCAGGGCTGGACGAGGTACCACCATCCCGGAGGAGGCTCCACCATCCACAAGCCAGGCTGCAGCCTGGAACCAGCACTCACACAAAGCTGTACCAGCAGGGGCAGACCTTTGGGCAGCATGCTACCATATTCTCTCACACTTCTGTTTGTCCTGGAGCTGCCAGCTCTCCTGCATTAGCCTTGAATTTTGCTTATTATGTAGAATTGCAGGTTACACCTTCCTAGCAGAATTTCCCAGTAGAACAGGTTAGTTGATATTTTTCCCAGAACAACTACAGTCAAACTTGCCTCTCACTAAAAACATACAGCATAGAGCACTAGTCTCACATCTCTCTTGGTCTTAAAAAATATAAATATCAGGGCCATTTGTACAGGATGTGTGGGTATATACATCTCTAATATGCATATCTGAGTCATGCGAACATATTTTATGAAATTTGAACTTGAAGGAAACCTCCCTGGAGGGCTTTTGAAGGTGATGGGCCCACAGACAGTTGCCTCCTCAGTTTCCATAGGCTGAGAGCAGCAGAGCCCAGGTCCTCCTGACCTGGCATACGGTATGGGGCTTGGGGCGCTGGGCAAGGTCATGGTTTCCTCTCCACTGGTTGCTGGAGACAAAGCTCACTCCCGGCAGAGACAATGGGCAGGCTGTTCTCAAGGTGGTGATTGATGAGGTGAGTGATGCTGTCAAAGACCCTGTCCTTCGTCCGAATCTGTGAGGGCAAAATGAAAGAGAGGTTGAACAGGTGTCATGGCAGAAAAGAAAGACCGCACGCATTACAGTAGAGCCATCTGGAACATCTGATTTGGCCCAGAAAAGCAAGGGGAGGACCGAGGTTCCTGGACCTGAGGGCTCACCGTGCTTCAGAGGTGATCTCTGTACAGACCCTGGTCACTGACGACAGCTGGTCAGTTCAGTCTGCTTCACCTACCTGTCCCTCTGAGGCAGTCTTTGTGGACATTGCCTACCTCAGTCCTCTCTGTGGCCACACTGGGACAACACAAAAGGAAGTCCCAGCTAATGAAGACAAGGAAATGCAATACAATACAGTCTGGAAGGAAAGTAAAGTTGCCTTTGCTTATGGACTCCTGCACCGCTATGATAAAGAGGTTGAATAGACACCAACAATGAAAACCATTCTTGATCTAACACACAATTAAAGTAACTTTCCAAGATCCGAAGCTAATATACAAAAGGCAGTCACAGGCCAGTGAGACGGTTCAGTGGGTAAAGGTGACCTGAGTTCAAATCCTGGAACCCACGTGAAGATGGGAGTAGAAAACCAACCTCACAAAGCTGTCCTCTGACCTCCACACATGCGCTATGGCATGCGTGCCCTCTTACACACACACACACACACACACACACACACACACACACACACACACACACACACATATCTAATAACAATAAGTAAATAAAAATGTTAAGTCAATCACTTTCTTATACATAGCAATGGCCACATAAAATTTGAAACAGAATGCCAATTACTGTACCATTAAAAAAACAAAAACAAAAACAGAATATTTAGGTATTCAATGAAATATTTAGGTATAAATTTAGCAAAGTATAAATAATGTATCAAACTAACTTGTTGCTATCAATAATTTTTTTCTCGAGTTTATTAGGAGAAGAAAAAGATCCAGAGTAGTCATTGAAATACTGAAAGAAAAGAATAGGGTTGGTTCCGTGCTACAGTGGGTGGCACTCTGGACTCAGAAAGGAAAGAACAAATATGGAGAACTTCAGTGCAGGAATCAAGACACTGAGGTGTTAGTGGAAGGACAGACACGTGCACCTGGACCAGAGTAACCAGCCAGAAATAGAGCCATCAGATAATGACTACTAACTTTTAATGAGAGATAAAGTCATGTACTGAAGCAAACAGTGTTTTTAACAGATGGCTCTGGAACAAACTGGACATCCGTGGGGGGGGGGGGGGCCTTCTATCCATTCAAACATTGACTCAAATGTATTAAACAGAGAACAGAAAATCATGAAACTCCCAAAAGATAATGTAGGAAGAAATGTAGACAACTAGGGTGCTAGATAAAAGAAAATGATGGTAGATTGACAGAGAGGAGGCTGATAGGAGTTTGTCCTTCAGAAGGATTCTATTAGGAGACCCGCTCAAGGCCGCCATGTTGAGACCTTAGAAAGGCAGAGCATTGGGAGAAGTAAGACATTGTTACCACTTTCAATCTGTTCGACACAAGGAGTTTCTGACTCAGAGGCCTTCCAAGGAGGTGGGAGCAAGGTTCGTTGGGACCTATGGATCAAAAGTCAAGAAGGGACTGATAAAGACTAGTATTTAAAGTTGGGGGGGAGAGGGAGGGAGGGAGAGAGGGAGGGAGGGAGAGAGGGAGGGAGGGAGAGCGGGAGGAAGGGAGAATGCTATACAGTGGTCTCTTGGTATCTACAGACTATTGGTTCTTCAGATCCACTACAGACATCAAAATCCAGGAAAATTCAGGTTACTTATTTGTAAAATGATTCACCTTTCACACAACGTACATACATCCCACCATGGATTCAAAATAACCTCCAGAGCTCTTATTAGATTACAGGCCAGAAGCTGCCCCTCCCCCTCAGGCTGTTCTGCATCCCGCCCCACCTCACCCCCACCCCTCCCACCTCCACCCCTGGCAGCTCTCTTTCTGAGACAGGAAATGGCAAAACTGTGACTGTGGCCTCATAGCTCTCCTAGGGCACTCATTTCTTCCCTTCCACTGCTGCTGTGAGCAATCCAGCTGTCTGCTCTCTGGACCAAGGGCGACCTCGAACTACAGCTTCCTTTTTCTCTAGTGCCTTCTGATGCCTGGCACATAGACTGCGCTAGGGTAGGCTGGGGTTTGGAGCTTGCCTTTGTGATCCACACTGAGATCCTGCAACCCTTGTCCTTACGGAGTGAGGGGCCCTTCCCTCAGGACTCCTTCATACTGTGTGCAGTGGATGGAGTCACCTTAAGGGCTTTGAAGGCTCTCTCTTCATAACTTATCTTGCTGCCTCTGGACCAATGCTCGTTCTCTCTCTCTCTCTCTCTCTCTCTCTCTCTCTCTCTCTCTCTCTCTCCACATTGTTCTCCTGTATCAATCAAGGTCTAATCATGACTGCCTGTGCTCCTGAGGCTCTCTCTTCTAACAGAGGTGAATCCTACCTCGATTTCCCTTTTCTACACACCTGCTGTTCTCCCTAACATTTGTGATGCTGCGGACATTGTTGCCCCCTGCTCACTCTGAGGGATAAATGGCAAGAAGACCCTATGCATTATTAGTAGAGATGGTTTTTTTTCTGAAGTCACAACTGACTAGGAAGGATCCTGTCACAGGCAGTTCCACCTTGAAAATGTCTCAGGCGCTCTGTGGCTGGGGAAAATACCAGTCTTTCATGCCAAGAAGATAACTGGACAGCTCTTGCTGTCTCCCACAAAACCCTACTGCAGACTTCACTCCACCTTTGGGAACCCAGAAGAACTTAGAAGGTGTGCTGTCTCTTCAAGGCCTCTGTGGTTGGGTGCTATCTGACCACCAGCAGAAGAAATCACAGGGAACCGTCAGTTCTGTGAACAGGGGAAAGTAGACACCTCTACCCAGTGTCTCTAAATCTGTCTCAATGATCACAGCATTAGACTCATGCACAGAGGGAAGGCCCACAGGGAACACAGCCATCCCTCTACCTCTGTGAAATTCCACAAACCCAGAGTCAAGCTGGAGAAGAGGAAGATGGCCTGTCCATCCAGACGAGCTCTCCTGGGGAAGAACATCAAGGCAAGATGCCTGCCTGTCTAAAATGGCTCCCAGGTGAGGCACCTCTCCAGCATCCAATGAGGTAGAAATTGTGCATTTATTGCCCCCCTGTGGTCACAAGCATGCAATGCTAGGGAACTTGAAAGTTTCCAGGGGGAAGATTCCTTCAACACGGTGTGTGGTGCCTGGAAAGATTTTGTTCCTGAACAGCAGTGATGTCACTCAGAGCTCTACATGGATGCCAGCCCGGGAAGAAGTTGAGAGGGGCAAGCCCATAGCACTCCAGGAGTACCACAGATTTCCCCAAAACAAGATTGCTAAATGGTCCTTCCCATCCAGGACCTTCCCTGACAGAGCCAATGGTGACTTACATACACAATGCACCTTCATCTCTGTCTTCCTGGACAGCAATCCAAACACAGTCCTACTGATAGACATTGCTCAGAAAAACATTGTGCCAGGCAGAGAGCCAGGTCCCTGCCACCTGCAGCGAGGAAGGAATGCAGTCTAGTCAGAACTGAGCCTGAGGAATACCCAGGCAGGCCCTTGCCTAACTTTCATGGTGGCCAAGCACCTGACAGTGCCTGGGAAGCCCAGGAACTGGGAAGAAGATGCCTACCACTGCTGGCAAGGGAGCTATTCCCGCCAGGGTACGTGGCAGTGAGACAGAGGGATCTGGGCAAGTATGGCCTTCTTATGGTCTTACTTTGAGGCTTGGTGGCATGTCCCAGTGATCGATTGATTGATAGATTTGAGTGCAGAGTTCTAGCCTGGGCTTCGTAGCAGCGGGAGTCACAGACTTCCTCAATGTGATGGGAACGGTCTCAGAGGGGTCTCCACCCAGAACCTCAGGGCCTTCTCTGGTCTGCATGGAGACCTCTGCTGACTTCCTTCAGTCCAGTCTCCCCTTCCTTCTAGATTTAGCTTCCCTTCCATTGCTAGTTCCCAGGGACAGTTGGGCTGTAGACACAGAACACACAACTCCGTTGCCCCACACATTCCTCTTTGTTCGTTTACACCTTCAGAGAAGGCAGCAAGTAAGGATCAGCAGAACTGAAACAAGTCTTCTGCAGAGAACAGTGACCCCAGGCAAAGCACTTCTGAGAGACGCTGAAATGTCCGGTCTCTTCCCCTTCCTGGAGTCAGGAGCACTCTCTCTCTCTCTTTCTCTCTCTCTCTCTCTCTCTCTCTCTCTCTCTCTCTCTCTCTTCTCCTCTCTCGCCCTCCCCTCCCTCTCTCACCTCCCCCTTCTCTCCCTCTCTCCCCCTTTCTCCCTCTCTCTTCCCCTCCCCCCACTCCCTCTCTCCCCTCCCCCTCTTTCCCCTTCTCCCCTCTTCCCCTACTCTTCCCCTTCCCTTCCCTCCCTCTCTCCTCCTCTTTCCTCCCTCCCCCTTTCCCCCCCTCTCTCCCTCTCTTCCCCTCCCTCTCCTCTCTCTCTCCCCTTCTTTCCTCGATGTTTAGGATGTTTAGATAGATACAAGGGAGAGAGAACTGAGCTATAACTGTGAGGAGACCAACCTCCTGAGACCCAATACAGCAGCCTATTTCTAGACACTACCCCGAGCATATCCTAAAACACAAAGGGAACAGACCAGTTCCAACTCAGAAGACAAATCAGAAAACAGAAAATCCAATTCACATAAAACAAAAGACTCACTACATCCATTAAGACAAACGTATGAAAAATTAATTCAAGAGATAACAAACTCTTTTAGAAATTAAAAATACAATTTTACAAAGTATATGAACATATGTTTATGTGCCAGAGAGAAAGAGGGAGGGAGGGAGGGAGGGAGAGAGGGAAGGAGGGAGGGAGGGAGGGAGGGAGAGGAAGAGAGAGGGGGGGAGAGAGCTAGAGAGAGAGAGAGAAAGTTGGTAGGGGTCAAGAAACGCTCCAAAGCAGCAGAAACTTGAAGGAAAGATAAGTCTTTATGCCTGCAGCTTTCTAGTAAGTTTCTTTTGAATGTTCTTAATGGCGGAGATGCACACTAATGGTATTTATAAGCAAAACGACAAGGGGTCAAACAAGAATATGCTACAAAATACTTAAAATACTTCTCTCTTCCCTTAATTCTCTCCATCTCTTCTTCCTTCCTGGGAAACCAATACAAAATAAAGGTGAGACAGGTGCCATGTTATAGGGAGTGGCCCAACTGGGGTCCCGGCTGGGGGAGAGAGCGCACAGGCCACCTAAGTGGTGTAGCTCAGGTGTCAGTGAACAAGTGGAGACATCGTAAGACCTCGTGACTGCGGAATTGACGCCACTGTTTACAGTTAGTAAGTAAAAGCACTAGTGTGCTCTGAGAGTCGCAAGGGCTGAAGGCTGCATGAGTCAAGCCTACGGAGGACCTGGACACTTGAGTGTTAGTGAATTGTCCCAATGCAAGCATGGTGCCCACCCCAGCTCGCTGGCCGTGCTGGGCCAAAAGGAGGAATCAGCTATGAATGACTCGGGGATCTTTTCAGACATACACGGGCTGACAGAATGATTCGGGAGCCGAAAGATCCATCTCCGAGGCCTCTCCCACAATCTCTATCACCAGTTCTCCCCAGCGCTCTTTAGAGTCCCTTTCTTCAGTGCCCCACCCACCACAGGGGCTCCTCCAGCTCGGTCGGGTGGCCTCCTCTTTGGCTTCCCAGTGACTTCAGTACACAGCGAGAGAGCTCGAGGGCTGCTAGACGCCGCTGGAGTAAATTTAGACTCAGACCGTTTTGGGTTCCCCCCCCCCCATCCTTCTCTCTCTGAGTATTCCAGCTTGCCAACCTCCCCCTTTATAGTCAGGGACCAGCCAATTACCATGAAAATCAGAAGAATAAATATTGAAGAGAACGTGTTCACCGTCTATTTCAGTGTCCTCGCAGCGAGGAGGCAACTTGGCATTTTTAATTAAGTCTTTCATTTCCATCTCCTTTGCAGCTAAAGCTATCCTCCCTAGGATCAATTAAATCGACAGCTAAAGGCCCCGCCCAAAGAAAAGTCAACAGTGGGTAGGAGTTAGCGAGCATTCTTGATGGTCCTGCAAATTTCACTCCAGAATTACAACTATGCGATAGCACAGATCACAATTCTACTTCCTCAGTTCCTGCACACCTTGGTACAGGCTTGGGTTAGTAGGGTATGCGAGTTGGTTTTAATTGCTAACCCGACACACTCTACAGTCACCTGGGACCAGAGTTTGAATGAGATATTATCTAGATCAAGCTAGCCAGTGGGCATGTCCATGGGTGATTATCTTGATTACGATAATTGATGTGGGCAGACCTACCCACTGTGGACAGCCTTATTCCCTAGGCAGGGACTTCTGGATCATATATGAGTAGATAAAGAGAGCTGGGCATAAGGGTGTGTGCATTAATCCATTATTCCCTGCTCTTGCCTGTGGATGTCAAAGACACAGAACATGTCTTTTAAGATAATTCTTTGGTGTATAGAGACTTAGAGAAAACATTTAATCATCTTTGTTCTACGTGATGACATATATACTCAGCTAGACATTTTTTTAGCATTCCATGTTTTAAATACCAATCTTCAAGTGAAATATTTATATTCTCACAGAATTTTTGAAGAGCTTTTCCTGCTATTTTCTTTTTGATAACCACAACTGAGTCGCTGCAAGGCCTGTGCGGGGGTGGGAGGGGCTCTGGGATGCTTCTACTCAGGTAATCTTGTTTATGGTTCTACAGCTGTAAAAATTCACTACGGCTCAACTTTATAAGGTCACAGGGGCACACTCACACACCTGTAGAGGGCATGAGATTCTCATGCTAACAGATTAGCACCATGGAAACCAAAGGAAAGAGAGATTTCCCTGGTTTCCACGCAGAGGGCTGGGGACGGATGTACTCCATAACCTGGTGATCTTTGCTATCTGTAGAGCCAAGCCTCACACTAATCCCCTAGAGGATTGTATTTATTTATCCCAGACTCACCCCTCTATATCTTGAGCATTGCTTCTCGTCTACAGAACCCATCCTTATGAGAGATTCACTTGTACTTTACAGCCCAGGTAACTCTGTTATCTTAGGGCCAGGCCAATTCTGACTCTATGGGCCATTCTGAGTCAACAGAGCCCATCTTTATGGCAGAGGCTATCTGTACTTTGTAAAGAGTTTCAATGTAAACAAAGTTACTGCACACACAGGACTGAGTTAATTGTCAGCAGGAAACTCTTTTCTGAAGTTGTGCTATGCTTAAACATAGCTGAAATAAACTGTCCAGAGTCATACTCTAGAAGTCTGAACCTGCACCAGCTAACTAAATCAGACTGAACTGACTTTCCTTCTGGCCTCTCTCAGACTGCTACTCTGTCAGCCCTGTGTTTGCAGAGACCCCCTACCTGCTCCCTAAATTCCTTGGACTCTCAGTTCACGATCTATAAAAGCCATGTTGAATCAAGCATCCACTCAGTGTCTACTGAATGCCCACTTCGGTGCCTAGAAAGGTACAAGAGGCAACAGAACACCAAACAGACTGGACAGAAAGCAAATTCACCATGACACATAATAATCAAAACACTAAACATATAGAACAAAGAAAGAATATTAAAAGCTGCAAGGGAGAAAGACCAAGTAGAATATAAAGGCACAGCTACTGGAATAGCACCTGACTTTTCAATAGAGATTCCAAAGCCGGAAGGGCCTGGATAGGTGTACTGCAGTCTCTAAGAAAGCACAGGTGCTGTCTTACTTATTACTATACCCAGCAAAACTTTCAATCACAATGGATGGAGAAAAAAATATTCCATGTTAAATCAAATTTAAGTAGTATCTCTTTGCAAATCCAGCTCTATAGGAAAACTTCAGCCACACCCAAGAAAACACAAAGAACAAATAATCTCAGACCAGCTAATCAAAAGGGGGTGGGACTCACACCACCACAACAAAATAACAGGATTCAGTAAACACTGCTCAATGATAACTCCCAATATCAATGTCTCAATTCCCCAATAAAAAGACACAGAGAAACACATTAGTTAAGAAAACAGGATCCGTCCCTCTGCTGCACACCTTAACATCAAGGATAGACAGTAAAAGGTTAGAAAAAGACATTTCAAGCAAACAAACTGAAGAAACAAGCCAGGGTAACCATTTTTAATATCTGACAAAATAGATTTCAAATCGAAACTAATCTAAGGAGAGAAGGAAGACTATATACTCATCAAAGGAAGAATCCACCAAGAAAATTTTACAATTCCAAACATTTGTGCACCAAATACAAGGGCACCAAGTTCATAAAAGAACCTACTACAGTCCTTTAACTACTACAGTTAAAAATCACCTCAGAGGGAGATTATGAGAGACTTCAATACCCACCTCTTGCCAATAGGCAGGTTATCCAGACAAAAACTAAACAGAGAAACTCTGGAGCTAAATGATGTCATAAATAAAATGGACCTAACATATTTACAGAACATTTCACCCAAAGACCGAGAATACACCTCCTTCTCATTACCTCATGAAACTTTTTCCAAAACTGGCCACATACTCTGACACAAAGCAAGTCTCAGCAGATACAGGAAAACTGAAATAACAGCCTTTATCCCGCCGAACCACCATGGATTCCAGATGGGCGTCATCAGACAGAAAGTTTACAAACTCATGGAAACCGCACAACTTACTTCTAAATGAAAATAAAAAGACGGCACTTCAGATTTATGGACACAATAGAAGTGATTCTGAGAGGCAAGGTCATAGTTCCAAGTGCCTACGGGAACCAAACCAAACCAAACCAAAGCCCGGAGAGATCTCATTTGAGTAACTTACCAGCACACCTAAACAGTCTAGAGCAAAAGGAAGACATTATGCACAAAGGGAGTCGATGGCAAGAAATACCAAGCCCAGGTTGGAAATTAATAAAAGAACAATTCAAAGAATCAATGAAACAAAGAGTTGGTTCTTTGAGAAAATCAGTAAAATGAACAAACCCTTAGCTAAATTAACTGAAAGGAAATGGGAGGAAAACCAAATTAACCATATTCGAGGCAAAGGGACAGCTAGAACAGCACTGAAGAAATCCAGGTAATCGTAAGGCTATACTTTAAAAACCTATACTCGAACAAATCGGAAAATCTAAAAGAAATAGATAATTTTCTTAATATATACCACCCACCAAAGTTAAACCAAGACCAGATAAGCAATTTTAACACTTCTAACCACCACAGGGCATAAGCACACACATATAAATGTGATAAAAATAAATGCTACTAGTATATTTTATTGTACTAGTATTTATTAAAATTGTATTTATAAGAGAGTGGATCCAGACGAATCATTCTGAAGAAAGACACTTCTGTTTGATGAGAAACACCACAGACCAAACTGACAGATTAAGAAAAATAATAAGTAGGAGAATAAATTTGAAAATTTTATGGCTGAAAAAACAAATAAACAAACAAACAACCCCAGCCCAGTAAGAAAGTCTGAATGGACCACAGACGGGCAAAGAGCATCAGACTTACAAGAGATGCCAGCTCATCTGCTGGTGACAAGTACTCAGAGAGGTGAGAACCAGATGACAAATGTCCCCCTGACATTACCCACAGGTCAGCAAGGGCAGACAGACAGTATAAAAAAAGAGCAGGAATGATTGCCATCCAGGCTGCTGAGCACCAAACAAATGTCAGTACCGTATAGTACCTGAACATGGCGATGTCCTTTGATCCCAAATCTCCCTCCCCTGCCGCCTGTCCCCTGGACACTGTTCCCTGAACAGAGAACAGGCTGCATGAGGGTCTGTGACAGCACCGGCTCCTCCTCCACAGAGCCCCAGTTAGCAGCTCTCAGAGAATGAGCACAGCAGACACTGGGCAACCAATGCAGGAAACGAGCCCATCTCACAACACATCTTTGGAGCTGGAGAGATGGCTCAGTAGGTGAAGTGCTTGCCATGCAAGCATGAGGATCTGAGTTTGAATCCCCAGGTCCCATGTGAAACCAAGCAGGGTGCACACCCCTGGAATACCAGTGCTGTTAAGGCAAAATGGGAGGTAGAGGCGAGAAAACTCCGGAAGGCCATAGGCGAGCTAGCTTGGCGGTTCACGGGGCAAACAAGAGACCATTCTTTAACAAAGTGGGTTTTTTTTCCTTTTTTAAAAAGAAAAGAACTTCACAGAAGATGGGCAGAAAAGAAGTCGTTATTCTGTGTTCCATATCGTGGCTGCACCATAGAGACAGATGCTTTGAGAGCATCAAGTATGTGGGCATCTCAGTCCACTGAGTCACACTGGGTGACCCCTAGACTCCTCTGTGCCTCAAACACACAGTCCAACCAAACACTCCAGTTTCCTTCCTGTCCATCCATCACTGATCCAATTCTGCTAAGTGATTCTAACCTTCCCCCTTTTGTTTTCACTGGATGAGAGGTTTTTAAGTAACAATCCTGGCACTTGCTCAATGGTTAAGTTGATTAAATCGTACTTACTGAACTTGGCAATTATTGGACTCTGCCCAGGGTGAAGTCAAATACTCTTATTGATTGGCAGGTAGACAAGCCAGACAAACCCACAGAATTACTCAGACAGAATTGTACTATCAACTCAGTGTCTGGAGGCTGTGCCTCTGTGACCTGCAAAACAGGGAGCTAATTGATGGAGAGTTGCCTGCTGCCCAGCATTCCTTATGCCTGCAGAAAAGTCTAGAGAATCCAGCTTGGGAGTCATTTGGGATAAATATTGGAAATCCAGCAGACTTTTCACTTCTGTGGTCACTGTGAATACTTTAGGAAGGAAGGATGCTGTTGCTATGGCTGAGGTGTGCATGTGTGTTTGTGTACGTGTCTACATTCGTGTGTGCAGGTGCCGGTCAGAGGAGGTTGTCAGATCTCCCTGAAGCTAGAGCTATAAGACATCTGCTGTGGGTACTAGGAACTGAACTCATGCCCTTTGCAAGAGCAACAAACATTCCTAACCACTGAGCCATCTTTCTAGTCCCCAAAAGTGCTATTTTATAAATCCTTCCTTCACAGTTATCTTTGTAGTTTTGTACTTTGAGTTTCAGTTCCAAATGGAGGTCCTTTTCCATAGGATATAAAACATGGATAACTTTTAAGTGTCCATATGGTAAGCCAAAGTTCCTGTTTCTTTAATATCTCTCTCTCTCTCTCTCTCTCTCTCTCTCTCTCTCTCTCTCACAAACACACACACACACACACACACACACACACACACACAGAGAGAGAGAGACAGAGAGAGACAGAGACATACACACACAGAGAGACAGAGAGAGACATACAGAGAGAGAGAGAGAGAGAGAGAGAGAGAGAGAGAGAGAGAGAGAGAGAGAGAACAACCCTGAGTGTTGAGTGTTATGGGTCTCACCTTCTGCCTTGTCTGAGACTCTTGTTGAGGGTTGTCCACAGCTATAACTAGCTCCAGGGCAGTGTCTGCTCTCTGCCTCTGTGCTGGATAGCTGAATGTTAACTTGACACAAGCTAATGTCATCTGACAGGACAGAATCTCAATTAAGAAAAGGTCTCCATAATTACGGGCTGTAGGCAAACCTGTTAGGTAATTTTCTTAATTAGTGATTGATGGGGGAGGGCCCAGTCCGTTGTGGGTGGGGCCATCCTTGGACTGGTGGTCCTGGACCTATAAGAAAGAAGCCAATAAGCGGCACCCCCTCCACGGCCTTTGCATCAGCTCCTGCCTCCAGGTTCCTGCCCTGTTTGAGTTCCTGTCCTGGCTTCCTTTGAAGATGAGCAGTGATGTGGAAGAGTAAGTCGAATAAACCCTTTCCTCCCCAAGTTGCTCTTGGTCATGGTGTTTCATCAGAGTAATAGAAACCCTAAGATGTTCTCCCATCTCCCTGTGGGGGCGTTAGGATTACAGACACTACCATGGCTGGCTTTTATGTCGATTCTAGAGAGTTATGGTCTTCATGCTCGTAATAGTGTAGGGGTTTGAAAGAAAAAAAATGTCCTCCATGGGCTCATGTATTTGAACGTTTGGTGGTGCTGTTTGGAGAACCATTGATCGGTGCATCCTTTCTGAGGAAGTCCATCACGGGGGGGGGGGGGGAGCTGTTGAGAGTGTGTAGCCTCATCCACTTCCAGTTCACACGCCCCCCAGTGTCCTGGTGTGTAGACAAAGTGTGACCAGCGGAGCTTCTCACCCCTACCACCATGCTGTCCCCATCATTGCTCTCTCTCTCTCTCTCTCTCTCTCTCTCTCTCTCTCTCTCTCTCTGTCTCTCACTCTCACTCTCACTCTCACTCTCACTCTCACTCTCACTCTCACTCTCACTCTCACTCTCTCATCACAGCAACAGAAAAGTAGTTAATACACACGGCAAGCTCTTTACCCACTGAGCCATCTCCACCGTTCCCATTTCATTACCTTTTAACAAAAGGTTCATTTTTAAACTGTTGAATATGTGCTCCTGAGCAGGGGTACCTGTGGAGGGTGGAAGAGAACACAGAATTCCCTGCAGCAGGTGCTAGAGGAGGTCATGAGCCACCAAATGCAGATGCTGGGATCCAAACTCAGGTCCTCTGCATGAGCAATAAGTAAGTACTCTAAAGCACTAAGCCATTGCTCCAGGCTAGAATTCTTTACCTTAAAAGACATGAAGACCAAAGCTTTTATCCTGGACAATGATAATTTTACAAGTTTTGTAACTCACACAGGGCATTGGTCATGAACACTTGTCACAAAAGTCTCCCGTCCCTGACAGGTACTGTAAACAGAGGAGGCAGTGTGGATGTGGGTCCCATGCAGGGCCTGGTAAATCGAAACAATTGAAGGTAGTTATGAGTTTATTGGACGGTGCCTGCCCATGTCTCACCGTGCCTTCTGGGTCCACTAGCAGCAGGTGCTTGGCCTGGCCATTGTGCATGCCTGTGAGGACGAAGGAGCCAGGGTTGGTGGTGCTCTTCCTGACTAGGAAGTCTCCATCTTCCTGTAGCAGAGCCTCTGCCTCCTTCCTGCTCATCTCTCCTTGGTACCAGGGCTCAGCATTAAGCTCCTCCAGCATCTTGGCATCCGGGGCTCTGGGTGCGACAGGGCTGATGCATTCCACAGACGCGGCTTTGCTCAACACAGGGCCCAGGGGCTGGTTTCTGAGGGCATCTTCAAAAGGCTCTGTCAACAACATATGACAGCAACAGATCAATCCCCGGAAGAGGAAGCAGTGAAAATAGAGTGAGAGATGAGAATTGAGATGTAACTCTTGACAGAGCCTGGTAACGGAGATGGATCATCGGAACTAGCATTTAAACGCACTGCCCAAATTCTGGCATGACTCTCTGGTGAGTCTACTTCCCAGACAGTTGGGAGCTGTGCCTGGTGCCAAGGATGTGAGCACACACTTTGTCTAGCTGGATAGAAGGGTTTCAGTGTTGCACAGCACCAGAGGGCAGGTACAAGTTACCATCTCACACCACCTACCTACTCTGAACCATTCGCCAGCCTCCTTGAGAAACCCCGTATACAAACTTGTCAATTCCGAAGGAAAAGACACTCTGTGGAATTTTGATGACATTAAAACCCCAATGCCCCACAGATTTACTTCAAAACTCCCAGGTGCCTCTTGTGGACGTGCTCCAGAATAAGAATTCTACTTGGTCTTGACCTTCTCTGGTATCTGAGTATTGACATCACTCTCGGCTTAATCTACATTGCAACAGACGTCATACTATATAGCAAATCAGTGAGTGCTCAGACCCCATTGAGTAACAACCATATCAGTGGCAAAAGAATTCACTAAGTACGTCTAATTAAACTTCCGTGTGCAGTTTCCCATAGGATGGGGGCATTGGTATAGGCTCTGAAAAGTGTGTACGGTGCCAGGTAACCACCGAGTATTTCAGACTATACCACCTGCATGGCACAGTGCGAACACGAGGCCTACAGTGTGCTCTCTGGAACAAGGCTTTGCCCCAGAGTCCTACATTGTTTCTGGGATATTCTTTGGAACTCCACAGCCACGCACTGAATGTCGTAAAAGAAGCCAAATCTGGTAGATGCAGGAAAGGATGGGAAAGAGAGGAGGATTCGTCGGAGCAAAATTAGATCTTTTTCATAATTGCTAAATCTTTTACAAGTGTAGCGAGGAAAAGTGATTTGAAAGCCATTGGCTGAAGGCTAAAGACGATAATTTGTGTGCATGTGTGCGTGTGTGTTTGTGTGTTTGTGTATGTGTGTGTGTGTCTCTGTGTGTGTTTGTACATATATGTGTATGCATGTGCAGGCCAGCTAGTGATGTGGAATGTCTTTTTCAAGCCCTCTCAGCCCTGTTCTTTGAGACAGGGTCTCTCACTGCCACAGAGCTCCACTGGGCTGGCCAGGCGTCCCCTGGTCTCTGCCTTCCCAGGTCTGAGGTTACAGATGTGTGCTACTGCACCTGTCGTTTTCTCTTGGTGTTCCAGAGGATCAAGCTTCAGGCTTGGGCAACAAGCACATTAGTGACTGAATCTCCCTGCTCCCTCCCCCCAGCTCCTGGGCTTTCCTTTTCATCCCACTTTTTACAATCTGACTATATGAAGTACTGAAAACTCTGCACTCTGCAGTTTCTGTGTCATCATCATCTTGCTGGTCCATCACCAGCCATCGACACCACCATTGTCAGCATTACACACTACCCAACATCATCATAGTCACTGACATCACCAGCCATCGACACCACCATTGTCAGCATTACACACTACCCAACATCATCATAGTCACTGACATCACCAGCAGCATCACCGCCACCCTCATCACTAACATCACCAACAGCAGCACCACAATAATCACTAACATCACCAGTATCGTCACCAAGACCACCAGCATCACCACCACCATTACGGACATCACCAGCATCACCACCACCCTAACATCACCAGCATCAGCACCTCCCTAATCACTTACATCTCCACCAACATCACCGCCATCACTGATAGCATCACCACCACGACTACTATTTAGCAGTAGTGCTTCAGGATATACAGACTTCATTTCCCTACTTCTAAACAGACAATGATTTCTACCTTCAGTACTTCTTTTGTTTTTCGAACAAGGACAGAGATGAGTGGATGAGAGTAAGATGTCTTTAGATTCCCATTTCCTCAGACCTCAGCCCTCTCAGCTCTCTTCAGGCTCTCTGGCCAAGGGCACGGGTAAACTGACTGAATTGAACAGTGAAAAGCCTCTAGGCTGAAGTGGCTAACTCATTAGTTTCCTAAGGACTCAGGCAGAAGTCAGGCATGGTGGAATAAGCCTGTGATTTCCAGCACTAGAAAGGTGGAATCGAGAGAGCTGCTTCGCGTTGAAGGCCAGCCTTAGCTATATAGTAAGTACCAAACTAACCAGGGATATGGAGCGTTATCTTGTCTCCAAACAAAACAAAATGAAAGCTAAAAAAAAGTAAAATAAAAGAAACCCTGAAGAATGGGCTAATCACTGCTCGATTCTCTAGCTTGGTTAACAGCCCTACAGTTCTTGTACTGTCCTCTCTCTCTCTCTCTCTCTCTCTCTCTCTCTCTCTCTCTCTGAAAGCAATGGAATCCACGGTCTGTAATTTACCTCCAGGCCATGACCTCAACAGTGTCTGGTAGGAGTTCTGCACTTCTTTGAAGCCACAGTGGCCCAGGAGAAGTCAATTGCAGAAATGTCAATGTCACCTCATCAAAAAAGCACCTGCCTCTATCCTCACCCTCTGAAGACTCTGTGAACAGTGGTGCTGGACTGGCGGGGCTGATTTGACACAGGACGGGGTGACTTAGCCACTGTGGCTCTCCTTTTCCTTTTCTGCAGAGTAGGGAGGGTGATAGTAATAACCCAAGTTCCTGTGCACCGACCAAGACAGATAAATCAAGTGGCGAGTGCCCAGCATGGGCAGCCAGTGCCGTATCTTTCCATTCCTCCTTAGCTCACTGACTCCTCAACGAATTTAAACAATAGAGCTTAAGATGCAGGGTTTGTTCATGATAAAAGTCTTGGAAAGATCAGGAATTCAAGGCCCATACCTGAACATAGTAAAAGCAATATACAGCAAGCCAGCAGCCAACATCAAGCTAAATGGAGAGAAACTTGAAGCAATCCCACTAAGATCAGGGACTAAACAAGGC
>CM052714.1:11335669-11357131 GCA_028551405.1 Uromys caudimaculatus | reverse complement strand
TGGGAATGGGTGGGTGGGTAGGTGGGAGGAGGAATTCCCTCACAGAGGCGGGGAGGGGGAGGGGACACGGGGTTTCCGAAGAAAAGGGGAATCATCGGAAATGTAAATAAAATAAAATAAAATAAAATAAAATAAAAAGATGCAGGGTTTGGGGAATCAGCCTCACTGGTAAAGCGTTTGCCTTGCAAGCACAAGGACCTGAGTTTGATCCCCGGAACCCATGTTTTAAAAGTCGGGCATGTGAGGCTGAAGAAATGACTCTGGTTGGGAGCAAGGCCACTCTTGCCGAGGACCTGGATTCTGTTTCCAATCCTCACTCTGGAGCTCACAATCTCCAGCAACATCACTTCCATAGACCCTGACACCTCTTCTGATCCCCACAGCCACCAGCCGTGCGTGTGGTAAGCCTAGATTTGTACAGGCAAACACAAGACACATAAATTTTTATTTTAAAAAAAGGTAAATCTTAAAAAAATAAAACCAGGCAAGCAGGTGTGTGCTTGCAATTCCAGCACTAATAGCAAGTAGACAGGCAGATCCCTGGGCCCACTGGCCAGTCAGGCTAATCTAGTTAGCAAGTTCCAAGCCAACTGAGAGATCTTTTCTCAAAAACAAGGGGGACAGCTCTTAAGGAATGGTGCACACTCGAGCACAAGAGTACACGTACACACACACACACACACACACACACACACACACACACAAATCCACCCACCCACATACATGAACTCCGCTCTCTTCCCATATGCATATACGTATATATATATGTGTATATGTATGTATGTATGTATGTTTATCCTCATGAGCTTCCACATCTCTTTCCAAATTTCTTAACAATTTCTACTCATTCCATTTCAGTTCATGAATTGCATGATTTTTCTCTAACTATATATGCCAAGTAACAAGACCATGTGATAGCATCGGCCTGTGCTGCCAAGTCTGGTGGGTTCCCTTCATCCTGTTCTTCAGCGCACCACTGAGCAAGCTTCATCCCCTGACAGCATGGGGTTGGTTATTTAAACCCCACCGGAGTAGGGTTGTCTGTTTCAGTGCTCCTGTGGAACTACAGAAATTAGAAAAATATTTGGTAAGCACTGGATCCGTTTTTGGAGGCGATTGGGAGGAAGAATGAGAGGGAAAAACAAGACCAATGGGCGGGGCAGGGAGGGAAGGGGAAACAGAGAAGGAGGGGGAGGAGGGGGGCTGACAGACAGGGGGAGAGGGAAGGAGAGAGGGAGGGAGAGGGGGAGGGATAGAAAAAGGAAGAGGTCACAGAGGAGAACACTGTAAACAAGATCTAAACTATTCTCATCCACATGTCCTTGCTAATAGACCGGGGTCTGTTGTAGTGATTTCCAACCCCACTAAGCCTGGATAGAAAGCACACAATACAGTTACTGTAATTATAAGCTATGTGTCGGATCGGGCAGATCCAGTACTATACTGACTTATTCCCCAGCTATGAGACCCTTTCTTACTTGCAGTTTCTCCTAGCCATATGGTTCTGCTCCATCATGGCTTCCTCTCTTCCCTCCTCCTCCTCCTCCTCCTCCTCCTCCTCCTCCTCCTCCTCCTCCTCCTCCTCCTCCTCCTCCTCCTCCTTTGCCTACCTGCCTCCCTCTCAAAGACCTCCTGTCCCACATTTCCCCTCCACTTCCCAATCACAGGCTATAGCCTTTATTGACCAGTTAAAATGAAGAGAAAGTTCACATGAGATCACCTGAGTTCACATGATCACATGATCGACTCCTTGTCAGGGGCAACCCCTCTTGAGAAAACAAAATTAGCATCAAAATTCAAACAACACCAGGATAACCCACAACAGGGGTGTTTTACTACATCATCTCTGTACCTTCTGAAATCATACAGCAGTTAGCACATCATGGCCAATTAATACTCAGAGGAAAACATCTATTTGTGTACGTTGTCAACCTTCAAGAGGAAAGCCAGTTTTCCCAAAAGAAAGTCTCTTGGCTACAAGGAGGGTATAGCAACCCCAATACCTTAATTGAATCCAATCAAAGTCAGAAAAACACCCTTAATCATCACACCCGACAGCAGAAAATTCAGTAGTGATAGGGATATTGGATAAAAGGCAGCACAGGAAAAGCAGTGGACACTTACTCATGTCAAAGAGGTCCTTCCGTGGGCTGCTCTCCGTGCTGCTGGTTGCTGCTGGCCAAACCTGTGGTGGGACTGGCTGCGTGTTGACATAGGTTGGTGTTTCTCCTACAGGAACCATGTGAGTTTTCCCTTCTGGTGTGCTATAGATGTCCAAGGAGCCTGCAGCAAGAGAGTAAGGCCTGTTATCTCTTAGGATGGCAGCGCTCTTCCTGTCTATGCCTGGAAGAGCCAGAATTCTATACAGCACCACCTCAGGCCTGCTGCTGAGAATATTTACTCATGGTAAATTCTCTTCTAAGCCTGTCTGTTAAGCCCTGTTAAGACACTCCTCAATCCTTTATGGAAAGAAAGGAAGAAAGAAAGAAAGAAAGAAAGAAAGAGAGAGAGAGAGAGAGAGAGAGAGGGAGGGAGGGAGGGAGGGAGGGAGGGAGGGAGGGAGGGAGGGAGGGAGGAAGGAAGGAGGAAGGAAGGAAGGAAGGAAGAAAGAAAGATGGGAGGGGGAAAGAAAGAAGGACAGGGAGAGGGAGAAGGGGAAGGGGAGGGGACGGGAAGAGAGAGAAGGAAGAAAAGAAAGATTGATTGATTGATTGATTGATTGATCGATTGATTGGTTTAAAGCAATAAAGAATCCCCCACCAAACATCAGGGTGGGCACTGTTGGTTAAACGCCGTGTCATATGCTGCTCCAGGACCCTGGGAACTGAGCATTGAGTGACACTGTTTCAATGTGACCTCCCAGCAGGCCAAAGGGGTGCTGAGGCTGGGCCTAGGGGTCTCAGCTGTTTTGTTACTCAGAGATAATGTTAAAAGTGCTTCCCAAGAGTGAGCACCTGCTTGGATCATTCTTCCTGGATGTGGCCATCTCTGCTTCACTTCGGCAACAGACTCTTCATTCATACTCCCTTAGGAAGGATGGCTACCAGCAAATAGATGAATAAATTTGTATTTATTCTGTGGGAGAACATATCTACTGGTTTCAAATAAGATCTTGAAGCCAGGTGAGGTGACTCATGCCTATCATGCCAGCTCTCAGAGGCAGGAGGATCCCTGCAAGTTCAAGGCTAGTCTGAACTACACAGCAAAGCTTTGTATCATAAAACACTAAAACAAAACTAAAAACTAACAAGCAAAGAGGAGCCTAAGACATACTGAGTTATGGACTCTCGGGCTCCTATAGAATGTTCCCCTTCCTGATGTCTCTATGAACTCTTGCTCCTACCTCATAGGAAGTGGAAAGAGCCCCTGACCAGTGCATCCACCTCTTCAGAGCATGCTTGGTGCCACCCCCCTCACTTGGCCTCTTACCTTGCCTGGTGGGTGCTCGCTGCCAGTCTTCACCAAATGCATCTCCTAAGTGTCTTCCCTGGTAATAAGTTTGCTCTTTTCCTGCAAACTAGAGACACATGCCAATATTCAGAAAGAAAGAATTGTCTTCTCAGGCTCCATCTTTCTGAGCCACAGTGTTGTGGGTAGGGCTTTTATGAGCTGATATATCCTCTCTGATACCCACCTTACCATACCTGCCTCACAGTGGCATTGCAGTCAACAGATACCCTTGCATGGTTGTGAAATAAACTGACACCTCATTAATGCTACAACACTCTCTCCTTGTTTTTGTGACCCCCATAATTCCTCTCAAGGGCAACCACAGAGAGAGATCTTGTGCCAGCAGTCATCCACTCACAGAGAAGCACACTTCCTGAGAACCAGGAAGCTGCAGTGTCAGAGCCTTGATGTCAACGCTGCTCTGACACTGTTATTGGCACTAATAACCTTGAAAGTATCCAGAGTTGGAGGCATAGCTCAGCTCACTGGGCACAAGACTCTGGGTTCCATCCCTAGTATCACAAAAAGAAAGAAAGAAAGAGAGAGAGAGAGGGAGAGAGAGAGAGAGAGAGAGAGAGAGAGAGAGAGAGAGAGAGAGAGAGAATCTTCGAAGCGTCTATAAAAGATGGAGATTTACTTGTTTTAGGAAGCAATTTTGAGTTAAAAATTTGATTTGGAGGGTCTGATGGTTTGTTTTAGCTGACAGCTTGACCCAACCTAGAAGAGATGAATCTGGGAAGAGAGTCTCAATGAGGAATTGTCTACATTCAATTGGTCTGTGGGAATATCCATGGGGGGATCTTGCCTTTTCAGTAAGTTGATGTGGAAAGACCAGGCCCACTGTACCTGCACTGATCCCTAGGCAGAGGGAGCTGAACTGAATAAAAGTGGGGGAAGTGAGCTGAGCACAAAGGAACATGGGAGCAGAGCATAAAGGAGCTTGGGAGCAGAGCACAAAGGAGCATGGGAGCTGGGAGCTGAGCACAAAAGAGCTTGAGAGCAGAGCACAAAGGAGCTTGGGAGCAGAGCACAAAGGAACTTGGGAGCTGAGCACAAAGGAGCATGGGAGCATTCACACCCAGGTCTCTGCTCTTGACTGTGGTTGTGATGTGACTTCTTGCTTCACGCTCCTGCCATATGACTTCCCCACAGGGATGGACTGTAACCTGATACAGAACACTACGGCAAGCTCTTGGTCCCCTCAGTTGGTTACTGTGACAGTATTTACCACATTATCACAGCACTTGAAATGAAACTAGATCAGAGCGAGGGATAAACAAGATAGAAAAAAAAGAATAAAATTCTGATACGTTCAGAGGATGGGTCAACTCTTTTAAGGGAACCCACAGTATTGTGGGCCTTTTAAAAGCCTTGAATCCTGCCATCCCTTCATCAAGAGTGCAGCATACTGGGATTGGTGCTAAGATTTATGGTGTCTCAGACAAGACTGTGATGTCACACTGTGAAATTGGTGGAAGAAAGTCTTTGAGTGATAGTGTCCAAAGCCACATGGGGTATCAGCCGGAAATAACACTGAAGAAGGTGAATGCAAAAGAGGGCCAGCCTCCTCCCAGAAAGAGAACCCCAAATTTACCTGGGCTGCATCAGGAGCGTGGGGTCTGGCTTTCAATCGAGTATCAAGAAAGCCCCCTGGTGGAGGCGTCTTGCTGGAAGCACTGTTGTAGTATGGGTGATCAGGGCCATCTCCCTCTTCTTCAGTCCATGGCTCGTCCAGACTCTGCATTCTGTTAAAAGATTTTCAGTGACCTTCACCCAAAATTGATCAGAGGAGCAGATCCAGTGAATCTAACATCAGTGCCGCCTATAAAAACAACACACTGAGTGTGGTTTAAGTGTGGCCTCCAGCACACATGGCTTGTTGGAGGCTTGGTCCTCAAGGTGGTAGCATTAAAAGGTTGTGAGACTTTTAAGACGTGGAGTGTCTCAGTCACAAATGAGACATCTGCTTAGATCCATCAGCAGATAACTAAAAACAGACAAAGGTTGTTTAATTCAGATATGCTTGGTAGGTACTAGCTCTCAAGTCTGCCAGAGACCTGCTGGATTTGACATTTAATATGTTTAATCTTACTATGACAGATAGAGACTCTCAAATCCTAACAGTGACCCCCCCCCAAGAAGATATGGCCATGACAACAAAGGACTCCACCTGAATTGTTGTATAACCACTGGGCAAGACTGCCCCATTCCCTCGCCAATGGCTAGGTCCTGAAGTATGGCCAAAGAGAGGACATCCAGGGAGTTAATTGTCCCATGTTGCCTTAGACAGGGCAAGGGCAATCTATCCCATGTTTCTCCTCCACAGAAAAAGTCTTTCATCTTCCGGGCCTGATGGCCAAAGACTGCCCCTGTCCATAGTGCCATGGAGACCACAGGAGCCTGGGACAACTGTCTAGATAGTGGACTATGGACGAGTCTCTGTCATTTCAATTAATATATAGACCATTTAGATTATAATTTATCCTTCTCAGGTCTCTGAGCACATTGATGGCTAAGTTAAATATATATATATATATATATAAATATAAATAAAACTTGACAGCTAGAAAACAACTGGGAACTAGCTCCTTACCTCAAGGTAATCCACCACCATGTTAACTAAAAAGGCAAACGGGTTTGCCTTGCTCACAGGCTTCATGTTAAAGGATAAACAGGTTTCAGATGTAATGTCTGGCTAGTCCTTATCTAAAGGAGCTCACTTTACAGTGACTGCTCTCAATGATCAACCACCCGAGTCTTATTCATGGTAAAAAACTGGATAGGAAAAAGGTGTCAAATTTGTGTAAGGTCTGAGGATACAGAAGCTTAAGTTATGAGGATCTAAGAATTATTTTAGGGTCTAAGAAGGTGTCTTAAGGTAAATGAATGCAAGTAAAAACTTAAAGGGTGATTAAAGAGTGATTTAAGGCACATAAAAGGAATGAAAACTGCTTCAGTGGGGCTGGAGAGATGGCTCAGAGGTTAAGAGCACTGACTGCTCTTCCAGAGATTCTGAGTTCAATTCCCAGCAGCCATATGGTGGCTCACAACCATCTGTAGTGGGATCTGATGTCCTCTTCTGGAATTTCTGAAGACAGCTACAGTGTACTCACATACCTTAAATAAATAAATAAATAAATAAATAAATAAATAAATAAATAAATACTTAAAAGTGTTTTTCATGGTGCTAAATGTATGTACACCTAGTCTTCTGGATAGAGGGAAGAAGCCCCTCTTTCATGGTAAACCAAGATCAAATGAGTTTTTGCCCTATCTGCTCCACAGAAGGTTCCTGTCTTCCCTGACCTCACCTTGAAGAGTGTTCGTGCTTTTAACAACAACAACAACAACAACAACAACAACAACAACAACAACAAACTGTCTCCCAAGCCTCTACTATGACACAAAGGTGTGAGTCTACTGCCTTTTACAATGTGGGTTTCAGTACAGATTACAATAGTAATGCTAACGTGTCTCAAATGTATCTCTTTTTGTGAACTTAAGGTTCAGAGAATTCACTGGGACCCACATCTCACAGGTCAAATGGACTCCAGATAAGTACCCTGTCAATCAACAGCCTAAGTTTCCCACCTATTGCCTATTCCAAAGGGTTACCCCAATTACCATGGGTCGAAAAGTTTCAAGTGTACACCTAAGAAAAAAATTTCTCCCTAACCTTTATCTTCTGAGATATATATATATATCATATATCGCATATACATACACACACACACACACACACACACACACACACACACACACACACACACACACATATATATATATATGTGTATGCTCCAGTATCCTGCCAAGTCCAGGTGTTTCCTTGAGATCTGCATCCAGAAAGGTCCCACATGGGCTCCAATCTACCCTCACAGATGCTTCAACTGGGCCTGTGCTTTCCTAGCCACAGATATTCTCACAGATCCTGGACAGGAGTGAAACAACCAGCTCTCCCAGGACTTGGCCAGCATCCTAATTTTCTTAATATCCCCCAAAATGACATCTGTGCCAGTCAGCAGGAAGTAGTCTAAAGAACACAGACCCTCACTCCTGCCCCACCATCACCCCTTCCTAGAACTCTCTCTCTGTCTCTGTCTTGTCCTTTTCTGTGCCTTCCCCTTCTCTGCCCTCACAGCTCTGCTTCTGTCTCCATACCCATTCATCTGTCTCTGTCCTCTCCCAGGTCCTCACTCCTCTCTCTTCCCCCAGTAGACCCTCTTCATACCAGATCTCTTGCACGATGTGATTACTCAGGAGCACACCCTGGCAGGGGCTCAGGTACCCCCCCCCCCCACTGCATTATCTTTCATAAAACTTGTGCCATGATGAAATGCATCCAAGGGGCCCTCGGTGCAGCTGAGCTTATGCCAGCATCATGTACTTGGCTTCTAAAGGAATGAGCTACATAAACTTTTCTTCATAAAGCGAGTCTGCCCCAGGCATTTGGAAATATTCTATATTTCTATATATCTGTATCTATATCCATGTCTACATATTGAAACAGAGTTTTGTGTACCCGAGGCTATTCTTGAGTGCCCTATATAGCCATGGGTGACCTTGAACTTTGGATCCCTTTGTTTCCACTTCCAAATGCTTAAATTACAAGCATGGGAAACCACGCCCAGTTTATATGGTGCTGGGGATGGAACCCAGAGCCTTTTAGGCAAGCATTTACCAACAGAATTGAATCCCAAGCTCTTGCTTTAATACTGAGAAATGAATGACTACTATACCTATTACTAGATAACAAATTAGTCACTGTTCCCCCAGCCATCTATCTCTTGGGGGATGTGTGTAAATGAGGTGAGTGTTTTGTCTTATAAATAAATCTGTCTTGTTCTGAGATCTACTCATCAGAATATGCCACCCATATCAGAAATAACCCCTTTTAATTGAAAAATAAATAATTTATACCTAAAGAGCACCAGAGCCTAAATGTGCATGTATGCATTTCAACAAGTCATGAAATTTAAATTAAATGGAATCATGCAAAAATGAAAATTTACCTCACACACACACACCCAAAAAAATGGCAAAACATGGTCCTCTGAAATCATTTCCCATATAATTAATGAGAAAGCTGCCCAGAGATTTTGGTTGATCTAACTCAACTTTTTCAGAACTCTGGAATTAACCAGAAGCTTGCAGCAAACCAGGGTTTTGTTTTGTTTTTAATGTGCTTACTACGTAAGTACGAGGACATGAGTTTGGATCCTGAGAAACCATCTAAAAAGTCAAGAGTTACTGCTTGTACCTGGAACTCCAACACCTGAGGTAGGGGGTGAGAGATGGGAGAATGCTGGAACCTTCTGGCCACCAGCCTACCTGAAAAACAGCGGGAGACTCTGCCTCAAGGGGATAAAGTAGAGAGTGAGAGACAACTGAAGTCTTCCCCTGTGCTCTACACGTGTTGATGAGTGTACACACACACACACAGAGAGAGAGAGAGAGAGAGAGAGAGAGAGAGAGAGAGAGAGAGAGAGAGAAACAGCGAGAGACAGAGAGAGACAGAGCAATGCTTAGTGTTAACTGTCAACTTAATCAATTCAGAGATGGTCCCTTGGGAATTTGCATGGGGCATTAATCTTGATTGTGGTTTAAGGTCTGAATGCCTGCCCACTGTGGGTAGAACTATTCCCTGGGCTGAGTGATCTTAGACTGTGTAAGATGGAGAACGCAACCTAAGCACTAGCATCTGTGCATTGTTCTTCTTCTTGCAGAAGTATGTGACCTGCTGCCTCAACCTCCCTGCCTTGGTGAGTTGCCCCTTGAGCTGTGAACCAGAATACACCTTTATTTCTTAAGTTGATTTTGTTAGGGTATTTTATCACAACACCAGAAAAGAAATCAAGGAACATGCCAACACACACACACACACACACACACACACACACACACACACACACACACATTAAAAAATAAACATTTTAAAACCATGAAATAAGCTGTAAGATCAGTATTGTCATGGCATCTTAAATAGCCCTATTTGCATCCCTATGGTAGCCTTGTAGCCAACAGCCATCAATCAGTGACAACCATTCCCCAAGTAGCCACAGATGGACAGGGCAATTCTGAGCCTCTTTCAACAGCCAGTCCCAAAAATTTATCATCGTTTTCCCTGTCTGAGTGATCCTTTGAGAACCCAATTCCCCAAGCTGTCTTTTCTAAAAAATTTACTTTTAATTATCACATAGTAATTTTGCACATTTATTATGGGGTGCTGTGTGCTAACTTGATACATTTCCACAGCACATAGTGACCAAATTAGAGTAATTAGCATTCCCATCTCCTTAAGCACTTATCATCTGCTTGTGTTTGCCAAAGCTGTCTTTATTTAACCTGATGCAGAGCCTGCCTGGGGGCATCCATCAGAAACATTGAGAGGCAAGTGTTTATCATGAGGCGTGCTTGAGGCTGGGAATAACATTTGGGTCAAACAATTTTTATTAGTGGAAGAATTCGACAAAGAATGTAGAGTTTATGGAACTAGAGGGGAGAAGTCTCTGAAACAAATAACCACAACTAATGACTATCACAAATCCTAAAAAACGAGAAGCCGAGACATTAATAAGCTCCAACACGTTTATCTAGACCTTACACACATTTGCAGGGTTCAGCATTTGTTCGTGCCTACAGTGTGTAACATGGCTCTAAATTCTCACTTCTGCCTACCATTAAACACCTAACAGGTAGAAAGTAAAAGCTGAAAAAAAAAATCAACTGATTCACCCTATTTACATACAAATACATACAACACACAAACATACATGCACATATATACATACACACACATATATGGGCATAGATACAAATGTATACATACAACACACACCAACACACATACAAACACGCACACACATACAAATATACATGCACAATACCACATCTACATGTGTATAGCTACACATACATGCCTATGCACAGACACGTGTTCGTATGTACATGCACACACATGTAGCCCTTTGGGAAAGACTATAAGGCTGAGTTGTTCAGCATTTAAGGAAACCTCTTCAGTCATTAGTGAGGGATGTAGCAGAGCCATCAGTGGACATAATGACATACGTAGATTGTAGAATTTATAGAATTATTTCAATAAAGTCACTAAAACAACTGCAAACATAAACAATATACATCCTAGAAAGAGAAGAAACATGAGTTTCAGTCTTGCTACCTTCTATTATTTACATTTTTAATGTCAGAAAAAAAAAAAAACCTGTGCAAGCTGTAAAAAGAAATAAGGAAGGATAGCACCTGTACAGGAAAACTAAGTGAACGGAAACAGTCACGAGGAAATCTCAGACTTAGCGAAAAAATAAACAAAGACCCTAAATATGTTCAGTCAACTAAAAGAAATGATATGTAAAACACTAAATATGAAAATATGTCTCAGGAAATGTGGCTTGCCCGTATATATAAAGAAATGTAAATAAATAAATAAATTCTAGAACTGAAAATTCTACTATTACTGCAAACAGGAGAAGAAAACTTTAACAGTTCACTTAAGTAAGTAGCAGGTTTGGGAGGCAGAAGAAGGACACAATTTTGAGTAGTTCAATTCAGCTGAACCAGTCTGAGAAACCGAAAAGAACACTAATTAACAGAAGGGGATGGAGCCTGGGAGACCTGAAGGGCCACTAAGATGGCAGCATGTGCCAGCATGACAAGATCTAGGATCACGAAGGAAACACTCTGGGGCACAACCATTAGGAGTTCTCTAGATTATGTTAGCCTCTGGCCATGCCTGTGAGGGCTTGTCTTGTTTTGGTTAATTGAGACAGAAATCCCATCCTAATAATGGGTGGCCCCATTCCGTGGGCTTGGGTCTCTGAACATTGCAACTAGAGAGAAGCCAGCTGAGCATCAGCATCCACTGCGCCCTGCTTCCTCACTACAGACACAATGTGACAGCACCTCACATTCCCACAGCCTTGGCTTCCTTGTCGTGATGGACAGTACTTCCAAACTGCGAGCCAAAATAGACAGACCCCTCTTGCCTTATGGTGATTCTTTCAGAGTATCTGTGATGGCTAGTCTTGCTTGTTAACTCAACTAATCTGGACTTAATTAAAATCCAAATGACTGGGCACACCTGTGAGGGATTTTTTTCTTAATTAAATCTTTTAAAGTGGGAAGACCCACTTCTAATCCTAATCTCTGAAATGGGAAGATCCATCTTTCACCTTGGCCATACCTTCTGCTGGCAGTCTATATAAAGGGCATAGAAGAAGGCTGGCTTGCTCTTTGCGCGCGCGCGCGCGCACACACACACACACACACACACACACACACACACACACACACATAATTACAGAATCAATCCAGGGCCCATGCATCACAGGTTACATTCTCAGAATTTATAAAGGTGTGAGAAGATTTAGTTGCAAATGGGAATGGATTGTTTGTGTTTTGAAATTGTACTGCCCTGGTTAGCCATAATTGTCAACAGACACAGCCTAGAGTCACCTGGGAAAAAGATTCTCATTTGAGGGATTATATAGATCAGATTGGCTATGGATCTGCCTTTTGGGGAGTGCCTTGCTTATTGATGCAGTGGGCCAGCCCACTGTGGGCAGCACCATTCCCTGGTATCATCACGACAAGGAAGCCAAGGCTGTGGGAATGTGAGGTGCTAGTCACATTGGGTCTGTAGTGAGGAAGCAGGGCGCAATGGATGCTGATGCTCAGAGTACTCAGATAGATAGATAGATAGATAGATAGATAGATAGATAGATAGATAGATAGATAGATAGATAGATAGACAGACGGATGGACAGATAGACGGACAGACAGACAGACAGACAGACAGATAGATTACAGCTTATTTCAGGGGGAAACGCAAGCAACAAGACAGTTTCCAAAATGGGAAATAGTAGGACCAGTAGCTTATAAGGCATATACATAGGAATACTGGAAGATGGCTATCTCAAAGCTTGAATACAATTTCATGGTAGCTTTGTTCATATGAACCAAAAGAAGGAAAGAGTTCAAATGCTCACAAATTTCAGTTAATAAATTCACTGTCCATCATGAAGGGAAATCAAAGAAGAACTTGAGCAGAAACCATGGTGGAATGATGCTTACTGCCTCATATTTAGCTAGATTTCTTATATAGCCCAGAACCACCTGCCCAGGGAATGGTGCTGCCCACAGTGGGCTGGCCCACTGCATCAATAAGCAAGGCACGCACCACGGGCAGATTCATAGCCAATCTGATCTAGGTAATCCCTCAAATGAGACTCCTTCTGCCAGGTGACTCTAGGCTGTGTCCGTTGACAATCATAGCTAACCAGGGCAGTGTGATTTCAAAACACAAAGAATCCATTCCCTTTTGCTTCTCGCACCTTTATAAATTCTGAGAATGTAACCTGTGGTGCATGGGCCTTGGATGGATACTGTAAGGAAACTACTCCAATCACATTCAAAATAAAGGCTCCTTCTGGGGTCAGAGATGTCAGGGCTGTGGCCACTTCCTTCACTCCTCCTCCAGCCTCATCCTGCTGAACTCATCAGATTAGGCAAGGTGGGTCCTTACAGGCATCCTGACAAACGGATGGAGATACAGAACTAAGAATCTTTCCAGAAAGGCAAAGAAGACAAAGGAGCTAAGAGATACCTTCATCATGGGAGAAGATCAGACATCACTTCGTGATGATGCCAAATGTACTGGCTGGTTTTGTGTGTCAACTTGACACAAGCTGAAGTTATCACAGAGAAAGGAGCTTCAGTTGAGAAAATGCCTCCATGAGATCCATGTGTAAGGCATTTTCTCAATTAGTCATCAAGGGAGGAGGGCCCCTTGTGAGTGGTACTGTCTGTGGGCTGATATTCTTGGGTTCTATAAGAAAGCAGGCTGAGCAAGCCAGAGAGGCAAGCAAGCCAGTAAGGAACACCCCCTCCATGGCCTCTCTATCAGCTCCTGCTTCCTGACCTGCTTGAGTTCCAGTCCTGACTTCCTTTCGTGATGAACAGCAATTGGAAGTATAAACTGAATAAACCCTTTCCTCCCCAACTTGCTTCTTGGTCATGATGTTTGTGAGGAATAGAAACCCTGACTAAGACACCACAGAAGGTGGCTTTGTGAGTTTGGAGAGAGTAAGAAATAAACCCAAGAGAAACAACGCTTGCTTACAGTGAACACACTGTTAGAAAGGTTTTCCTATGTGTGTATGCATTTATATGTGGGTGAATGAACATGGGTGTACATACATTTAATAATATGTAAGCCAGAGGTCAGCCTCGAGGGCTATCTACCTCGCTTTTGAGAAAGGGTCTCTCACTGGCCTGGAACTCACTGAGGAGACTAGGCTGCATAACCAGAGAACCTCAGGGGTCCACCTGTTTCTACCCCCCCAGTGCTGGGATTAGAAGTGCACACCATTGTGCCTGGTTGGTTGGTTGGTTGGTTGACACAGGTTCTGGAGCTAAAACTCAGGTCCTGTGCCCACAGGGTAAGCACTTAACCAGCTGAGCCATCTCCTAGGCTTTAATAACTTTTCATTATGGAAGTTCACCAAGGGCAGAGCAGACTCAAGTTCAAGGATAGAAGACCACTGAATCTCCCATATGCTCCATGTTACTTTTCAACTCCCTATGTCATGGAATATTCTTACATCCCAATAGAAGACTCTCTCTGTATTTATTGATAATTGCTATCTCATTTAATGGTAAAACAACTACCAAGCGATTCTTATCCCTGTTTTCCAGATGAAGCCAAGGTGACTCGGACAGTTGAAGGATCTTGCACAGAGGCACATGGTGATCATCTCTGAAGCTATTAGGTCATGGCGGCCAATAAAGCAAAAGGATGCTGTCAGCAGGTGGGACTAACTGTGTCAACCAAACGATGGGGTACAGACCTTATGTGGTCACGGACCCAGGAAGGGGACCTGTGGAGGGACCAAAGGACTAGAGAAGACACAGCGTGACAAAAAATATTACAGTGAAGTTTCTGTTAACCTTGTTACTGTCTCTAGAGCTTCAAGGAAATGTTTCCTGCCCATTCCGAGCCATATGTGAGCTTCCATCTGTCAGCTTCCTGTGCTTCTACTGAGCACCAGCCAGGTGTCTGTGAGCCTGGGAAACGTGGTGAAGATCTGCATCTGCCCAGGGTGTGGTGCTGGGAGCTGGTTTTAAAGGAAAGTTTACAGACCCTAGATATGCCTGGAAGACAGGCACTACTACTCACCGGTCTTGGAGAGCGGGAATCTTGGAAGGACACTGCAAATACTGTTTGAACCGGAGTTCAAAGGCTTGTCCAATGGAGCCAATGACATCTTGGGCTAGCCCGTCACAGCATTCCAGAATGTGGCAAGCTTGGAGAAAAGGGGACATGCACTCATTAGAGACGATGCCAGGGCTCTCTGGACTCCTTGACAAAGAGCCCCATCTGGGGTGCAGACAAAAAGAGTCACACGCGTCCCTCCTGGTGTGGACCCTGGTACGTCTCATCTCTGGGGCATTCCATAGGGGTGGGTGATGGACAAATGCATTTCTTAGGGGGGTTTTCTGTGAAAGTAAAGCTTTTATTTTTGTTATTTAAAACTTATTTGTTTCTATTTTATGTGCATAAGTGTTTCCCCATTATGTATGTCTGTGCTTCCCATGCATGAAATTCCTGAAGAGGCTGAAAAGAGGGGGAAAAACTCCAGGCATTTGTGAGACACCCTGTGGAGGCTGGGAACCCAACCTGGGTCCTTTGCAAGAGCAACAAGTACTTTTAACCATCGAGTCACCTCTTTAGACCCACGGTGGTTCTGACACTCCCGGAATCTATCAGCCAGTGGTTCTGACTTCCCTAGAGAAGCAGTGTTTAGAAAGAAACCTCAGTGCACACTGGGTCTTGGACAGAGTTTCCCTAAGGCCCAGGAACCTTAGCAATAGATTTTAACTGGTCCCCACCAGATGAATCTTGATCTGTTCAATAGATTTAGAGAAAGGTGTCCTTGACTTAGTAATAGTGAAATGTTGATGAGGAATTCTGACTGGAAACACTAAGCAGCACAAAGTAGGGACCAAGGAGGAGATGGCTCCATCGTGACAAAAACACCCCGACAAAGGGAAAAGGAGAAAGGGTTCATGTGACCCACAGTTCCAGGTTACAGTCTATCGTGGTGGGGAGTCAGGGTGGCAGGAGCTTGAAGTTTGAGGGTGAATTACTCTGATTTGATCACTGTACACTGTATATCCTGAAACCTCGCTCTGCACTTCATAAACGAATACAAGCCAGTGTCCATTAAAATCAAACAGGGACAGCTGGTTAAGTGTTTGCCATGAGGATCTGTGTTCAGATTCCCAGAACCCACAGTGAAAGCTGTGTGCAGCCACGCATATCTGGAAATCCAGTGCTGGTGAGACAAGACATGTAGAGAAAATCTCTTGTGTACTGTATGGCTACATCACCTGTCAATTAAAAAACCTATGACCTCTAAGATAGGGTAGTAGAATAGAAGGCGAGACATCCAGTAGGCAGAAAGGATTCTGGGATAAAGGCAACCAGCCTCGTGGCAGAACTTAGATTAGAATAAATGGGACATTAAGTTATGCTGTAATCGGGGAACCAACCAAAGCTTATGGCCAAGGTGTTTGTAAATATATTTTGAGTCTCAAGAGTTGTTATTTCCGGGAACAAAGGTGTGGGAGGAAAAACACAACAACATAGCAGAGACAGGAGATGGACCCTTAGTGCTGGCTATCTAATTTAGTCAAAGAAATGAGCTCATGTTTCAGGGGGGAGACCCTGTCTCAAAACTAAATGAGGAACAGACGATAGAGAAATATAACCAAGGACTATGTCTCGACACACATACACACACATACACACCACACACACACACACACACACACACACACACACACACCACACATACCACACACCACACACACCACACACCACACATACCACACACCACACACACCACATACACACCACACATACCACACACCACACACACCACATACACGCCACACACACACACACACCACATACACACACACACACACACACACACACACCACATACATACACATACACCACACATACACACACCACACACACATGGAATTCTAGCTCTACAAACATCATTGTGTAGACCTGTTGGTCATCAGTCTCCTGAAACTTTACTCATGTGCAATCCTGATTGCCTTGAGATGGTTGGTGGTGGCTCCCACATGACTTGATGACCAGGGAATCAGACTCTCTTTCCTTCCACTGGATTAACTACAGAAACCATGGGCTCTTAATATAAAGTATCTTTAGAAAAGCATGCAACATTATTCTGCAAGGCAAGACTGTCTAGATTTCCCCAACAGCACTGCATGTCCGTCTCAGAGGGAGGCTTGGTGAAGGGACTGAGCACATATGGGGGAAAGCCTGACCCCTAGACTCTGAAAGGTGAAGATGGGCCAAAGGTGGCTGGATTGCAAAGCACCAAAGATGCTGGGCCTTTATGTGGTCCAAAGTGAAGTACTTGGAGACCAGACACCGTGGGGGCATAGACTATACGTGAGCACTCAGTCTCCCTATATGTCAGAGTCACACAAAGTACCTGTGTGTGTGACTGTGTGGGGGGGTTGTTCATGTTCATGTACACATGTGTATGTGGAGGCCACAGGACCACCTCAGGTGCCGTTCATTCCTCATAGACATTCACTTTGTTTGATGAAAGAGGGTCTCTCGCTGGCCTGAAACTTACCAGCTAGGCTAGGCTGGCTGGCCACCAAAGGGTCCTCCTGCCTCCGCCGTTCAATGCTAGGATTACAGGTGGGTGCCCCCACACTTTTCAGGCTGGTTCCGGGGAATGATCTCAGCTTCTTACAGCTGCACAGCAGGCACTTTACCAAGTGAGCTGATTCTCCAGGTCCCCAAGCACTATCTAAACACAGTGCTATCTGGATCCCACTCTCTCAGACCTGAGCACTGAGATTTTTCTTATAAAGACCCTAAGTAACTCTCAAGTGTAGCTCATTTTGAGGACCATTGACCTACTAAGAAGTCTGAAAAACAAAATTGCCTAGATCGCTCTCAGTTAATTGAAGCAAATCAAAACAAGGAATGAACTCCAGCTGCTTCTAACCCAGATAGAGTTTTGTGGGGACAGTGCCTGATACCTCGCCTCCTCCATGCCCGTCCTGATTTGGGGGAAGGGTGGTAAAATAGTTAAAGAGGCTGGCTTATGCTGTGGGTTCAATTATATCCTCTGAAAGAAAAAAGGTATGTCCAAAATCCTAACCCCAGGACCCCGGAGGCTGTCCTTACTTGGAAACTGGGCAATTTCAGATGTAACAAGTTAAAACAAGGTAATAGTGGGATAACGGGGCCCTGAGCCACTGTGAAGTCTCATCTCCATAGACGTAGACATCCTTCAGTATTCACAGAAACAGAACGTAAGGGGTGTGTTTCAGTGGCACACCTGCAAGCCAAGAGACAGTGGAGATCACCAGTAACTGCCAGAAGCCAGAAGCAGGCAGGAGTGATTTCTCTTCCAGAACCTAGAGGGAGCCCACATGGCCCTGTTGAACTGGGTATCCATTCTCCAAAACTGTGAGGCGACATCTTGTTGCTTTAAACAACTGCCTGAGACACTGACCTGCGGCCTCTAAGACTGCAGCAACGACCTTTGCTCAAGTGGTCCAAACAGCAGTCCTGACTGTCCCAGGTATAACCCTGCTCGTCTGGGATCAACACTGGCTGTGTACGGTCACCAGAGAAGACAGGCTAGTATTAATGCTAACAAAGCATCCCAGGGCCACCACAGCCCCTTCCTGTCTCTCCTCAGACCTGTCTTATTTTTAAAAGAAAAGTCAGAGTGATTGTTTCATTGGTAAAGCATTTGCTTAGCAGCACAAGGACCTGAGTTTGATTCCTCAGACCAAGGTCTTGAAAAACAAAACAAAACAAACAAACAAAACAAAAAACCAGGTGTCATGGGACTAGCTTGCAATCTCAGCCCTGGGAAGGAAGAAGGAAGCTAACTCCTGGCCCCACTGGCCAACTAGCCTAGTCCACTTGGAGAATTCTAGGCCAGTGAGACTCTGCCTCAAAAAATAAGGCAGAAAGTATCTAAGGAATGAAACCCAATGTGGTCCTCTGGTCTCACACGCATACTCACACATGTACACCTGCACATATGTACACTCACACATATGCATCTGCACACACACGCACACACACACACACACACACACACACACACACGCACAATTACACAACCGTCTAATTGCCTCAGCTCTGTTCAGGGAGACCAGGTGCAGTTCTAGACTAGGAGCCTGTGCTGTGTTGTCTACAGAGCCCTCTTCTCTCCCCACCACCTTAAAGAAGACTCTTAACGAAGCTTCAGTTTGCATGGGGAAGAACAGGAAGAACAAAGTCAGACCCTCCAGACTCCCTGTAACATCTTCAACTTCCAAACATCACTTATAGGATGTCAGTTCTGTGCTCTTGCACCCAGAACTGGCTGGCAACACAAATGTGTGCAGTCAAGTCAGAAACAGTTTGCAAGGACATATTCGCTATATTAATTGTCTACTCCCTTGCTCTGCAAGGGCCTCTGGTCACAGGTCACACAGTTACTGCCTATCGCTGTGGTAAAACACCTGGGGAGAACAACTCAAGGCAGGCAGACTTATTTGGGATCACAGTTTGGGGGTACAGTCCATCACAGCGGAGAAGCCATGATGTCAGGAGCGTAGTTAGGAAGCAGAGCATGGTGACGACTGTCGCTCAGCTGGCTTTCTCCTTTTTATTTACTTCAGAACTCTAGCCCATGGAGGATGCCACCCTTAGTTAGGCTGGGCTCTCCCACTTCAATTGATCCAATCTAGAATCTCCCTCACCTCACAAACAAAACAGGGGTTCATCTACTAGGTGGTTCTAGGTGTTGTCAATCTGACAATTAGTATTAACCGTCGCACGAGGTTTCTGCTCCAGAAAGACTTAGTGATGGAAGAAGGGTTTGCTGAAGCCCCTGCAACCAAGGGAGAGCGCCCATCCTACATTAATGACCCTTATGAGTGGTCTTGAACATACATCCAAGATACAGGTTTGGGAGGAGGGCAGCAAAACTGTCTTAGATATCATGTGTACTGAGTGTGTTTGTTTGTTCTACAAGATGGAGAAAATACGTCTGTGAGTACGTAAGCAAAATGAAAAAAGCAGCTGCTGGCACAGAGGACAAAGGCCAGGAAGAAGGAAGGAACCAGGCTACCATGTGGGGCAGTGCCACTCTGCGTGGTGATGAAGTCCACTGGGTCTTGTCAATGACGTTTCACTGTAGCTGTGGCAGGCATTGGGAGCTATCTAGTCTTCAAGGGTAGTTACCCTGAGCTCACCTTCCCCAGGGAATTATTATCCATTCGTGTTTTATAAGTGATACCCCCTCCTCAGCCTGCGTCTGGGTTCCCAGAAGTTCAAACGGAGTATAAGAAGACAGCACACCCTGAGCTTAGGTGCTGGGCCCCAGAGCAGGAGACAGGACAGTGTGCACACACTGGGTGAAGCTAGTCAGGTGTAGTGTTTCCCAGGCATAACCAAGGCCACTATCAGAGCACAGGGTGAGAGAGGTGACCTGTAAGCCAGGTATATCAAATGATGACCTCAGTCATCCGACACAGGTGTGTGGTGCTCAGCATCCAGTAGGTTCTCTCTCAGCCAGGTGATAAGCTACTCTTACAGGCCTCAATTAGCCTTAATTGTGTCACATGACATGTACTCATTTGCTAAAGGAGCTGAGGTAATTAGGAACATCTGGTTCGAAGTATTAAGCCTGGCTTCACACAAGTGAGTGATTAAATGGGTCAAGCATTGCTTACCTCTGCGATTGACAGGGTCCTTAGCGACATAGGCAACATAGTCTGTTGTGTCCTGTGGAAGGAAAAAGAGCCGAGTGTATCACTCATCACAGCAAAGGATAAGGCCAGAGGGATGCAGAGCCCAGCACGCCACAGCCCAGAATCAGTTGGAAGGAAAGTTCACGGATCAGCACTTTCTTAGTGTGGGAGGGCCCTGAGCCTCCTCAGCACTGAGAGAAAAAGGGAAGGAGAGAGAGGGAAGGGCCAAATACTGCATACAAAATTGGTCCAAAATAGACATGGTTTGAGACAAGTCCTCACATTTGGATATGGTTGGAAATCCTCAGAGATCTGAGTGCAGACTAGGCAGAGCTTAAGGAATCATGACACAGGGCTACCCATGCTGCAGTCTGTGACCACACTCAGAGCAGCCAGGGTGACAAGCACCTGACCACCCCGTGTTGGTTCTCCTCAAAGACTTTCAGAACTGATGCTCGAGTCCTGTTGGTTAGTCTGACTTAGCTGGTTTGGATTTGAGACCTGGCCACAAGGATCTTTTTAAAGCTCAATGTGAACCGAAGTCAAGAAGCATGACCGTCAGTGACGTGTACGTGAGCTGTCCTCAAATTTGAGTTCCTGTGAGAATCTCCTGAAGGTTTAAGATAGATAGTTATACCCCAGTTTTCTACTGGAGCTCCAAACTGGGTTTCTAGGAAGTTCCAGTAGCTGCCGGGTTGGAGTCTATACTTTGAGAACTAATTATTGGGGAAAATACTAGGGTAGGTATTCAAAGACAGGATATTCATCATAGGTGAGATATAGAAATAACCTACTTGTCCCTCGGCAGATGAGGGAAAGGAGAAAGTGTGATGTAGCTACATAGTGGAGTTCTATACAACTCTATAGAATGAAGTTATCTCATTTCCGGGAAAACGGATGAAATCAGGAGTCAGTTTATTAAGTGAAGTGAGTAAAAGTCAGAAAGATATGCAGGTAGAAGCAGGCTGCCAGGAAAAGGAGGGTTGAGAGGAAAGCAAATGCATGAAATATGATTGAAGTATGTCGTATATACACGTGAAACTCGCCTGGCATACACACACCTGAAACCCTCAAAATAAACCTCATTGTGTTAAACAATAGTGCGTGCTAATTTAAAACATTGCAACTGTCAAACAAAATTCCACTGGCTTTCTATAGAAGTCTCACCCCTCGGTGTGAAATGAG
>CM052714.1:11259364-11335569 GCA_028551405.1 Uromys caudimaculatus | reverse complement strand
CTACAGAGCCATCTCTCAAGCTCCATTTTCCTAATTCTTAAGCCAGAGAGACTTCTCTACAACGCTGATGTTTTTGAACACTCAGAACAACAAACCAAAAACAGCCTTAAGGTTTCTGAGGTGGCTTGGTCCTCAAGAGCCATTCATGTTGAGGTGTTGCTTCGTCCCAGAGTGCTTACAGCCAAGCTCAAGGTTCTGAGCTCCATCCCCAGGTCATCCCTCTGCCAACCAGACGGGAACTCTTCTCAGTCCACTTCTGTTGCTGGGTCCAACACCCTGACTTAAACGCAGCTTCGGGAAGAAAGGGTTTCTAGGGCTCACACTCCTTCATATGGGGAAGTCAAGGTAGAATCTTAAAGCTTCAAGTTCAGCAGCAGAGAGAAAAAAATCCATACAGGGTTCCTTGCTCGCTTCTTTCTGCTCTGCTTGATTTTTCCTCTTATGCTGGTCAGGAACCCTGCCTAAGGACCACTGCCACCCACAGTGATCTGGCTCTTCCTATCTCACAGGCCGATTTTCCAACTGAAGCTCTCTTCCCAAGTAATTGTAGGTGGGGGCAAGTTGATGGTTAAAACCCAAGCAGCACGCACACCACCCAGCAGAGGGCAACTCGAAAGTCAGCCTGGTTTTGTAGTTATTTTCCAAATCTTACGCTTTGAAGGACTTCAAGCGCATTTACTGATCCTCATGTCAGACTCACAGTGGTTTGTACTGGCCTAAACTGTTTCATCTGGGAGGAAATGCCCTCTCTCCTCCTAACAGAGATTCAGAAAATCCTGCCAGAATGTGGAGGGGAGGGATGGGTGGGTGTGATACTCTCCAAGCCCACGGGAAAACAGAGGCAGGAAGACTTTCCAGCGGAGGAAACAAAAGAATCCTTGGCTCTGGGGCTCCTCTGAGCAGAATACATTTCCTGGTCTTTAATATTTCACAGACCAACTAAAGAAAGAACAGGAAGACAGTAAAAATGGCCTCCATTCACGTCCATGGAGGGGTATCTTCTGAGGATTTAAAACTCTTGGCAAAAATATGGATTATAGTTTGTGATTCTTTACTCTCCTCCTAGACTCATGGGATGTCAGAGTCACGACTGTCCAAGGAGCCTCATTTACATTTTAGCCAGCAGACCAAAGTCCTGGAGCACACCCTGGGGTGTGCCTCTAGCACAGTATTTAACTTCCCATGGTCTTTTAAAACTAGCTGAGAACCCAGGATCATCTATACAGCTGCTATGTTCTTGAGTTAGCTTTGGGTGCAGGTACAGGGTCAGGATTAAGATTCGCAGCCAGCTTTCCCACATTGGAGGAGCTGGGATTTTTCAAGAAGCACAGCGATGCTTTTGCCCTAATTGACCCAAATTGCTGTCACTTTTGTGCCTAAGGATGCACACTGGAGGCTGTGTCTGAATGAGAGAAATTAGCAGAAGAACTGAATCACCTGGGTACCATGGTAGCCGAACTAGTGTCCCGAAAAGCAAAGCTTGACACCCTGGCAGGCAGCTCGGAGAGCATGGCAGGCAGAGGGGGTTCATTTAGTTCAACAAACTGTCTTTGTGGTACTACTGTACCACGGAACTGTGTGCTATCAGCTTTCTGGTCTTCATTTGCAATTTCCAAATTTGATGGGGGGGCTGGTTAGAGTTCAAGGAAAACATATTAACAGGGGGGAGTCTTATTGTTTGATTGTTGTACATAGCCAGAGAGCAAAATTAACTCCAGTCAGCTCCAGTGGGTCATACAAGGAAGTCTTTTTTTTTTTTTTTTTTTTAAGGGGGATGGTTCCTTCTCTAGTCTAAAGCACTACACTGTGGCTTTATAGCTGGGGAGGGAAGGTCCAGGAAGATATGATATCCTTCTCTCAGATAGCCCACGGTCAAGCTAGGACATAGACGTTCTGTCGCCAATCTTGATCTTTATGTGGCATTGTTTCCTAGTGTATCAAGATTCAGAACAGTGTTCTTGGCCCCTCAGTTCTACAGTGGGCGCACTAAGTTCCAGAGAAGAGGCTGTGAGGATCTTCTGTGGTTATTGCATCCCTGTTCTCGGCCCCCAAGCCTCTGAGACAGGTCGTGGTATCCTCTTGGGGAACTTGTGTATGCAGGAAACGGGGTGGGGTGGGGACAACCTAAGGTATCATTCTTCAGGCCTTTGAAACAGTCTGTCTCTTGCTGAAACCAGGAGCTCACCACTTAAGCCAGCTGGGATCCCCATCTCAGCCTCCTCGGTGCCTGATTACAAGTGAACATCTTTTCGCCTGGGTCCTGGAGGTGGCACCTAGGTCCTCACGCATGCTTACATGGGAAGCGTTTTACTGAGCCGTCTCCCCAAGCCCTCCTGGTGATCTTTCAACACGGGGAATCAGAGTCTGTTATCATCACTACCTGTTTCCTTTTGGAGGAAGAAGGATTAACAGTATTTTCAAGTCTCGATTGGCTGTCATTTGTCATTTCTATCTGTTTCCTACTGGGTAGACTAATGAGGCACAAAGCAAAGCTGTACACCTAGAAAGACAATAAGGAGCCCAGAATGGTTTCGCTTTGTCTTTTAAGATAAGGTCTCACTCTGTAGCCCAGGCTAGTCTGAAACTCACACTATTCCTGCCTCAACTTCTGCATACTGGGATTGTGTCTCATTACACCTGAACCACAACAGTTTTAGGTTAAGGAAAAAAAAATCTCAGAAAATCTAAGATTATACATCACTTTAAATGTCACCAGATGTTTTCAGTCCTTTTATTTTTTATTTATTTTTTGACAAGTCACACTATGTAGACAACACTAGCCACTGGCCTGAATTTCAAGGCGGTTCTGTGCTCCTGATGCTGAGATTAAAGGTATGCATGACCACACCCAGCTAGTCATTTATTATTCTCCTTTTTGTTTCCAGAAGAAATCATGGGGGAGGGGGAATGAAAGGTTTTATAGTCTTGAGCATATCCCGGAAAAATAAAACATTTTTAATAATGCATTTGGTTTCCCAAGTTCTCACTATGTGTACCTCTGCTCATACCATCGCTAAGCATTGATTTCACAGAATTTCCAGAAAGGGTAGCTATTTATGCAAATGAGAACTGGGTGGCCACCAACATTTAAGACATTGTGGTGGCACCTTCACACTGCCTACCAGTCACTACCGAAAACTTCTATGGGCTAGAGATGAGGGGATGCTGGTGAAGGTCTCAGTCCAGGTGTGGGACTCAGGCTAGGGGAGTGTGGGTTACAAGCACACAAGGCACTGCTGTGCTTAGGGTCTAAATGGTTCCTCCAGAACTGCTCCTGTGAGGAACGCATGCTCCCAGCTGGTGAACCCCATCACCGGCAGGCAATTGGATCATGAGGGCTCTGATCTACACCATGGACCGATTCCCAGGTGAACTGATGGTGTGATCTAGACCAGGTTGGCCTATGGGAATGTCTATGTGGGGTTGTCTTGATTGCTAATTGGGACAGCAGTGTTTCTTTGGTGGCACGATTCCTGGGTTTTGGAACCTAGACTGTGTACAAATAGAGAGGGCTTTTAGGGTTTTTTTTTGTTGTTGTTGTTCCTAACTGCTGAAAACTTCACCCAGAACTGAAAGTTAATCTGAAAACATGAGAAGAGAGCCTTTCTCCTACCACTGCTGGAAAGAGCCAGGCCTCCCTACACCCTTCCTCCTCTCTCAGTTTCTTGCTCTCTTTTGTATGATCTGCCTGCCTTTGGAGTGGTTTTTGAAATGTAGCAGGGACAACCAGGGGAGGCAGGCATGGCAGGGTAGGTCAGGCCTGTGGGAGCTACTGCTACCTCTCAAGGAAGCCACACTACCAGATCTCCTGACACCTTGTGACCGAAAAGTAACAGTAGATAGACCCTGGTCACAGGTTACCACACCCTCACCACCAAATAACAACTAAAGTGACAGCCAAGCCACAGCTTGATGGCAGAGTGACTGCTCAGCACTGCTGACCTCAGCTCAGTCTCTAACACGGAAAAAGGAAAGGGAAGGGAAAGAAAGTGGGGGGGGGGGGACTTCTAAAACCAAGAGGGACAAGCATCTGGGGTCACAGCTTCAGGGCTGTGACTACTTGCAGAACTCTATTGATGAATATTCTGGGGGCACCACAATTGTTACCAAGCATGTACACTTAGTCAGAATGGAATGCAACCCAGACTGAAGTTTTACTGATGTTAAAACAGCTGGACCATTCTTAGAATAGTTCACTGGGGTTTCATTAAAATCAGCACAAAACACTTTTGCATCATGGCTTCAAGGGCACGTCTTTGGAGCAGAGGTTGCTTCTCAGAAATTCTCAGCAAGAGCAAGAGAAACAAGCCAAAGGCCACTCACCGGGTCTCCCCCTGAGGCGAAGGAGATGGACCTCATATGATGGTTCGCTATGATCTGTCAGAGAGGAGACAAGAAAGGAGACGAGCTGTTAGTGCCTTACCATGTCCCCCAGGGCCTGCTGTGTTGGTGGGTAACACAGATGACAAGATTTCCTGAAAATTGCCCCTAAAGAAAATGACAGCTGCAAAGCACAGAGAAGGTAGCTTACCTGCCCTCACATGCACAGCCTGAGGACTGACATCTCACTGGTTGACCAGAAGGCTTCTTTAAGCCTCCCAGCAGCTGAGGAGTAAGAACCTGGGAAGCCCATTTTACAGGCACAGAACAAGAGGCCAGAGAGGCCAAGGGGCTTGTTCAAAGTAAGAAGTGAAGTAACTCCAGGTCTGGGAAATCTTAACCTAAGGCCAGGATTTTGCCCAGAAGAAGAAAAGCAGGCCTGGAGAGATGGCTCAGGTGGTAAAGCACTTACCTTACAAGTAGGGGGGACCAGAGTCCAATCCCCAACATCCACCTTACAAGTAGGGGACCTGAGTTCAATCCCTACAACCCACATGGAAAAGAACCCAGTGCAGTGGCTACAATCTCAGTACTAGAGATGAAGGGACAGGTATCTTTGCTGAATGAGCAGACTGTTGAATCAACCCCCAGACACTACCTGATGAAAGACGATGCAGGCTGACTGTGGCCTCCACATGTACGCACACATATGTGCATGTCCTCACACAAACATATACCACACGTATGTACATACACACACACACACACACACACACACACACACACACATATACACACTGTACTGGCTGGTTTTGTGTCAACTTCACACAAGCTGGAGTTATCACAGAGAAAGGAGCCTCCCTTGAGGAAATGCCTCTGTGAGATCCAGTGGTAAGGCATTTTCTCAATTAGTGATCAAGGGTGGGAGGGCTCCTTGTGTGTGGTGCCATCCCTGGGCTGGTAGTCCTGGGTTGTATAAGAAAGCAAGCTGAGTAAGCCATGGGAAGTAAACCAGTAAGTAACATCCCTCCATGGCCTCTGTATCAGCTCCTGCTTCCTGCCCTTGTGAGTTCCAGTTCTGACTTCCTTTGGTGATGAACAGCAGTGTGGAAGTGTAAGCTCAATAAACCTTTTCCTCCCCAACTTGCTTCTTGGTCATGATGTTTGTGCAGGAATAGAAACCCTGACTAAGACAAATTAGGAGAGAGAGAGAGAGAGAGAGAGAGAGAGAGAGAGAGAGAGAGAGAGAGAGAGAGAGAGAGAGAGAGAGAGAAGGAGAGAGAGAGAGAGAAGGAACTATACTGTACCATAATGTTACTACTTGTAGTTTCTGCTTCCCCAAACGGCAGAGCCAGTATGGGGAAGCACAGCCTGTCTCACTCCACCCCGTTCATATTACATGTGTATAAATCAGAGGGCCAGCACCCAGGAATGAAAACCCTTTCATGATCCACGGGCTTAAAGACCAGGCTCTTCCACATTCATCTTAAAACAGAAATTTTCCATCAGGTTTATAAGCTGTAGCATCTGTGGAACTCAGTAGACACAGAGTGAATTAAGAGCTGCCCTAAATTCTAAAAGCTACGTTAAGTCCTCTGTGCTATTTTTATCTTTTTAAAGACAATGTAACGACATTGAAGAAAAGTTCCTGTGCGGAAAAGAACTCCCAGCTCCATCCCGACACAGCCAGGCTTATCTCTGAGCAGTGTCCTCTGTCCTTGTCCCCAGAAGATGGGGGGGGGGGGGGTTGTTCACAAGGCATCAGATAGAGTATGCGCTCCTGTAAAACTAGAAATAATGCATCATTATAGGATAAAAGTTTAAATATTTTAAAATGCTGACTTTGCATGTTGACATGTGCAGATCCTCAATCTAGAGAAACCTGAGGTTTTAGGAGAATACGGAGCAGCGAGGCTGCTGGGAGTCGACGGAGCTGATGATGGTTGCCCTAGAATCCAGCTACCAGTGGGCAAACAGCTCCGGAGGGAATGATAAGTCAACAGAATCCCCAGCCATAAGCCAAGACTTCACGGTTTTGTCTTCTTGGGGGTGGCAGTTGAGACAGGGCTTCCTGTAGCCCAGGTTAGTCTGGAATTCATGCTGCTGAGGCTGGCCTTGAACTTCTGATTCTCCTCACTTGGTGTCCTTACTACTTGGATTAGAAGTGTGCTCCGCCATGCCCAGACTAAGTATCTAATGCTGCATAATTGATTTTTGTGTGTTTCACTTTTTGTTTATTTAATTTTTCTCATAAAACTCATCCAAGATCTGAGGAGATGGCTCAGTTGATAAATTGCTTGCCACACACGCATGAGGACCTGAGTTTGACACACACACACACACACACACCCCGAAGATGTGAGAAACTGGAGCCTGTAATCCCAGCACTGGGGAGGTAAGGAAGGAGGGTTTCTGGGGCCCACTGGCCAGCCAGTCTTGGCAAATGTGTGAACTCCAGAACAATGAGAGACTCTGTTTCAAAAATCCAAGTGGACAGTGTCTGACAATCTTCAGCCGCGGTTATCATCTGGTTTACACACGCACATGCTCACATACTTAGACACAGGTACATCATGCACACCATACCATACACAAAAGCAGCACGCACATGACATATACATACACACACACACACACATACACACACATTATACCACATACACAAACAGCACACACATAATACACACTATCCCATATACACAAATAGCACACCCAAAACACACACATACTATACATCACACAATACACAAACAGCACATACATAACACACACACCATACTGCATACACCACAAACCACAAACACACATGTCACACACCGTATGCACACACTATATACCTCCTCACACAAATGCACACACGTGCACACACACAGACACAGACGCACACACAGACACACACATAAGCCACACACGTAGTCAACTGGATGTACGACCAATCGATGTCTTGCTTGCCTCTCACTCCTCAAGTACCCAAGAGGGAGAAGGGGGAATAAGAAGTCTGAGCTGGTGTTCTGCTCAGCGCTTGTTCCTCCTGTAAGAGATTCACTCCAGCCCTCTGCTCAGACCTCAGCACTCTAGAGTGGGTGCTGTTTGTCTGCTTCCTGGGTGGAAGAAGCAAGGGTCCTTGCTTTCTCTAGTTGCTACCCTGAGGACCTCATCTCAGGACATGAGAAGGCACAGCCATATGCTCTACATAGGTCGTGGGCTGTTCCTGTATCACCTAGTCACACCCCTGCATGTCGGGGAAACTGCACTTAGACCACCTAACGCCTGGCAGGGGGTGAGAAGTAGACACCTAAGTAGCTTCTACCTGGGCCATCCAAGGTAGAGCAGGGCCTCGGGACCGGCTGTCCTAGCCTTATCCTGACTGGGCTTTCTATTTCATTAAGTGGAGAATGGGCAAGAAGGGTGGAGAGCTATAGGCCAATGGCCCCAAGAAATGAATGGCCCTTGTGCCACAGAGGCCAGTGGCCATTTTGCATGGCTATCTAGAACCTAGTGGGCCAACCTCCATGAGCAGCTGGGGCTCAACATAAGACAGCCTGGGAAAGGCAAGGCTAACTAGACATCTCCCATCCACAGCCTCAAGAGCTGGTTAGTCCAACCCTTAGAAAACTGATAGAAAGGGGTAATCTGTGGGTGCCTGTAAGACAAAAACGTAGAATGAGAAGTTGTGGTCAGTTATGTCTCAAAAAAGCCCTGATTTGGTTCTCATGTCTACATTAGATCTAATTTGTCTCTACATCTTGGGGATAGATGGTAGGTAGGTAGGTAGGTAGATAGATAGATAGATAGATAGATAGATAGATAGATAGATAGATAGATAGATAGACTGACCTAGAACATAGTCATCACACAGGAATGGAGCCATCCTAGCTGGGATTTGCCTTTATAGGTGTGGCTGTGCAGCCTGGGTCTCCACCTGACCACGCTGTAGGCATGCCAGCCCATCAACCCTGAGACAGGAGGGACCATAAGAGGCTCCAACATAAGATGTTAAGAGGAAGAAAACTCCTGCCTGTTAAACCTTAGTACAGGATAAGATTAAAATGTGGCTCATAAAACCAATAACGCGTGGCTATAAAACAAGGACAGACACCAGGACATTTGCACAGACATCACAGTTTCTTGGTTACCAGCACACCAACAAAACAGCCACCATTTAGAGCAGAATTCTAGCAAACCTCTCATCATCCATCAGTGGGCACACTGTCAAATTGGCTGAAGTTCAAGGTTTGGCCAAGCAGGTTCTGCATAGGCTCAGTGAGCTCTCAGCCAGAAGCCCCTGGGATGTCTACCCTGGGGCCCGTGGAGCCTGGGACCCACACACCTGTTTGGAGTCAGGAGTGCGCAGATTCAGGCTGGCGGTGGAGATGGTCAGGGAGATGCTCATCCCTGCGAACTGGAGGTTGCTCTTCCCCAGGATGCTGGACAGCATTTTACTCGGAGGCTGTGAAATCCAAGGGTAATATTTTAGCTTTTGACCCAGACTCTGTCTGAAAGGGTAGAGGCTGAGATGTCAGTATACCCCACCCCACCCCAGACTCTCACTGCCTTCTCCTACCCACTAAGGCACCAGAAGGCAGGCAAATGTAAAGTGGAGAATCTGGGAAAATTGGAACCCATGCCAATATGCACATTCATTATAGGAGTTATAAAACTGTACAGGGCCTAATATGTGAATTCTGGGGAGAACTCCTTGTCTTCCTGGCTGCCTTGACCACATGCTGGTGTCTCTCGGATCTTAGATGTAAACCTCCAGAAACCACACAGGCAGGGACATCACAGCTTTGCAGACACTAGAACTTCTTCTCAAGTACACAGAAGACTCAGACTGCCTTTTAGAGGAGGTGAAAGCATTGGCTCCCAGGCATAGGAACACCCTCGGAGGGTCAGGGGGCTTTTTCCTGAATCCTCCCGGAAGTGGCTTTCTGTTAAGGACTCACCTGGACAGTTTCATTCGAATCTGGCTGCCCACAGCCAGGACAGGGTGGAGAGACAGGCTGGCTATGACTGGTGTCTTCATCACATGTCAGAAAAGTCCTTATGGAAGTATCAGAAAGCTTGTTTCTAGCCAGGCACCTTTTCCTGGATCCCTGAGCACATGCTGAAGCCCTTCCTGTGTCCTTTAGGACCAACTCACGCTTTCTGTTTGGTTACAGTGTCCTCTGCTCATTATGCCACCGAGTTCCTAATCAGACACACAGTTTTTTAATCTACTAGGAGAGAGAACGCAGCAACTAAGACTGTCTAAAGTGGAGCTGGGAAACAGAAGGTCACATCCCTCTGCAGAGGCTCAGACCACAGGATGCTCCTGTGACTCAGATAAGAGGCCAAATGCAGACCCGTTGGCCTGGTATACCAACCACTCAGTGGGGAGTAGCCTAGTTAATGAACCAATCAGAATGGATTTGCAGTTTAGGGCGCCTGCCCAGCCAATGACCTGACTCAAAAGACAGAGTTTAATGGAAAGACTCTACTTCAAAAGAATACATCCTGCTAAACTTACCTCCGGATTGCCCTGGTTTGGCCGACCCAAACCTCAGCTCTTTGCTCCCAGATATATGCTATTTCCTTTAGTACCCCTGCCAATTTATTTTCTTCTTTTTCTTTTTTACTTAACACTTCAAAAGAGCCTTTTAGAGAACTCATCTTCCCAGTGTGATAGTCAGGTCAAGTGCATCTGGGGTACAGCCTGGAAAACAGCCATTTCCTCTGCCTCTTCCCACCAAGAGTAATGCAAGGGAATCACAAGACCTGTGAGGGCCATTTCCTCTGAGAGATGGTTGTCCTCCTTGCTGTCCCCAGGGGACACTTCACTTTCTGTGTTCAAGATTCCAGAGCTTTACTTGGTTCCCAGGGACTGGCTATCACATAACCTGAGCTGCCAAGTTCTGTGCCCCAGGCCCAGTTGCCCTATAGGTTCATGAATGTTCCCAGTTCTGAAGACAGAAGTGTCTTGGAGACAAAGCTATCTGGAATCTGAAAGCTCAGACTGGGGCAGATATAAGGCTCTATATGGTAGGCTTTCCCATAAATCCCTTCTAGGTGGATAAAAGCTATGATTGTGGGTACTGAATTATTTATTTCTTAGATACTTAGTTCAATGCTGAACTTAAGAGAGATGGCTTAATTCAATGTTTCCTTCTTTTTGCTGATATATATATATATATATATATATATATATATACACATATATATATATATGTGTGTGTGTGTGTGTGTGTATACAGGTTCAGATGTATGCATGCATATAGAGACTAAAGGTCATCATTAGATGTCTTCCTCTAAAACTCTCTACCTTGTACTTGGAGTCATGGAACCTGGAGTAGAGCAGTTCTGCAACCCTAGCTGGCCTGTCTCTGTTTCTCTAGTGCAGGGGTTGCAGGCATGTGCTGCCATGTCAGGCTTTACATGGCTTTTACATGGACACTGGGGATGCAAATTCATCTTTATACGACAAGCACCTTACCAGCTGAGCTATCTCCTCAGCCTCCAGAGCCATATACAGGATGGAACATTCTAGAAGTAGAGTTGGCCATCCAGCCTCTGGAGCAGGTGGTCTGGCTTGACCATGGCCCCAGCTCCTATTCACATTGTGGCTTCTCAGCCCAGAGCCTCAAGTTTTGTCATCTACAACATGGGGCTTTTGGTTGACATCGCTGAGCCGGCTCAGGAAAGCCAAGTGTCGGGCCTTTAGAAATGCTATGAGCTGACCACTAAGCACAACTATCACTGAAAGTTATCCAAAGTCACAGCTACATAAATGGCATCTAAAGATGGTAAATACTTGCTACCTGGTTTCATGTTATGGAAACCTGTGCTCTTCAGGCCCCATCTGCTGTGCCTGGGGAAAATACAACACAGTGATGAGCTCCTATGTGTCTTTCCAGGGACCTTGTGTTGAAGGCTTGAGTCAGCCACGTGGAAGTCTTTACACCATAGTAATTGGCATCATTATGAATTCAGTGTTCTGCCTCCCTCTCTCAACTCCAGGATCCAGTTGTTAAGCATCTGCTAGCATATATCACTGAGGTGGCTGGCACATGAGCTGTTAGGGGTACGTGAACTCATGTATGTAATGGGCTTCAAGGGATGCTTAGCCAGGTGTGAATTGTTACATTGTCTCCAGGGTTTAAGCCACAGCGAGTATCTACAACATCTGCTTGAGAGAGAGACAGTGTCCTAGCCTTACTTAGCCTTAAGGTTGCTTTACCTTAAGGAATGACAAGACCCAGATCACATAAGAACACAGTGGGCAGTTATGTGGGTGGACACACAGTATGGCCCTGAGAGACATAATGGAGGTCATAGACACACAGTAAGGGTGACTGTACCTTTCTCTTCTTGAACGCTCCTTTGGCACCTGGCACAGCTTCGCAGACACGGCTGATGGCTTCCCTGAGGGCAGGGAGAGATTCATTTTATTACATGCCAGTCAGAGTTATGTAACTCAGAGAGTCCAAACTCAGAGGTCCAGGGGAAATAACTGCCTGCTTATTTTAGCATAGAAAATTGGCCCTCCAAGTGTCTCTCCCCAACAAGCAGAATTAAGCCAAGCACAGGCGGGTCATCTTGAAACTTTTGCCACATTCTATGTCTTCCCCAGTGTGGTCACACGATGGTCAACCCCACATTCTGTTTTCCCTTCCTCTGCACTTAACTAAGATTTCATTTTTAAAATCAGCACTTGAAATGAACTCTCCCCAACGTTTTCTTTTACTCTGACAATCATGTGTTTAGCGACGTCCTATCGTGGTCAGATTACCAGGACTAAACCTACCCATCCACCACAACTCACAGAGGTCCTGCTGAAAGTGGGTTCAAATGTCACTGGAGGGAACATGATTCTCATTGTCAGACTCCCAGCTTCTTCCATTTTAAATACAACCAGCTGCAGCTATAGCCCAGTTGGTAGAGTGCTAGCCCAACCCTTCTGAAGCCCTGGATTCTATCCTGAGCACCCCACAAAACCAGGTTTGGTAGAGCATAGCAATAATCCTAGCACTCTGGAGGTAGGGACAGGAGGATCAGAGGTTCAGGGGCATCCTCACCTACATGGTGAGTTTGAGACCACCCTAGGATACATGAGACCCTGTCTCAAAACATAAAAATAAATAAATGAATAGAGCAGCAGCAGCAGCCCTCACCTTGCAGCTGAACCATGATCACCAGCACAAACTGCCAACACTAAAGTCCTCTGCTGCTAAGCTAGCAGGTTCTAGCATATTCTCTAGGTTCAGTATATTTCCCACAATATTTTCAGGGGGCTTAAGAGTCAAGGAACTGCTGAATTACAAAAACCCAGAAGCGTGAAGAGCAAAGGAACGCTGTGGTACAGGGTGGGCCTATGTGCAGGGCGGGTGCGCAAAAGAGTATTGGTTGGGAAGTTTGCTAGGCCAGGCACTGTCCTTGTCAACGGATAAGAGTGCCCTCGAATGAGGGACACTCATAGGTTCCAGCAGAGCAGGGAATCCCATGCACAGGTCTCATCCAGTGAGGGCTGGAGAACTGGGAGTAAAGAAAAGTCCAAACAAGGAGACTGCCGAGGTCCAAATCAGGTGTGTCAGGCTATGGTGGCAACTCTGATGGCCTTGAAAACATCCACGGCTCAATGCTGTGACTCTCTGTAAATGAGAAATGACTGGGAGAGGGGCTGAAGGCGGCTCCAAGTGAGGAACGCCCAAAGGAGCTGAGAACACTTCTCAACTCCCACATAAAGAGGGAGAAAATACTGCAAGCACATAGAAAAATAAACAATCGGAGACAAGAGATGGGCTGAATGAGCAAGAGGAAAATGGCTCCTTAGAGACAGCCAACCAGTTCCCCAAACAGAATGCTCCTCACAATTAATGTCTACCATCTAGTTGAAAAATAACCACGGTCTCGATGCGACTGCTTCAGGAGACGTCCTTGTCAAATTAGGGCAGGGACCATGCGGGCGAGCTTCATGTTTGCCATTCAATGCATTGTGGAGACGGGGAAGAAAAATGGGTTTTTGACAGTTCAGGCGCCAGGAAGCCTGCACAGCATGAGTCATCCTGACCTGGAAAAGCGAACCTGGAGCAGATGTTTGGGACGGCAACGCTGCTCCTATTTATTGTATAATAGCCATCTAACTGTGCCTCTGCCAAACAATGAAATCGGCACCATCTAGATCTGCTCAAAGCAAACGCCTTCTTTGCTTTCAGAACACGGGGGTGGGGTGGGGTGAGGTGTATTGCCTTTTGTAATGAGTTAATGTGTGTGTGTGTGTGTGTGTGTGTGTGTGCCCCCACGTGTATATGAATGTGCAAACATCTGTGTGCATGCATCTCCATCGATCTCCACCTTATTCCTTTGATTCAGAGTCTCTCACTGAATCTGGAACTGAATCTGGCAGCCAGTAAGACCTAGCCATCCTCCTGTCTCCACAATACCCTCCCCCCATACACACACACACACACACAAAGGGGTTTAGGCCTGTTTTTGTTGAAGGAGTGCTGAGGATTTGAACTCAGGTCCTCATGTGTGCACAGCTAACATGTTTATCTATTGAGTCATTTCCTCAGCCCTCTGTTGTCTTTTTGTGTAAGTATGTAAGTCTCAGTATGTGTTTTACCTGTTTAATCTTTTCACGTGTGTTTTATTTTTAGTTATGTGTATATGTGGGGGGGGGGGGGGCGTATACCCATGTGAGTGCAGGTGCCCTCAGAGGCCAAAAAGAGAGCAATCAGATCCCCAGTGCTTGTGAGCTGCCCAACGTGAGTTCTGGGAACTAAACTGTGTCCTCTGCAAGAGCAGTATGTGCTCCTACCTACCGAGCCATTTCTCCAGTCTCTTTCCTGTTTAATTTTACATGTTTATATGCATGCATGTGGGGGCTGTTACTAAAGACACCGTCTACCTAGTCTTTTTGAGACAGGGTCTCTTGCTGGCCTGAAACTTACTAATTCTGTGGACTGGCTGGTTAAGGAAGCCCAGACACCCTCCTGTCCCTACCTCCCCAACCCTGAGACTACAAACATGTGCTACCATACCTGACTGTTTTCTATTTAGTTAGTTTTAATTTTGTGTAAACATATGCTTATATGAGTGTATGTATGTGTATCACATGTGTGTGGGTGCACATAGAGGCCAGAAGAGAGTATCAGAGCACCTGAAACCTCTGCACTGTACGGATTAAGTCAAGAGATGGAGCTTGACAAGCCAGCTAGATCTCCGATGATCTCAACAAGCTAAAAAGGATGCTACATGCAGGATGCCCCTCCTCGGTCATCCTTACAACACCCTCAGGAGTTCCTAGATTTTTCACCCTGCCTACCAACACGGAACCTCATAGGAAATTAAGAGTTCAACAAACAGTTCTCCAAAAGGACTCCCACGATCAGAAGTCTAACCTAGTCAGTCACAAACCATTTGAAGCTGGTTTCTACTCCAGAGAAAATCAAGAGGGAAGGGAATCAGTATTCAGAGGGGACTGCACAGCGTGACAGATTACAGACAGAATGTCTTCGCAGAGAGGCCCATCAGGTTCCCAGAGCACAGTCATAGACCCAACATTTTATCTTTAAAATCTTCAAATACAAGACAAGCCAGAACTCTCTTTTGAGCTCACATACTCAAGGTGATCCCTAAGGATACCCCTGTGAGCTTTCAGAATCCCCCGAGGTCTTCCAATCAACATGCTTTTCAGAAGAAAAAAAAAAATATATATATATATATATATACACACACGCATACACACACACACACGCATACGCACACACACAGACACAGATATATATATATATATATATATATATATATATATCCATCCTTAGGATAGCCACAGAATCTGTTTCTAATTCTCACGTGATCACATGTGTGCATAAATCCTCACTTCAACTTGAGATGGTGTCTATTTCTGTTTGAAAGAGAAATGACACACCATTAAAAACAGCAATATTTAGATGTCTGAAATTAGTTACTTTAACTCCAAGGTCTAATTTTAAATGTCGCTCTTCTCAATTTCCTTCCTGGCTTTTTTTGGTGAGCAGTACTGTCTCGGTTTGTTCATTTAGCAATATTTTAGTTTTGTGTAATTCCATTTAATTCCCTTTTGGAACCCAGGTACCAATTTTGCTGGGCTTTTTTTTTTTAAATAATAGAGATTGCTTCTTAGCATTCCACTCGGTACAACCCAATTTCGAGAAGCTAAATCCTGACCTCAGTGCTCCACTAATACAGAAATGGAACATTTGGCAAGCTCAGCAGTCCTCTGAAAGCTACCAGAGGCAGCCAGGCCAAAACACTAACTTTCAAGTTTACGACGACACCATCTCCTCTGTCCAGGCCAGCATCCTCATCAGTAGAGCAGACACCTCTCGCAGCTGAATCTTATTCTTGCCAGTGTAGAACTTTAGAATTGGACTTTGCACAAATGCTCCCAGTGAGACAATAAAAACATAACAGGTGAACAGTTGGGTGATTTCTGCCCTCTTCAGTTTGTGGTTAAGTAGGAGAAAGGGCAACAGAAAATGAAATACTTTCAGCCAAAAGCTTAGTGTAAGTTCACATGTGTGTGCACATGTACACACACACACACACACACACACACACACACACACACACACACACACTGAGTGATGGACAGCTAATCAGAGGAAAACAGCCTTTAGCCCATGCTTCAAATGCAAATCAATTCTTGGTTAGTCACAAAGAGAAGCTGTTATTTTTTTTTTTTTTCAAAGAAGAAATGAAAATATTCAAGAAGCTCAGAGAGAATTGTTTTTAATGATCTTTGAGTGGAAAGATGATTGAGAGTAAGATATCATAAAAAGAAAGAAATTCCAGGGCAAAGGCAAGTCAAGAGACAACCATCGCAAAATAAGTCAGGAAAAAACCAAAAACACCAAAAGCTCAATGACAAAGCTAAGACCGGGGACAGGGATTTCAAGCAAGAAATGAGAACTGTTCTGTGAAAACGTGGGAGGCAGCTCAGCTTGATCCCTTCGGTTACGCATACCAGTCAGCAAGTTCCAGCAAGCAGGGCTCCAAGGTGAGTATCCAACTGTGAATGACACGAGTGGTCACACTGGGGACCTAAAACTTGGAAAGCAATGGATGCAGCTAAAACCAAAGGGTGAGAAGGAGAAGCCACTATAGGAGGGGTTCATGAATGCTTCATCAAAAGGAGAAGAAAGAGCAGGCTGTCCTGGCAGAGCAGAAGATAGGGCTCTGGGGTGGTGGGACATAATAAGCAAGGAGCCTGAAGTTCAGGGTCAGTGTGGGTGGAAAGCGTCCTGGAAGGAAGCTGAGAAGTCCTGGGGAAGTTCTGTCCAGGGTGCTGACAATGTGCCCTAGCCTGCAATGCTGGTCCATAGCAGACAATAAAATTCACTTTGCAAGCACCTGACTAAACACACAGTCTTTTCATCTGTGTTCATTTTTTTTTTTTTTTTTTATGCGACGTGGCAGCTAGATCACATTGGAGACCTCCACTAGCCAGGGTAACTTAGACTCTCCCACTGTCTTCCGCCATCTTGCCCTTCCCATAGCAATTCTGCCAGGGCAGCTTCCTGTTTGCTTCTGTATAGAAACACAAATATAGATGGAGGTTAGAGTTGAGGGTGGAGCCAGATATACGGCCCAGAAAATATACAGTCCTTGTTTTATTTCTGTTGCTAGGTTAGAATGGTTATTTTAGCTCACAATTCCAGCTTACAGCACATCACAACAGAGAAGTTAAAAACAGCAGGAACTTAAAGCAGTGTGTCACATCATACCCACAATCAAGACAGAGAGAAAGGGAGACATGTATGTTGACGACTCAACTCACGTTTCCCACTCTTCTACAATGGGGGATCCAAACCCAGGGGATGGTGCCACCCACAGTGGGCAGGTTCTTCCCACATCAATTAACATAACCAAGACAACCTCTACAGACATATCCACAGACCAATCTGACTTAGACACTCCCCACTGAGACCATTTTCCCAAATAATTCTAGATTTCATCAAGTTGGCAATTAAAACTAACCATTGCAAATATGGAAAGAGGGGGGAAATGAATTATAAAGTTCTGGTATCTAATTCTGGATCCAAATACCACATATATTTATAACAATTATAATCTAATGAATTGCAGAATATTATCCCCAAAGACATAGTCTCAAAAAAATCATAGGAAAATAGTAGTAGATCCATGTGTAGGCATAAATTACTGAAAGTGACTGTATTGATAGTTTATTTCCCCGTATTAGTTATTCGACTCACTGTTGCAACCAAATACTTGAGAAGATACAACTTAAGGGAGAAAAACGTATTGTGGGCTCATAGTTTGAGGGAGTTCAGTCCATCATTGCAGGGAAGGCATAGTGCCCAGGGCCTGAGGCTAGTGGGTCATGTATTCACAGTCAAGAAGCAGAAAGTCTGGTTATAAAACTTCAAGGCAGCCCAGAGTGACCTGCTTCCTCCCACCAGGCTCCACGTCTGAAGTTTCTATATCCTTCTAAGACAGAATCAACACTAGATGAGACTAAGTGCTCAGTAGCATGCTGGAGATGCTGCTGAAAGGTTTGGGGGGTGATCCTGAAACCCCTGCCTCTCTCCTGGCTCCACTGAAAACATACACCTTTCGAGGCACAGGGACACAAGTAGGTACACCACTCACTCCAGACATCCTTGCCTGAGCTGTACAAACCCCAGCAAGTCAAGGACAGAACCATAATTGGAACTCAGTTTCCACTGGCTGGAGAGATGACTCAGCAGATAAATGAGCACAGTCATCTTTCAGAGGATATGAGTTTGGTTTCCCGTATGCATGTCAAGGTGGCTGGCAACCACCTGTAACTACAGCTTCAGGGAATCCAATGCCTCTGGGCTCCATGGGCACACCTGCTCGTGTGCACATACATGTCCCTACACACACACACACACACACACACACACACACACACACACACACACACACACACATTAATTAAAAGTAAATTCAATCTTGAAAAACAAAACAAAATAGAAATCACGCCTAAGTTTTCTCTTCCCCAATCCAGGAGAACACAGCAAAGTCAAATACACAACAGGCAGATGGCATCCCTGATAAACCCCAGCTCACCTACAGGAAGGTAGCACAGTTCCCTGCTGTCAGAGAGAAACAGTCTGCATGCCTCAATTTGTATCGTCCATCTCTGGCCCTTCCCAGTGAGAATAGCTCATGGGGAAATTCTGTGGCCCTGAAGCTATGCCTTCCACACAAGGCTATGCTGATGATGGCACCAAAGAAGCCTAGCTATGGACCTCCTGATGTTCTCCAGGGCAGCTGAGGAACACCCATAGCCACTGTGGGGCCAGGTAGCAGAATGCAGGGAGATCCTAGGTTCCCACATTACACATGTGACATTTTTGGTGGTCCACTTGGCTCATGCAAAGATGGCCTCCTTTGTCAGGATTTTATCACTCATGAAACAACTTCATATAGCCATCATAAACCGGAAGACATTGCCAAATATGTCAGATCAAAGCATCAACTCCTAGAAATCTGTGGCTCATCGGTTCTACTGGTTTTGTTCTCCTCCCAGTGTTAGGTATGTTTCTGTTGCTTCAATAAATACCCTGACCAAAGAGACTTGGGCAGGAAAGAGTTTACTAACAGGCTGTAATCCATCATTTATAGAAGCCAAGGAACTCAAGGTAGGAAATTGCAACAGAAGCCGTGGAGGGGTGCTGCTTACTGGCTTGCTCCCAGACTCACAGTCGGCTATGTATTTGACATAGCTCATGGCCACTTTCCTAGGGATGGTACTACCCATAGTGTGCCGGGACCTCTCACATCAAAGAGCAGTCAAGAAAATGCCCCATGGAGATGCCCACAGGACAATCTGCAGGAGGCAATTCCTTAATTAAGGTTCCTTTTCCCAAATGTGTCAACTTGACAACCAAGTTTAGCCATCATATTCAGCAACTGAAAAAAATACTTTACTATGACGAAGTGCGGTACAATGAGTCAGCAGAAAGTTGTGGATCCAGAAACATCAGAAATGATAAGTGGGGGAGGGGACAAGAGAGGGTAGAAATCAAGGAGATGCTGGGACCATGTCACAACCAAGGTGTGGGACAAAAAGCACCTTGAGTCCACAGATCTCAACTGTGGACCCAACCCAGGCCCTGTGGAGGCAGTCAGTAGCTACAAGACAAGAGAGGAGGTGCTGATTGATTCATTATTTACACATAGCATTGACCAGTCTCCCAACCCATCCTAGGCTGGTGACATTTATTTAGCCAACACTAACCTTGTGGAAAGTTCTAGTGCCCTTTTCTGATCCCACTACAGGGCTGGCCTAACATACCAGGATGTTTATTGGGTGAAGGGTGCGGCAAAGCTCTTGTGTGACTCCCTCCTCATCTCTGACGGCTATGTCTGTATTTATGCATCTCTATGGGGGCATATAAGGGAAGAGTCACGGGGTGCATTGAGAAGGAGAAGGACAAGAGGGGACATATTCTAGAAAGTGCCATGTAAACTTCCAGGAAGCTGGGGAGGGTGGCCTCTGAAAGCAACTTGGAGTGAGGCAGGGTGAAAGGGGACAGTGTGGTGTCCCCATGATGAGAAGCCACACCTGACACTGCTTCCTGTCTGAGCTCTACCCAGTACCTCATGGTGAAGGAAAGCTAGGAGCAGGAACTCAGAGAAAGCCCAAGTTTATGCACCACCTTCCTTAGCATCAGGCCTCAAATGCTCAAGACACAAAGTGGACTGAAACACAAGGAAAGGTCTTCACTCTCTCTAGAACCATGTGACACTGCTGGAGTCAAACTGAATCTGTACCCATCCTCCAGAACTTACTTTTTCTCAGGTCCTGAAGGTTCTCGGAAGTATGGGAAAAGGACAGACTCTGGAGAAGCCCCTGACCATCTTGTTCACCTATTCATCTGATAGCCAAGGAGATTACCCCATGGCCAGCCTCTCCTGAAGTGAGGAAGCAAACAGTCCATCCCTCCCCAGGTCCATAGCAAACAGGAGGGACAGCCTGGGACAGCATCCAGTAGCCAGATCTTATCTGGGCACCATAGCATGCAACTGAGCAGGACTAACAGTGTGCTAGAGGGCATTCAGTGAGTTCCCCACTCTTCCCAGCTTTTGGGACAATGCTAAACACCCACGCCTTGCCTTCAAAAGCCCTTCTCAGAGTAAGGAGGTCTGTTAGCAGAGCACTTGCTTAGGATGCACAAAGCCCTGGCTTCAATCTGCAGAACCACATAGAACTGAATGTGGTGCCTGTAATGCAGCACTGAGAGAAAGACAAGAGGTTCAGAAGTTCTAATCCTGCTATAGTCACTCCTGCTAAGTCATGAGTTTGAGGATAGCTTGGGATATGGACCCTGTCGAGAAGAGAAGGGAGGTAGAGGGAAGTGAAAGAGGTTCTCTCTCTCTCTCTCTCTCTCTCTCTCTCTCTCTCTCTTTCTCTCTCTCTCTCTCTCTCTCTCTCTCTCTCTCTCTCTCTCTCTCTCTCTCTCACACACACACACACATCCCAGCCCATTCCACTTTTCTGTAAAGGCACAAGGCTGTCCAGTTCACTGACCAAGACCATAGAGTCAGCTCTCATGCTGGCGTTGACTCACACCCAGCCATCCAGAGTACTTTAGAATTTTTAAAGCAACATGAAGACATTTTTTTTAAAAAGTAACAAGAAGTAAAAATGAGGGGGGAGTGCATTCCTCCAGATAATACACATGGCTGCATGAGGCCAAATGCAGAACTGGAAATCACTTTGCATGAAAGACAGATGCATAAGCGGATGGCATAAAACATGCAGAAATACAGATATGTGTGGAGTCTGGTAGAGGAAAAGGTCTCCTTCAGATACAGTAGGGACTTTGGATCAGATTGGCTGATTACAGATAATTAAAAGTCCCAATGTTGGCCCGGGAATAGCTCAGCTGGTAAGATGCTTTTAGCAGAAGCACAAGGACCTGAGATCAATGGCCAGAATCCACACAGAAGCTGAGTCTGGGGACGTGTGCCTGTAATCCCAGAGCTGAGGCGACAGAGACAGGAGATGGCTCACCTGCCATCCCATCTAGGCTAATCAGTGAGCTACAGGTTCAGTGAGAGACCTTGTGTCATACAATAAGGTGGAAGGCTAGGTATGGCATCACATGCCTTGAATCCCAGAACTCAGGAGGCACAGGCAGGGGAAACCTTGTGAGTTCTCCACCAGCCTGGTCTACAGAGTAAGTTCCTGGCTAACCTGGGCAAGATTGTAAGACACTGTTTCAAAATAATAATGTACAGAGAGATAGAGGAAGCACTCATCCAATGTTTACCTCTGGCCTCCATATGTAGGCATAACACATGCATATACACACATACACATACACACACACACACACACACACACACACACACACACACTAAATAAATAAATTAATTAATTAATTAATTAAAATTGTAAAGGAACTAAAAAGAATTGACAATAGTAATGGTGCTACAAGGCCAATAAGAACAGGCTGACTTCCTAAACTCCTGGCGTCAACGAGGACACCAGATCCAAACACCAGAGGCCACTGCTCAATGTTTGTCCCCCTAGCTATCATCCCAGGCCATCAGACCCAGTGGGCCAGGCAAAGACAAAGACAATTGACTCTGTCCTTAGACAGCTATGGGTGCTCCTTGCACAATAAGGAATCACGCACAGCAAGAGACATCCCCATTGAAGAGAAATGTGTGTATGGATGGGAGCAGGGGACAGCAGGGAGGAAGGCCACAGACAAGATGGTGAGGAAGTGGCAGACACATGGAATTCACCATGTATGGTAAGTTCCAGGACAGGCTATCTACCATAGGCTGTGGGCAGCATAGTGGGGTTGTTTGAGACAACCTCTCTCAGCCCGCGCCTAGCAATTGGTGCTCTCAAGAGGTATGCTAGCTCATTAAAGAATGAATGTTTAAGCCCAAAAGAAAGTAGGGGAAAGAAAACAAGACCAAGGGGATAAGGCAGGGGGACTAGGGTGTCAGGCCATGTGAGGAGGAGCCATTGTCTGTTGTGAAGCAGGAGAACACTATGACAAGCTAATCTGGAGAACCAGAACGGTGTGGTTTGGTTTTGTGACACAGAGGGGTCAGACCCAAGGCCTTTCACACTCTGTGTAAGTGCTGCACCTCAGAGATACACCTGGGCTTGTCAAATGCTGGAATACAGTTCAGCCTATGACACCAGGCAAAGCCTCACCACCCAGACATCAAGCGCCAAGTCATGTGCAAAGGGACTTTGGGACAATGAAGTCATACACTATGAATGCAAAGGAGAGTCCCTGCAGAGGCCACTGTGAGATCATACCTCACTCTCATCAGGTGGCTAGCCTCAGAGGGAAATGCTAATGTGGAGAACTCAAGCCTTGCCTACAGCTTGAGGGAACATGAACCATGACTGCTTCGGGAAAAGCATGCAGCTCCTGAAAAGATCAGACATGGAATTCACACAGGATGCCAAAGCACCAAAGGCGGGGTTTACCCAGGTGTCTGCACACCTCATTCACACCAGCCAAAAGTTGGAAAGAACCCAATTATCCAACCGCTGAAGAGGCCCAGCATGGCAGACACAGGCAGTGAAACCACACTTGCTTTACAAAGGAAGGGAGGCATGACACCAGGGATGCCATGCCTGACACACAAGGACTCTATGGAACTGAGCTAAGCCAGGCACAAAGAAGATAAAGACTGAGTCTGCGTTTTTGTGTCTTGTGAGTGTACATACGTGAGTGTGTAAAGGTGCCTTCTAAGACCAGACATGGCCAGAAGATCCTTTGAAGTTGAAATTACAGGCATTCGTGAGCTGCAAAGTGTGGGTGCTGGGAACCACACTCAGGTCTTTCCTGACAAATCAAAACACTCTTAACCTCTGAACTATCTCTCCAGCGCCTGTATGTATTTCTTTTATGATAAAATCAATTCATTGTGAAGGCATGGGGATTAGCATAAAGTAAATTTCTGAGGCTCTGGACACTAGAAAAAGCCCAAAGACAACTTTGGTTGTCATAATGTTGGCAAGGAGGTTGTAGTATCTCATGATCTCATGGGTAGAAGTTGGGGGTCTGATAAACATCTCCAAACTCAGAGGACATCCAACCTCAACAGATAAAAGCCCTTTCTCCTCCCGCTGACCTAAGGCAGTGGGTGGGTCCAGTCCCACAAGAAACAAACCCCTGCAAGATGAAACTGTCCTGAGCATCTTCAGTCTACCACGTCTGTGGTTGAACGACCATGTACTGTGTGGGTGGGGAGTTTGGTAGACTCATTCATAACTCCTAAGTTATCATCCTTTCCACTGGCTGCAGACCACTGGGTAGCCCAGGGCCTCTTCCCATCACTGACTAACCCACAGATCCATGATGGGTTGGAAAAGAATCTGGGTAGGAACAAAATGGTCCTCTGACAATATTCCAGACCAGATGTAAACATCTGTTCTTTGTTTTTGAGAGAAACCCCCGTGTACCCAGGTTGGCCTCAAATTCATGTAACTAAGGATGAACTTGGACTTCTAATCCTTCTGCTGGGGATGGAACTATAGTCTTGTACATTCTTGACGCATGCTCTACCAACTGAGCCACAACTGCAGCCCATAAACAACTACCTTTAATTATTTCTCGTGCTGTGGAAGGTCAGGTGTCCCCAGATGCTGTGGGAACAGAGGCAAAGGGCATCTCCTGAGGCTGACTCAACACATGCGCACACAGACATCATAATACACACACCACATTCATGTACATCACACATACACACATCACACACACACATATCACATGTACACATCACACACACACACATACACACATCACACACATATATCACATACACACATCACACATACACGCATCATACATACACACACACACAAACTCAGTTCTGGAGAGGGCCAAAATGCTTGGTTGAAAACAGAAGAAAGACAAGGAATGAATGACCAGAGCCCACAAAGTGCCATGGGATGGTAAGAGCGATAAGTCATGCCTCCCACCACCTCAAGGCAGCTGTTCAAGCTCATCGGTGGTGGTGGCCTTGGGTGAGAAGAATGCTCCATTGCAAACAAAGAGGCCAGCTCTGGGCCACAGCACTCAGCCTGGGGACCTGAAGCTCACGATAGATCTCAGCGGTAGAGTTCTTGCCTAATGTGTACAAGGGAATGAAGGAAGGAAGGAAGGAAGGAAGGGAGGAAGGAAGGGAGGAAGGAAGGAAGGAATGGTTTTAAAATAGCAAAAGGCACCCATCATCTCCCCAGAGAGGAAGGCAGACTCAGGATCACTGTTCAACAACCTGTTTCTCTCTCAGATCATAGCTGTAAGTATCAAAGTGCATTTAACTAACTTACAGGAAATTGCAAATTGACTAATAAAACTTTCAGAGTGCAAATATTTTTCCTTCAAGAAAAGCTATCAACGTCTTCCATTCCTTCAAAGTTGGTAAGAAGGAGTTGGCAAAAACTTGAGAGAAAGGGTTATTCTACCAAAATATCAAAAGATGAGTTTTCTAAAGGAAGTGACTTTCATACTGCCAAACACCAGTGGTCTCATTCATTTTCATTGGTAAGCTGACCCTGAGGCAGAATAGAAATGGAAATAATTTAATGTAATATTCGGTCTTCTGGTCTCTTAGCCAATTGCTTTCTCTTGACTTTATTTTGCGTCATTAAATAAAGGCTTGAAAACTTAAGAATTTACCGTGGGCTGCACTGTGGATTCTTGTGACGGTGAGTGTCAATTGTCAACTTAACATTTAGGAGGCAGGACCCTGGGTGTACTTGTGAGATATTGTCTACATTACAGTTAGCATCTGAGAATTCTGGTAGGGATTTGTCTCAATTATGTTTCCATTGTGATAAGGTATAACTTAAATGTAACTGGAACCTGGACCTGTAAGTGGAGAAGGTGCCAGATACAGTATGCATGAACTCACTGCTCTCTATTTCTGATTGTGGATGTCATGTGACCAGGCCCCACCTCTGTGTCTTCCCTGCTGTGACTTACTGTAACCTGGAATTGTGAGCCAACCTAAACTGATTCTCAAGTTGCTTGGGTCAGAGTATCTCATCTCTGCAACAGGAAAAGAAGCTAAGGCATTTTCTGGGAATTCCTGCTACCAAGATGAGCTTATGGAGAAAACTCAAACCCTCGAATTAAAAAGATCACCGGGCAAAGACCGATTTAAGAGCTATCAGTGAGGTAATACTGGGATTCTGAGGCCGCAGAGATGTGTTCCCTACTTTAAACAGTGTAACTATATAAACATATTGACAACGAATATGGAAAATATACAGTCTTGCCTGACAAGATGGCAGGCAATAGAGGTACTTGTCCCCAAGCTTGATGGCCAGAGATTGATCCCCAGGCCTCACATGGTAGAAGGAAAGAACTGACTCCTGCAAGTTGTCCTCTGACTTCTACATATGTATAGTGCTGTGGTGTGCCTAATAAATAAATGTGACTTTAAATTATTTTGTTTCTAAGTTGATCTTTGTTAGAACAAATACAGGGGATACTTGTATACTGATCTGATACTATGTAGTTTTTCTAAACTGTTTGCTCTTGTATCGTCTGTGTAGCTGCTTTCAGGGTTTTATAACAGATGAAGACGGTTTTATTTCGCTTTGTCCTGTTGGCATGGCTTTTCCTTTCTTGTGTCATTGCTCTACCTGGGATCTCTCAGACAGCGTTAAGTAGCAGGCGTGAAGGCAATGTTACTCTACCTGGAGTTCTTAGAGAAATGTCCCCACTGTGCACTGACAATGGCCATGGGTTTGTGGATACCCTGTCACTGTGCTGAAATGGGTTTCTCTTCCCAATGTTTCCTGGTTGTTATTGGGCACTTTCTCTGCCTCGTCAAGCTGTTCATAAGATCTTTTCTTTTTTAGTCATTTTATGTATTAAACCCATTGTATAATCCTTCAAACTACCTTCAGAGTGTGATATGTTACCTTCCTAAGCCATACCTGGATCCCATTTGAAAGTTCCTCGTAAGAGGTTTGTGTCTGGCTGTGAGGTGTCCTGTTGGGTTCTTTGCTTTGACGGTCTCTGTGTGGTTTTAGTTTCAGAATAACATTGGACTCATGAAGGGAATTGGAAAGTGTCCCTTCTGTTTGCTGGAACAGATTGTGGGAACTGGTGCTACCTCTCCCTTAAGTGTTTGGAGCCATCTGGCCTTGGAGTTTTCTCTATGGGGAGGTCTTCTTTCGAGATGAGTTTCATTCAATAGACAGAGCCTATATAGGTCACCTGCTCTTCATTCAGGGAACTTAGACAGCTGGACCCTTCCAGGAATTCATCCATTTTGTCTGTGTTATCAAGTCTACTGGCACAGCTGCACCATTCCGTATCACTCCATAGTATGCACAGTTGAGTATGGATGGTGTCCAGCCTTCATTCCTGACATCGAGTGTGTGTTCTGTGACTGTCCCCTCCTCTCCTCTTCTTTCCTTTTTTTTTTTTTTTTTTTTTTTTTTTGGTTTTTCGAGACAGGGCTTCTCTGTGTAGCCCTGGCTATTCTGGAACTCACTCTGTAGACCAGGCTGGCCTCGAACTCAGAAATCCGCCTGTCTCTGCTTCCCAAGCGCTGGGATTAAAGGCGTGCCCCACCACCACCCAGCCCTTTCTTTCTTTTTGTTCTCTTCTCTTCTATTCTTCTTCTATCTCTCCATCTCTTCCTCCCATCTGTTTATTGTCTTTAGAGATCTTTTATGTTGCATTATTATTATTATTATTATTATTATATCATCATCAGTGTGTGTGTGTGTGCATGTGTGTGTATGTACACCATAACACAAGTACAAAGGTAACAGAGCAACTTGTAGGAGTTAGCTCTTTCTTTCTGCTGGGGGTTGCTGAGATTAAACTCGGAGTGTCACGCTTGTACCAATTAACCATCTCTCCATTTCTAAAGATATATTTTTAAAAGTCACTGTTGCTTTCACATTTTATGCTTCTTCTGAGTCCACTTTTATCATTTCCAGAACTCCTGGAATGGCATAGAGGACAAGGAGACCTGGGAAGACCCTGGCAACGGGGCTGTCAGCCAAGAAGTGACTCAGTGACTTGGGCTCCAAATCCGATGTTCCCAGGAACACTTTCGTCTTGCCTCTTTCCTGTAAAAGAGGACTTGCCATCGCTCAGGCTGTTGGTTCTGTATTCTGTGCTGCGTGTCTCTTCTCTCCATTCCTTGTGTTCTTCCTGCCTCAGCCTCCTGTGTGCTGCGCTCACAGGTATGTGCTATTTCACTCATTCACAGGAACACATTTTAGTATTGCTCTATTTTCCTCTTAATAGAACTGTTATTTTGATAGAAACCTTGTCTACAATAATCCAGAATACATTTTTGGCTATATATTCACTGACTCTAAATGACAAAGGGGCATTGTGTCATGTCTAACAGGGTAGGAGGGGCTTACTTAGTGTTTATGAAACAACAGTTTTAGAGCAGATCCCAAGAGAAGTGGAGCAGGTTTGGGAGGTGAGCAAAGGAAGTGAGAGCAGCTGTGAGGAATGCTTAGAGGGGACACTGGCCAGGCCAGGCGGAACTCTGCAAGCTAAGAGCGCTCCTGAACACGGCATTCTGCAGGTGGCAGAAACACTGTACTGAGAATCGCCATGTTTAAGCAAACTGATCGTTTGCAGGAACAAGGAACTGCAGCCATGGGACAAAGGCTCGGTGGGCACAGTACCTGTGAGAGGATCTAACTTTGAATCCCCAGAACACACCCCACAAAAACCACACAGAGTAGTTCATAGATGTAATCCCAAGTCTCCTGCCATGAGCTGGGAGGTAGACATGAGAGAGTGCCTGGAAGCTTGCAGGACAGCTAACGTGGTAAATGCACTATATATAACGTGGAATACACTAAGAGACCCATCTCCAACAAGGTGGAAGGTGAGGGCAGACACCTCAGGCTGTTCCCAACATCCATACACACACCATGCCATGTGTGCACTGGCACTCACACACAAAAGCATGAGAACACACACAAACATACACATACATATATGCGTAATACACATATATACACACATACATACACATGCATGTATATATATATATACACATGCATACATACATACATATATATACACATACAGACATACACATTCATACATAGATACATATATACACACATATAGACACATACACATAGACATATACATTCATACATAGATACATACATATATATACACATACATACACATGTATACATACATACATATATACACACTACACACACATACAGATGTATACATTCATACATAGATATATACATATATACACACACACTTTTTAAAATTAGGAACAAAGGAAATTGAAGATAAGGATTAGAAAAGAGGGGGAGTGGTCAGTCACCAGGAGGAGCTGGCGATCCCTGGCAAGAGAACGAGGAGGAAGGATGAGCTGAAACAGACCAGAGTTGTGACAACAAAGGCTGTCAGGAGAGATGCCAGGAGGGCACTGTGGTGGTAGTGGTTGAGGGAAAAGACCTCAACATGGTGACAGACTCAAGACTGCCCTCTCTCTGACCATCCCAGTATCACGCACTGCCTTCTGTAAATATAGCCCTTATAAGTAGACGCTGAGGGGAGCAGGCAATTTTTTTTGAACCTAGAAGTACTACATGCCACGGTGTGTGTATTTAAGGCAATGAGATTTGCCGACGGGAGATGATGTGACCAAAAAAAATGAAAAATTGGGCCAGTGAGATGGTTCAAAGGGTGGAGAAGCTTGTCACCAAGACTGAATACCCAAGTTCAAGTCCCAAGCCCCATGTAGTAGAAGAGAACCTACTCCCACAGGTTGTCCTCTGAACTCCACATGTGTGCTATGACATGTATGCATACACACACACACACACACACACACACACACACACACACACAAAACAATAAATGAATATTTTTTAAAGAGAAGAAAATATGACTCTGAGCCAAGCTGGCTGAGCCCTTTTCTGTGCTAAGCTAATTAAATGCTTTTCAGATACCAACTCAGTGGATTCCCAGTCCTACTGAGGAGGAGGTATCATCATGGGTGCACTGCAGTGCTGGGGACCATCATGAAATATGGGGAAGTAAAGTCATGTGCACAGGTCACCCAGCTGTAAAGTCCCGAGTCCAGGCTGCCTGACTCCAAACCTACTCAAGAGGCTGCCTCTGACAAGAGCAGAGGGATCCTTTTGGAATCGTCTATTTGGGAGACGTTGGCGGCAGAAAAGGAGCAGTAAAGGAGGTCCACTGTGACACAAATGTGCTTCTGGCCTGAGGATTATAAATACACACCATGACAGATGATCCTTACAGAGGAGCACGGGGAGGAGCACCACGGATCTGCGGCACAGATGCTATTTAAACCAGTTTCAGGCCGGGCAGTGGTGGCGCACGCCTTTAATCCCAGCACTTGGGAGGCAGAGGCAGGCGGATTTCTGAGTTCGAGGCCAGCCTGGTCTACAGAGTGAGTTCCAGGATAGTCAGGGCTATACAGAGAAACCCTGCCTCGAAAAACAAATAAACAAACAAAATAAACCAGTTTCAGCCACCAAGGCCTCTGTGATATCCATTTTTAAAATTCTTACATGAGTGGGCTCTTTGGAAAAAATAAATAAGTGGACTCATTTCCAAAGCTGTGGTTTCATGGACAGTCATTGCATTGCATGGTTCTGAAGTTAAAAATGAATTTCCCAGATACCTAACAAAAAATAGGTTTTTTCATGGAATAAAGAATAATACCGCCCAGAGTGGGTTCCTGGGCAGAATTAGCACCTCAAAAACGTCGGAAGCTGACACTCACGTGGTCCACCTTGTTCCTCATGCCACAATCATGTGACTATAAAATAGCCTGACTTTGAGAATGAGTGCTCTGGAGATTGAGGGGTCAGTCTACAAGTGTGGCCCGAGTGCTAAGCAGAGCACCTACACACCAAAGACCTCTGTGGCCCTGCTCTGTCCATTTATTTATCCACTACCAGTTTTGTGTGTGTGTGTGTGTGTGTGTGTGTGTGTGTGTGTGTGTGTGTGTGTGCGCACATGAGTGTGACACTTATATGTAGGGACACATATGCCACAGTGCACATGTGGAGATCAGAGAATGACTTCTGGGAGTAAGTTCTCGCTTTCCATATTATCTCCAAAGCACTCTGCACTTCTAGGAGATTCTCTTGCCTTTGTTTCCTATATGCCTGGAGACATGCGGGTATTGTCTACCACCACATCCCTGTTTATCTGGGTTCTGGGGATCCAAGCTCCACTTGTTGGACTTGTGAAATGAGTACTTGCTCACTGAGTTATCTCCAAACCCCCAATTCCGTCTTAAGCTGGACCCTAAGGTCAAAAGTCCCATCCTTTTGGTGTCCTCGGCAAGGGGAAGATGAAGTCCCAAGTTTCTTGTCATCATCTGGAGCTAAGGCAGAGGTTCTCTTGGGAACATCCTGACCCCAACCCACTGCCACAGTTTGCATCTTGAAATTCACCCTCACCCCTCCACCCCCCACCAAAGATCCTGTGCTTGGGTCTCAACTTGGTTCTTGGTTCTATCCAACCTGGTGTCAATCATTAGGAGGTGGGCCTCATGGTAGAGGGTCTTAGGCCAGTGGGAGCATGTCCTTGAAGGGGATTGTGGAGTCTTGTTCTCTCTCTCTCTCTCTCTCTCTCTCTCTCTCTCTCTCTCTCTCTCTCTCTCAGCTAATGATGTAACTGGTTTTGCTTTGGCCATAATGAACCACCTCATCAAGGAGCCAGTCAATCATGGAGTAAAACCTTTAAGACTGTGAGGAAAAATAAACCTTTTCTCTGTGTAAGTGAATTGCCTCTGGTATTTTGTTATACCAACATAAAGTTTGCATGCCCCAGAAGCAGAATGTCTGAGGGAGAATTTCCTCAGACTAGAATGCTGCATTCCTTCTCCAAAATGCCTTCCAAGCAGAAAGTTTTGCCAGGCAGCAGAGACACCTTCCTAGGCTGTCAATAAATAAACAATGAATCAATCTAGAAGTGTGATTGACACCATGTCAATGTGACAAATACCTCCCAAAAACAGCTTGAGGGAAGAAAGGCTTATTTGGGATCTGGTATCAGGGGATTTCAGTCCATTATAGTAGAGATGGCCTGGGGGGAAATTCATGCTGTCAGGAGTGTGTGTCAGAGACTATTCACATTGCTGCCAAGAGAACAGGCCAGACCCAAGAGTGGACACAACCTTCAAATTCTAACCAGGTGCTCCTATGGGCGTCACCCTTTCTCTGCATGAACTTGCCCCAGCCAGCTGGTGGTCTTCCTTTTCTTGTCTTAGTCACCCAAGCTCATCCAGTTTCCAATACCCATGCCAGTCCAGGGACCCACCTTCCACCCACACATGCACGTTTTAGAATTGTTTGCTCTGGAGGCAGGAGGGAGATTCATAAGCTCAGGAAGTAAACAAAACTTACAGGACTCACAAGACACTCCCCCAAGGTTACATTAGCAGAAGAGGAGCTGAGGAGAGGAGCCTTTTCTCAGCCAAGTGGCCTATAAATCAGATGGGAACTCAGCTTCCATGGGGCTGCTGTATCCTAAGAACCTCCCTATACCATATCTTGGAATCTATTGGTAATTGGAGGGAGTATACATATTAAAACACATGCACCTGAGGTCTAATTAAGGTAACACCTGTGGCCCTTACTATTGGTCATGGTTGTCCTGGTCATTGGCACACAGTAGTATCTTGCCTAACTTTCACAATTGAGAAGAATCTGGTATCATAATCATGGTCACAGGACTGAACATAACATCAGAACAGGGTGAGAACCCTGTTCTACAGGACAGAGCCCAGGTCCCTGTGCCCCAGGGTTGTTTTTGTGTCCTAACATCGAGGCTTGGGACAGGGCAGGTGCAGTGTACCATGGCCTCTGGTGCTGACCCACATCCTCACTGGGGACCAATTGGAAGTTCTGCCCAGAATGTGTTTGCACAATCTCTCGTATCCAGTGAGTGTGGTTCAATGAGTGGGCCTGCCTCATCCAACCAGGTCCAAACAATTGCCACTGTGCTCCCTCCTCGGTGAGCCTGGAGAAGAAACTTGCCAGTGTTTGCTGCTCCCTCTTCTGAGGCATGTTCCTGGACTCAATCCCATCAAGGGGGGCCATCTTCCACATTCCCAAATTAACAGCCCCTCACCTTCATGAATTCATATATAGCCCATTTCCCTGAACTCTGGGCCACCAAGGGCCTCTGCTGCACCTCCTGTGCTTGGCACAGACTTAAACACAAATACCAATAGATGAGAGACCAGAGCACACAAACATTCTGGCTGCCAAAGGCCAGTGTTCCAATGCCACCTGAGTTTCATTCCAAAGGCAAAGCACACACACGCACAGGTGACCTTTGAAAAGTTACACCCAAACATGGAAACACTAAGTCCTCCCTGCCTCCTCTTGCCCTGGTTGGGGGGTGGGGTGAGACAGTCAGGCTGGAAGCATGTTTTAGGACAAGCACATTTAGAATGAGCAGGAAGGGCTCAAATCCAGAGACAGCTATTCTGAGCTGCCCAAGTGTACAGGGGCAGAGAGGGCCAATTCACACTGGTGTTCTCTCTCCTCATTCCCAGACTTGCCCAGCTTCAGAGGAGCTAGCTATAAAAATAGACTCGCTCCTTTCTCTGGCGCAGCTAACTGAAATCAACGTGGGAGCTGTTTGTTTTGTAGCGAGAAGGGAAATTTGGGATACAAGAATGGACTAGCCCACTTGTAAAGGGGAAATGGTGATATGGCTCCTTCTCAGTCCTAATGGAGCAGGGGAACATGGATCACCTTCATCAGCTACACCATGATAGGAGCTAATGGGCTAGTGAGAGCCTTAGGGATCATGTGGCCCCATACGGAGCCAAGTACAGAGCATAACGTGCTTTGTGTAGTGGGTTTGTGAAGGCGAAACTCCCTAGTATCATCTCACCTGGGGTTTCTCAAATGAGAAAGTCACCCTAATCCAGTTAATGTCACCATGCCTTCAGGGACATGAAGCCCCTGGAATAATTCTTGCACACTTAATAGAGTTGGTGCCATTCGCCTCCAAGAGAAAATAATTACCAGGAGGCCTGGATAAAAGGTGTTCAGCACCCATCAGAGGTGTCACAGGGCCACATAATCCCCAAGGCTCCCACTAACCCAGGCCTCACCTGTCCTTCTCCCTTTCCTCCATCTTCCACTCACAAACCTACTCCCGATGAGGAGAAAGCAAACCCACTGTAAACACACAACCCACTCGTTAGTAAATGTGTGTCCACTGTCCTGTTGGAGTGGAGTGTGGGGATCAGGACACGAGACTCACAGGCCTGAAGGCAATGGAGTAAAAGTTTTACCAGGAGTCAGAGAATGTGAGAAGCCAGTGGCTGAGCTTTCCAGGTGAAATCTTGGAAGATGGAGTCGAGGCACCATGCTGGGGTCTGGTCCAACAGGTCTTCCTTCAGCTGGAGAGGACTTATCCTCATGGAGCCAGATGTGAAGAGACCACGCCCACACCGGGGCAGGTGTGAGGAGACCACACACACTGGGTAGGTATGCTGAGGCTATGCTCATAAAGGGGCAGGCATACAAGGCTACACCCCAGCACACACATAGAACTGCCATTCTGAAGACACCATTCAGGCCTCTGCTTCCTTCTCACGTGCCCAGGTCTTATCTGCTCTTTGCTCAAGTTCAAAGCCTGTAACTAGCAATGATGTATCTCTCCTTCAGACCAACACCATGTGTTCACATCCCTACCCTTCTAAGTCAGGTCCCTTACACAAAAAAATTCCATGCCCCAGATTGTCACCAGATCCCTCCCTCATGACAGACCATGTGTCCGTGGGTGCCTCTACTGCATGTGTTTGATACCCGGCCTGGGCACACCCCTTTAAACACCCACAGATGTTAGCACCCAGAGGAACTTCTCTGAGACCCCAACCCTGAGCAAGGACAGAGAGAAAGGGAAGAAAGATGCTTTCCTTTCACGGCTATTACCAGAACAGATACTTCCTGCTCCAAAACAGAGTGCAGGGCAGCCACAAAGTTCTTGTGGGATATGCTGATGGCCACGTGCAAGGCCCCAGAACTCACAGGGGTCTGTGAGTCTGTTTAAATAAGGGATGCAAGGAACCTAAAACACATCAAACAGTTTCCCTCTCCAGAGTTTAGAAAAGCAAGCTCATGTTGGACTCTAAACAACATCTTATCAATGGCCAGCAACTCATCCAAGCCTCCAGCAAGCCACACTTGGCTGACGACACAAGTCCACAGGACCCAAAGAGAAAGCGAACCGGTCACTTGCCAGGTTCATCCCAGCAATGCAGTGAGTTGAATAGGGTCCCTCATGACCAGAAATCCTTGTGTGACTTCTATGATTACTCTTAAGGAGAGAGGTTGTATCCTTGCTATGACCAAACATAACTAGGAAGAGCTTTAGGGGGGCAGGGTTTGTTTTGGGCTTAGAGTTGGGCTTAAGAAGGGGTACAGTCTACTGTGGTGAAGATGGCACAGCAGCAGAAGCGCTCAACAGCTGGTCATGTCATATCCACAGTTGGGAAGGAAAGAGAGATGAATGCCAATCAACCACATCTCGTTCTTAGTCTGGGAATAGCGCTGCCCTCATTCAAGGTAAATTGTCCCTGCTCTGTTAAATCTATCTGGAAACATTCTCATTTACTCCTCCAGGATGTTTCCTTGGTGATCCAGATCCCATGGATTTGACAACCAAAAAGAGCCATTACCCCTGGGTGATGGGGAATGGGGAGAGAAGGAAGGCCCTAGCTTCTGCTCCCCCATCTGCTGTCCCGTGGATTTGACTTAGAGCATGACCAGACACCCTTAGCATCTTGTGCAACTAGGGTGTGACTTCTGGTTGATAACCGAAGTTGCCAATCAATATTAATCATCAGAAGGGCCTATGTAATTTTCTGGATATGAGTCACCTTTCTGAGGACTCTGGATTTTAATTGTACACTGTAGATAGTCACAATTTTCCACTGTCCAAAGAATTTGGTCTTGGGGGACTTCCAGTAACAGAGTTTAACACAACAGTGAACAAAGGCATTTCTTGTCTGCTTACAGACTCACAACCAAGCCATGAGCTCACAGGAACTCCAAAGCTCCTGCCCAGGAGTCCTCACCAGAAGAGGGCAGGTCCCCTGGCCCAGGGAATACTGTTAAGCAATTAATACAGATGAGGGGTGCACAGCTCTGAAATCAGCCTGGTGTCATTGTAGCCAGTGTAGAAACCCAACAGCCTTGCACAAATAAAGACCTCTAATGGCCTCCAATAGGGAACCTGGTCACATCAGTCCTGGTCCCTGTCCTTGGTCTTTGAGCCCCTTCGGGGCCACAGAGCAGGCAGAGATCATATCACAGTTGTGGGATTGGGGGGAAGTGAGGCCATCAGCTTGCCGAGCTAGCTTCGAACCTTAGAACAATAAAATCTCTCTGTCCCCCACAGTGGGGTCTCTGTGTTACCTTTGACAAAATGCACTCCCCATCCACAAATGTGGGAGGTGGGGTACACATGCCCTATTCCAAAACTGTGTTGGACAAGGCTACCTTTAGGGGAGGTTGGAGGACTTGTGCTCTCTGAGCCTGCTGAGAAGGAGCCCTGCGAGAAGCAGTTTCCTCTGCAGCATCACCCACTAGCTTCTACAAACACCGAGGCCCTTAGCGCCTCTGTACACTGCATCAACACCAGGATCCTGGGGGCCGCAATACCTGCTGCAGCCTTGATGTCTCTCAGCCCGTGGTTGCTCACAATGGTGTCATGAATAAAATCTTTGCATTAAGACTGAATAAACTCCAAGAGACGCCAGGCTTTGTCCTGTAGAATCTATAAATATTATTCTGGTCCCCTTTTTACTATGTGTTCAAATCCAGACCAAGCTGAATATTTCAGGTAAAAGTTGCCTTGGCAGAGCTGGGCCCTACAGCCAGGCCATCTTCTCAGCAGAGTAAGCAATGACTGGACTGCACACATCACCTATCTCCCTACAGAAATGTAAGATTTTTTTGACAGCCATTGAGCCACTACGTCTAGAAGTGTACAGGGTGGTCCTGATGCTTTGATTTAATTGGGAATCTGTGTTTACTGACAAGGAAGGTCCTTGGAAGAAACCTCAATTGGTTTCTGATGTATCAATAAAGTAGCCAGTAGCCAATGGCTGAGCTTGGGGCAGGACACTGGAAGTTGCGCGGGTAGGACGCAGAGAGAGAATTGGGAGAAATGGGAAAGGGAGAAGGGGACAAAGTAGCTGAGAAGATAAAGCCAACTAACCATGTGAGTTTCGGAGTAAGTGGCCTCTGGCCACTTTCCTGATTGGGCCTGGGGTAGCAGGGGAAGAATTAGGAGTGTCCAATCCTAATTCTGGAGTTAGCCAAGGCATTACCAGAACAACTGGTGTGTGTGTGTGTGTGTGTGTGTGTGTGTGTGTGTGTGTGTGTGTGTGTGTTTTCTATTTGCAAATCAGAGATAGCTCTGGGGCAGGTTCACACATGTGACAATCTCGGAGCACAAAGCAGTATAGACAAAACTACACACTACATAGAAGCAATTAAACTTAGGTTTTTAAAGTTATGTATTAATTGGAAAACAGTTAAAAGTCATGTTTTGTTGGAAATTCATGACTTCTATCGTTGAAAAATAAATAAATAAATAAATTCAGTTGCCAGAAGCAGAATGAAACTAAATCTACCTTGAAAAAGAGTCTGTGATAACATTGTCAGTACCTCCAAATAGAATATGGGTAGAAATTTTAAGTTATATTTTAAAGTTCAGTAAACAGATGCATAGAGGTTATTTGCTTACAAAATGGACTCAATTAAATATCATGGCTGAAATACTTTTAGGAATAAGTTCACCTAGTGTCTCTGTAATCTGACCATGCTAAGTTCCCTGCAACCTTTCAGGAATATCTTTGCTATATAAATTCTGTAAGAAGTGTTTAATTAGGTAGGCAGGCACAGTTAACACAGTTATCAGTAAGGCCTTAAAAGCTCCACACTGGAAGGAAAGCAGGTGGGAAGGGCTTAAGGGAAAAAAGAGAGAAAGAAAGTGACATAATTCTATTTCTACTAAAAACATATTTTTAGAGCTCCATCTGTGGTAAATCTACAAGGCATGGCACAGCATTCCTCTAGAAGTAAACAGTTCCTTTTTATTGCTAAAGTATCAAATTATTATTTTTGTGTGAGTATGCTCCAGGAACTAACTTCGATAAGAAACATTTTACATAATAGAGACAACACAGGGATAGAGGGCATCACAAAGATAAACAGCATAGCTTTCAAGAGTCTACTAAAGCCGGGCAGTGGTGGTGCACGCCTTTAATCCCAGCATTTGGGAGGCGGAGGCAGAGGCAGGCGGATTTCTGAGTTTGAGGCCAGCCTGGTCTACAGAGTGAGTTCCAGGACAGCCAGGGCTATACAGAGAAACCCTGTCTCGGGAAAAAAAAAAAAAAAAGAGTCTACTAAAACCCAAGGCAATGCTGTGCAACCAGAATGTAACACCACCTTTTCTGATCCTATAATTGACATTCCCCTTGCCCTGCTGTGCTGAAGCATTTTTACACAGTAGAATGGGACTGGAGAAAAGCATCTGAACTCCATACCCACCAGTGCTAGTCACCTGCTTTCTTCTATGGTGTGAGTGCTTCTGCTCAGTTGGATTCCACCCAGGGGTCCCTAAGAAGAAATCCTCACCCTAGAGGAAACTGTAATTATTTACTTGTGGCTCCTATCCTGCTCCCTTTACTACCACCCCAGAGGAGGAGGGTGGTACTCCCTTAAATGACCCTCAGTCATTTGTGGGTCATCTGGCTCCTCAACACTGGGCACCTGGGCAGAGCAGACAGTTCATGTTCCTCAGCAGCACAACTCATGACAATTTAATAACTACATCAGTGGAACAAAAGTGCCTCCGAAATCCAAAGAGGAAACCCAGTAGAAATGATTGTACTAGATTTTAAAGACAGCCATCACACAGATGGATGTGAACATCGTACACAGTTCCCACATCCCGCAGCAGTGGGATCACTCTGCACGCATGACACTGCATGCTTTGTCAACAAGAAAAGAGTGAACACAGTCATTGTGGTGGTTTAAATAGGGATAGCCTCCCATAGGCTCATATACTCCAATTCTTGCTCATTAGGGAGTGGTGCTACTTGAGAGGGATTAGGAGATAGGTGTGGCCTTGTTGGAGAAGGTGTGTTCCTCGGGGTGGGTTTGGGGTTTCAAACACTCAAGCCAAGCCTGGTCTCTCTCTTTCTGCTGCCTTGGATCTGGATGGAGAACTCTCAGTTCCTTCTCCAGCGCCATGCCTGCCTGGATGCTGCCATGCTTCCCACCATGATAAGAACGGACCAAATCTCTGAAAATGTAAGTGAGCCACAATGGACGCTTTCCTTTATAAGAGTTGCCATGGTCGTTGTGTCTCTTCAAGGCAACAGAACACTCTAAGACAGCCATCTTATCTTTTGTCTCTAAGACACAGGAAGGAGAAACCAGCCTCCATGGTGTCTCCCTCCCATGATTAAGTTTCCCTCCAGAGCATCCAATCATCACAAATATTGTTCTTGCCCCTCCTGGTTTAACCATCAATACCATCTGCCCTAGCCCATATTCCAACACTTCTGAAAAGTCCCCAGCCCCATGACCAACCCCCTCACACGCCCTAGTAAGAACCCTAGCCTGTGAGAGGAGCTCACTCTGTTCTCTCCCCCTCCTCTGAAAAGCCTCTTCTCTGGTCTGTGGTCCCTGTGGTCCTGAGCACAATGAATGAGTAAGTGACCAGAGAAACAAACTTTGCTTTTAGAGACTCACACTTCAGAACACAATTTCTTTGTCTTTTCACAAACTGGGTGGGGATGGCGTCCTTTGGCTTAGTTCACTGGCTTTGACATGTTCCCACCAAGCGTCTTGAGTTGCTTTAAGAATAAGAGAAACATCAGTGCTTGACCATGGGCTTCTCCAGTGAAGAGGAACAGGCATTACACAGGACAGTATTCAGGGCAGAGGTCCATACGTAACAGGTAATGACCACACATGACGACTTAAACCTTCAGACGTGCTTTCCTGACCCAGAGAAGCACAATACAGTGATCTGGATGAAATAATCACGTGTCACTTTCTGAGGAAGTTGTTTGAGCAATTCACAACTGCCAATGCAATAGAGACGCCCGGGCCACAGGAGTGCTGCTACGTCACAGCCTCTGCTGTCTTCTTCTGCAATATGACGGCAATCGGCATTTTAAAAAAAGCTTGACCCTACTGGAAACTATATTTAGCTATAATGTTTCATTGAAAAGTGCTTCAGTCCTGGCTCATGAGAAGTTTAGAATGTAAGAGGCACATATAAAATATTTTAAATGATGGTCATTTGTAGGAAAAAAATATATGGAACCAGAGATTGTTGTGTTCAGTGAAATAAGTCAGACTAACAGAAGTGTGTGTGTGTGTGTGTGTGTGTGTGTGTGTGTGTGTGTGTGTGTGTGTGTGTGTGAGAGAGAGAGAGAGAGAGAGAGAGAGAGAGAGAGAGAGAGAGAGAGAGAGAGAGAGAAGTGGAAAGGGGGGCTATGCCAGGGAAGGAGGCAAGGGGAACAAGAAAGGGCAATTGGGAAGGAAACAAAAATCACATGTTTTCTCTCATTTCTAGAATAGAGATTTAAATATATGCAACATTAAAGTAGAAAGAGTATTTGGGGACAGAGGGGGACAAGTTGAAAGGAAAAGAGGGACAAAAGAGAGTGACAGGAGGTGCATGTGAACACAGTAAATTAGCACACATATGTGAAAGTATAATGAAATCCAGTATTTTGTACTAAAAATATTAATAAAAATGAAACATCATAATGAAACCCAATAGTCTTGTATACAACCTAAAATATAAATTGGAAATAAACTATTTTAAAAATTCAATCTCCTTTCTAAATGCTCTTCTCTCATGAACTTTGGAAATTCACTCTGGATATCTTGGTCTTCATTTTTCAGAAAGACTATAGTTTGGTGATTTTAGTATTGACCTTACATTAGTGGTTCCTACATTAGAGAAACAAACACAAACACACAGTTATCCCTTAATTATGATTGGTTGCCACTTAATTATAAAAATATCCCAGAAGTGTCAGGTGCCCTTCATAGTGATCCCAACAAGGGACATATCTTTCTTTCTTTTTTTTTTTTTTTTTTTTTTTTTGGTTTTTTCAAGACAGGTTTCTCTGTGTAGCCCTGGCTGTCCTGGAACTCACTCTGTAGACCAGGCTGGCCTCGAACTCAGAAAGCCACCTGCCTCTGCCTCCCAAGGGCTGGGATTAAAGGTGTGTGCCACCGGGATATATCTCTTTACACGGGTATACCTATATTTTAACACAGTGTGAGTCCTGACTCCATCACCAGCCTCTGGTATTGGAAGGGGTGGGCTTTCTTCTAGAAATTCCTAGGTTGTGAACTTTTGAGCTCTTTCCTTTCAGAAATAAAGTCACGAGCATCCTCTTTGAAGAGAGCTTACCTGGTAACCTGAGTTCTTGTACTGAAGTCAAGAGACCTCATTGAGCGCAGAACTTCGATGCAGCCCAGGTACTGTAAGGGGAAGAAATAGATCATGAGCTCTGGGAACTGAGAACAACAGAGATGTCCTAGTGATGTAGGGGGGTAGGGAAGCAATATACATTTCTTACGTCACACTGCACCTTTAAATTCAATGTGAATAAGGATAGTAAGATGACTTAGTGGTTAAAGGTGTCTGCTGCCTCTTACTCTGAGTTTAATCACTAAGACCCATGTCTCAGGGGTAGTAGAAGGAGAGACACAACTCCTACAAACTGTCCTCTGCCTTCCATATGTACACTGCTATCCTCTCTCTCTCTCTCTCTCTCTCTCTCTCTCTCTCTCTCTCTCTCTCTCTCACACACACACACACACACACACACAGAATTAATAAGTTTTAATGTAATTCTGGGTGTAACTATGTCTCTATGAAAACCCTAAACCCTAAACCTAAACCTGCCTCTATAGAAAACATCTTAAGTGCCAAGACTGACATTTATCAAACCTGCTAACATTGCTGTTGTCTGTACAGTTCTCAACGCTTTTATTAAAGTATACCTTATACACGGTAGGATGTGGAAATCTTAAATGTTTATGTTAATATTATTAAAACATGCTTTCAATGGGATTGCCTCGTCAACCTGAACATCGTGTTCCTGGGTCTGTACAAATCTCCTGAAGGTTCTTGAATTTTCTTTTAAAGAAAGAATTTGGCCACTATACAACCAATCTTTTCACTACCATTGACCTTCTGTCTTAGCTAGGTTTCTACTGCTGTGATAAAACACCATGACTAGAAGCAGCTTGGGGAGGAGAGGCTTTACTTCAGCTGACGGTTCCAGATCACTGAGGAAAGTAATGGCAGGAACTCAAACAGGGCGGGAACCTGGAGTCAAGAATTTATGCAGAGGCCACAGAGGAGTGCTGCTTACTGGCTTATTCCCATGGCTTGCTCAGCCTGTTCTCTTGTCTACCCCAGGACAACACGCCCAGGGGTGGCCCCACCCACAATGGGCTGTACCCTCACTTATCAATCACTAATTAAGAAAATGCCCTACAGACTTGTCTACAAGCCCATCTGCTGGAGGCATTTTCTCAGTTTAGAGTCCCTCTTCCCAAATGTCTCTAGCTTGTGTAAGGTTGACATGAAACTAGTCAGGACACCTTCATTATTTAATAAATAGACTTATGGGGTTTTGAGTAAGCCATACAGCACTTCAGTTTAGCAGAAAACCTTCTTTACCGTTTACCACAAGTTTCCAGAAGTTCAAATGTGCAGGTTGCAGCCCGTGAGTTTGATCAGTCTCACCCGTGAGCACACACAAGTGGACAGACATTGTGACTATAGTCATGATAAGGGAGGTCCTGTATGCCCTGGGAAAGCTAGAAGACACAGACGCCTTTAAATTTACAGTGAATGAGCCTCATAGTGTGGTGCAGAAAGGGGTTTGTTTGCATTATGCAGGAAACCCAAACTTAGGTCTGGCTTTGTCATCGATTGTTATGCAACTTTATGTAACACTTGACACACTTCTCAAAACTGAGTCTCTGCAGCTGCAGATGTGGCTGGTCCTCCCTCCACTGCACCCACATCAGTGTCAAGGTTGCAGAATACCATCAGCACCTGTGTCAAGGTTGTTGACCCACCACTGCCAATGTCAAGGTTACGAATGTCGCCCGCTGAACCATCCGAGTCACGTGCGTTCCAAGGCCAATGCCAGGATTCTGTTCTGTTAGCCCACCACTGCAGATGTATCATTAGGTCACTGTTGGAACCATCATTCTCAGGGCTGGGGAGACGGCTCAGTCATTACAGTGATTGCCTTCTATGTGTGAGGACCGGAGTTTGGTCCCCCAGACCCATGTAAAATAAGTCAAACATGATTGCTGTGTGTTTGCGCATACGTTTAATCCCACTTCTGGGAAGGCAGAGACTGGGGATCCCTGGAGCTTGCAGGGCAGCCAGAACAGTTGTGTTTGTGAGTTCCAGGTTCATAAAGGGCATTGGAGGAGGCTGGAGGGGGTTTGAGGGGACTGGAGAGATGGCTCTACAGTTAAGAACACTGGCTGCTCTTCCAGAGGTCCCGAGTTCAATTCCCAGCAATCACATGGTGGTCCATAACCATCTTTAATGTAATCTGATTCCCTCTTCTGGTATGCATGAAAACAGAGCACTCTGTTATTTATTTATTTATTTATTTATTTATTTATTTATTTATTTACTTACTTACTTATTTATTTATCTATCTATGTATTTCTGTATAAAACATAAAATAAATAAATAAATCTTTTTAAAAAGTGGGGTAGAGGGTGACTGAGGAAGATACTCAAAATCAACAACTGGCCTATACACACACACACACACACACATACACACACACACACACCTGCAGATACATGCAAACACACAGTAATAAGTACACACACACATGCACACACACATCTGTGCACACACTTCCATGAGTAAAGCATCCTGAGCACGCAGTTTGGTACTACTCTTGACTTTCCTAAAACCTATTGGCATCGTCATTTTATTTAGAAATACGTCTTTCAAACTACTGCAGGATTATATAGCCACAGAACCCAATGTTGCTCCTGTGACTAACAGGCCAAATGTCACATACTTATGTGATAACCACCATTATCAAAGTCACCACAGATACCACAACCACATTGCAGAGAGATGTGAAACTCATGACCAATGTCAAAAAGTTAGATGAGCACAGTCCACTCCCCAGGGCTATGATGGATGCTGAGCTCACCAGTGTCCTGGGACAGTAGAAACACCACCACCACTGTTGTGGTGACATTACTACAGGTCCAACATAGCAGAACTGTCACAGAAAGCAGTGCAGCAGAGATCTGAGAACACTGTCAATGCTATTATGATCAGAATCCAAGCTAGTCCAGAGACTGAGGCAGGTAGGTCACAAGCTCAAGGCCTGCCCGGGGAACACAGTGAGTACAAGACCAGCCTGTGTAACTTAGTGCAAACCTGTCTCCAAAGAATAAATAGAAGGGGAGCTGGGGATGAAGCTTGGGGAATGAACACTTGCATAGTGTGCGTGAGACCCTAGGTTCAACCTCCAATGCCATAAAAAAGAATGAATGAATGAATATGTTTGATGCTAAAAAACACACTGGTGTTGGCATTTTCTCAAAGAAAATATGAAGAAATAGTCATTCACAAATATGTGGAACTAATAACTTAATCTCAGGAGGAAGAGATTAAGAGAAAAGCCTCCTAAAGCTTATGGCCAATATCATGTGGAATGTCAAGCAGTGAACGCATTCCCACTAAGGTCTGGGACTTGGTAAAGATGTGCATTTTTACCACTGCTGTTCAACACAGAGATAGAAGTCCTAGCCAGGACAATCAGTAAGTCAAGGAAATACACCACATTGGAATGGAAAAGGAAGGAATTAAGCTGTCACTATCTGCATGTGCACGCATACCTAGTAGAATACTAAATAAAGAGTAATTAATAGTGATAACAAATTCAGCCAAGCGTCAGGATCAATGCAATCAAATCAATATCTTGTCTACACACCCATAACAAGTTACCTGAAAAAGAGCTCAAGAAAGCAAAGACATTTATAACACTTACCAAAAATAACATTCCAAAAGATATGTTAATTAAAGAGATGAAAGTTCTTTGCGTTGAAAAGAATAAAATGTTTATAGAAAAAAATGGAAGAAGGCACATACGGGCTGAAAGACATCCCTTGTTTGTAGATGGGAAAGAAAATCCTATTAAATGTTTATACTGTCCACAGAAATCTTCAGATTCAATCCAGTCCATAAGAAAATATCAGTCATGTTCCCACAGAAGAACATCCTAAAATTCATATAGAATGACCAAAAAAGGCCAGAGAACAAAGTCATTATTGGTGAAAACAGCTGTAAACATCACCATATCTGACTACTTCAAAACAGACTGCAAAGCTATAGTTGTTCTGGCTAACTTTATGTCAACTTGACACAAGCTAGAGTCATCCGTTAGGAGGGAACCTCAAATAAGAAAATACCTTCATAATATCAGGCTGCAGGCAAGTCTGTAGAGCATTTTCTTAATTAGTGATTGATGTGTGGAAAACCCACCATTGTGTGTGGGGCCATCCCTGGGCTGGTGGTCCTGGTTCTATAAGAAAGCAGACTGAGCAAGCCATAGGGAGCAAGCCAGTAAGCAGCACCCCTCCATGGCCTCTGCATCAGCTCCTGCCTCCAGGTTCCTGCCCTGTGTGAGTTCCTGCCACCCCTGCTTTTGATAATGAACTGTTATGTGAACTGTGAGTGAAATAAACTCTTTCCTTCCCAAGTTGCTTTGGTCATGGTGTCCCATCACAGCAATCATAACCCTAAGACAATAGTCATCAAAACAGTAGACAGAGGAACAAGAGTAGAGACAGAGGAATAAAACCCACACACCTACAGCATACCAATCATCAACAGAGATGCAAAGTGCACACAATAGAAGAATGATTCTCAACAAATGGTGGGGTGAGGGGAGAGCAGAATGACACTAGAACCGAATCTCCACCCCAGACAAGAATCCACTCAAGACAATTCAACTTGAAACTGAGACTAGTATTAGAAAACTCGGGTGTAGACTATTTTGTGGGATGTGTTAGTGGTGAGGCTTTTGATAAGACACTAAAACTACAGGAGACAAATGCAAAAGCATGGGGGTGGGGTCGGAGCTGAAAGGCCTTGCCAAAGGAAAAGGAACCAATCAGCAGAAGGAAGAGGTAACCTGCAGAATGGAAGAAAACATCTGTAAACTGTACATCCGAGGGGGTGGATGAGCTAAACCATATGGGAACCCCAACAATTTAATGAACAAAAAGTAAATAATCTGATTTTTAAAATGGGCAATGTATCTAAATAAGCACATTCATAGACGACTGGTATTCAACATCGGTAGTCATCGGAGAGATGCAAACCAAAACCCCAGTGAGATCTCACTTTACCTCCAGTTAGAATGAGTATCGGAAAAACAAAGTTGGAGTTTGGGCTGGCTAGCTTTATGTCAACTGACACAAGGTAGAACTGTTTTTGGAAAAGGGGCAATGAGAACCCGGCCCCACCATATTGGTTTGCGGGGATGCCTATAGTGAATTTCTTGATTGACGGTTGATGTGGGAGGCCCCCAGGCCACTGTGGGCAGTGCCGTCTCTAGGCTGGTGGTCCTGGGTGCTGTAAGAAACCAAGCTGAGTAAACCCTGTGGAGCAGGCCAGTAAGCAGCACCCCTCTGTGGTCTCTGTGTCAGTTCCTGCCTCCAGGTTCCTACCTCCAGTTTCCAGCCTCCAAGTTCCTGCCTCCAGGTTCCTGCCCTGGCTTCCCTCGGTGATGGACTTATAACCTGTAAGGTGAAATAAATCCTTTCCACCCCTTTTAGTCACGGTATTTTATCTGAGAGATAGAAACCCTAAGGCAAGGCTAGAACAATACTCATTAGCTAAGAGCACTTGCTGCTCTTATAGAGGACTCAAGTTCAGTTCCTGTATCTAGTAGCTCACAACCGCCTGTAATTCCAGCTCTAGGGAATCCAATGCCCTCTTCTGGCTTCATGCATGTGCACGCGTACACACACACACAATTAAAAATAAAATCTTTTTAAAACTGTTCACCATCACTGAATATCAGAAAAATGGAAATCAAAACCTTAACATGATATCACTCCGTCCCAGTGACAATGACTATTATCAAAAATGAAAAAAAGAACAAATGCCAACAAAGATAGAGAGAAGAAAGAAACACTAACATAGCATTAGCGGGAATCTAAATGAACTCACCTGATATTAAAAACTGCATGTAGATTCCCCAGAACATAAAACTGCTATATGGTCTAGAAATCTGGCTTATAAATATATATGAACTTAAATCAGTATGCCAAAGAGACATCCCCCATGTCTTTATGCCACCATTCCCTGTAACCACAGAATGGAATGGAATGCCAGCCTAAATAACTGTCAACTGATAAGTAATTACAGAAAATGTGATAGATATAGATAGATAGATAGATAGATAGATAGATAGATAGATAGATAGATGATAAAATATATCCATAGAAGTATGAAATCCCATGATTTGCAACTACAAAGGTGGGCCTGGAGATACTGTGTTACATTAAGTAAGCCACATATGGAACAGCAAACACCACATGATCCCCCTGGATGTGGAGACAGAAAATGTTCCAGCTTTGAAAGTACTGAATAGAACACTAGTTACCAAGGCTGGGAAGAGTAGTGTGAAGCGATGTGAGAAGGTCCACCAGCGACTACTAAGGCATCCTTAGAAGAGATGGTTTCTGCTGTTGCCTTGAGCAGTAGCATGAATTTAGTGGTATAGCCTATGTTTGAAGTTGTCTACACGGTGATGTACTCCTGTTATCCACGTGGGAGATGGAAGAGAGAAGATTAGATGTCCAAAGCCATCCCTGGCTACACAGGTAGTACAAGGCCAGCCTGGGCTGGATGAGATCTTCTGGATCACTTGGCAGAGTGCTTGCCCAGCACGCTCAAAGCCCTGGTTCGGCCCCCAGCACTGCACATACCAGGTGTGGTGATGATGCACTTCTGAAATCCCAGCACTCAGGAGATGATGGCAGGAGGACCAGAAGCTCCAGGTCACCCTTGGCCACATAACGAATTTGAAGACCTACATGAAACCCTGTTTTAAACACACACACACACACACACACACACACACACACACACACACACACACATACACACACACACACACAAACCGAGACCGAAGAATTTACAAGAAAGAACTTTGAAGGTTTCTATTTGGGAAATGATAAATGTTTGAGGCAATGAAGACACTTATCTCGACAGGAACACTGTGTGTGTGTCACGCCAACCGCCCCCCCCCCCCACCGTGTACAGTTTCTATGGATCAAATCATAATTTTCTCCTGAAAAGGTGTTGCATGAGTGGGAGGGAAAAGCTCAGTTGCTTACAAAGGGATAAAGCCTGTCACCACACTGAAGCTCCCAACACCAACCACGAGAAGGCTCTCCCAACACCAACCACGAGAAGACCGCATGCAGTCGCAGCAACATTAGCCTGGAGATGGGAAGCAACCAAACCAGCATCTGATTTCCACTCCAGACTACCACTCACATGGGAGGGGAAGACTCCAAGTTAACCACCCACAGACGCTTGCTGCAAGGAAGAGTCCAGAAACTTAATGAAGACAATGCAGAGGAACACGTGAGCTGCCACAAGACGAGAAAAAGAATCAACAGAGATGCAGGTGTAGCGTACACCTTGATGATTATGTACGACTTTCCATGAGTTTCAGAACTGCTGTGTTTTACTGAGGCTGCTTCAGACATGCTCACTTCTAGATTGTGCCAGAAAAATATGGCTAGGGACAGGAAGACAAGTCAATTAGTAATGTGCTGCCCATGAAAACACAAGAATCTAGTCTAGCCGCCCAATCACACATCAAAAGTAGGGTAATCCCAGTACTCGAGAAGCTGAAACAGGAGGATTTGGGTTTTGAACCCAACCTTTGCTACATAGCGAGTCCCAGGCCAGTCTGAGCTAAAAAGAGGGACCTCGGTCTCTTCACCCAAGAGAGAATTTAAAATATTGAAGCAATCATGAAGTTGCAGTTACTGATAATATCAGTATTTGTTTGATAATTACCTGTAAAAGTTTTTACGTCATTCATGTTCTCAATTATAAGCACATTTCTACATCTGCAAGGAAGAGATGCAGAGAAATGGAATCTGTCTCATCTTCTTAGCAGATTTACCACTGCAGCCTCTGAGAGTTAACTGCCAAGCTGTCCCATGGAACAGTAAAGGAAATGGACTGCATCCGCTACAAGAAGGATTCCTTTTATTCATAGATCCAAGATACAGTCCATCATGGCAGAGACGGCACGGCAGCGGTTGGTTGGTCATACTGTATCCGCAGTCGGGAAGCAGAGACAGATAGCCCCAGTGCTCAGCTAGCTGCTGGTCTTGTTTCTAGCCAGTCCAGGACCCTAGAACAGAAGGGCACTTCTGCCCACCTTTCCAGTGGGTCTTGTCTCCTAATCAAGATAATCCCTCACAGGCATGCCCAGAGACTTGTCTCCTCCTTGAAGCTAGACCCTAGCAAATTGATAGAATTCCCCTCACATGGACTCTTAGCCTCTCTTATGGATATTATAAAACACCCTGACAAAGGCAACTTAAGGAACAAAGGTTCACTCTAGCTCCTGCTGGGCCATTTCTTTCAGTGAGGCTCCACCTCCTAAAGGTTCCACTACTTCCCCAGACAGCACCACAGGTTAGGGACCAGATATGCAAACACATGAACCTATGGAAGACTGTTCACCTTCAACCTGCAGTATGACCCTTGACAAGCCAGGATTTCATAGAAGTTGCTGCAAACTGTCAGTGCTAAATTGTAGAGTGTTGCTTTACAAGTTGAAACCAGTGCCAACACCCTCAGCAACACATAGGAGTGTGTGTGTGTGTGTGTGTGTGTGTGTGTGTGTGTGTGTGTGTGTGCGTGTGTGTCCCAACATCCACATGACAGCCACAGGAAAAGCTCCAGTTCATTTTCTCAGAACACTGTCCCACCTTGGTTTTCCTGAGACAAGGTCTCTCACTGACCTGGAGTTCACCAAGCAGGCTAATCTGATGAGTCAGCAAGTCTCAGCAATCCTCCTATCCCAGCATTTCACCACGCTTTGCTTTTAAAATGTGGGTTCTGGGATATAGGTCAGGTCCTGGTACTTACAAGGCAAGTGCTTTACTTTTACTGACTAAATCCCCTTCCCGGTCCATAAGGGAATTTTTTTTGAACTACAAGACCCAAGCCTCCTGCAAGCCCTCCAGAGCCCAGAAGATTCAAGCATCTATTCCTGTCTGACACTTGTCCACATGGAGCCCCATCTTGAGTTCCAAGGTTTCTTTTCTTTGTCATGCCCTGGCTACAGAAGTTTAAATCATCCACGGGGTTGTTTCAGCTCTAGTTCCCTAGGGTGTTTGTCACAGTGATCTTCTCTGAGTTTCAGTTTAATTAAGTGAGAACTGGAGAGACATTGGCTCAATAGTTAAGAGCAAGTATTGCTTGTGCAGGGGACCTGGGTTTGCATGTCAGTTTGTCCAGAAGCTCACAATTGCCTGTAACTCCAGCTCCAGGAGATCCAATGCCCTTGTCTTAGTCGGGGTTTGTATTCCTGCACAAACATCATGACCAAGAACAAGTTGGGGAGGAAAGGGTTTTTTCAGTTTACACTTCCACATTGCTGTTCATCACTAAAGGAAGTCAGGACTGGAACTCAAGGAGATCAGGAAGCAGGAGCTGATGCAGAGGCCATGGAGGGATGTTACTTACTGGATTGCTTCCCCTGACTTGCTTAGCTTGCTTTCTTATAGAACCCAGGACTACCAGCCCAGGGATGGCACCACACACAAGGGGCTGGGCTCTCCCACCCTTGATCACTAACTGAGAAAAGGCCTTACAGCTGGATCTCATGGAGGCATTTCCTCAAGGGAGGCTCCTTTCTCTGTGATAACTCCAGCTTGTGTCAAGTTGACACACAAAATCAGCCAGCACAGTTCTCTTCTCTGGCTTAAGGACACCTTTACTCATGTCTACATGAGACAGACAGACAGACAGACAGACACACACACACACACACACAAATGCATGCACATAATTTAAAATAAAAATAAAATCTTTTTTAAAAATCAAACGAGGGCCTGGAGAGAGAGCTCTGTGTTAGGTGCACAGGCTGCTCTTGCAGAGGACCTGAGTTCAGTGGCTAGCACCATGTCAGATGGCTCACAAGTGGTAACTCCAGCTACAGGGAGGGGCATCTGACACCCTTTTCTGGCTCCGTGGGCAGCATACCCCCTTCCACAAACCCACACATGGTTACAACCCCAATCTAGTTGCTGAGAGCTTTTGCTGAGAAATAGATGGAATCCGGGCAAACAGAACCGCTATTAAAAATAACAACTCAAGGGCACCGGATGAAATTGGCTTTCTGACTAAGACCTGCTAAAAGCAAGAACACAAAGAGGTGGGCACAGCTCCTGCCACAGAAAGCAGGTTGACAAACTACACCGAGCTAGCTTGCTAGAAAGGAACAAAGTCATAAGGAGGGCGTGGAGGTAAAATCAAATAGGAACGGTCAGGAAAGAGCTGTGATCTGCAGAGACTGGAAAAGAAAGCCTCGAGCCATCCAGAGCAAGAGGAAAATAAAGGAGAAAGGCCACTCAGAAGAGAGTGTTAACAGCCAAGACCGGGAGGCACTCTCTTGTGAGAGTCCTGCTGTAGACCTCCACCCCCAACTCTGAGTCTGAGCCGGCTGCAAAAGCAAAGGAAGAGGCAGGAAGCCAAACCAGTGCTGGGAACAATGACTCACTGTGGCGCTGTCTGCAGACTTGGAGGACTCTTGCCTGGCCCGGGTAGCCATGTGCTGACACAGAGGTCAACTGTCACTGTGAGCAGCTTTATGGCAAGGTCTGTCCTGCCACCCCAGGACCCCCAAGGATGTGAATTATAGAAGCTCCTGTGGGGACTGAGAATTAGGGACAAAAGGACCAGGGTCTATGGACAAGAGAAAGGCTTTAGTGTTCATGAGTTCCAGGAGACCTGGAAGTTCAAAGGTGCTTTGATGTTCAAAACCGGTATCTCAAGGTTAAAACTGATTCCAGTCTCCCTGTTGCTTGGAACTTCCAAAGGGCCATGGCATGACAGTCTTTTCTGTATTAGTATGACAACGCAATCCGTAAACCACAATCCATCACTCAAATTATAATATGTTCCTTCCTCCTCAGACAGTGGGGTAGCTCTACATGTCCAGTCCCAGCAAGATTGTCCCTGAGGTGGTATTAGCCCGTTGTTCATTGTGATAATGAAATAACTTAGGTGTGCTAACTTGAGAGAGAGACAAAGACAGAAGCACAGAGAAAAGACAAGAGACAGAGAAAAAGGGGTAGACAGAGGGATGGAAGGAGAAAAAGGGACAGACAGACAGACAGAGGTTAGAGAACTGAGCTCCATGGTGCAGCCTCTGGTGATGGTCCTACCTGCCTATGTCATCTCATGGTGCAGGGCACTGCTGGGAGAACAAGTAGGAAAAAGAGCTCAATTTTCAGAACAGGAAGCCAGAGGGCCGGAGACTCCTCAGCCTTTTCTCAAAGCACACCCACTCAGGACCTCCCACTGGGCTTCACTTCCCCCCCCTTTTCTTCTTTTCATATGTGTATGTGCTATGCATACTATGTACATGTATGTTCACATGTGTATGAGGACATGTGTGGGGGTACACGTGCATGTGTGTGCCTGGAAGTGTGGAGCTGGTGTCAGGAATCTTCCTCTGTTTTACTCCACCTTATTCTTCTGAGGCAAAGTCTCAAAATCAAATCCGGAGTTTGCCTATGAGGATAGTCTTACTAGCCAGCCTGCTTGGGGGAGAGGGGTAAAGGCAGTGAGGAATCATCTGGCTCTACCTTCTATGGTTGGAATTACACGTGAGCTGCCATGCTCACCCAGTGTTCATCCAGGCTCTGGGGCTCTGAACTCAGGTCTTGCTTCTATGGCAAGTGCTTTAACCACTGAGCCATCTCCCCAGACCTGGGGCTTCCTTGTAAAGGCCTCACCTCCTGGCATTGCCACACCGAAAATGAATCTCCCAATGCATGAACTTATGAGGAACACTCTTAAATCAACACAACAGCAAGCACCCAGAGGTGTCAGCATGATTTCTTGAGCCCTTGTGTTTGACTTTCAAGACCCATACCACAAGATCTCAGGATGAAGCTCTGGTCACAAAAACATCTTATTTAAAGAAAAATAAAGCATAGCTCAGAATTCTATGAACCTGAAGACTATATAACAAGCTAGAGATAACGGTGTGTGTGTGTGTGTGTGTGTGTGTGTGTGTGTGTGTGTGTGTACATGCTCAGGAAAGGTCTTCAATGACGGGCGCCCACCCGGAGCTGCACTCAACACTGAGAAGGGCTCCTAAGGCACGGGATTAAGAGAGACTGTGACTTCTTGGCTCTCTCTCTCTCTGTCTCTGTCTCTGTCTCTCTCTCTCTCTGTCTCTCTCTCTCTCTGTCTCTCTCTGTCTCTCTCTCTCTCTCTCTCTCTCTCTCTCTCTCCATATATTTTTGCACCCAGAGTGTACGTATGCATCACACATACTATCACAATAATGGCCTACAGAGTAAAGACAATCAACTGATACCTAGCACTAGGGCTCTCAGACTTGAACATGCCTCAGAATCTTGCTTCACAGTTCCTGGGCTGACACTCCCTAAGCTTGACCCCTAGGCCAGGGGGAGGGAGGGCAGATGTTGATAGTCTGGTCAGAGGCTGGTCTGGCAGTTGAATGGGCTGAGGAAATGGTTCTGTGGGCCAATCAGAGGAAGGCTGGAAGAGAGAAACAGGTGTCACCAGCAGGAGAACACCAAGAAGACCCAAGGAGGAAGTCACTGAAAACGTCTCCACTGAGCAGCTGCATCCTGGCTCCTCAGCCAACCGTTTGTTCAAAAAGAGGGACGGGATTATAATGGCTCAGCCAAATCAAGGACACCCCTAGAGGTGGTGCACAATTCCCAAAATACGACTTTGCTACACACCGTGGAGGAAGGACCTGGGCCGCAGGGGATTTTCCACAGCATATGTGGAGCATAAGATTATTCTACAAAATAGAAACAGAAGGAACATTGCTCAATTAATTTTATGAGGCCACAGTTCCCTGATACCAAAACTACATACAAAACGAACAAAGAAAGAGATTTAAAGACCAATTTTCCTTATGAAGATAGATGTTAAAATACTCACAAACTGAATCTAAAAATACGTTTAAAACCTCATCCACCATATCCAGGTAGGCTTCAACCCAGAGATGCAGGAGTGGTTTAATATACAACAATCAATAAATGTAATCCACCATATAAACAAAGGGAAAGAAAAAGATACATGATCAAAATCCCGGAGAGATTAGGGATACAAGGGACATACCTAAACAAAATAAAAGGCAGTTTACAGCAAGCCTATTGCCGCTATCCAATTAAATGGAGAGAAACTCAAAACAATTCCACTAAGATTGGGAACAGGTTAAGGTTGTCCAGTATCTCCATTACTATTCAATTTAGAAGTCTTACCTAGAACAATACAAGGTGGCCCACTCTCTCCATGCCTACCCAATATAGTACTAGAAGTCTTAGAGAGAGCAGTAAGACAATGGAAAGAGATCAAAGGTATTCAGATAGGAAAGGAAGACATCAAAGTATCATTATTTGCAAATGGCATGACAGTATTCATAAATGACCCCACAAATTCCCCGGTGGAATGCTTAGAGCTGACAAACAATTTCAGCAAAATAGCTGGATACAACATAAATTCACAAAACTCAGTCGCCCTCCTATACACAAATGACAAAAGGACCGAGAAAGAAATCAGGGAAAACAACATCCTTCACAATAGCCTCAAATAAAATCAAAAGTCTTGGAGTAAGTCTAACCAAGCAAATGGAAGACTTAGATGATAAAAACTTCAAGTCTTTGAAGAAAGAAATTTAAGAAGATATCAAAAGATAGAAATACCTCCCGTGCCCATGACTCAGTAGGATTAACATAGTAAAAATGACCATCCTTCCAAAAGCAATCTACAGATTCAATGCAATAACCACAGAAATTACAACTAAATTCTTTACAGATCTTGAAAGGACAATTCTAAACTTCATATGGAAAAACAAAAAAACCGAGATAGTCAAACAATCCTGAACAATAAAAGAACTGCTGGAGACCTTACCATTCCTAATTTCAAATTGTACTACAGAGCTACAGTAATTAAAACTGCACAGGATTGGCATTAAAACAGACACATTGATCAATAAAATCAAATTGAAGACTCAGACATAAAATCTACACATATATGGACACCTGATTTTTGGTTTTTTTTTTTTAAAGCCATAAATATACACTGGAAAAAAGGATAGCATGTTCAACAACTTGTACTGGTCTAACTGGATGGCTGCATTTAAAAGAAAAGAGGTGGATCCATATTTGTCACCCTACACAAAATTCAAGTCCAAGTGGATCAAAGACCTCAACATAAAACCAGATACACTAAACCTGAGAGAAGAGAAAGTGGGGCATAGCCTTGAACTCATTGGCACGGGAGAAGACTTTCTGACCAGAACACTATTAACACAGGCACTAAGATCAACAATTAATAAATGGGACCTCATGAGACTGAAAATTTTCTGTAAGGAAATTCTGTACGTCATCAGTCAGGGGCCGCCTACAGAACGGGGAAAGATTTTTACTCCATCCACATCCCACAGAGGCTTAATATCCAAAACATATATGGAACTCAAGAAACTAGATATTAACAAAGACAAATATCCAATTTGAAAATGGGGTAGAGATTTAAACAGAATTTTCAGTAGTGTAAACTCAAATGACTGAAAAACATTTAAAGAAATGTTCAACATCCTTAGCCACCGGGGAAATGCAAACTAAAACTACTTTGCGATTCCATCTCACCCCAGTTAGAACGGCTAAGATCAGGAACACAAGGGAGAGCTCATGCTGACGAGGATGTGGAAGAAGAGGAACACTCCTCCATTGCTGGTGGGAGGGCAAACAACCACTGTGGAAATCAAATGGCGGTTCCTCAGGAAGTTGGGAATCAACTTACCTCAGGATGCAACTATACCACTCTTAGGCATATACCCAGAGGATGCTCCAGCCTACCACAAGGACACATGCTCAACCATGTTCATTGCTGCTCTATTCATACTAGCCAGAAATTGGAAACAACCTAGATGTCCCTCAGCAGAAGAATAAAGAAAACATTTATACAATGGAGCATTACTCAGCTGTTAAAAAAAAAAACCAAAAAAACAATGACATCATAAAATTTGTAGGCAAATGAATGGAACTAGAAAAAAAAATCTTGAGTGAGATAATCCAGACCCAGAAAGATAAATATGATATGTTTTTCTTATATGTGGATATTAGCCATTAAGTAAATGATAAGCAAGCTAGATATTGGATTCAATATACCCAGAGAGATTAGGTATAGAGTAAGGGTCTAGCAAGGACACATGAATCTCCCTGGGAGGAAGAAATAGAATAGATTTTACAGGTGAACTCGGGGAGGGGAGAGACAGAAACATGAGAATCTGTTGCAGAAGGGAGAGGTGATAAAGTAGAGGGTGAGACTTTGAGGAGAGACATCTGGAAGGGAGGGGCATTTGAGGGATGATATGGAAACCTCGTGCAGTGGAAACTCCCTAAATATATATATGAACGTGATCCTAATGAGGTCTTCTGATAATGGGAGAGTCAAAGTCTTTACTGGCCATCTCTTGTCACCAAACAAGGCTTCCAGGAGTGGGACTGAGTTGCATTCAGTTGAGTTGTTGGACAAAGGGGTCCCAGAGAAATTCACAAAACAACCCAGGCTGTTGCTAGGACAATGGGTTATTCTCTGCAAATTGACAGCAGGGCCCCATTGTTGAAGGCAGCACCCGCACAACCCATTGGACATATAGAAGTGGGGCTAGTACTTACATGGAGCCTTCATCCCTGGGTTCTAATGTCTTTGGTGTGAGAAGGTACTCTTCAGGCTATCAAAAAAGAAACACCAACCCAGCCACAAAACCTTGGACCTACAATCTGTCCTATTTGCAAGATATGCCAGGGCAATGGTGGCACAGAACTCATGGGAGTGACCAGCCAATGTCTGAGTTGAGTTAAGGTCTGCTCCATGAGACAGAACCCGTACCTGACACTGCTTGGATAACCAAGAACCAGAGACTAGACAGCCCAGAGACTTAGGGTAAAACAAAACACTACTAGTCCAAAAAAAAAAAAAAAAACTATCAATAAAATGGCTCCTAATGACATTCTGCTATACTCATAGACCAGACCAGTGTCTTATCCAGTCACCATCAGAGAAGCTTCCTCCTACAACAAATGGGAACAGATGCAGAGACCGACAATCTAATACATAGAGAGAGTCTTTGGAACACACAGCTCTAAATGGGGTGTCTCTGTCAAATCCCTCCCCTTAATGCTCAGGGAGCCCCGAGGAACAGAAGGCAGAAAGAGTGTAAGAACCAGAACGGATGAAGAATACCAGGAAAACAATCAATAAACTAAGGCTCGTAAGAACTCAGAGACTGAAGCGGCAAGCTCAGGGCCTACACAGGCCTGGGGTAAGTTATCTCTGCTGACAGAATGAGTCAACCAAGCCAAATTAAGGTATAGAGGCAGGTTTACTGGGGGCAGCTCTCAGGTGAGTTTACCAACCATACAGGAGGGGGTCAGTGGAGTTGCCATGCAGAGAGAGTCAGAGAGAAAGGGGGACGGATGGAGGGAGGGAAGGAGGGAAAGAAGGAAGGAAGGGACGGAGGAAAGGACAGAGACAGGGACAAGGATAGGGAAAGAGAGAACCAAAATGTCTAGATTATACAGTGAAGAACCTCTGAGTAAGAGGAAGCCCAGACCCTGGGCTGGCAAGTTTAGCATAGAGGTCAAGGTACAGCAGCCACGCCCTGTAACAGGTAAGAACTAAGATACTAGGAGAGCCTGGAGGCTAGGTCCACTTTGGTATTTTAAATATGCATCTCAGCTGCTTGTCCTGGGTCTGAAACCCAACAGTCTGTACCAGGTCCTCTGCATGTATACTATAGCTTCCAGTTTACTGTTTTCATGGGACTCCTGAGTGTGTGAAGGAGCAGGTTTCTGATTCTTGTGCCTGCTCTTTTTCCTTCTTTTGGGTTGCCTGTCCAGTCCCAATATGATGACTTTTGCTTTATCTTACTATATTTCACTTTGTCACGTTTGGTTGTTATCTCTCAGAAGCCTGTTGTTTTCCAGTAAGAGATAGAAAGGGAGTGGATTCAAAGGGAATGGTGGTGGAGAGGGAGCTGGAGGAGCAGAGGGAGAGGAAACTATAATCAGGATATAATTTTTAAAAACATAGTTTCAATAAAATGAAAAAAGTTGTATGGGGAAAGAAAACGTAAGACGAAAATAGACTGCCCCTCCCCCCCCCCCCCAATAAACATAGTCTGCAGAAGTCAGACCACACAAGGAATTACTAAAGAAAGACTCTGAGGAACTGAAGGCCCAAGTCTTCATTGGAAAATTTGCACCAGATGAGAAACACAGTTAAAAGGATAGAGGGATAACAAAATTCTCCATGTTTGGGCTGGAGAGATGGCTCAGCAGTTAAGAGCACTGACTGCTCTTCCAGAGGTCCTGAGTTTGATTCCCAGCAACCACATGGTGGCTCACAACCATCTGTAATGGGATCTGATGCCCTCTTCTGGTGTGTCTGAAGACAGCGACAGTGTACTCATATAAATATGATAAATAAATCGTTTTTTAAAATCTCCATGTTTGACATACTGTCAGAACAACCACAAAGAGAAACTTAGGGGAGGGGTATTAGACTATTTTAGGAAGAATAGAAAGCAGCTATGGGACTGGCCACTGGGACCATTCAATGAGAGTGAACTAGCTACAAAAAAGATTACATGATGAATTTGCATGGTGTATAATTTACCACTTTGGGTGTGTGTATTAATTTTTTAAAAAAATAATAGACTATTTGGACAACAAACGTATCAACAACGTAGATTAAAAGCAGCAGAGCACCAACTTGCAATCTCCGAAGGAGAACAGACTTTGAGCCTAGACTTCAACGCTCACTGAACATTGGCGACATGGTCGAGAAATGTAAATTTAAGGAAGGTTTCCATGGTGCGACTCAGAAAGCTAGCCACCCAGAAGCTCTCTCCAAGCTAATTACTCAGTCTGTACATGAGCAAGATTAATAAAAATTCAAAATATAAAATGGAGGGAGAGAAAAAGAAGGAGAAAAGAAGGGAAAAAACAGAAAAATAAGAAGCTAGGCACAATGATGCCCCAGCTAGAACTGAGGCAGGAGGATCACTCGTTCAAGCCCTGCCAGGACACACTGCAAACACAAGGCCAGGCTGGACAACACAGCAAAAATGAATGAGTGGTCAGCCCTGAAAACATATACATGCAAGTAACATTATACAGATGAAACAAGTCATATTTATGTACTTAGGAGTGTGTGTGTGTGTGTGTGTGTGTGTGTGTGTGTGTGTGTGTGTGTGTGTGTGTGTGTATGCATGTATACACACCCACAGCAATTAAATTTTTCAAAGGTTATAAACAACAGAATTCATATCCCACACTCAGCAAGATGGCAAAGTAGAACCACAACATGAAGTGTGGGTGAGGGCATCGAGTACTGTGGAGTCTTAGTCCTGACGTAGAAACACAGGATGAGAGAAGCCCTAGAGAATAGTTTGGCATTTTCTTCCAAAGTGAGACATGGGTGTGACTCAGCACGTCCATTCCAGGAGAAATGAACCCAATGTCCACCAAAAGAAATGTATGAAGACGCTCAGAGTACCGAAACCCACCATAGCCTCACACTGAAAACCAGAATCTATCCATCCATGGAATATGAGTAAAAACACGGTGGTACACTCTGTAATACCCCACCACACAGTAACCAGCATGGAAGGACCTCCGACAGCTCAGCTCTGTGTCCAACCAGTCTGTGACAGTCAGCCCTTCCACTGCTGGACCACATCCGAGCTAACCAACTTGCAAAGAGAAAAGGTTCATTCTAACGCACTAACTAATGTGTCACTCTAATGCAAGGCCATGCAAACTGTTACTCATTCCGGAAATCCTGCCCAGCCCCACTCTGGGCTGAATGCTCATCTTGATGCTGAGCAGGATACGGTGAGAGGCTGAGCAGGATACGGTGAGAGGCAAGTGAGCCCCTGAACATACTGAGGCTCCACTTAGTAAGGAAAGTGGGTCACAGGTTAAAACAGGACATCAGTCCAGATTCCAGTACCTTTTATTCTTCTTGTGCCAAGTGCCTGCCCATATTCCTGCCAAATCAAATGTCTCACACTGGTCCTGACCCATACCTCACCTCTGTATATTGAGTTTTCCTGCCTGGAGTCTTCTCTTCCTCTCTCCAATCTCTCAAACCCTTCCTATAATTCCTAAGAGTCACATTGCACATTGCATATATGTGTGTGTGTATGTGTGTATATACATATGCATAAAATCACATTGCATATATACATATATATGTATATACATATATGTCATGCGCACGCACACACACACACACACACACACACACACACACACATATATTATTGCTTGCCCCTGAGCTAATCACCTTCCCTTTCTGGGAATACAGTTCTCTGTGTTCCAGTAACATGGTCCCCACAGCTGCTGACATGCGGCCTTTCTTTTTTTTTTTTTTTTTTTTAATCATACCGTATCACTTGACACAGGCATTGTAAGACAGTCACACCGCCATAATTAAAAATAAAGAAATTATTAAACCATCTCTCCTTGCCTGCCAATACCTGGACACTCCAGCTGATCTCCCGATGGATGCCAGGGCAGGGGCTTGTCCTCAGCAGCAGCAGCACTCAGGGCTGCTTCTTCCTGTTCACACTCACCATCATTATTGCTGCAGACACGTGCCTCAGTCTTTCAGTACATTTCTAAGCCACTCTCTCCTCTGATCCCGTAATGCAGACAAAATAAGTGGAGCTAAGGGTGCTGTTGACAGCCCCTCAGCAGTACAGGAATTTCACAAATTGTAATTTTTCATTAATGTTGCGTTTCATTGATACGCACCAATGTGTATCAGTTTGTGATAAGTAGTGTGCTTTTATACCAACTGAGTTTTCCTGAAGTTATTCTTGGATTTGATTATACTGACATTAAATAAGCAGGCCTTTCTCCTTCCACTACCTGAAGGCGACTGTCTGAGAGGTTGGTATATGGTTAAAGATCAAAGGGAAAGAGCTGAGCTTCAAGAAGGAACAAGAAGAGGTGAAGATGGGCTTCGTGTTTGCAATTTTCTGCGACTCAATGATGTTCTTGAACTAAAAAACATTTTAAACGTGGCCTGGGGTGTGGCGCCGTGGTAGAACGCTTCCCTAGCATGCAGTAGACCTTACATATGATCCTTAGCTCCCTGGAGACAGGAGGAAGAAGCATAACCTAGAGAACTATGGCTAACCACACTTCTCTCAACGCATCCAGACACTCACTTATCTGTCTAGAGCAGCATCCGGAAAACAGATATGGGTTGCGTTAAGCCTTGCCTACAGGTGCACCCCCTACGATATCAATAAATCCACATTTTCCAAATTGAATCATATGTTTAGAGTTTGCCACTGATTAATGATAATACTAAGGTGAATTTATAGGCTTTGAGCTAATTAACTGATCCATGGGTTTGTCTACTCACTGGTGTGTACCCTCACAAGCTGCGTCTCCCACCGCTGCATTGCTCGGCATCTGTTAAATGCTTCCATAGCCTGAGCACCCAGGAATGGGAAGAAGAGAGCCTGGGCAGGTAGGGCAGTCAGTGAAGTGCTTTCTGTGTGAGCTAGCTCGGGTACCCAGCAGCCATGTGAAAAACCCAGTATTGGTAACTCCAGTGCTACGAGTTAGGGGGTGGAGACAGAAGAGGCCACTGGAGCTCACTGGCTAACTAGTTTACCTGTGAGCTCCAGGCTCAGGGAGAAGCCCTGTCTCAAAAAGCAGGTGGAGAAGCAATCTAGGAAGACACCTTCATTGACCTCTGGCCTCTACATATATGTGAATATACAAATTCACAAGTACACATACACACACACACACACACACACATGCACGCACACATGCACGCACACACACACACATACACGATAAAGAAGAAAGACAGTGATGTCTACCTTCACTCTTTTGTGTTCTTTCTAATGTGTGGGACTTCCCATGCAAACCATGTCTTTTCCCCTTGGGTTGACAAGTGACGAAACCCTGTGGAGTTTGCATGTACTCTTGTGTTCTGCTGTATAGTAGGACAGGAGCGGACTCTGGAGCCCTGCAAACCCTGTCCCCCATCAAAGACTGACTCTGTGGCTGACTAACTGTGTCTTTAGTAAACACTGACCTTGTTTCTTTCTCTGCAGGATGTGAGAGAGTGAGGGGTTCATGACTCAGTGTGAATTTCAGACAAGGGACCTTTTACTCTGAGCATAAGAAAAGTTTACAGGGGCTGGTAGCGTGCTGGCTATGCAGACATGAACACCCAAGTTTGGTCCCCAGATCCCCCCTAGAAAAGCCAGGTTATGTGCCTGTAATCCTGGAGAGACAGAGACAGGGGGATCCATGGCGCTTGGTAGCCATCCAGCCTAGCCTACTGGTCAGCTCAGGTTCAGTGAGAGATCCTGTGTTAAAAAGGGAGCTAGCAGGCTGGCACCTAAATGGAATGACACCCAAGGTTGTCCCTCTGTCCTCTACATGCATGTGCATGTGCTTATACACACACACACACACACACACACACACACACACACACACACACACGCAATCCACCCAAACACCTTGATCTTATACCAGATGTTGGATGAAGCCCTGTTTATAAGACAATGTGTGCTGTAAGCTCTTCATCTACCCTCAACCCAACACTCACATAAGACCCTTCAATCCCCAGACACCAACCCAGAGTCCCCAAAGCTGTACATCTCCAGAGCTACACTGGGTTATCACCTTGTCTCTTGCTTTTTTGTGATAGGTGTCATGTGCCATCATTGTTTTGACCCCAAAACTTATTTGCAGAACTTGTGAGGGAAAGACTTGAAGTCCCAGGCCAGGGACAGCACCTAGCCCCTGTCAGCTTCCTCCCTGTGGGTCTCAACCCTTTGTCCACTTTGGTAGCTGTCCTGGATAATTTTATATCAGTTTGTTACAGATGGAGTCATCAGAGAGAAAGGAACCTCAATTAGGAAATACCTCCTTAAGATCCGACTGCAGACAAGTCTGTGATCAGTGAGGAAGGGCTCAGCCCACTGCAGGTGGTACCATCCCAGGACTGGCGATCCTGGGTTCTATAAGAAAGCAACCATGGAGAGCAAGCCAGTAAGCAGTACCCCTCCATGGCCTCTGCATCAGTTCCTGTCTCCAGGTTCCTGCCCTGTTGGAGTTCCTGTCCTGACTTCCTTCCATGATAGACTACAGTATGAAAGTGTAAGCCAAATAAACCCCAAGTCGCTTTGGTCATGGTGTTTCATCACAGCAATAATAGCCCTAAGTAGGGCCCTGGCATTGTGCAGCCAGATTCACATGCCTTAGGAAGCTAAGCTGCCCTATGGTGGAGTCGAGATCTTGTGACCTAACCATAACCCCTACCCTTTGAACAAAGCAAACCAGATAATTAACCCCTTTGAATCAAGGCAAAGCCTGACCTGAGTCACGGGGCTCTTTAGAATTCAGCTCTGTAAGGAACAGAGGGAGCTGGGGTAGCTCAGAGACTGCACACTGGTGCTTCGCTGTTAACCAGGCCACCCCACCAAGTCTCTGATGATGGCTCTGTAGTTGACCACAGTACTCAGAGAAGGGACTTCAGGCACATCTCCATACCATGGGCATCTCCCCAGAAGAAGGAAGGGAAGAGTAGAGTGAAGATGGATGTTCACATGCTTAGGGGGTCCTAGGATGTACCTGTGACTGAGGGCCACAATGTGTCCCCCCAGCAGCCTGGAACTCACCAGTTGGCTAGGCTGTCTTGCCAATCCCTATACCCTCATGCAGGGCTGAGGGTTACAAATGCATGCCTCTACACACAGCCTTTATGTGGGGGCTACGGAATCTAAACTCGGGTGCCTAGTACTTTACCATTGAGTAATTAGTCCCAATGACAGCTCTTTTTAAATTTTCTACCTCAGAGGCTGGAGACAGGGCCTAGTGGTTTGGAGCACTTGTTGCTCTTACAGATAAACAGACTTCAATTCCCAGCACCCACATGGTATCTTACGACCATCTGCAACTCCACCATCAAGAGTTCTGACACCCCCTTCCTAACCTCTGTGTGCACCAGGCACATACATTGCACATATGTACATACTGAAAACACACTCATATAAATAAATATTTTTAAAATTTTAAATCTTTAACCTCTCAGAGAAAGTCACACTAACGTGAATTCTATATAGATGTCAGTGCTGGGTGGTTTTACGTCAACTTGACACAAGCTACAATCATCTGAGAGAAGGGAACCTCAGTTAAAAAATACCTTCATAAGACTGGGCTGCAGGCAAACCTGTAGGGCATTTTCTTACTAATGATTTATGGTAGAGGGTCCAACCCATTGTGAGTAGGGCCAGCCCTGGGCTGGTGGTCCTGGGTTCTATAAGAAAACAGGCTGAGCAAGCCATGAAGAGCAAGCCAGTAAGCAGCATCCCTCCATGGCCTCTGCATCAGCTCCTGCCTCCAGGTTCCAGCTTTGAGTTCCTGTCCTGACTTCCTTCGACGATGAACAGTAATATGGGAGTGTAAGCCAAATAAACCCTTTCCTCCTCAGCTTGCTTTGGTCATGGTGTCCCATCACAGCCATTGAAACCCTAAGTAAGCTTTCCTCAGAAGATCTGGGAGCCTCTGTGAATGCTCACTGGTGGGGTGTGTCATCGCCTCATTACTTCGAGGAAGCTGAGTCATGAGAGGAAGTATGACTGGCTAAGAGTGAACTGCTGTGCTGAGACTCATCTGAAAATCAACGCAATGAACATCTGCTCTCCACAGTCAAAGGCAGGAGTGCAGAAGGGTCCCAAGTGTGTTGGGTGACCAGCCAAAGCCAGCCTAGCAATGTGAATGAGGACTGCTAAGCCACTGCACTTCCTCTAAGCAGTCAGGTTTGTTCTAGCATCTTCCTAGACTTCACACTTACACTAACCTGGCTGCTAGAATCAGAAAATCCATTCTCTCTCTTCCTGAATGCAGCTGTTCTCCATTCTTCCCCTGAGTATGGCTCCTGACTGAGATGGTCCCAATATAAGCAGCTCAGCTGCTCTCTGCAGCTGAGGAGAGACTCCAGCCAGCACCTCGGTCCCCTCTGGTCAGAGGGAACAGCTTGTCTTTCCTATGGGCCTCTTAGCCTGGGATTGACCCCTGGGACAATGACCTTGACTCCTCCTGAAGCCTGGCTTGTGTTACACTCTAACACGTAGTCCTTGGGCTTCTCTACTCTTTCTCCTAAAGAACAATCATTCACACAGGATCTGTTTAGAAAACCCACCTAGCTATCCCTGAAGAGCCACAGTACTGATCTGGTGGTCTCAATATCCTCAAGCTGGTCTGTGGCCACTCGCCCCAATTCATGCTTTAAAAAAACCAATACACATTGTGGGACCAGAGAACCAGGAGGAGCTGTTTCAGGGCAGGACTGGGGTTGAGTAGTGTCCAACCCCAAAAATCCCATCTGGAGAGAGGTAAGAATGGGACCTTCCCCTTCCTCTCTGCTCTGGGTCTGCATGACCCTGCACCCCCAACCTTTGCCTACCCCAGAAGAGGCCATATAGTCGCCACCAGGTTAAATTTCCCCTTTCCTTATAAGGTCACGTCCAGCAGGCACTTGGAATTCCTCCTTATGCAAATTAGTCATCCTCAGCACCCTGGCCCCAACCAATGGTGTATACCTACCCCCACAGCCCCTACTCACTCCCAAAGGTTTAAAAAGTCTTTGTCCCCCTTTCCCCCCAACTAAATGAGCTGTCTCACTGAAGCTGTCTGTTCTCAACGTGCTCACCACCACCTGAGGTCTCATCACCCTGGCTGTTTCTAACCTCGATTTCCTTCTCAGGCCACCGATAGTGACTGTGGGTAATCACATTGTTACAGGTTGGGGAGCAAAGTGGGAACAATGCCCTCATGGGACCGCTTGGTAAATCTCCTCCAGAGATATCAGAATGATCTTGCTGCCACCAGCCACTATGCCAGAATCGCTGCTGAGTCCAAAAGCGCCAAGCCACATAGCCACATTGAAAAGGAAACACAAGCCGCTGACCCTGGCCTAGTGTGGACTCTGAACCACAACAGGCTTCCAAACCATCTACCTGTTCATCCAGCCAGCTCGTATGTACACATACACTACCTATACTCTCTTGAATGGCTGCCAGCCCTGGTTAACTTGACCTGGCATCTGGATGAGGGTTATCTGCTGTTAAAGGCACAACACATTCCACCTGGCTCAGGCAGCCCAAGCTCCATCTTCAAAAAGCTCTGCATTCAATCTTCTTCACTCACTGGAGATGTTAATCACAGTCTTTGTTCCTTCCCAGCCTACAGTCTATGGGTGCATGTATGTATCTGAGGTTTCCTGGCAACTCTACCCTTATAGAATCCTCTCCCTGAATGACACACATGACTAACAGAATATGAAGGAGATAGCATGTGGTTCCCAGGGGAAGCCACAAAAGACATCACTGCTTTGTTGGCAAGGAGCCCCGTGAGAGACTTCTGTTCTGCAGCCAGTACCACTGGGGGCTGCCCTGTGATTGTTCGGCTAAGTGGATCTTTGGGGACTGCAGAGATAACTGAGTGATTGTTGCTCTTTCAGATGACCCCAGTTCAGTCCAGCACCCACACTAGGTGGTTCACAACCTCCTGGAACTTCAGTTCTAGGGGATCCATTTCCAGGAGGTGTCCTTTTCTGGCCTCTGTAGACACCTATAGTGTCACACACACACACACACATAATTAAAAATAAAAATTAAAAATTAAATGGCTCTTCCAGCCTCAGGCAAGCAGACATCTAATAATTATTTCTTGAGGGACTAGAACTAAGCCAAGCACTAAATCTGAATGATCAAAGTTGTAAGCCTCTCCATGTGACCTTACAACTCAGCAATAGATGCTTAAAGAGTTCCCCATGCGTCTTCTGTTAGCTACTTGCCTCCTTGCTGTGATCAAATACCTGACAAGAAGCAACCTAAGGGAATAAGAGCTTCTTTGGATTCACAGTACACGAAAACACAGCCCAGCATGGCGGGGAAGCCATGGTGGCCGGAGCAGAAGGTAGCTGGTCACATTGTATCTACATTGGCCGGAGCAGAAGGTAGCTGGTCACATTGTATCTACATTTGGGAAGCAAAGAGATATCTGATAGTGTCGGCTAACTTCTTTCTTTTTATTCAGTCTAGGGTGGTACCCATTCCTGAAATGGTTCTACTTCTGTTCATGGTGGATCTCAGTAAAACCAATCTAGAAACTGCTGCACAGACCTGCTCAAAGGTGTGTTTCCATGGTGATTCTAAATTCTGTCAAGTTGGCCATTAAGATGAAACTCTCACACTGTGTTTTGTTCTGGGGTGTGATGGAGCACAGTGATGTCACCCGAAATATCTACACTGTGTCCAATGTGCCTGTGTCTCCTAAAAGAGTCCCTAGGACCTTGCCAACATCTTTTGGGGTTATGAGTTTCAGCTTTCTATTAAGCCTTGTCCTACTGTGACCAAAAGCAACTTAGGGGAGTGTATAATTACTTTCCTATTGCTATGATAAAACACCATGGCCGTGGCAACGTAGAGGGGTTTTCAGGGGCTTACAGTTCCAGAGGGACAAGAGTTCATATAGTGGGAGGCATGGCAGCAAGAAATAAGCCTGGAAGCAGGAATAGGAAGCTCACATCATCAAACACAAGCACAGAGAGAACAAACTGGAGTTAGGGTGAGGTTACAATCTCTCAAAGCCTGTGCTATACTTCCTAGTGATATACTTCCTAGCAAGACCACTTTTCCTAAACCTCCTCAAGCAGCCTAGGATGCTACCTGACCAGCTGGGGTCCCAGTGTTCAAATACCAGAGTCTATGGGGGGCATTCTCATACAAACAACTACTGGAATAAAAGGGTTTATGTGAATTATAATTCCAGGTTGTAATCTACCATTTCAAGGGGTTCAAGGCATGAACTCAAGCAACTAGTTGCATTATATCATAGCTATAGCAAAGAGAGATGAATGCATGCTCTCTGCTTGTTTGCTAGATTATTCCTATCTAGCTTTCTCCTACCCTGTGTAGCTCAGGACCCCTGCCTAAGGAACGGTGCTGTTCCCCATCCCTTATGGGCTGGATCTTCCTACATCAATTAACAATCAAGATAATCCCCAACAGACATTCTCATGGGTGAGTGTGATCTAAATAACTCCTCAGTTGAAACCCAGATATTCTAGGTTGTGGCAAGTAGACATTTTGAAATAACCATCAGAGGCCTGGACCAGTGGACCACTGTGTCATCAATTCTTATATCATCCTTGATTAATGATGATAACAATCGCATGTGTTTGTCTACCTTTTGGTGAGATATCTTGCATCCCCTTGTCCACCTCCTTATTGGACTGTCTTTTCCCTTTATCATTTGTTTTCTGCTTATTTCTTATCATTTGTTATGTAACAGTTTATGACTTTAAAACGTTAACATTAAATATCTTTTCACTCATGTAGCAGGTCCCTGCAGAACATGTCTTTAAATTGATTTGATCCGATTCATCACTTTTTTCTCTATAGATTTTACATTGGTATCAAGTCAAAGGACTCTGTGCCTGACTCTGAATCTCAAATATTTCCTCTTTTTTTTTTTTTCAGTTTTATAATTTACATTTCTTACCCAAGTCTATAGTTTATTTTAAGTTAATTTCTGTGTAGGCAGGAGGTTCAGTTAAAATTTATGTTTTTAGTTATGGATGTCCAGTTGTCACTAGGACACTCAAAGATGCTCTCCTTTATCATTTGAATTGCTTTGATATCCTTATCAAAATCAGCGGAGCTTCTTTCAGTACCTGATCACTCTGCATTTCTTGTTCCTGTCTTATCACAAATCTAGTTTTAATTTTTCAGTTTTTAAAATTATTTTGTGTATGTGTGTGTGTCTGCATGCAAGCGTGCACCCATGCGCATACACAAGCTCCACATTATACACGTATCTGTCAGAGAAAAATTATCATGTGGGGTACAGGGATTGAGCTCAAGTCGTCACGTTTGGTGGCAAGCATCTTTACCTCCCGAGCCATCTTGCCTGCCCTCTAGCTTTAGAATAGATCATAACTTCAGATCCCATATTGGGTGCCACCCATAGGTTTAGATTTTTAAAACCTACTTTTAATAAGGATTCTCAAACTCTTTGACCCCCCCTTCTAGCCCACCATCCAAAGGTAGGGGGGGGGAAGATGGTAAATAGCTCAAGGGGATGTGGACCTGTTTAGAAGTACTTCTTTGGGGCAATTTCAATCTCAGTTGTCATGATACCAGCAGTAGTGTCAGGATACCAAACATGAATTAGCAGCAGTGGCATGATCCAGCAGAAACCACCAGGCCTCCACCAAATCACCGAGTCATCAGGATTGACCAGGACCTGTCAGGATGCCAGGAGAAGTTCTCTGCAATGCCTCTCTCAACAAAGCAAAGATCAGTGAGAGCAAAGACTCAAGACCAACTTAGTATTGCAAAGCTACTATGCAAGCATGCCATTGCTGTCCATTGAGTCCTATTTATATTCTTTTCAAACATCACATTTCCTCCCACAGGTCTTGCAAAACACCACATGAGTCGGCTTTACCACGTGAGTCTGTGTCACATGACATATCAAGAACCTTCCACTTCAATATCCAGCAATGTTCCTCCCACTTTATTCTTCATTTTATGATGTTTTGGGTATTCTTAGGTATGTGGCTTCCAGATATATTCTGTAATATACAGACACAAGTCCTTATGAGAGTTTTGATGTGGATTGTATTAAAACCACTGCTTCATTTTTAAAAGAATTGAAAAGCTTACTGTAATGAGTCATTCTTGCAACATGGCGTGTATCTTCATTTATCTATATCTTTTTATTTATTTCATCAAATTTTTAAAATATTCATTTTTAATTATGTTGGGATGTGTTGGGTGGGGTGCACCCATGTAGGTGCCCACTGAAGCCCAAAGAGAGTATTGGTTCCCTTGGAACTGTAGTTACAGGATGATTGTGAGCCACCTAATATCATTTTTAAGAATTGAGCTCAGGTCTTCTGCAAGAGCTGCAGGGCACCAAGCACTTCTCTATCTCTCCAACCCACGTACTGTGTCTCAGCCTTACATATTCGTGTCTTTTTTTTTTTAAGATTTATTTATGAGTACACTGTAGCTGTCTTCAGACACACCAGAAGAGGGCATCAGAGCTCATTACAGATGGTTGTGAGCCACTATGTGGTTGCTGGGAATTGAACTCAGGACTTCTGGGAGAACAGTCAGTGCTCTTAACCCTTGAGCCATCTCTCCAGCCCTATTTGTGTCTTCTTTTATTTACTCCATTAGCTAAAAATTCTCAACATATATTACTCATATTTTGGTGGATCCAAGTCTAAATATTTTTGTTTTCCTGGTGAGATTACAAATGGTATGTGATCATTTCAGTTTGCATATGTCAGTTTTTGTCTTCAGAAGTTAAATTTGCTTTTGTGTACATATGGCTTTCCCCATAACCTTGTTGAACTAACTTATTTATTCTAGAGTCTCTAGAATTTTCTACTGAAATATTATATTATCTTTTATTGTTCAACCCCCATGCCTTTCTTTTTCTTGCTTTATCACAGTGGCTAAGACCTCCAGTGCTGTGTTGAGTAAAAATGCTGAGAGCAAATACCAAGCCTTGTTTTCAACCCTGAGAGGAAAACATCCAGTCTTCTATCTCAAAGCCTGATGTGAACGGCATACTTCTTGTGAATCTTTATCAAACTGAAGGTGCTCTCCCTAATTATCAGTTTGCTACAGGCTCTTATAATCAATGGATATTATGATCAGACAGTAATTTTCTGTATTAATTAGCATGATCTTATGGGTTTTTTTTTTTTCTTGTTGAGATGGCTTTTTATATTGATTGATTTTCAAATCTTGAACATCAACACCTGGTTGTGTTATAGAATTCTTTTCAAATACTATAGATTTCAGTAGCCAATATTTTGTTAAAATGTTGGTATTTAACTCCTTGGGTGACATCGTGCTATATAGCTTTCCCTCCTATCTCCATGTAATTGGTGCTTTTCTTGTCTTGGTTTATTACTAGGGCACTTCTACTTCCATAAAAGTAGCTGGAAAGACCCAGCCTACTGTAGATGGCACCATTTCTAGGCCAAAGGTCCTGAACTGCAAAAGGGAGGAGTTTTTGAACATTTTTGCTGGTTTTCTGTCTGCCAATCATAGATGGGCTGCTGAGGTCTCTAACTAGAATTGCAGTCACAGACAGCCGGGTGTACAGGACACACGCCACACTGTGCCCTGCTCCTCCTGTTCTATGCTACCTTGTGAAATCCCTTCAAATCAACTAACAGGATTCTAATTACCTTTGTTAAATCATTTCCCTAGGATCTATTCTACCATTACAGTGGGCTGGTTGCTTTGTTTGCTGGGTGGTATAATTCCTGGTAATGATTGCCCCTATCCTTTTGTATTACAGATGGGGATGGTAGAAATTCACACTAGTAGAGTGGCCCCTACTAGGCAGTCAGGAGTGAGAGAATGTTGGAAATGAATTTATATTGAGCCTTTTTTTTTTTTTTGTAAAGAAAGTGTGACTTGAAACAGGTGTAATAGCTCATGCCTATAATGCCAGAACACAGGAGGCTAAGGCAAGAGGATCTCAAATCCCAGGCTAGTCTGAGCTACCCAGCAAGACCATTCTCAAAATATGTGGGAAAGAGGATCAATGAGATTGGACATGAGGAAAGGCAATGTGCTCATACACATGTGTACAATTAATATACTGCTGTGTATCAATTTCCCTGGAGCTGAATCATTCCATCCTGGAGAAAGTCTTGTTAAAACTCAAAACTTGTAAAGGGAAGCTCATTAAGACTCAGGAAGCAAACAATTCAAAAGTCTCAGGAAGTCACTGAAACTTACCAGGTTCACAAGGCCCATCCCACCCCAAGGTTATAAAGCAGTAAGTGCTGCTGAAGAGGGAGACTCTACAAAATGTTTGGCTGCTGTACATCACATAGACAACTCTGGGGTTCCGTATTCTATTAATATCACCTATGCTGGGAGTAGACTTTCAATAATGCAGCTGCCTGTGAGTCTTCCAAGTTCTTGTAGTAAACCCAATAAACTTACTGATTCCCCAAGGTGGACTTGGCGCTATCATTACTTTAGTCTGTCATTGGTTCCTTATCTGAACTCAGTAGACATTTGTTCATATCTTCCTAGGAATAATGTCACACAACATATGTAAAATGAAAATTAAAAAAAACATATATGACTTTGAAAATTATATCTAATTGCCCTATAGATCATAACAAATCATGAAAAACAATCCTTGAAAAGAGAGCAGCGTTGTTTTAGAAAAGGCTTAAGTTATCTTTCAGTTAATCAGGCTCAAGAATCAAAACCCAGAATTATTCTTCAGACAGGAAAAGTCTCTAGGCTAGAGATAGGTGTTGTGTCCAGTTGTCTTCAGAGAGGCTTCCTTTGGCAGCGGATGGGAGTGGCTGCAGAAACCCACAGCCAGACAGTATCCAGAGAGAGAGAGAGGTCCAAATTGGAGCTCTCCATCAGGTTCCTCCCCTCGGAGATCAGGAAACCCCGCAGAGGAGCGGGGAGGAAAGACTGTATGAGTCCCAAGAGATAGAGGACACCAGGAGAACATGGCCCATGGACTCAACTAAGCAGGCCTCGCATAGACTCACAGAGAATGAAACGCAAACATGGGGGCTGCACAAGTCTGCACCAGGTCCTCTGCATACATGTATGGCTGTTAGCTTGGTGTTTTTGTGAGACTCCTAACAGTGGTCGCAGGTGTATCTCTGACTCTTGCCTGCTTTAAGACTCTTTTCCTCCTATTGGTTGCCTTGTCCAGCCTTGATAAGGGGGCTTTCAACTCGTCTTATTGTATTTTGCTTTGTCCTGTTTGGCTATAGTCTCTTGGATGCCTGGTCTTTTCTGAAGAGGAAATGGAGAGGGGGTGGATCTTGGGGAAAAGGAAGAGGAGAGTGAAGAGGAATGGAGGGAGGAGAAACTGTGGTTGAAAAGGAATGAACGAGAGAACAATCTATTTCATATATATATATATATACACATATACACACATACACACACACACACACACACACACACACACACACACACACACACACACATATATGTCTCCTCTCAAAGTATAATTTATAGCAACATTGGCCAGAACTGCAATCTCACTACAGTCTTCACTGTGGGCAAGTTTCCTTTAATTTATAGACCAGGATGCAAACAGGTAAGAGAATCTCAGACAGAGTGGGGACCCTGCCTGTGGATGGAGCAGGAGATGGGTAGCTTAGAGAAGGTTAAGGGACAGCATGCCATCTGCTTCCTGGGTGACTGTCACTGGCGAAGGAGAAGCCCAGTTCTGCAGGCTCCAGAGGGAAGGGTCAGCTGGGTAGAGACCAGTGTGAAGTGCAGGGCACAGTGGTCAGCAATGCACTGCAGATCCAACCAGTCAGGGAGCTCAAGGCCCTGGAAAGAACTCTAACAGAGGCATGCTACCCCCAGATCTGAGCCCTCTTAGGTGAATCTCAAGTCTTCCGAGGTCGCAACTCGTATCTACAGCTGAAGGAGAGTCAACATTCTGTGTTAGGCATCCTGCTGACGGTAGTCACTCTGAGGTAGGAAGTCTACCACCCTGAAAGATCTCACCCTGGTTCTTCTGTCCCACAAACCCTCCACCCGCCCACCTACTCAGATCTGGATAATGAATCCCACCTCCTCACTGAGACCTGTTGTATTTTGAATGTTAAATGTGCTTTAACACACACACACACACACACACACACACACACACACACACACACACACACACACACTGGTGCCTCTGTTTGGAAAACTGTGGCGCCTTCAGAGGTGGAGCTTCTCTGGAGGAAGTATGTCACTAAGAGTGGACCTTGAGATTTTATAATATGGTTCCTACCTCCCCCTCCTTCCTAACTACAGACCCATTGTGACCAACCAGCCAGACTCCTGATCCTGCCAACATATCTTCCCTGCCTTCCCTGCCCCTCATCCTGAAACTGTGAGCCAAAATCAGTTTTCTCCCTTTAAGCTGCTTCTTGTGAGGTATTTGGTCACAAAAAAGAGAAATGTGATTAAGATGAGACCTTTCCTGGTAACCCAGCTCACAGTAGTCCTCTTACCAATAATTGACACCTGCTACAGCACATCTTTTTCTTGTTAAAACTAGGGCGCTTGCCTGGTTCAACTGGATCAGAAGTACATGAAATATACTGATAGGGTCTGTCTCCAGCATGGCATGCATTTACAGCTCCTCAATGGATCACAGGTGAGTAAGCAGGTTGCATGCGGCCCCTGTCTTCCCTAGGGAGCGGCTGGCATCTGCTTACCTGGGCATTTTGTGTTGTTGTTTAATCTTAGAATTTAAACATTATGTAATCTCCTACATGACTGAACCCAAATACTAGAAAGCGGAAAATTTCCAGCCTAGAGGAGGATGGAAGGCTTGGGGAGAACTGTGTTAGATTATTGAGTAGATTGTACCTCCCTAAAGAACTGAGCCAATGAGAAATTGAGGGGGCGGGGCAAGGAGCTGAAGAACTGAGCCAATGAGAAATTGAGGGGGCGGGACAAGGAAATTGGGACTATAAAAGCCACAGTCCTGACCCAAATTGGACCTGCTAGTCATCTTTTCTCTAGGCTGCTGCCTAGCTTTGCAAGTTTGCAGAGTAAACTGCCTCACTTGCATTGTTCTGACTCTCCAGGACTCTTAATATAAAGTAGAGATAATTGTTTCCCACAATAAGCGCCTTAGAAAATCACCCTGTACCATTGTTACCACCTACCGCATTCTCCATAGGACCAGGGGCATAACTGAGCCATCAAAACAAACAAAAAACAAAACAAAACAAAACAAAACAAAACAAAACAAAAAAACCTGTTGATCCATTCACTCCAATCCCCTTTTCTTGTCCATGATTCCATTTGTTTTAATTAGAGGTGTGTACACAGGGACATGTTAGAGGGTTTAGCTTTCTGTTTGGGAAACACTCTCTCTGTGCAGCATTTTAACTTAATAATGGTCTCACGAGGTGCTCATTAAAGCTTGGTCACTTACTGAAACCCTCCAGTGGCAAGCTGCAAGGAAGAAGGGAAACGGAATTCATGGGTCTGCTAATTATGCTTCCCATTTATGGAGCACCTTACGAAGACATGGGACAGGCTGTGGCACAGAGCCAAACAGATCAGAGAAGGAACCATGATGGAAGAGAACCAAATAGAGTAGACTTCAAAGTGTGCTCTTTGGAGTTATCTTCATTTTTTTAATTGTGTGTGTGTGTGTGTGTGTGTGTGTGTGTGTGTGCCATGTATGTAAATGTAGTCTATGTGTGTGTGATATATACACAAGTGTGCATGCAGATGACCGTATCTGTGTGATCTTGAAGGCCAGGGAATATCACATATCCTGATCTGTGCATGTTTGCTTTATTGCTTTGAGACAGGGTCCATCACAGAGCCTATGGCTAGGTCAGCAGCCAGCAAAACCCAGCGGCCATCTGTCTCCATGTCCAAAAACACCGAGGTTACAGGTGCCCATGGCCATGCCAGCTTTTCATGTGAGCTCTGGGTTTCAAACATGGATCCTCATGCTCACGTAGCAACCACTGTAGGCAGCTGAGCCATCTCCCTGGCCCTTTCAGTTACTTCTTTTCTATTTGATTTTTTAAAGATTTTAGTTAGTTGTGGGGGGAGTATGGTCTCTGCCTATGTGCCTCTGTATGTGTGTACATGCATGTAAATGCGGATGTCCATGGAGGCCAGGAAGGAGCGTTATATCCCTTGGGGTTGAAATCGCAGGGTTGTGAGCCACCCATTATGGAGTTTGTTGGGAATGAACTCAAGTGCTCTATAAGAACAGTTGGTGTATTGACTGGTTCTGTGTGTCAAGTTGACACCAGCTGGAGTTATCACAGAGAAAGGAGCTTCAGTTGAGAAAATGCCTCCATGAGATCCAGTGGTAAGGCATTTTCTCAATTAGTGATCAAGGGGGGGAGGGCCCCTTGTGGGTGGTACCATCCCTGGGCTGGTAGTCTTGGGCTCTATAAGAAAGCAAGCTGAGCAAGCCAGGAGAAGGAAGCAAGCAAGCCAGTAAGTTACATCCCTCCATGGCCTCTGCATCAGCTCCTGCTTCCTGACCTGCTTGAGTTCCAGTCCTGACTTCCTTTAGTGATGAACAGCAGTGTGGAAGTGTAAGCTGAATAAACCCTTTCCTCCCCAACTTGCTTCTTGGTCATGTTTGTGCAGAAATAGAAACCCTGACTAAGACAAATTGGTACCAGCGTAGTGGAGTATTCCTGTGACAATCTGACCATGTTTTGGGGAGGACTGTGGAAGGACTTTGGAACTTTGGACTAGAAGATCCATTTGGTGTTAAGAGCTCTGTGGGATGTTGCGTAGGAGCTTGGAAGATAATGTTGAGAACAGTGCAGAAGATGGAGGCCTGGCTTGTGAAATTTCAGAGGGGAAAATTAAAG
>CM052714.1:11211818-11259264 GCA_028551405.1 Uromys caudimaculatus | reverse complement strand
TTTGATTTAAGATTCTGTGGTTTTGGTTAGCTGGGGCTGAAGAAAACAGCTGTGATTAACAAGATACCAGAACTACTAAAGCAAAACCATTGCATTGCTGGGACTATTGATGCTGGTTAGCTGGAGCTAAGATATTAGCGGTGATTAAGAAGAGACCAGCATCATTGAGGTGAAATCTTCTGAGAAGTGTTTTCTGAGAGCACAGTGGCTGCGTTCCAGAGATAGTCAGGGTTGTACTTTATGCTGTGGCAGGACTTGGTAATGTGTAAGAGTCACCCAGGTGGTACTGGTTTTGAAGACCATTGGTGAAGGTGCAGCCTCAGTTGCAATTGATGGCCCAGGACTGAAGGGGTCATGCAAAGGAGGTGAAGCTTGGCATCATGGTAAAGCCTAGTTGCAGTGGAAGATAGCAGTGTTTTGGAGATACCAGTACCATGAAATGACCACCAAGAACATCAGCAGCAGTGGAGTACAGGCATCTGGAGCTGTATGTGCTACAGAGGGCAGAGCTGGAGAAGTGACTCAAGCCCTTGGAGGAATCCAGAAGATCATGAGTGGATCCCAGACATTGGAGGTTGGAGCTTGATTTTGATTTTGATTTTGACTGTGGCCTGATATTTTTCCCTCTTGAAGAAAGAAGATATTTTAGTGGAGCCTACAGTTAGTTAAGGGACTTTGAATTTTTTAAAGACTTTGAATTTTAAGAGATTAGATGTTTAAAAGGGACTGATATGTTAATATGTAAGAATTTGCAAAGACTGTAGGACTTTTAAAGTTATTTAGATCTTGGGGATGAATAAGGAAGTAAGGGTCAAGGCTTAATGGTGATGTGTTTGTGTGTCAAGTTGACAAAGGGTCAACTGTACTGGCTAGTTTTGTGTGTCAAGTTGACACAAGCTGGAGTTATCACAGAGAAAGGAGTTTCAGTTGAGAAAATGCCTCCATGAGATCCAGTGGTAAGGCATTTTCTCAATTAGTGATCAAGGGGGCAGGGCCCCTTGTGAGTGGTACCATCTGTGGGCTGGTAGTCTTGGGCTCTATAAGAGAGCAAGCTGAGCAAGCCAGGAGAAGGAGGCAAGTAAGCCAGTAAGTTACCTCTGCATCAGCTCCTGCTTCTTGACCTGCTTGAGTTCCAGTCCTGACTTCCTTTGGTGATGAACAGCAGCATGGAAGTGTAAGCTGAATAAACCCTTTCCTCCCCAACTTGCTTCTTGGTCATGTTTGTGCAGGAATAGAAACCCTGACTAAGACAGTCGGTATGCACTCTGAATCAGAGCCATCTCTCCAGCTCCTGGAGTTCCCTTCCTAGTGCCCTGAAAAGCCCCTACACCAACCTCCCAGTCAATAATCTTCCACTCTCACAGGCTACTGCAACCTCTGTTCTCCTGTCTTTGCATATGACCCAACCTCCTCCCAGGAGAGTCCCTGGAAGTGATGGATTTCACATGGAGTATGGATTGTCCCCTCTGAAACTCAGATTGGATGGCATTTGATGACCATCTGATTCAGAGCACTCGGGAATGGACCAGAACCATGTGGCAATGATGAGAATATCCTCACCTTCACAGGACTGGCTAGATGTCAAGAGATTACATTCCTCTGGAGGGTGGTGGCCTTGCCTGCTGCCTCTTCTGAACATGCACGCTTTTCCTGCTGCTTCCTACCACCCCAGCTTGACCTCTCAAGTCTCCAGACCATGAGCAAAAGTGAACTTTTATTTATAAATTACCCAGTCTCAAGAATTCAAAATAGAGACTACAGCAATTGGTTGACCCCCTTTCCTATAATCCATGGCTTCCTGCATCTCTTAACCAGCCCAGGCAGCTAAAACAAAATACTCCACAGACTGGGATCTTAAGCAGCCAATGTGTGTTCCCCATAGCTACATAGACCAGAGGCTCATGGCAAAGGTGTCAGTAGGGCTGATATCTGGTGTGGAAATAACTGTGACATGTGCCACAGGTATAAAGAGGGCCATCGATCTCCTGTGTGCCAGGAAGGCACCAGTGCCATTTACACACTCATGACCTAATTACCTCTGAAACCCCCCCCCCTTATGCCATTGCCCTAAGGGCTAAGATTTACTACATAGGAAGTTTAGAGAACACAAACACATAACCTTATCACGCCATGTAACTCACAGCCTCATATCATGCATGTGACAGCCCTCTCTACCATTTCCTTTTAAATGGGGATTATTTAATTCATCATGGGTTTTCAAGGCCCCGGGGCTAAGCACTAAGTACAATCTCCATATGAACCGAAATGACAAATGCAAAGATAAATAGAATTGTGGAGACCAGACAGTGAGCCCCCACCTGCTGGCATGAGAGACCAGATCGTGTTTATTTGAGCTGAGGCTGGAAACCTTAGGAGGGGCATCACTCACATTGGAATGAGCTGAGGTGCAGGTTCTCTAAGGGAAGGAGCCTGAGTCAGCCCAGAGGGACAAGAGGAAGACAGATTGTTCTCTGTGAGTGGAGTTCGGGAGGTGGAGGATAGGAGGCAAAGCTCCGGCTAAACTGAGCCAAACTGAGATGTTGTTCTCATATAAGGAATTCTAATTGAATTCTGTAACCAAGGGAAAAATAAAGAGCTTTTGTTTTAATTAGGGCGATGAGAAGATAGGCAGGAATTTCAGAAAGATGAATGATGTGTCTGTCACAGTAGCTGATAATGATTTTTAAGACACGTGGTTCACCTTATTAGACGATGGAAGAAACATGGGTGAAATTTAAGAACCACTTCAGATCTTGTTTTTCAGCTGAAAACTAGGGAAATCCCCCTGACTCCTGAAAGTTTATAGATCACTAAGTAACCTGTTGCACGGGAATGCAGCCAGATTCATGGTGTGGTTGGGGCAAAATTGTGACCTTCGTCTGATCACCACAGACACAGCTCAGCAGTAGCAACAGCAGCAGTGAGAATGGTAGAGATTTACTGCTGGTCTCTAAAATGTGCCATGCACATGGGCAAGTGCTTCCGGGAAGAGTAGAAATGTGGTTGCCACATACCTTCTCTAAGACCAAGACAATTAAAGCCATTAGGGTCCGAGGTGGCTCAATGGGTAAAGCATCTGCCACACAAGCATGAGGATGTTGAGTTTTCCAGCACACAAATAAACGATGCTGAGCAACTGTAACCCCAGCACTGGGGAAGCCGAGGCAGGAAGAGTATAGAGCTTGCTGGACAGCCAGCCTAGCTGACACAGTGAGTTAGTTACAGGTTAGAGAACCTTCTGAAGGTAGACACTAATAGAGGAAGATACCGGAAGTCAACCTCTCTGGCCTCCACATGTACCCCCGAGTGTACGAGCACACACACACACACACACACACACACACACACACACACACACACACACGACAGAAAGAGAGAAGAGAGAGAGAGATACAGGATCAGGCAGGACAGTGAAACTTGCACTTTTTGCTTCAAGGATCTGGTTGCTGTGTACACTGGGAAACAGTCACACTTTCCTCTAATAAGAAGACTGTCTCCCAAAGCAATTGCTAGCCACGCCCAGGAGTTTTCGCAATAACCAAGGCATGAATGAGGACAAGAGCCACGCAGAGGAAGAACATCTGAAGCATCCTTAGGCAGAAATAACAGCTTTGCTCCTGAGCAGATGTCATGAGCTTGGAGAGGGAAGTGTCTGGGAATGACTTGGAAGTCTCTGATTTGGGAGTGATTTAGTAGTCCTGATCTGGCACTGAAACTCTGGAATGTTCCTGGAGTGCTGCTGGTCTTCATTCCATACTGGGAGACTAAGGATGCTGGGTTCTGATGTCAGTGAAGGAAGTTGTCAGCTGCAGCAGGTAGATGAACTTGCAAACAAGATAGGTGAACTGGCCAGGAGACGAGAAACAAAGCTTCCTTCTTCTACCTCTGCTATCTGGCTGCTACCAAAAGGTGTCAGCCCATTTAGGATAAATCTTCCCATTCAAGTAACCTGATAAAGAACATTTCTCACAAGAGTGCCCAACAGCTTTTCTCTTAGTTGAATCTAGATCCAGTCAAGTTGATGACCAAGGTCAGCCAAGGCCTGAGTATGTAGGGTCCCATGCATGTGAATGTGGGGTCCTGAGCAGAACATTGGGTGTCTTCCTCTATTACTCTCTTACTGCCTTGAGACAGTGTCTTTCAATGGACTGCAAGGTTACCATTTGAGCTAGGCTGCTGACCAGTGAGTTCTTGGGATCCACCTGTCTGCCTGTGGTTTGAATATGCTTGGCCTAGAAAGTGACACTATTGGGAGGTGTGGCCTTGTTGGAGTAGGTGTGGCCTTGTTGGAGGAAGTGTGCCATGGTGGAAGTGGACTTTCAGACCCTCCTCCTAGCCACATGGGAGCCAGTTTTCTCCTGTTTGCCTTCAGAACAAGATGTAGAACTCTTAACTCCTCCAGTGCCATGTCTGCCTGGACAATGTCATGTGTCCTACCATGATGATAATGGACTGAGCCTCAGAGCCTATAAACCAGCCCCAATTAAATGTTGTCCTTTTAAGAGTTGCCTTGGTCATGGTGTCTGTTTACAGCAATGGAAACCCTAAGACACTGCCCCTTCCTATGCTGATGTTATATGTGCTGGCATCCACTCCTGGTTCTTTATATGGGTGCTGGGGATTTGAACTCAGGTCCTTATGCATGCAGAACAAGGACTCTTACCTACTGTCCACCTCCCCAGTCCCTCACTCCATCAACTCTCTTGTTCACATCCACACACAGCGGTTGGACTCTCTTCTGTCTCATTTTTGGATGGTTTTTGAGTTGTCATCCCTTCCTACCCATCACTCTACTGCTCTGTCAATGTAGAAATTAGTTTCCCAGTTCAATGGATACTTAAAAGAGCTCCCACTCTGGGGGAGGCTGTGCTGGGAATTGGGGATAAGCTGGTGAATTACAGTTGCTCCCTGCTCCTTCACTGCCAAGTTGGGGAGCAGAGGAAATGCCATGGACATATACTGGTCCCAGAAACGTGGACTTCAAGAATAGTTCTCCTGGGGGATAGTGTGAAACAATCTGGAAGGTGGACGGGACTTGTGCACATGGGAGCTAGTGCATGGGGCGGGATGGAGCAGGAGGAGGAGGAGGAGGAGGAAGAGGAGGAGAAAAAGAGGGTAGAAGAGAGAGAGTGTGGTACATTGCAGAGAAGAAGACAGAATCAGAAGAACTTGGGTTCACAGCTATAGCATGTAGAACAGGGATGGTCAAGGAGACAGAGCATTAACCACATGACTGTAACATATCAGAGAATTAACCTCATGGCTGTAGCATGTCAGAGCATGGTCTCATGGCTGTAACATGTCAGAGCATGGTCTCATGGCTGTAATATATCAGAGCATGATCTTATGGCTGTAACATGTCAGAGCATGGTCTCATGGCTGTAACATGTCAGGGCATGGTCTCATGGCTGTAGCATGTCAGAGCATGATCTCATGGCTGTGGCATATCAGAGCATGGTCTCATGACTGTAGCATGTCAAAGCATGGTCTCATGGCTATAACATGTCAAAGCATGGTCTCATGGCTGTAACATGTCAGAGCATGATCTCATGGCTGTGGCATGTCAGAGCATGGTCTCATGGCTATGGGATATAAAGCAGGAGTGGGCTGATGGGGTTGCAGATCTCTTAGCAAAAGAAAAAAGTAAAAACACTGGAGCGTTTCCAAAAGACAATTAGGGCCTAGTACTGTAAAACCTGGTTGGGATCGCTATTCTTGATTGAAACTTGATAACATCTGGAATTAGCTAAAACCCAAGCTGCTGGGTATACCTGAGGGATTTTTCCTGACTGGATCATTTGAGGTAGGAGGACCCACCTTTAATCTGGGTCAGAGTCTATATAAAGTCATGGAAGAAGGATGCTTGCTCTTTGCCTGCTCACCCTCACTCTCCCTGGCAAGTCCATTCCTTCACTGGCATTAGCACCTGCCTCTTCAGGATTCCTGTGCGTGCTGAAGACCATGAAGACATCCAGCCTCATGGACTGAACAGCTATTGAATTCTTAGAATTTCTGTTGGGAGATGGGCATTGCTAGAATAGTCAATAGTCATGGCCTGTAAGCCACTTTAATAAATCCACTCATGTGTGTGTGTGTGTGTGTGTGTGTGTGTGTGTGTGTGTGTGTGTGTAATCTCTATATATATATGTGTGTGCGTATACATATATATGTATATATACACATATATGTGTGTGTATATATACATATATATATGTGGATTTTTTTAATCTATCAGTTTAATTTTTCTAAAGATCCCTGACTACTAATACACTGGCCAAAAGCCCATGCATGGCTCAGGAGCTCATAGGCCCTAGCGGGAAACCTAATACTATTGTTTTTGCTAAATTGCCATATTGTCAAACTGCCTTGTAAATATTTATGCTTACACCCGTAGATTACTGCTGCTCTCGCCCTGGCCAGAGAAACTTCTCCTTATACTGTGTTGTGGGAAATAATAAAAAAATATTCGCACCATCCCATGCTATACCCTGCTACTCTCTGCTCCAGTTGTCTCACTGCCTCTGCCGCCTCTGCTACCTCTACCTCTAAGGCTAGCCCCTGCTGGTGGTCTGCTGCTGCTTCTTTCTCAACATCTACCCCCTGCGGCTAGTTGTCACAAATCCCCTTAACCCAGTAAATCAAAACTCTAGAAGCTTATGATTAATCAGTCAGATTTATATATCAATAAATCCTCAATTCACAAGATGCCCACAGAATAATTTCAGAGCCAATTGATATTTATATAAATTGCCCACCTAGATAAGACAAATTGCCCTGTAATTATCCATCCCTTCTAAGATATTCATAGCTACCTGTGGCTATTTAAAGTCACGTGGAATCTAGATCATCCCCCTCCTCCTCCATCTTCCTCCCCTCTCTCTCTTCCTGTCCCTCTGTCTCTGAAATTCTTAGCTCCGCCTCCCTTTTCCACTGCCCAATCACAGGCTTCTTGTTGTATTAATATTCAAATTAATTAGAGGAAGATTCTGCTACAATACTGGGTAGCAGTTGTAAACTAGCAACACCCACAACTAGTTAAAGTTTTAAGAATAAATGACTGTCAAGTTTTTGGGCCTACGTGGACATTTGTATTACTCCATCCAAAGTCCAGAGAATGTTGGGGAAGAAATCTTATTAAAGCTAGAAGATAGGAAACAATGTTGCAAAGGTTGTCTTCTGGATGTAACATGCCCATTAGGCTCATGATGTCACAGCAGCCATGGGGCTGTACACTAGATGGGGTCATCAACATTCTGGGGGTGATTAAAAGAAGGGTTCAGGAGGCCCCAACCCTCCCGAGGGATGAGGCACAGCTAACTGTTAATCTTGCTGGGAGAGCCATTTTCTTCACGGGTGAAGCCACTTTTACACTGCCTTTGCCCAGGTAACCTTCATCCATAAGCAAAAACAACTCTCCCAGGTGGCCATATTTGGAATTCTTTTTTTTTTCTCCCACCTGAGTTAATATGTCACTGTGCAAAGAAGGTTATGCTCATTACAGGAGGTGTGACTTCATCGAGAAGAACCACAGATCCGTTCTTCAGACAGAGCTGCCAGAAGCTTCTCACACAGAGAAACCCTTAAACAAGGCAGGCCTCCTACCTCAGAGACCAGCTGGGACCCCCAGCCCCTGGCCTTAGGAGAGGGTGGAGAGGGCAGAGCAGCCACCTGTTGCTTCCCTCCTACAGATGAGCATGGACATCTCAGAATCCGGGCTCCTTGCTCACCTCCAACTAGTTCCACTTTCTGAGTGTGCTTGCTTTGTCAAGTAGAAACTCCTGTCAGAAAATGTTAATGTTTATTGAACATTCCATAAGAAGTACCTCCCGTGTGTGTGTGTGTGTGTGTGTGTGTGTGTGTGTGTGTGTGTGTGTGTTAGTAAATGTGTGGTGTGTTTGCAGGAGCATGGGAGGGGGGGGGTGTGTAGAGACCAGAGCTCAACCCTGAGTGTCCTTCTTCAGGCACCATCCAGCCTCATTTTTGTTGTTGGTTTGTTTGTTTTAGACAAGATTGTTTGCTGGCCTGGAGATCATCAAGAAGGCTAAACTGTCTGGCCAGAGAGCCTCGGGGATTCAGTGCCTCCCTAGCACTGCAGATTACAAGCACAAGCCACCATGCCTGGCTTTTTTAGAGGGTTCTGGATCAAACGCAGGTCTTCATGTTTGCAATGAGAGCCATCTCCAAAGCGCCACAAGAGCAAATCTTAAAATGAGGAAACTGCACCTATAAATTATTGGTTTTTATGAATATTTGCAGATTAGAGGGAAAAGACCATGGGGTTTCCATCTTGGTGGTCACATACCCTGGCATAAAAGCATCCCCCTCTCCTGGGTGCCTGGGGTAACCCTGTCCCTCTAACACCTGTGATGCCATGCATCCTGCTGCTACGCTTGCTGTCACTCATGTGGTGATGCCAGGAAAGCGCACAGGCTGCTCCCAGGGCCAGTGGCCATCAGAGCCTCGAAACTTTCAAGAACCAAGGACTCAGACCTGGGAACACTGGACTGGGAAGACAACATAGTTGGCAAAGCATTGGCCATGTAAGGGTGAGAACCAGAGATCAATCCCCCAGAATCTGCATTAAAAGAGGGTACAGCAGTATGTACCTGCAATTCTATCACTGTGGAGGTGGAGTCAGCAGGAGTCCCGGGGCTTTCTGCAGAATGGCAGAATTAGTAAGCCAGGTTCATTGAGAAATCCTGTCTCAAAAACTAAGGTGGAATGCAATTGAGGAAAATCCCTGATATTAACTTCTGGTATGCACACACGCTTGCAAACGCATGCACACACATACGTACACACACATACACACCTCTAGTCACAGCTCTGTGCACGCCAGTCAGCTTTCCCTTACTGTGATAAATACCCAAGAGACTCTACTTAGAAAGTGTTTCCTCGACAGTCTCGGAGGCCTCCATCCGTGGTCACTCAGCCCCGTCCTTGTGACTGTACGGTGAGGCAGCACGCTACAGTTAGCTTGATTCTGAATACTTTTTCTTTAACAGGAGTTTTGTGTTTGGGATGCTGGCAGTAGAAATCGTTAATGTTTGCGAAGTAAACTTAATAGGCAGAAGGGAATGAAGGATCTATGGTGTAGAACACATTTCAGAAGACACCCTAGAGTGGCTTCACATCTGAAGTTCTCAGCACTAGAACCATGAGTTATTTAAACATATTTCCTCAGAATACCTTGACTTTGAGGGGTTCCCAGTGTATTCACATGGCTACTGGGCAATCAGGAACCCAGAAGTTCTCATGAATACTATCAGAACCCTTCCCAAGCTATCTCCTCAAAATGCCTTGTCTGCAGATTCAGGGTACATGGCTAGTTTCTCATAAGATCTGAAAGTCACAGCTAGAAACCCAGGTCTCACTGTGTGGTGAACCCTGGGACAGCACCATACATCCCTAAGCCCGGGATTCTGGGATCGATGTACCCACGCATGTGACAAACTGCAGCTAGCACAGCAATTTCTGAATCCTGATCCCTCAAAGGGGCACTAGCTGGAAGCCAGGAAGGTGTGAGCTCACAGAGAATAGCAGCACCCATCTCCTGTGGGTTACAGGAGGGCAAAGAGGCACCCAACATACTTTCCCTGACTCCCCTAACAGGTATAGCAACACACTATGTGGCCCCAACTGTGGAAAGTCAGATTTCCATTCTTGACACACTGCTGGAGGTCAAGTGATCCAAAGGAGATGCTCTGTCCCCTCAACTCCAGCTAGATTAACACTGTTCATAATTATATCAAACCTCAGAAATGAACATGCAGGAAAGAGTCTCTCATGAGATAATGTGGGGACAGGTAAACATGCTTAACAGGGGTTCTTGTCAGTGTTGTTGCTTTGGTGGGGAAAAGGTGATGGGAAATCAAAGTAACACAAAATGACTTGGCTTTGCCACTACAGGAAAGCAGAAATTAACACAAGCACACTGGAAAGCATGTACAGTTCTATCTTAGTCAGGGTTTCTATTCCTGCACAAACATCATGACCAAGAAGCAAGTTGGGGAGGAAAGGGTTTATTCAGCTTACACTTCCATGCTGCTGTTCATCACCAAAGGAAGTCAGGACTGGCATTCAAGCAGGTCAGGAAGCAGGAGCTGATGCAGAGGCCATGGAGGGATGTTCCTTACTGGCTTGCTTGCTTCTCCTGGCTTGCTCAGCCTGCTTTCTTATAGAGCCCAAGACTACCAGCACACAGATGGTACCACCCACAAGGGGCCCTCCATCCTTGATCACTAATTGAGAAAATGCCTTAGGGCTGGATCTCATGGAGGCATTTTCTCAACTGAAACTCCTTTCTCTGTGATAACTCCAGCTTGTGTCAAGTTGACACAAAACCAGCCAGTACAATTGACCCCTTGTCAACTTGACACACAAATACATCACTATTAAGCCTCAACCTTTACTTTCTTATTCATCCCCAAGCTCTAAATAACTTTAAAAGTCCCACAGTCTCTGCAAATTCTTACATATTAAAATTTCAATCCCTTTAAAAATGTCCAGTCTCTTAGAATTCAAAGTCTTTTAACCATCAAAAGTCTCTTAACTGTGGACTCCACTAAAATACTTTCTTCCTTCAGGAGGGAAAATATATCAGGGCACAGTCACAATCAAAAGCAAAATCAAACTCCAACTGTCCAATGTCTTGGATAAACTCACTGTCTTCTGGATTCCTCCAAGGGCTTGAGTCACTTCTCCAGGTCTGCCCTTTGTAGCACATACCTTGTCTTCTAGGCTCCAGATGCCTGTACTCCACTGCTGCTGCTGTTCTTGGTGGTCATCTCATGGTATTGGTATCTCCAAAACACTGCTGTCTTCTGTTGCAACTAGGTTTACCAACAGCCTCTCATAGGCTCTCTTCATGGTGTCAAGCCTCACCTCCTTTGCATGACCCCTTCAGTCCTGGGCTGTCATTTGCAACTGAGGCTGCACCTTCACCAGTGGCCTTCCATGGCCTCTCACAGTGCCCAGGCCTCAGCTGCTCTTCACAACTCCTTCATGCCTTCAAAACCAGTACCACCTGGGTGACTCTTACACATTACCAAGTCCAGGCATGGCACAAGGTACAACCCTGGCTATCTCTGGAACACAGCCACTGTGCTCTCAGAAAACACTTCTCAGAAGATTTCACCCCAATGATGCTGGTCTTTTCTTAATCACCACTAATTTCTTAGCTCCAGCTAACCAGCATCAATAGTCCCAGTAAGGCAAAGGTTTTGCTTTAGTAGTTCTGGTATCTTGTTAATCACAGCTGTTTTCTTCAGCCCCAGCTAACCAAAACCACAGAATCTTAAATCAAACTAGCAATGACCCTGATAAGAGTCTTTAATTTTCCCCTCTGAAATTTCACAAACCAGGCCTCCATCTTCTGCACTGTTCTCAACATTATCTTCCAAGCTCCTACACAACATCAAACAGAGCTCTTAACACCGAATGGATCTTCTAGTTCAAAGTTCCAAAGTCCTTCCACAGTCCTCCCCAAAACATGGTCAGGTTGTCACAGAAATACCCCACTCCTGGTACCAAATTGTCTTAGTCAGGGTTTCTATTCCTGCACAAATATCATGACCAAGAAGCAAGTTGAGGAGGAAAGGGTTTATTTGGCTTATACTTCCATGCTGCTGTTCATCACCAAAGGAAGTCAGGACTGGAACTCAAGCAGGTCAGGAATCAGGAGCTGATGCAGAGGCCATGGAGGGATGTTCCTTACTGGCTGGCTGGCTTCTCCTGGCTTGCTCAGCTGGCTTTTTTATAGAGCCCAAGACTACCAGCACACAGATGGTACCACCTACAAGGGGCCCTCCACCCTTGATCACTAATTGAGAAAATGCCTTAGGGCTAGATCTCATGAAGGCATTTTTCTCAACTGAAACTCCTTTCTCTGATAACTCCAGCTTGTGTCAAGTTGACACAAAACCAGCCAGTACAAGTTCACACATGCACAAATGTCAACTATCCTTATATGCAGTTAACCATACTCCGTGGTTATTATCTATCCTAGAGTTCAGTCATACACACACACACACACACACACACACACACACACACACACACACACACACACACATGGTTTGTATACATGTTAGAGTACAGTCACACATACACACACACAGACATAGTCAATGTACATACTAGAGTACAGTCACACACACACACTACACACACATGGTTTGTATACATGTTAGAGTACAGTCACACATACACACACACGCGCACACACACACACACATGGTCAGTGTACATACTAGAGTACAGTCACACACACAGAGATCAGTATACATTCTAGTGCACTTGCTCTGGGCACATCTTCCCACTCAATTGTCTGTCCCTGTTCAGTGTCTCCTACCTGGATGATATTCTTTATTGAGCAAATATCAGAAGTTTTATGTGGTAACAAGTTTTCTCCTCTCCAGGTAGTATGTATGCACACCTGGTCATTTCTTTCAGTCTTATATTTTCATATGTTTCAGTCATTTATTCATAATGGTCCCATTGTGAATTAAATGATTCCATATTTTCCTCATCCATTTTCCTGAGTATGCTAGCTCCCCCTGTTCCCTCTCATCTCTGCCACCCTTTCCCCCCCAGCTGGCACTGGTGTCAACCCTGGCACAGCAGTCCAGTCCTCTTCCACCCAGGCAAGTGCACTTCTGAAGGTGCAGTGCCTGTCACAGGCCCATCTTCCCAGTTAGGTTAGACGTCAGAGCCAGAGCCCTCTCAATCATGACTCCAACATCTCTATCAGTCCAGCCTCCTGGTTACAATGTCCAAAGCAGGACAGCGTGGTCTACAGATTTGAACTGACCATTCAAGCCCGTAAAGAGCCACCCTGCCTCTCACCAGCCAGCCCAGACTCTGATGCATGATAACCCATGCCAAGACCACAATTCAGCACAGCTTGTAAGATGAGCCAACTTCTCTGTCACCAGGGCTTTGCTTAAAGGTTGCTCATCATACAGCCTTTCAAAACTCAGGCATCTGTGGGAAGGTAAAACCTGATGCACAGGTCTGTTTTGTGCAGGACAAAGTCTCACTGATAGCTTATCATTCAGGGTGACTTGTTTCTTAAACATGAATATAAACGACACATGCTAGATAATTGGGTATTTCTAGAAATGCGGCTTTTTGAATGAGAATGTTGTCCCAATCTGAAATATCTTTGGTTGTTCACATATGGGTTGCAGAGATGGAAAGGAGCATGTGTGTGAGTATGTGATATATGTTGTGTTGCATGTGTGAAAGCAGTGCGTGTGCATGTGTGTGTAAGGGGTGTGTGTGTGTGTGTGTATGTGTGTGTGTGGATGGAGCATGTGTATATCTATGCAGTGTAAAGGTTGTATGTTTGTGACATGTGCTGTGTGTATCTGTATAATGTGTGGCATTTGTGTATGCACTGTGTGTGTATGTGATATGTGCTATCTGTGTATTGTACAGTGTATAGCATATATATATATATATTGAAAATCATGTGTATGTGTGATGTGAGCTACGAGTCTGTGTATAGTATGTAACATGTGTGTATATCTATACATGTGTGTGGTATGTATGTATATGACATGTAGTATATGTATGTGTATATATGGCATGTGCATATCTCTATACAATGTGTGTATAAGGGTATGTATGTAACACAGCATGTGGCGTGTATGTGTGGTATGTGGCATTTGTGTATATCTGTGATTGTATATGTGGGATGTACAAATGTGTACATATATGATGCATGGTGTGTGTATGGGGTAATTAGTTACAACAACATGTATGTTTGTAAGTATGTGGAGTTGTACTTTCATGTGTGGTGTGGTGTGTGTGTGTGTGTGTGTGTGTGTGTGTGTGTGTGTGTGTGTGTGGTTTGAGTATATCTCTAGACAGTTTGTATGTGTGTGTGTGTGTGTGTGTGTGCGCATAGGATGTGAGGTATACATGTCTATGATATATGTGGTGTATAGCACATGTATGTACCTTTGCAGTGTAATGTGAGGCATAGATATGTACCAAGTGTATTCATTTAACAAACTGACACTCATATCACATACGGCAGGGCATGTTTTTCCAGACCGAATTAAGAACTTAACCATTAATGTCATGAGAATTTCTAAAGTTACTGTTCAAATGTTATAGGCAATATTTGTGTGCACGCTACACATTGCAAGGTGGTTACACAACTTTAAGAGAAAACATCAACCTTTAAAGTTCAACTCATCTAAAACCAAAACAAATATCCAATTAATTTCACTCTCTATGGCATTGTGGACGGACTTAAAGGGACTTGGCAATGGCTATTTTGGATGAACTTTACTCACAGTTACTAAAAAATAAAGCTGTAAGAAAAAGATGTCGTTATAGATGAGTCAAATCAAAATTTAAGAATAAATTTCAGAATAAATCTAGTTTATAAAAACCACCCATAAAGATAAATAGAAGATTAATGAATAAAACAGATGACTCACAAACTCCAGATGCCACTAGATTCATAAATCAGAGAAAAAATTATTTTAAAAGCATTTAAAAAAAAAAAAAGGCTTTGCTCTAGAAGAAAACCAGTCCCAACAAACCAGGAAACAACTCCCTCCTTTCCTGTTGATAAAGCCTCCTCTAGGCCTGGGGAGTCAGTGGTAAAAGTCTAACTGAGCATGTGTGTGGCCCTAGGGTCAATTAATTCCCAATAGTGAAATTTTCATAGATAGCCTGTCATTTTCACCCCAAGAAAGGGGTGATACCATAAACCGACAGAGGGGTTGGCAGGATCTATGAGCAGCCCAGTCTGCCCACTCCCTGGGTGGCAACCACAGTGTGCCCAGCTCTAGGCAAGGACCTCAAGCCTTTCTCCTCGGTTTGATCTTCTTATTTGGGGCCTGCCCTAAATGTGGTCACTTCTCAGCACATCAACCCCTCTCAGCCTTTTAAAATGTGGTTTTAAAGAGCCCTTCTTGTGAGGACCATGTTGGGGCCAGTGGCTGGCCTGATGCAGACCACAGTTTCACAGCTCACAACTGTTGTCTCTGCCACCACCAAGCAGTTCCAAAACCAGACCTGAGACCTGCTTGTCTGCAGCAGCTCGTCGGTGCCAGGCTCAAACCAGCTTTCCTTCCTAAAGTCTCCCTGACTGGAACTAGGAAAGAGAAGGAGGAGCAGCCCAAGAGATCCCCATGCCAGCCACCCTGACAACACAGCCTCAGAACCACACTCCTTTATCTCCAGACATCTCCAGGCAACTGTCACATCCAAATAGAAAGCAGGCTTTAGATTGGCACATCACGACACTGTTCATGGTTCTTAGCTGTTAGGGTTTCCATTCTGTCTATCTGGGGCATGGCTTGTTGTTCATTCTCTTTTATGTTACCACAATTAAAAAGTGTCTGGAATACTTAGAGGGATAAAGTAGTGTTGCCACCAAGACCTGGCCGACAGAGTCTAAAGCTGAGCCCTCCAGAGTGCATAAGCCCCCACCCTTATTGGACAGCAGGCTCAGGTTGTGACTAAGTTGGCAGAGTGCTTACCCAGGATGCTGGACACCCCAGGTGTGATCCCCAACACCAGGGGATATCTCCATGGACCAGACAGGGCTATGCACACCTGCAATGTCTATACAGAGGTGGAGACAGAAGGATCAAGGTCATCATTGACTATACAGTAAGTTCAAAGCCAGCCTTGGATACTAAGACCCTGTCTGGGCATGTGGGGGGAGGGGTGCTTTTTTTTATAGACAGAAAGGGATTAACTAACAGCAGGCTCAGAGCAGAAAATATGGGTTAAATGTGCAGTGAGCATGGAATCCTGCTGGTTGGGAAACTTTTTTTAGTTTTCAGTTTCTCATCCTTCTTCAATGTTAGCAGCTGCCGCAGAAATGGTTCATTTTGTAAACAGTCAAAACCCATCCAGCTTCAGTATCCACAGTGCCCCTCTCTAGTAGATGAACTTAACGTCTGAGTTATCACTCCTGTATACGACATCCAGATGCCACCTACCAGGAAGTACTTCTCAAAGATCCTTTGGGATGATGCAGTGTAGGAATTTTCCAGAAATCTAGAAAACATCCAGGGCTTTCTTTAACTTAGAAAAAAGAAGTGTATAAAAAGGAACGGAACCCTTTCACAAACTCTTAACCTTCCCAGAGTCTCAGGCTTAAGATGCAAGCTTTGGAAGGTTCCAGAAGAACCCTTTGTTCATCAGTAACACCATCAGATAAACACCAGAGTAAGAGGTTTTTAGTTTTGTGGGTTTTCAATCAAACTAGTCGGTTTTGAAGTCAACGTGGCAATGTGGGAAATCTGCTCACGTGTGCCAACAGAGGGCCACGTGATTAGTTGAAGGGGACATGCACACAAGGACTGCAATTGTCCCTTAGTGGCTGGCTTTCTTTCTCTGTGATCTCAGACTTCTCCGGAGATGCAGGGACCACCCCTGGGTTTACGCTCACAGAAGCATAAACATTCACAGCTGCTGACAAACAACTGGGCCAGCAGACATCGGTGCAGGTCACTAGCCATGAACCTCTGTGTGCCTCTGGGGCACTGCTGTACCCTCTTCCTGGGGACACAAATAGCCTCTGAGTAGACCCAATCAGTTTTCTGGCCCTGGTTCTATGGCTGCTTACAATGGGATAACTCAAAACTGTCCCCACAGAGAGATCCTAGGCTAAGCAGGCTATCTTATCTTCCTATGTCGGTCATATGGCCTCCTCTCACAAGGGCAAAGCCTTCATTAAAGTAATTTTTTTTCTCCCTAAAATACCATTTTGATTTGTCTGGCTGAATATTCAAATTCCAGATTCACTGACCTACTGTTTGGGCCCTGGTACAGCTGACACCAAGCCAAATGGTTCTTTTAAAGTAGGAGCTTGAGAAATGTCCCTCATTTTGAAAGCAACCCTCTGTGTTCTACCGGATGCATAGCAACAGCTTTGCCTAGCTCTATTCACCTATTTTAAACACTTAACAAAAACAAGCAGAAGATACAGTTACGAGACGCCCAGAGATAATGACTACATTCCAGTCACAGTTTAACCCTGAGGGTGTCAGGGTTCGATTTTGTTTGCTTGCTTACTTGCTTGCTTGGTTTTGCTCTTTAGGCCCTGGACATATCATTTAAATGAGCAGTAGTCATCCTTTCCTGAGATAAACTCAACAGAATGTGTGTGTTTTATGCTGATCTGTGTCCCTATTGGGAAAATATGGTGAGAGTATTTGTGTGTTCAGGAGCTGAGAGGACAAATTAAAAGCAGGCTGGAAAAGGGGAGCTCCTCGGCCACGGTCCTTACATGTTTTATACAGTCAAAGACAATGTGCATTCTTTAGGGAATTTAGTCCCAAGCTACCAAGATACTGCATGTTTTCTGAAGAAGTGTCCTATGGAAGTTTTAAATTGGATCTACAACTACTGCTTACAGACCAGACATCTGTCCCACAGGTTTGTTAACATGGGTGACTGAGAGAGCTTCTATTTCAACAGTGAAGGAGTGCCCTGGGGGGCCAGCAGGGGAGGAGGATGAAATGAGCCCCTGGACACTCTCCTGGCCCTCATCTGGGCAAAGCATGGCTGTGGCTGCTGCAGCTGGTCTGGCTGAAGGAAATGAGCGCTTGGCAGATGGGCTGAGCTGTGCTGAGCACCTTACAGGCCGTGGCATGCTTGAGAACCGCGGGGATTCTATCAATTAGGTTGAGATTTTAAAAATTATTATCATTCTTTATGTTGCAAGAAAAACTCCTTTGCATCAGGTGGGTCCAAGAGCCACAACCTCATTCCCTCTTAGTCCATTAAAAGGTAAGGCTTCTGTCACCCTGAAAATCGTCTCAAATGTTCCTCCACTGCTGTAAACCAAAACAGTTCCCAGCCAAAGAAAATCTTTCTGGATAAGACGCTAGAACCATCTTATAGGAAGCAAGGCAGCACCTGCCCTGCCCTCTAGAAGCTGGGCGTTCTTGCTCTGGAGGGGAGCTATGGCCCACCCCGCTGCCAGGGGAGGACACAGAAGTTGTGACACTAGGGCACATCGTTCATGGGGAGAGGGCTGGCTGCCAGGTCTGACAAGTGTACCTCTAGTAGGCCAGACCGTGATCTCACGGATGGATCCCTAGGGAGAAAGGGACAGTAGCAGGACATCTGATGAAGCCAGGTGACCAAAGCGTGTTTCAACAACGGTGCCCTGGGGAAAGCAGACTCCATGCGAGGTGACCAGACAGTTCAACCTTTCCCCCACACTCCTTGCCCTGTCAAGCAAAAAGATGGCTAAGGAGGGCGCATTTCCTCACAACCCACTGTCGTCTGTGTTCCCTGCACCCTGGGGCTTCAGAGAAGGACATCCGTCCCCAGCCGCCCCGACTCCTTCCTCCCCACCGCACCCCATCCCCAACCCCCCCCCCCTCGCCCAGCTGTGTGCTCGGGTTACCCACCTTGACCACGTAAGTGACTCCCGGCCCCAGCACCTGGTCGCTGGCGTGCGGCGCGCCCCGCGGGGGCCTGGGCAGCGGCTCGTCGCCGGCCCGGCTCTTCCTGGTGGCACTCATGCCGGCGGCCAGGGCGCGGGACCCGGGGGTCGCGCTGCCACCGTCCGGGACCGCCAGGCTGGGCGCGCTGCAGCTGCCCGAGAGCCGCGCTCCTGCCCGCTCCCGGGCGGCCGACGACAGGCCACGCAGGCCGGAGCTGGAGAGTTTCAAGTGGGACACCTTGTGGAGCAGGTGGCCCAGGCTGCCGGGCCCATCGTCCGGCGCCTTGCGCAGCGCCTCGCCCGACACCAGGTAGGGGCTCGCCGCGGGCTCCGCCGAGACCTTGCCGCCGCTGCCGCTCACCGACAGGCTGTGGAGAAGGTCATCGACCGATGTCACCGAGTCATTCCTGAAGCGGTTGTACTTGGTGCGTGGAAGCATGCCCCTCCGTGGGCTCGCCGCATCCACCCGGGCGCTGCTGCTGCCGGCCCCGGCGCGGACTGCCGCGCATAGCACACGAGCCGCGGTCCCCCGAGCGGGACGAGGAGCCCGGGTCCCAGGACAGCCTTTCCGGAGAGGGACAGCCGAGGCGGACGACCGAGCCCTTTCACCGCTACAAGGCAGCAGAGCAGCAGGCACGCAGCGCGGGCCCTGGAGACCGCGGCTTGGGGTGGAACGCTTGCCTTGCTAAAGTCATAGTTGCCACTGATGGAGCGAGCGCCCAGCTGCACGGGGCTGCTCCCAGCAAAAGCGTGACTCACTCTGAGGAGACCCTTCTCAACAAAGGCTCGGTGAGCTCCGCAAATCACTTCCTGTAGCAAAAAGAGAGAGAAGAAAACGACATCCACCCGCTGACAGCAACTACAGCCAATCAGTTCTCAAATTTCCTTTTTCTACCTTCGCAGATTATTTCCTTCCAATCTTTGCCTTTTCACCTCCCCCTCCCCATCCCGCATTTGTGCCAAAGGTAAAGCCAGTTCCTTCAAATGATCTCTTGAACTTTCCGAAACCGATTATTCCATGCTAGGGTTTGTTCTTCCCTCGCTCGGCTCATGTGGATGAAGCCCAGAAGTGTCTGACAGGGATGCGTTCAAATGTGACGAAGGCTTTTTAAGAAGTCTTCAGACGAATCCTGATGAATCCTGATTTGGAAAGTAGCAAGAATTTTTAAGTAGGAAGAAAAAGAGGGGACCCTTCACCAGCAGATGAATATTTAAGGAAAAAAAAAAAAAAACCTGTCAGTTTCCTGTGGTTTGCTTTTCTTGTTCAGATCAACAGAGCAGCCATGACGAGGTTGGGTGGCGGTGCAATTCCTGGACCAATTCACGAAAGAAAAAAAAAAACCAAATCTGCACAGAAATATCTTCTCAGTACAGCTCAGGGGGTCTTCCCTAATAATGTACAGCAGCCTTACTCAGCTAAGGTTCAGTTGAAAAATCTACTTCCAAAAAGGAAAAAAAAAAAAAAAACTGCTTCTCTGCTGAGCGGCAACAGGCTCCAGAAATCCATGCCAAAAAAGAAAAAAGAAGAAGAGAGGGCTGCGTTTCGAGCTTTATTCCAACTGAATGTGTTTAAGCCCTGGAAGCATGCCTTAGTAGCACTACCAATCCATTTCAATGTCCCTTCAGTTGCTGCCTGCAGCCCTGCAGTCAGGCAGGGAAAAAAATGCGGCTGCTCCAACTGCCCATCAAATCCACAGCAAGAACGGCCTCATCCTTGGGAGTCAGGCCCAGGCTTGCAGTGACACGCACAGGCCTTCTTCCTGGCGCTTGGGAGAATAGGACATCGACAGCCTCCCCGAGGCTCTGTCCGAGATTCTGAGACCTGCTGACCACTTCCTCGGTGGCCTCTGCCAGGTAGCCTCATGCGTTAAGATAGATAACCTGCACCACAGAGAAGTCAATCGCTGTCAAAGTTTCCTGGCAACTTCTGTGCAAGCAAATGCATTTGCCTTCTAGCACACTAGCAGGTCACCCTGAGTCTTCTCACGCCCAGGACTGATCTTGGGTGGCAGTGAGGTTCCCAGGCTTTCTGGGAGCCCCAGGAATGGAGTTTAGGGAGAGCCACCCATGGCGGGTGTGCAAGTAAGGTCGATTCCAGAGGACGAAAGAGCGCAGAGTCGCCAGGCCCGCCCAGGCGCAGCAAAAGCGTCCCCACCGCTCTCCAACCGCGCGGCAGCCCTAGCCCAGCAGCCACCCCGCACTCTCTTTTCTCCCTTCCCCTAGCTTGCATAGCAACAGCAGATGCGCACCCCACGGATGATTTCGATGGCGATTGGAGTCCCCCTCCAATCTGAAGCAAGTCAGCCCCACCATTCCCAAACCGTGGTCTTCATTAGAAGCAGACAAAAAAAAAAAAAAACGACAGAATGTGAATGAGATGCTGTTTGTGTGAATGAAAGGGCCGGCGAGCGAGCCAGCGTTTCTGTGAATGGAGCGGGTCCTTGCAGCCGGTGCCAGGCAATCCCCCTGGGCTCAGACGGCCTCAGCCAATGAGCAGCCGCGCCGATGACTCATTCAACAAAGGCTCGCTCAATAGTGGAAGATTCCATTTCAATCAAGGGCGGGATCTTTTATCCAACAGCAGTGTGGGGGGAAAAAAAAGAGAGAGAGAAAGAAAAAAAAATAACACCACCCAGATTGATTACAAAAATTCTGGAAGGAAGAGACAAACCGGTATAGAGAGATGGGGGAAATGAGCTTTAGAAAGGTGTTGGAGACTGTCGGGTCAGGTCCGGGTGAAGCAGGACCACTCTCTTGGAGGTGAGCTGTACCCAAACTTTCATTCACTGGTTCTTCTACCTCATGGAGCAGCCATGAATGTACCAGCTTTTATCATGAATGCACACAGAAGACCCAGCCAAAGGCTAGCCTCTTCCCCCTGAAGTCTTTCCTAATAAAGGAATAAAGAAGACCTATGCAAGCTAAGTCTCCAGAGCGGCGGAGGGGATCCCAAAGCTACATCATTTAACCCTTTAGCCAACAGGAGACTTTGGATTCTATTCTGAGGCCAACGGAGGAGGGAGCCGAGTGAGAAAATATGAATGGCGGTGTAAATTTTACATACAACAATTAGACTCGTTGGTGTTAGATGTTAATATTCCAAGAATATCATATAGTACAGCTAAAGCTGCTGTTAGCTGGAAAGTGATACGAAGATTTTGGTATACAGGGGGAAAAAAGAAAATAAATTAAATAGCCCAAGTGTGTCCGATGAAGTTCCACGGCCCCTGCAGGGGAGCTCTGCTCACGTGCCGGTCCCAGGAGAGCCCTTTGTTCGCCCTAGGGAGCCTGGCTGTCGCTTATTTTAGGCGCTGTTCTCCAAAACCCAAGCATCTGGGTTGTCAACCCGCAACACACGGGCACTGGTGAGAAGGGGGATAGATAATTTTAGATGCCATGTTCAAAGTCTGCGCTATGCTGTGAATATCACGTGTTCACTGGATACTCCGCTCCTGTTGAGGTCTAATCCTGGCCACCTTTCTTTCAGAAGGTGAAAGCTTAGTCTGTGTCATTTAGGGGAAGAGCTTCTGGGATGCGACTGAGATTGGGCCATCAGAGTGGAGGAGCCTCAGTGACTGAATAGTGGGGGCAACAGCCTAGTCAGTAAAATACTTTATCTTGCAAGCAAGAGGACCTAAATTCAATCCCCAAAAACTCACATTAAGCCTGGCAGTACTGGCGCACGCCTTTAATCCCAGCACTTGGGAGGCAGAGGCAGGCGGATTTCTGAGTTCAAGGCCAGCCTGGTCTACAGAGTGAGTTCCAGGACAGCCAGGGCTACACAGAGAAACCCTGTCTCGAAAACACCAAAAAAACAAAAAACAAAAAACAAAAAAACCTCACATTAAAAACAAAACAAAAATACAAACAAACAAATGGGCTGGCAATCCAGTGTTACACAGGCAGAGACAGGCAGATTCCTGGGGTTCCATGGCCAGCCAGCCCAACCACTCAGCATGTTCTAAGCCAAGAAGGACCCTATCTCAAAAAACCAAGATGGGACCAACCCTTGCTGCTAACCCTGATGATCAGAGTTCAATCCCTAGGACACACACAGTGGAGAGAGGGACCCGTGAAGTTGTTCTCTGACCCCTACATACATGCTCTAACATGCATCTAATGAAAAGCTATTTTTAAAGAACATATGGCTGTCATCTGAGGAATGAGAGTGGAGGCTGCTCCCTGTCCTCCACCTGCAGGTATGGCACACTTCCACACAACACGCCAGCACCTGCACACACATACCCACACAAAAAGAGAGAGACTGAACACACACACATTTGTGTATGTGCATACAGGCATACATGTTCCCACTCTCTCACTGTCTTAAGCCCTGAGCCACCTCAGACTCTGCTAGCAAGAATCCCATCACCCATTCTGGTCTCTTGGCTCTACCAGACCAAGGAGCCGAAGTAAATTATCTTTATGCATAACTCACTTAGTTTATTGGACTGTGTTATTAACCAGAGATATGGATAGAAACCCTATAACAATGCAAAGAAAGTACCCTGCCTGGGCAGCTGACAGTGAGAACTGCTCACCCTTACCACCTGCCGCCGGGCATCTCCACTGAGAGGAATGCAGGGCAGAGCCCATATTTCCTACCTAGAGGAGTCAAGTCCTGTTCATCAGGGTGGAGAGTCTAACCAGGTGAGGTGGGAAGAGAAGGCAATAACTGCATGGGAGTGGTCGGTCAACTTCGGGTTGGGAGCCTTCCATGTAGAGACATCAAGTGCAGAGGTTGAACCCTGGGAATTCCAAATTCTCTAGACGAGATATAAAAAGGGTGGGTTCGATATTGGGTACATGCTTATGAACTCAGCATTTGGGTGGTTGAGGCAGGACAATTGAGGGCTCTAGTGGGACAGTCTAGGTTACATGATGAGATTCCATCTCAAAAACAAACAAAATAGCCAGAAATTGTAGGGTAAGTATAAAATCCCAGCCATCTGAGGAACTGTCCTCACCAATTAGCAATGCATACCCACTGCAAGCCCAGCTTACACCTGGTTTGCATAATGGAAACCAAGGGTCATTGTGGCTACACAATGTGCTGGGACCACATCTTCCATCTTCATGGCCACACACAACCCTGCCTCAGAGAGGTGTGGCATATGTTGTCCAGTGAACTTTCTCCCTGCGGGCAGTGGTCATTCATCATTAGATAGCATAGGACAATGTTGCCAGTGGAATGAGAGACAAAAAATTCAGACTTTCCAGAAAATACAAGATAGGCTATATTACACAGAGAGGCTAGGGAGATGGCCAGTCAGCGAAATGGCTGACATACACCCAGAACCCACATAAGAAGCCAGGTGTGGTAGTGTGCACCTGAAATCCTAGTGCGGGGAACAACAATCCCAGAAGTTCCATGACCAGCTAGTCCTATCCAATCAATAGGCTCTGCTTTCATGAAAGATGCTGACTCAAAACTTAAAGTGGGGTGCCGGAAAGGTGGCTCAGGGATTAAGAGCACTGGTTGCTTTTCCAGGGGACCACAGTTAGATTACCAGCACCCACATGGTAGCTCACAACTGTCTGTGATTCCTCTTCCAGGGAAGTCGATGCCCACTTCTGGATTCCTCCAGCACCAGGCTCACACAATGCAGGTGAAACATCAACATACATAAAATAAAAAATAAGAAAGGTAGAGAGTGATAAAGACATCTTCCTGCCTTCACATGCACGCACACATATGAAAACACACATGAACACATATGCATGCCAAAAACATAAGCACAAATTTTAGGATGTAATAGAGTACAACAGAGAAGAAGTTATTGTGCGTTATAGAGCAAAGGAGTAGACCAGAATGGAAGTGAGTGGGGGAAAAGAGAGAGGGAGAGAGAGGAACTATTGCCTTTGGAGAAAGTGGACCATCTCACCCTTGGAAGAATGGAAGTGATTGACAGCTCCTTCTGGGTCCAGGTACGAAACAGGAGTCTTCCTACCTTCCTCCGAAGACAAATGCAGAGGATACCATTAAATGCACACTTGTGGAGATGGGCTCAGGTAATCCAAAAGGACCGAGAGACACCAGAAATTCAAAAGAACCAAAACCCTTGGTGAACCAATGAGTTTTTCCGGGTCATTTGCTGGAGTACGGGGGAGGGGTTACTTACAGGAGCAGGGACAATTCAAAGGCAACTATGTTACCAAAAGCCCCACACCAACAGGAACAACTAGCGAAAGCCATATCCCCAGGAACTTGCGAGCTGCCCCACTGAACAGTCTCCGGCTAGCAATTGCCCACTGCTTTGACAGCCTTGGGACTATGAATTTTACAAATCTCTGGATCTTCCTGAGCCTGTTCATTAGCTCCCCCCACCCCCATCTACAGGAGGAAGTACTTAGATTAGGAGAAAAGAACCACACGGTGGGACCTCTCCAGATTGCAGGCTTCACCGCTTTGGGTTGGCTTTCCTGGTAGATGTTTATCAGACCAGCAAAAATAAATAAATAAATAAGTAAATAAATAAAAATAAGTGGGTTGAGAAGTCAGAATGGATTTCAGGGGTGGGGTGAGGGATGCGGTCCTTAGTTTCACCTGAGTGTCAGGAGAACAATAGATAATAATCTGCGACATTGCAGGACAATACAGTAGTATATAACCCAGTACTAACTAAGGGGTTGATGGACAGTCATCTGTGGCGTACATACCCACTTCCCCAGCCGGGGCCTATGGATACTACTGAATAATATTTGGTTGTGATTCTAGGCTAGCTTTGCTCTGTTTCCCTCCCTGCATCAGGCACTTGCTCTTGGTGGGGGGGAGTGGCCCTGGAGGAAATAAACATTATGCAATGCAACCTAATATCCACACCACCTATAGCACACACCATGTTAATAGGCAGAAGCATTTACTCTGTAGATGTGAGTGACTGGTGTGGGATTTCAGGACAGACTAGGTTATACTGTGACAGCATCTGTGTGGCTCACTGACTGCTCCACAGACACACACAGACACACAGACACACACAGACACACACACACACACACACACACACACACACACACACACACACACACACCAGCCAGATGGGCTGCCTTGTCTGCTCTCAGGGATGTGGCAGGGAGAACAGTCTCCATCTGAGACACTGGTATTCAGGCAAGAAGAGCCCTGGCATTGCTTTTACAGCGCTGCAAGTCTCTGCCAGGAAGCGACAGGAACGAGCCACCTTTGCAGGAGGTTGCTGGGCCCCTCTTGAGGTACTAGGGGCAGATTTTTCTGTTTGCACTGAGCTGCTGTCGGGCCATCTCTGGGCTTGTGGACAGCGTGTTGGGTGGGTTGCTAGGAAACAGCCAATTGAATGGAATCCGTGGGAGGCTTCCTACAGAATCATGTGATCCGGGATGGCCGCACATCCTGTGGCCAGCAGGGCTCTGCCAGGATGATGTGAGAAGTAAGTGGCCAGCTGCTGTGACCATGGGGACTCTGCGGCACCGACGAGATGGAACTGCACTGGGCATTTTACCAGGGCAGACCTCGGTCCTCCCTGGGGTTGTTCAGTGCACCACCCCCTTGAGGCTTTTACCTTCAAACCATAGTCTCTGTTAAAGTCACTCTCAGGCCCACCCCAGCTGTTTTAGAAAGTTCTCTTGCATTCACATTTCCAGTTAACCTGAGTTCAGGATGTAGCTCCTTGGTGACAGTCTACATACCAGCTAGTGTTGCTTCTGGAAAACTACGTAGCTATCATGGGAATTCTCCCTAACGGCATCCAGAGTTAAACTGGTGAGAGTCAATCATTCTGAGTCTGAATGTGCCTAACTGTGAGCACGTGGATGCAAATCCAGAGAGATGGCCCTGGTCTTTGCACTTGAGGGCACTGTGTTCCAGTCTCAGACTGGGCCACACACAACAGAAAGAGACTCTCAAAACGTGTTTCTGAAACGTAGGTACTAGGGAAGTATTGATGGTGAACTATTACATAAGCTCTACACAGCCTCTGGTTCAGTGCTTCTCAGCCTTCCTGATACCGCTACCCTTCGATACAGTTCCTAACGTTGTGGCGACCCCAGCCATAAAATTATGAAATTTTTGCTCCTGTTATGAATTGGGATGTAAATACTTTTGGGGATCAAAGTTTGCCAAAGAGGTCGTGACCCACAGGTTGAGAGCCACATAGGAAGCTTCAAGTCCACTTAGGTCAAGATAAAACTAAATAACCCAATAAGTTAGATTCTGCGTTGCTTATCAACTCTCTATTAGGAAAACTTTCAGACACACAAAACTGCAGGGACCCCCAAGTTCCTATCATTTAAGCCTTCCCCCTTTCACTATTTTTGCCAAACCAGCTTCTTGTACACCCGCCCCCAAGAATGCTTGCACCTTCACAGAAGAAAGACAGGCAGCCCAGTCTTAGAGTTTCAGCCTCCAAAAGTATGAACCAAATAAACTCATTTTCTTTACCAAGTCCCTGGAATGTCAGTATAACAACAAAAATTGGACTTAGCATTTTGTATTTGAATTTCTGCAGTGAGCTCAGAATTATCCTTGAGAGCCTTCCCATTTTCCTGTGAAAATGAGGCATCCGAATTGGGTAGAGAGATGGATAGAAATTCTTCCAGGCTGACTGAGTCAGTGGTATAAATTTGAATAGATTCACTGTTTTTCAGCGAGATGCTGGAAACGTTATTTTTTTATTTATTAACTTACTTTTTGGTTAACATACAAAGGAATGAGTCTCATTGTGACCTTTTCACACATACGTGCATACATGTATGCACACATGCATAAATACATATGTACACGCATATCATTATACTTTGCCCTCCTTCCTCAACACATTACCTTCTCCCACTCTTGCTGGTGTGCCACCTCTTCCTAAATAGTCCCCCCCCCTCCCCGCCCCGCATCCATGTGATATATTCTGCTTCCCTCTCTGGTCCCTTTCCTGTCTTCATCATCCACGGCCATGTAAACACACATCTAAATCTAAGTTATACGTGCAAGAGAAAACAGTGCAATATTTGTCTTTCTGAGTCTGGATTGTTATGCTTAGGGTAATGACCTCAGCTCCAGCCACTGTCCAGTAAATGTCACAATGTCGTACTTCGTCACAGATGAGTAACATTCCGAGTGTGACATACTTTATCCTTTCGTGGGTTGATGGACATCTAGGTTGCTCCCATATCTTGACTACTACAAACAGCACAAATAAACATGGCGTGCAAATAGCAGGAGCTTATGGTAGTGCTACCTTATCGGTTTATTTTTAGGTACTCCCATACTGACTTCCATAGTGACTACCAGTTTGCCACCAGCAAAGTCTAAGAGATTTTCCTTTCCCACAGCCTTGCCAGCATTTGTTGGCATTTGACTGGAAAGAGATGGAATTGCAAAGTGATTTCAGTTCGCATTTGTCTGATGACTAAGGACGTTGAGCACTTTTTCAAATGTTTATTGGCTTTTTATCCCTTCCTTCAAGAATATTCTATACATTAGCCCATAATTGATTGGATTTGTGGAGTTTGGAGTATTTAATTTAGAATTCAGATATTAAACCCCTGCTGAATGAATAGTTAGCCAGGTTTTCCCTCCCATCCTGTGGGCTGTCTGTTCACTCTGCTAATTATTTCACTTATTGGGGGTTTCTAATTTCATGCAATCCCACTTGCCCATGCTTGGAGTTATTTCCTGTGTTGCTGGAGCCTTTTTCAGAGCTCCTTTGCCTGTGTCCATATCTCAGCAGCTCACCCTAGCAGTCCCAGAGTGTGGGATCTTACATGAAGAGATTTGATCCATAGAGATGGGTGAGAGGTACGGATCTAGTTTCTTTCTTTTACATGTGGATATCTTGCTTTGGTCTGGTTGGTTTTCCAACACCATTTGTCAAAGAAGCTGACCCTTCTCCAAGGTATATTTTTGACATCTTTGCCAAACACTAGGTGGCTGTAGCTGTGTGCATTTATTTCTGGTTCCTTTCTTCTATTCCACTGATTTATGTCTATTTTTGCACCAGTATCATGCTGTTTTGTTCCTGTAGCTCTGGAACATAGTTTGACATAAGGTATTATGATACCCACAGCTTTGCTCTCTCTGCTTAGGACTGCACTGTTTCATTACAGATTTCAGAAGGAATACTTTCAGGTTTTCCCCATTTAGAATTTGGATACAGGTTTGCATTCTGTATTGTGTTAAGGTACATTCCTTCTCTTCCCAGTTTTACCAGGACTTTTATTATTAAAAGATATTATATTTATTATTATGGTGGTTTGAATATGCTTGACCCAGGGAGTGGCAGTATTAGAAGGTATGACCTTGTTGGAGTAGGTGTGGCCTTGTTGAAGGAAGTGCATCACTGTGGGGGTGGGCTTTGAGACCCTCCTCCTAGCCATGTGGGAGCCAGTTTTCTCCTGCTTACCTTTGGAACAAGATGTAGAACTCTCAGCTTCTCCAGCACCATACCTGTCTGGATGGTGCCATGTTTCCTACCATGACGATAATGGGCTGAACCTCAGAACCTGTAAGCCAGCCCCAATTAAATGTTGTTCATTATAAGAGTTACCTTGGTCATAGTGTCTCTTCACAGCAATGGAAACCCTAATCAAGACAACTGTCAAGAGCCTTTGTATCTATTGAGTGATGATGTAATCCTCTGTTCTTAAGTCTATGGGCTGTACTATATTGATTGATTTGTATATGTTGAACTCTCTTTGTATCCGTGAAATCTTTCAAAGAACTTCTCTTGGTGTGTGTGTGTGTGTGTGTGTGTGTGTGTGTGTGTGTGTGTGTGTGCCTTGTGTGTGTGTGTGTGTGCCTGTATCTGTATGTGTAACATGTGTACTGGTACCCGAAGGCCAGAAAAGGATGTCAAATGCCCTGGAGTTCCAGGTGTTTGTGAGCCACCCAACATGGATGCTGGGAACTGAACTAGGGTCCTCTGGAAGAGCAGTAAGTGCTTGTAACCACTGAGCCATCTCTTCAGACCCTCAATGTGCTCTGAAATTTAGTTTCCAAGTATTTTATTGAGAATTCTTCTGTCTATGTTTAGTAGAGAAATTGACACATAGTTCTCTCTTTTGTATTTATTCATGTGTGTGTGTGCACATGCACTTAAGCATGCGCAGATGTATGCATGCCATAGAAACACACACATGAAGGCCAAAGAACAACTTAAGGACGTCAGTCCTCACTTTCAACCATGGGTGGGGGCGGAGGGGTGGTGTTAGGGATAGAATTCAAGTGCTCAGGCTTGGTGACAAGTGCTTTTCCTACTGAGCCACTTCACTGGCCCCCCGTAGTATCTGTCTTGTTATGTCTTGTTATGTCCTTACCCAGATGTGGTATCTGGGCACTGCTGGCTTCATGAAGTGAGCTTAGTCGTATTCCTCCCTTTCTATCTTATGGAATACTGCTTCTAAATCCTCTTTAAAGTCTCAGTAGAATTCTGTGAATCCATGTGATCCTGGACTTTTTTGTTGGGAGACTCTAGATTACTGCTTCAGTCTTGTTGCTTGCTCTAGATCAGTTTAAGTTGTCTATTAACTTTGGTAGGCCACATGTGGGAGTGGTCCATTTCTTCTAGGTCTCTTAGGTTCCCAGAATCTAAGTTTTCCAAGTCTTCACTGATGATCCCCGATTCCATTGGAATCTATTGTAACACCCCCCCCCATCTCACCTATAAACTATTAGCCCAGTTCTTCTCTCTTTCTTTTGGTTATGTTAATTTGGGGTTCATCAATCTCATCTATTTTTTAAAGAATCAACTCCCTGACTGATTCTGTGTGTTGTTCATCTAGTCTCCATTCCATTAAATCCTACCTTGGTCTTTTTATTTCTTATTGTCCAACATCTTAGGGCCTCACTGAAACCCAGACTTCACTGTCACAACCTCACAAAACGGCCTCTTATGGTCTCACAGTGCCTGGCCTTAGCAGCTCTCTAAAGCCATAGTGGAAGGATCTAAGACTCCATTCACACTTGCATCCTTCAAGCCAGGTGCCTCAGCCAGCTTGGGATGGATGCTGGCCACTTAAATCACGTTAGTAGCAGAGCTTTAAGTCTGCTGCTTCCTGGGAGCAGAATATGCCTTGACTTCTCTTTCAACAAATTGGGAGTTCAGCTGAGTGAGTCTCACCCCAAGGAAACCCTTCCCGTCACTCCAGTGCAGACCCAGCCTCTCCTTAAGAACACAAAGACCCTTAACAGTTATAGCTTCTCCGCTTGTTCTTGGCAGTAACATTGTTTCCTAGTGCCTTTTTTTCTTCACACTCGACAGTTTGTATTTCTTTCTTCCCCACTCGCTCCTTTGACTGTAGACCTGCATAAGCAATGTCAATAAGAACCACCCCACAGATTCAACACCACGCAGTCTTGAATTTTTCTCTGCCAGAGAAATTTTCCCATTACTGTTTCATTTACCCTTAGGCAAGTCCTTAGGATACCGGCAGAAGGCAGCCATACTTTTTACCAAAATATCATAGGAATGGCCTCTAGCCCCACTGCCATACTAAAACTGTTGCTTCCCTCCATCTTGATCTGAGCCCCCTGAAGTCCTCATCACTCTCAGCACTACAATCTTCTAGGGTCCCACTTGACTGGCCCTGTAAGCTCTGCCTACAGCTGTCAATCACTTTTCTAGTCCAAAGTTCCAAAAGCCTGTCACATTCTCTAAAACATTGAAAGAAGACAACGGTTCTCTTCTTTCCCCAAGTAAAATGTCAGACCAAAGCTCAGGGATCTTTTAAAGTACAGAAAAGGTAATTCCCTTCTCTCGTCCTTTTGGGGTCTTGGCAAACAAGAGCCAAGTGCCTCTCAGGGGTCACTAAGGTGTGCTGGGGACTGCAGGCTAGAGAAGAAAGCAGGCTTGGGTTCAGGCTGGGATGTGGAATTCACATCATCCTTTCTGTGAGGTCCCTTCTAACGCCCACCTCCCTCCATAATGGCCTTTCCACCGTGTGTTCACGAATGTCAGTGTCCTCACACTGGGTGACTTCCCCCAGAGTTGAGTATAATAATTAGCTTTAACTGACAATTAGATCAAACCTAAAATTATCTGGAAAAAGAGATTCAACAAGAATTGTCTATATTGGGTTGACTGTGAGTATGTCTGTAGGGGGGATTGCCTTGATTACGTTAATTGATATTGGGGAGACTCAGCCTACTTGAGTGGCACCATTTCCTGCAAAGAAGATTCTGAACTGTGTAACTATGGAGAACCAGCTGAGCACAAGCTAGCAAATGAGCTTGTGTATATTTATTATTCTCTGTTCTTGACTGTGGGCATGACGTAACAGGCTGTTGGAAGCTCCTGCCTTGACTTCTCCACAATGATGGACTATATCACCTGGACTTAGGAGCTCCAGCAGATCCTTTTTCATCTAAGTTGTCTTTTCTCAGAGTATTTTTATCATAGCAACAGAAATGAAGCTAGAATGGGGCGGGGGGGGTGTCTGTTGAGAGTGCCCAGTGGACAATGGTCAAGGTAGCAAGAGGGTAGGCTCAGGAAGAAGGCCAAATATTCAAAAATTACAGTACCAATAGGATCTACTTTGCTGCAATAAATGAAGTCTGTTTTTTGTTTGTTTGTTTGTTTGTTTGTTTTAGTCATTGTTATACACAGTATTTGAACCAAAGCACAAAACTCTATCAAATTCTTTAGAGTTGTACACAGAGCTCTCTCTCTCTCTCTCTTTCTCTGTCATGCATGAAAAACACTGCAGGATTTCTTAACTGGACAAATGTTTAAATTCACATAACTCCCTCCATACTAGGAAAAAAATGCTAATTGGCCACCAAGTGCTTGTGAATGTGCTTTTTAAAAAAAAAAAACAAAAAACAAAAAACAAACAAAAAAAAAACAATATAATATAGGTTTAAAATAGCAAGGTTTTGTGACAAGCCTTTGGGTGCAGGACTGTCACAAACATGCACTGAAAAGGAATTTGGAAAACCAGTCATGGTGCATTCATCTCTGGAGCACACGGAGTGCGACTGTAATTATTTCAATGCGAAATTCCTGCAGACTCCTCCTGCCAGCTTCCTCTCAGCAAGTCACAATGTGTTTCCATGGCAACTCTGTTGCTAAGGGGGGACCCATAAGTACATCAGTGTGTTGTCTGTAGCCTAGAGAGGGTGTTAGCCTGAGAGGCCTTGTTGGCAGGCACATTTACGTTTCATTTAGGCCTCTCTCCATATATCAGTGCCTTCAAAAGAGAGGTCTCTCTCCCTGGTCTAGAGGAAGGAGTCCCCACTCTGCTCTGTGTGTTATCCCGTTACTATAGCATTAACTTTCCCTTCAAGGCCCTTCCTCATTCTCTTGTGTCTTTGGCATGAGAATCCCAAGACAAACCAATAACTGCAGTTACAAACATCACCGAAATGCCACACGAGACCCGTTTTGTTGAGCATTTATAGATGGCAAGGAGACACTAAACATAAGCCGCTGCAACAAACAGCATTTTGAATCATTAATCTGAAAGATTTTAAATAGTAAATGTTTAGAAAGCCCCAAATGAAGCAAATCAAAATATTTTTGAAGTCTCCCTTTCAATGTCTCTGAAATCATATTCTGGCAGGCAGATTGTAACATTCCATCAGAAATCCTGATTGCGGTCCAGAACCTTCCACCAAGCCAACTTTCACTGGCTGTTTTATTTGTTGTTGGTAATTCCTTTAAGTGGCCTGTGTCCAGATTCCTGTCTCTTCAGCTCCGGATGCCATGTAAAGAGAAAGGACCACACTGACAGTCCCAAGGCAGGTATTCTTGGGGGGGGGGGGGAGGCTACTGCAGGGGAGAAGAGGGAGAACGGAGGGAGAGCAGAGAATTCTCCTCCGTGAGCAAAGGACTTGCTATACAACAAGAGCAGTACCTGAGTTTAGATCCCAGCATCCATGTAAAAATCAGGTACCCGTAACTTTAGCATGGGGAGAAACACAGACAGACAGACCCCCAAAACTCATCCTACACAAGCTCATCACAGCCCAAACAGGGAGGGTGTTGTCTATCTTGGAAGCACATTACCCTGAACATCATGTTGGTCTTGTCCTCACATGTTGGGCCACTCCCTCATTGACAGGAAATGACTACAATGTCCAGCACCTGAGCCCACATCCCTATAAAGCCAGCTTCATGTCCCATGGTGCAGTTTGAGAAGGCATAGATGACCAGAAGGGGTAGCCACCTTCAGGCAAGCCCTGGTCCCCCAGGGGATGTCAAAGTAAATGCCAAGATTGGCCCTCATGTGGCCAAGAGTGACCACTGCTTCCTAGGGACTTGCTCCTCCCATCTCCTCTGTGGCTTGGAGACCCGTTACTTCACCCCATGCCCACCAGGACTCTGGAAAGTATAAAATAGAGCAAAGACCTAACATGGCAGGACCTTCTTTCTTGGGAACACCAAGCACCCCAGTAATTTTCAAACTCTTCACTCCGGAGTCCCAGAATTCTGAAAGCTCCTTTGATTTTCATGATGGATAGTTAATCTGTATTTGATAGGGTTGATGATTTCATGGGCCCCAGCCTTTCTTTTTGGCTAAGTCTTGGCTGTTCTAGGTGGTCCTTCCTCAGTGTCAGTCAGACCCCACATAGCTACAAACTGAAGAACAGGGTGGAAAGAACTACCCAGAGGCTTTCTTTTAATCACCTTGCTCTCCCTTGTTGCAGAGGGAGAACATTCTCAGTGTGCCCCTGTAGGAACCCTGTCCTGCAGAACTGCCCCTGCATTATGCACTATGTGTGGTCACTTCAGTGCTCAGCACTGGATGCCAGCCCTCAAGCTCAGGCCAATACTGCTGGCCTTGAGGGAGGACAGGGACACTTCCCAGGGAAAAATCAAAAGAATAATGCTTTCCCAGGACAGGGTTGCACCTGGCCGTGTCCTAACAGAGTATGAAGCCTATTTGAGTCGAGAGGGACCATGGTAAGCCCTATGTCAAACCTGTGTGGGTTTAGGAACCCACTTCCTACATGACTTTGTCACCAACCCTAAATAAAACTAAGAATAGTGACTACAAGTGGAAACTTAAGGGTTCTTTGGAAAGTCAGTTGTGTCAGATGGTGTTTTGCTGGGCCAAAGATGTGAAGGAGTGTTTTCCTGAAGCAGACTTGTGAAGGAACGTTTCAATGAAGCAGACATAGGAGAAAGGATGTTTTGCTAAAGCAAGCACGTGAAAGGACACGTGATGAAGGATTCTTCACTAATGACACGCATGACTCCACCTTACATTGTGTAGTTGAGCTGCATTTGTTGGGACTCTATAGAGAGAAACACACCAAAAAAAAAAAAAAAAAAAAAAAAAAAGCTTCTGGTAGTGTGCTGCAGTTTCTTGCCACTTCCTCAGACTTGGGCTGATTGGCAGAGTGATGTCAGCTGAGACAGATGCACGTGCTGAGGCAAGACCCATGGTGGACTCCTGATGTTTGAAGGGAGTATGAATAAGACTCAATGGATAATGATGGAGGCTTGGGGCTTGCTGGTAGAGCTAGCTGTACAATGCCTGTTGGTCTCGAGTCTTCGCTGATCTTTACCATGCTGAGAGAGGCACAGCCGAGAACTTCTCCCGGTGTTCCTGCTGACCCTGGTCCCTCTGCTGACTAGTGCCAATTTAGCTGAGGCCTGGCTATCTCTGCTAGGTCATGCCACCACTGCTGCTATCCCAACACTACTGAACTGGACTGCTGGTATATCCATGAAGTGTCTGTGAGTAGATTGAGCTGACAGTGCTGACTTGTGAACTGAACTGCTGATTTCCTGACAATGCAGATGGGAGTTGCTCCAAAGAGCCATTTCTAAACTGGTCCACTGCCCCTGTATCCTTTCTTTTCCACTACTTTTGGTGTCTGGTGGGCTAAAAGGGAGGTTAAAGTGTTTAAAAACCATCATTAGAAGAAGGCTTTGATAAATTAAAGTTACAGTGACCCCCTTGCCAAGAACTGACTATACAGCAAGCGGTTCGTGGAGCCCTCCCAGACCCGCCTCACAGGATTCCCACAGGCCAAAACACAGAGAGTGCTTGTTTGACCATGGCTCATTGAGCTAGGAAGCTACCTAGATGCATGTCACCTGTTCAGGAGGGGCTGAGAGTTTGGTTCATGTCTCTATGGCTCTGATTCTGATACTGAAATCCAAGGAATTTCATTACCATTCCCCTAACTCCTTTTAAAGATAAAGTCTTATCATGTAGCTTCCTATGTATCCCAGGCTGGCCTTGAACTCAGTATCTTCTGCTTTAACCTACTAAGTGCCAGGATTACAAGCATATGCCACCATACCCAGTGCCTACCACTGTTATCGCTCTGCATCAAAATAAGATTAGCTCCTAGTCAATGGTCCACACTAAGAGGTGCAGTACTGAGAATGTCAGGGCACCTGGCCCATTCAGGGAACATGCAAATGACGTGAAAGCTCAGAGAGCTGTTCCAAGCTCAAATCATTAAGAAGACTCTGCCCAGAGTCACAGCCACCTCCTATGTGCAGAGAGAATGCATGGCGACATCATACTCACACAATGCATACCCACGTCCACTCCTATGTACCCCACACACATTACAGCACACACAGTGTATCTCACACACAGATACCTTCTACATACATACATACATATATATATATACTACACACACAACACACATATACACACATACATATGTACATACAATATACACGCAATCTATATACACCCCTACACACAAACAGCACAAGCACATATACCACACACATAGACTATGTCACACCCATATACTCCACACATACTTAAACCACATACATATCACATACGCACTGAACAATATATACATACCACACATACACCTACCTAAACTACATAGAGATCACGTATATAGAGAACATGTACACATCACACGCATAGCACACACACACCATATAACCACATATATCTCACACATGTATAGACCTATGTGTGCTACATATATACCATGTACCATCCATACAACACACACACATGCATGGACCCCACAGACATATACATAAATACATAGCACACATATCACATATGCCCATACACACCCTATACATACATATCACAACACACATATTACATACACTCTACACACAAAGCGCACACACACTAAGCACATATCATGTACCACACACGTGCCGCATACACACCACACATACACACTCCTAGGTCATTTCTGGGGATCTTATCTCTGAAAAAATGCAGAGTAGGGGAAGTAACAAGACTGTGGAAGGAGTCCCCCCTTAAACACATTTTCAGTGTGTACAGATGGCGTACACCCATTTCAGATGAGCCGGACCCTAGGAAGGAAATCAGTAGAGAATTTAGGAAGTCTCCAGATTTTGCCCATGGTCAAGCCAACTTGGGTTTTCTGAATCTCCTTGCACCCTTCAGCATGCAGTTAAGGTGTCTGCTCTGGGCAGCCCAGGATTCTGTTTCCCATCATGTGCGTAGTCATTCTCCATGTCAAGTGGGGACTACACTTCCCTCTACAGTAAGCCTGCTGGCTCACCAGGCATTTTCCACATCTGCAGATAGTTCCTTCCTTGTTCATTTAGAAGCTCCTCCAACACAGGGCTTCTTGCTTTCCCACCTCATGGAAACTGAGGCATAGCCCTCTCATGAGTTGTCTCATGAAAATTAAAACAAACAAACAAACAAACAAAACAGCTCAAATTAAAGGAAAACATTCAAAACTCCAGTGGGAATCACGTGACACACTATCTGCATCAGGGTCAGAACCAAGAAGACCACATCATAGAGAGACTTCCTGGAGCTCTACTGAGCATAGTTATACCAGGGTGTCAGGCTGTGGGAGCCAGGGATCAGCTCTGAAAGCCATTCTGAGAAACCTGCTCTTTCTTAAAGGCTCTTTTGTCAGGAGAGAAACCAACACAATGGACCACACATTACTGGGTAATACCCCATGTTTTAGAATGTCAGCTGCTGTTGGGGATTGGTTCTAATGCTTTGAGTTCATCTGGTCTCCAAAACTGGGGACCTGTGTGTCCAAACGCTGAAGATCCTTGTCCCCAATTGGTTTTTGATCGATCGATAAAGAGCCAATGGCCAATGGCTGAGCAGGTAGACTGAGGCAGGACCTTTAGATTTGTGTGGGCTAGGAACTGGGAGAGAAGAAAGAGAGCTCACCATGATGGGGAAGAAGACCAGACCTAAAGGCCTGCCAAGATTTGAGAATCACGGTAAGTGGCCACAGGCTGCTTCCCCGATTGGGCCTGGGGGTAGCAGAGATGAAATCTAGATTTAAAAAGATGTTAACTCAGGAGTATCTGAGCGGAGTGTTTGCTAGCAACAGGAAGGATTAGAAATGCCCAGCCATTAAGCTAGCTAGTCAAGGCATATTAAAATTAAGTGGTGTGCGTGCTTGCATGCACGTCCTTCATTCTCTAATCCAGATAGCTCTTGGGCGGGTGCACCGGTGCGACCTGTCAGGATCACAGGGCGGTTAACTCATCACCGCTATAAACTGCAGCTTCTACTTAAAAAAGAAGATATTTTACACTCATGTTCCCTCACAACTCCCCCCTAAAAACATAGACCCTAGAAATAAGTTCATGGGTAACCAGAAAAGATGCTAAAAGTGTGTTTTGGGGGGAGAATTACAGCTGATTTACAATCCATTAAAAAATGTTTTTAAAAATAACTAACTGTAGACTTCAGACATTTGGGGATAACATAGTGGGGAGGCCTCTGGGTTTTATTTTTAGCTCTTGCATAGGTCAGCTGCTTGCTGAAGGAGCCTGAAGCCAAGAACCAACAGACAAAAGGGAAGGAAGGAGGGAGGGAGGGAAAGAGGAAGGGAGGAAGAGAGGGAGTCAGGCAGCTGGACCTAGGATGAGAAAAGGAAGAGCATACACAACCCAGTTTGAGATTTTGTTATGGCTTTCTGCCCCCCAGCAATAGGCAGTAAGTCTCCATTTCTTTCTGGGTTTTTCCATCCCCAGGAGTAAGTTTCTATTTCTCTGAAATGTAGCCCATGTCTCACACGCAGTAGGTCTCTCTGTACTTATTATACCACAAAGAGCAGAGAAGGTTGAGGTGCCCACTTGCACCCCAGCCAATCATAAATGACACAGACAGATGCAATCCCCACGATAGAAGGGGCCCACAGACAGCTTTAGACCAGTAGAAAGGGGTTGGAAGGAATCACCAGTAGACACCCAAACCCAAGAAGAAATCTGAACTCCTTAATGTGGCTGCTGTCCCCAGCTCTGGGGGTCCTTCTCTGCTCAAGAAATCTATAATGGTGTAAATAATTCTTATTTCCACACTGTGCTAAGCCATTTTCCTGTCTTTTAATTTTTTAGCTGGGGGGGGGGGGGTGAAGAACTCATCTACTAGATGATACTAGGAGGGAAGGGGGGAGGGAGGGAAGGAGGGAAGGAGGGAAGGGAATTTTAGATTGACCAAACATATGACAAGAACAAAATGGACCAAACATTTTAACTCCTCCTTTTCCCATACCAAAGGATCAGGAAAAAGAGATGCCCGGGAACCTAGTGGGGACCCATGTGGGGCTCCTGTAGCACTGAGTGGCTGATCTGTTACACACCAGCAGCTTCAGAGCCCCAGTGAGCTCAGACCCGGTCCACAGCCAGGGCACAAGTGACTGGGACAATACCCCCACAGGCCAGAACTGTCTGACTCTTCAGCCAAATTCAGAATTGATATATGCATAGGGACATCCACTCTGATCCAGAATTCCCACCGAGGCTGCCACCGAGGAGAGTCTTCTCCTACAGGTAACAGGAGTGGAGGTCACTGTGAAGGCCCAATTGCACAAGCAAACCATGGCACAAGCAAACCAGACCAGCACTTCAAACTTCTGAAAAATGCCCTAGGAACTGCATCCCATAAAAGTTGGTCAGATTTAATTAAGATAGCTGTCCACTGAAAAGGAGAGTTTGACTAGGCTCAGGAGCAAGGCAAGATCCAAAATGCTCCACGAAATACAAAAAAAGAAAGTCATCAGACAAACCAAGAGCCAGTATCAATCAACCACTGCAAATTCTCCTGAAACAAAATTTTACAATAGAAAATCTTTTTTTTTTTTTTTTTTTTTGGTTTTCGAGACAAGGTTTCTCTGTGTAGCTCTGGCTGTCCTGGAACTCACTCTGTAGACCAGGCTGGCCTCGAACTCAGAAATCCACCTGCCTCTGCCTCCCAAGTGCTGGGATTAAAGGCGTGCGCCACCACTGCCCAGCTACAATAGAAAATCTTCAGCCAAGAAATATTAAGTTATAAAAAGAGTCAAAGGTAATTAAATGAAAACTAGGACTCACTGAAACCATGTTAACTCACCAGTAGGCCTCTATAATAAGTAGAACAGCAATAACAAGATAAAAAAAATCAATGAACATGAAGACAGGGTAACAAAACGCGGTCAGCCTGGCTGGCAGAGATAAAACAGACTGAGAAATGAACAGGGCTTCAGGCATCTGCTAGGCAGCAACAAAAAGCCTAGCATTAACATTAATGGAGTCACATTGGAGGAGTGTGAAAAAGGTATTCAAAGAACTAATACCCCCACAGGTTTCCAAACTTAGCATAAGAAGCTAAAACCCAAATTTGATAACTTTTTAAAATCTAGGAGCTGGGAATATGGCTCAGCATATAAGAACACGTGTTGATCTTACACATGACCCAAGTTCAGTTCCCAGCACCCACATTCAACGGTTGACAGTTTATAACTCGAACTCCAGAGGATCTGGTACCCTCTTCTGGCCTTCAGGTGTCTGTACACACATGCACATACCCACATACAGGCTCTGGTCCAGCTAGTCCAACAATGTCTGCCTACCAATGAAAGGTTCAAGAATCCAGTAGATGTTCAGTCCATAAGGCCAGATGTCTCAGCTGGTCTGCAGCATACAGACCAGACGGTATAGATATTCAGAATCCTGAGGAAGTAGGACCCAATGCCAGTGGAGAAGTGAACTTGTTCATGAGATCGATACAAAAGCAAGTAGGCAAAAGGAAAGCAAGCTTCCTTCTTCCATGCTCTTTATATTGACTGCCAGAAGAAGACATGGTCCAGATTCAAAGTTTATCTTCCCACCTCAAAGATCCAGATTAGATGTGAATTTTCCAGCATCAAATGATTTAACTAAGAAAACTATCCCTCACGGATGTGCCCAGTCATTTGGGTTTTAGTTAATTCCAGATGTAGTCAAGTTGACAACTGACAACAGCCATGACAAATAGCAACAGAAATTCAGGCTTTGGAGGTTTCAGAGAGGAATAAGGACTTTATCAAGAACTGGTCTTTTAGTGATTAAGAGTTTCTACCCAGTACCTACGTCGGGCAGCTCCAACTGCCATTAACTTCATTTCCAGGGGATCCAAGCCGTCTTCTTATCTCCACAACCTGTGGCTACCACACAAGCATGGCATAGCATGCACACATACAATACAAATAAATAGATGAACAAGTTATTTTAATTTTTAAGCAAGATTAATCTAAAGAAATATAATTTGTTTGGCAGAAGAATTTTTAAGACAGCATAACAGCCAGACTGTGGCATGGTTGCTGCTTACTGCTCTTAGTCTGATTTACAGTGACAAAAAGCAGATATGGAGCAGAAAGATGTGGAAAGCATACAGTTTGACAAGGAAATGAGCTTAAATCTAGCCACAGGCAAAGCTGGTGAGGACAAACATTTTGTAATTATTAAAGGGATAATCTGTGATTATTAAAGATATTAGCACTATTAATGAGAAGCCACTACCTTGTCCCGTGATAACAGGAAAGATCCTTTGACACAAGAACCCATCCACTGAGTGTCCCTAAAATCTTTAATTTAAAAGAGAATGAATGAGCAAAGAGAACCTTAAGGTACCCTGCTCAAACATGGGCAGTTAGGCAAGTAGTTTTCCCAGGTTCAGCCTGGAAGGCATGCAGAAGCTGTCGTACCTGCAGTGCAATGGGACCAGGCTATAGATTGCACTGACAACAGAATCTGCAACTTAAATTCTTACCACTAAATGATTTCATTAGAAAATAAGATCTTCCATGTCTTGGTTTCTCTCTCAAGAACTTATTGGGAAATGGAGGTCCAAATAAATGTGAAGGTGGCAGGACAGAAGATGTGACCAAGAGAAATTACAAAGCCAATGAACTTGAACATGGTAGAGAACATTAATGAAGCAAAATGCTAGATCTTTGGGGGAGGAAGGGGGAACCACTCAAATTGGTATACTTCTAGTCAATGACAGAGTTAAAACAGAAGACCCAAATTATCAACACAGCATGCGGCAGAGGCTCTCTCAACAGACTCTCCACCCATTAAGAGGCAGATATGACTGTGCTATGAACAACTTTAAATCTATATGGGCAGTGACTTAGATAAAATAGACCCATTCCTCAGACCCACAACAATGTGAACAGAGGTAACATGACAAACATTACTGGTGAATCTACAGCCTTTAGAATTCGAATTGGTAGTTAAGAAGCTCGCAGAAAAGAACTCACCAAATGCATGTTTCACTGAAGCAATCACTCACTAAATTAACATTCATGCTTCATGTATTCATCCAGAAAACCAAAGAGGGTGACATGGTTTCTAATTCTATTGTCCTGAGATCAAAACTAGACAAAAGCAGCACAGACAAACTACACCCAACTTCTCTCATCTTATAAATAGCCCCTTAATAAAATATTCCATTGGATCCTGTAAAGAGAATATCTGTGTATTGTATGGATGCATCACCTGTCAATTAAAGAGCCCGTGGCCTATGGCTTAGGCAAGAAGTAGAGGAGGGACATCAGGAAGGAGAAAGGATTCTGGGAGAAAGTCAGGCAGGGATTCACTGGAATTCACATAATAAGATAGACGCGTGGCATCTGAACACAGGTAACCAGCCACATGGCAAAATGTAGGTTAAAATGAATAAGTTATCTTAAGTTATGATTCTAGTCAGAAAAGAGCCTAGCTATATGGCCAAGGTATTTGTAAATATATTTTTGAGTCTGAGTCTTATTTCTGGGAGCATGGGGCTGGGAGGAAGAACCAGGACTTAACTTCAACAGACTCCGGCAATTGTCAAAAGAACTGTATAACAGGATCTAGTGGCATTATTACAGGAATGTAAGGCTGGGTCAGTATCTTAACCCACCATATCGACACGCTAAAGAAGAGAAGCACGCAGATTAAACCTCACATTCGTTATTGATAGCTTTATTTGTTCTTTAACAATTTTATACATGTAAACAATATGTCTTGATCTTATCTACCTACCTCCTACTCCCTCAGGCACTCCAAAACTTTCATGGTATGTGTGTGTGTGTGTGTGTGTGTGTGTGTGTGTGTGTGTGTGTGTGTGTGCGTGTGCATGTGTGTATATGTGTGTGCATGTGTGTGTCTATGTGTGTGCATGTATATGTGTATGCATATGTGTGTGCATGTGTGTGTGTGTGTGTACGTGTGTTTCCCACTGAGTCCAGTCAATGCTGCCTGCTGTGATGTTGACTAATCCCATAACTCCCATAGCCGCTGGGAGTTCATGAATTCAAATCACCCTGTCACATGCAAAATACAGAAATGTATAGCTTTCATCTTTATCCTTCAGTTCTCCTATTCTTTCCCAGATTTCTCGGGAGCCTGTCTTAGAGGGTGGTACAGATGTCCTGCTTAGGGCTGACAGCTCAACAGCCACTTGTTCTAGCTGCAGTCTACATTAAGTGCTGAACACTGCTGAGAGACACTTCTTTGGCCATGGCTGAGAATAATACTAGTGTATGGTCAGTTTGACAACATGTCTGTTTCTCCATAGAACCTGTGACCTCCTAAGCTATGGGTTTTTGACTTCCCTGGCAGGTTGATATTGTAACACACAGATAAACCTCACCTCTTAATTATTTGGTTTTTAATACTGTAATTTTATATTCATTCAATTTTAAGTAGAAATACTTGTGTTTTATTTCCTTTCTTCTTATCCAAACTAACGGGCTAACCTCAGGATTCCAATGAAAAAAAATTTTTTTTGAGGTATAAATAATTCAAAAGTTATTTATAGCACTAAATTCTAGCACTGTGTACATTAGGCAGACATTTTAAAATACATTCTGAACACCAATCTATTTTTAAATCGTTGAAAGGGGTTTCACCAGCCTCCTCATTAAAAGAAAGAAGACATAATAAACTTGAGAATGCAGAACAGTTTAAATTGTTGCAAGCCATTTGGACTCTTGTCTCCCGCTAATAGCAGCGCTGTGGCTTCCGCATGCTAAAGTCAGCGACTGTTTAGACTCATTTCTACACTGCACTTTCTCGGTTCAGGACGCGACCGTGTGTCTGTCTGCTTCTCCGCCTCACCTGCTTTAAATCCTAGCCTTGTGAGGCTCCAGTCACCACTGAGGCCAACTCCAGCCCCACCCTCCAAGTCCTCTTCCGCAAGAGCTTATATTCTTTTGTAATTCAGTAGGATAAGCTCCTGGGCGCTGACTTGGCTCCCACCGGCTCCAGGTCCTGAGACCCTCCCTCTGTACCACCAACACCCCTCCTCCTAGTGGTTTAAGTGATTATTCTGGAAATGGAGCTAAACCTCTGCCTCTTAACTCTGGAGGACTGTGGCATCCTCCCTTGCGCACTTTGCGGGCGCGACAGAGGCGAGGCTGGGTGCACGTAGGTGGGTGCTGCAGGGTGATGCCAGTGTGTGGGTGATGTGGAGGGTACGTGGGTGCTGCAGGTACACGTGGGTGTTGCTGGCTCGTGGCTGCTGTAGGGGCGTGGGTGTTGCTGGCTCACGCGGCTGCTGCTGGCAAGTGGCTGCTATAGAGGCGTGGGTGCTGCATGCAGATCGTGGCAGATCAAGAGTACCAGCCCAAGAGACAGAGGTAGTGTGCTTCCTGTCCCAATGCATAAAACCCTGGAGCCCCTGGAAACGCTCTTAGTGCTGCCTGTGAGGTTTTACAGTTCCAAACAGGAAAGGAAATACTATTGAAGCCGCAGAGCAAGGGTGGGACTGGGAGGAGGGGCGAGGGGAGGGCTGAGATCGGGATGTAAAGTGAATAAATAAATTAGTGAAAAAGGAAGATAAATAAATAGGATATAAGTATTTATAACTTAAAAAAAAAAAAAAAAAAAAAAAAAAAAACGTGGCACAGGGACACTCCCAAAGCCGCTCCACAGAGTCTCCCAAGCCAGCCCAGTAAGTCCACTATGCGGCCATTAATGCACTCAGCAGTACCCGTCCCCATCACCCTCATCCAAGAAAGAAGACAAGTGGACTTCTTAGAAGTGGAAACATGAGGACAGGCCACGCATCCCTGGCGCATCCCTGGCGCATCCCTGGCGCATCCCTGGCGCATCCCTGGCTGAGGTCGGACCTGCCCACGTCGCTTTCAACAGCACACATTGTGTCTGGTTCGTTTTCTTAAATGGGCATTAAGCAAAACTGAGATTACCAGAGTAAAACTCCCCCAGCACAGCAGCTCACTGCCTAGAGGTATGCCTAGTCCCAGCCTGAAAAGAAAAGCCATCGTGACCAGTGAGCTTCAAGAGCCTGTCCTGTCTCCATCAACTAATGATCTTCTCTGGGTCCCACACACAAGTCCAAGTCGACTCCCCAGCTCCTTCAAATTCACTTCTACAGAAGTTCCAGTTCGGTGTGCCCCTGAGGCAGTGACACTGAACTATTCCAACCTTGTCCTAGGAAGCTCTACAATCATGAGTTCCTTTTGCTGCTCTTGTTTTGGTTGGGTTGGTTGTTGTTGTTGTTGTTTTGTTGTTTTCAAGAGGATGGGGTAGTGGTGGTAAGGCAGGGTCTCAGCCCAGATTTACCTCCGATTTACTGAGTAACTAAGGCTGGCCTTGAACTTCAGATCTTCCTCAATCTCCCAAAGTCTGACCACACTTGTTCATTTTAGCGACATTTAGGTATCTGATACACAAATACCTAGACAGACAAGAGCACAACCTTCCCAGTAAGCAGTATTGTGGCACAAAATTGAGTGTGTGGAGACCAAGAAAAAAAGCTTTCTTTCTTTCTTTCTTTCTTTCTTTCTTTCTTTATTTATTTATTTATTTATTTATTTATTTATTTATTTATTTATTTATTTATTTTTCTTTTACTATTCTGAACATCTCAAAGTTAAAAATTAGATCCTGGAGGGATAGGGACAAGCCAGGAGGGTGAGGGAGAGAGGACATCTCCCCTAAAGTCAATCTCTGCCCCGTTCCTCTGCATTTCTGTCCACACCATTGCCGACCTCAGTCTTAATTCTTTCAAGACAGAGCTGGCTTTCCCAGAAGGATGTGCTCAAGCTTAGACGGTTTTGTCCTACTATGTCATCTGTTAGAAACATGGCCCTCAGTGTGGGAGTGTTGACAGCTGAGCCTGGGAGGAAATAATCAGGTCAGGGACATCACCTTTGTGGGATGACTAATGTGATGGTTTGTCTGTGCTCAGCCCAGGGCGTGGCACTATTAGAGGGTGTGGCCCTGGTGGAGTGGGTGTGGCCTTGTTGGAGTAGGTGTGTCACTGTGGACATGAGCTTTAAGACCCTCATCCTAGCTGCCTCAAAGCCATTATTCTGCTAGCAGCCTTCAGATGAAGATGTAGAACTCTGAGCTTCTCCTGCACCATGCCTGCCTGGATGCTGCCATGTTCCCGCCCTGATGATAATGGACTAAACCTCTGAACCTATAAGCCAGCCCCAATTAAATGTCGTTCTTATAAGAGTTGCCTCTGTCATGGTGTCTCTTCACAGCAATGAAACCCTAAGACAACTAATGTTGTCATGCAGCAGTGGGCTCTATGTGACAGAGATGGGGTAATTCTGGACCAGGTGGTTACAAAGCACTGGACTGGCTCCTCCTCAGCCTCTGTCTTCCTTGCTGGTGCTCACACCCAATTTGGTATCCCTTCACTTTCTCTCCTCACCAGAGGCACTGGGAGGTAAACAAACCTCTTTATAAGGTACTCAGATATGTTATAGACACAGAAAATGGACTCATTCCAGTGGCTTTAGGAATAAGTAGTATGCAGCTGGGAATGTAGACTACACTTAGGAAGATTCAGTTTCCAGTGGGTTGGCTCGTCTGTTCCTTGCTCTGAACTCCTGAACCAGCCTTTGCTAGACCAGGATACAACTCTACTCCCTGGCTCTTGAAATCTATGACGTAGCACAGATGCTCTCTCTGAACCTGTGTTGAGGTGCCAGACACCAAGGAAGATGACGTGTAGATCCGGTAGACTACAGATTCTCCCTGACTTCCTCTTTGACGCTGCCCAAGGCCTGCTGCAAACAGCTTGCGCCTCACTGAAGACCTGTTCTCCAGGATCCCTCTAGTGACCCACCCACACGCCTTCCATACATGCTCTCCCCATGAGAAATGGCAATAGGGTCATTCAAGTGGCCTTAATAAACACACCCTGGAGCCTGAAGACACTCCAACAGAAACGTGAACACACGTGTAGAAGGCACTCGGATCATAACTGGATCACTAGGGTTGTGTAAATATTTACATTGTATATCATGAAGAAGTGAGGGCTTATAACCCATGATGGTGAGAGGGTAAAATCACGAGCCAAAGCACTGTGTGCAGACAGTGCTCTACTGCATTAGGCATGGAGTCTCACCTCTAGCAGTCTCCTGACTCTGTTCAGGAAAGCCTCCCGGAAACAGTCTACAAGGACCTGGCTTGAGGATGCTGTCCATGTGGAGCACCCAGGGAAACGTAAGGACTTCTTTGTTATAGATTTATTGTTTGTGTGTGTGTTCGGGTGTGCATGTATGTATGTGCACATGAATGCAAGTACCCTCCAGAGGTCAAACGTGTCAGATTCTCTAGAGCTGGGGTTACAGGCTGTGGTGAAAGACCTAGTGTGGGTGCTGGGAGTTGAATTCAGGTCTGCAAGAACAGTATGCATTCCAGCCCCTAAAGATACGTGATTGCAAATACATCCTCCTTTTACTCAGCAGCATGTGGACTGAATAGGACATTATAGGAGACAAGGGAGAGTGCCAGGTTAGGGGAGGAACCTGATCCCTCATCCTGCACACAGACCCTGATCCCTCATCCTGCACACAGACCCTGATCCCTCATCCTGCACACAGACCCTGATCCC
>CM052714.1:11057673-11204093 GCA_028551405.1 Uromys caudimaculatus | reverse complement strand
GAATAATAATATGTCCAAAGCAGAGTTGGTTAAAAAAAAAAAAATTATACTGTATTAGTGTGCTGACGTTCCAGGCAGTCATTTTAAAAGGTGCCGCAGACGGAGATTTAACAGCCTAAGACACTGCCAGGTAGAAGCACAGTCTGCGAACGAGTCAGCCTGACAATCTCATCTGTGTAAAGTCCGTGTGTTGTAGTGCTCATGCGTGAGTCTGCAGGTGTGTGGGTGTGAGGGTGCGCATTAGTGTACTCGTGCCGGGAAGTACACGGGTCAGGCTGTGATTCTGTGGGTGTGAATGAGTGTGTGGGAGGTGTGTGTGCGACACGAGCGAGGTGTGAGTATGGGGGACGAGTGTGCACTGTGTGCACGAGAGTGTGAGCGGGGTGGACATGGGGTGTGTGAGTGTGGAATGTGGGGATGAATTGTAGAGTGCGAGAGTGTCGGGGTTTGTGTGGAAGGAGCACACGGGAACGGCACATTTGTTTGTGGAGACTGTGAGGGATTCTGGGAGCATGGGGAGTTTTAAGTCCTCCAGTCTAGTGACTTGGTCAGAGAGCCGAGAGAAGAGCTGATAAATGTCTTGCTTGACACATGGTCAAGCCAATCCTAGAATTAAGTAGGCTCCAAGTCCATGCTCTTACCGTTAGTTATCTACAGCGGTCCTGCTGTGTCACTGCTGTTTACAAATTCCTCATCGTGGAAGGGGTGCAAGATAGAAGCAAGGCCCCTAAGAGACAGCATCCACTAGAAAGAGAGAACACACGGAACCAAGACGAAGAGTTTTTAAAAAAAAAAAAAAAAAGGCACAGGTGAGATGGGACTCAAACTGGTACCTGACCCGTGACAATAACAGTGGGTAGGAGCCGAAGGAGGGTGGCTGGAAATGAGAGGAATCAGAGACAAACTTCTCCTGGCTTGAGTCCTTGCTCTCAGAGCCTACGATTCAGGAAAGTCCAAGTGGCGCCATGGAGACCCCATACCAGCTCCCGGAAAGCCAGCAGCACAGCCAGTGGGTCCTGCCCAGTCAGCATCACCGGAGACAGGAAACAGAGATGATTGAGTTCTGCCCAGTGCCATACTTGGGAGCATAATATCGTTTCCATTTTTTAAGTAAAAGGAGAAATTACTCCTGTAAGTTTAAGATGGCTCTATGTGTGGCTGTGTGCAAGCTCCAGGGCAGCCCGGGCTGTGTAGCAAGACCCTGTCTGAAGAGATCATAAAGGGGAAAAATGTTGCGCTATACATGCTGCTGCACACCTATAATTCCAGTACTCAGCGGGCTGAGGCAGAAGGATTGCTAATTTGAGGCCAGCTGAGGTACAAAGAAAGACTGTCTCAAAAGAATAGAAACTGATAATAACAGAATTGGCCGGGCAGTGGTGGCGCACGCCTTTAATCCCAACACTTGGGAGGCAGAGGCAGGCGGATTTCTGAGTTCGAGGCCAGCCTGGTCTACAGAGTGAGTTCCAGGACAGCCGGGGCTACACAGAGAAACCCTGTCTTGAAAAACCAAAATAACAATAATAGTAATAGTAATAATAATAATAATAATAACAACAGAATTGTTATAATCCTGATTTTTAATAAGGAGTCCCAATAGTCCAGTGGCCTCAACCCTTGGCTACTGAGTCTACAAGAAGTCCATTAAGACAGTAGTATTTAAAAAAAAACTAGCAATATTCAATATTCAAGTGAGGTGAGGCTATGTTAGAGCATCTACCACACATCAGACCCAAACCCAGGACTGCAGAAAAAAATTATTTTTCAGGGTAGATGGCTCAGATAGCAAGCATAAGGATCAGAGTTCAGATTCCCCCAGAACCCACATAAAAGCTAGGAGTATATGACATACTTACATACAAACCACACACACATCACACACACACATTCAGACTCACACACACACATACCACAAACACTCACACACATATCACACACATCAAACTCACACACACACATACTCACACTCACATACATACCACCCACACTCTCGCATACACACATAAACACACAAATCTCACACACCACACACACACACACACACACACACACAATTAATAGAAAAAAATTAAAGCTTAGTTCCCAATACCTACATCTCCATAACTCCATCTCCAAGAGATCTAATACCCTCTTCTGGTCTTTGGGACACCCTCAACACACATCACACACACACACACTATTAGTAATAATAATTAACAATAATGGGGCTAGAAAATGTCTCAGCGGTTAAGAACACTTGTTGCTCTTGGGGAGAACAGGAGTTAGGTTCCCAGCACCTCCGTGATAACTCACAACCATCTGTAACTCCAGCTCCAGAGGGATTTGGTGCCCTCTTCTGGCCTCCTTGTGTAATGCACAGAGACGGTGCACATACATACATGAAAGCAAAACGTCCATACACATAAGATAAAAATAAATCTAATGATAATAACAACGATAATAAATCTATTTTAAAAGAAAATGGGAGGGAACCATGACACTGAAGTTGGTGATGACTTCCTAGCTATGAAAGAAAAAATGCTACACGCAAACAGGTAAACTGAATCTCATCAAAATTAAAAGCCGATACTTACTAAATGATCTGTGAACAGAGTGAAAATGTATCTCAAAATGGGGTTGAGCGTTTGTCACCTGTGTATCTGAGAAGGGATACATAGAAAAACTGCAAACCACTCCTATAGCTCAACCTCAGCCACACAATTAAACCTAGGAAAGGTCTTCTCAGACACCTCTGCAAAAGCAATCGGTCCAGCACCTGGGGCACAGTCAGCATCACTAACAATCAGGGATACGTCAGTGAAACCACTTACGGTAATACTTCTACCCACGAGAATGGTCAAGATCGGCATAATAGCAAAAGGCTAAGTGTTGGTGAGGATGCAGAGCAATGTGGGCCACTGTGAAAAATGGCATGGCAGCTCCTCAAAATATCCCCAACATGGAACTTGGCAGTAGTGGCGTATGCCTTTCACCCCAGTACTCAGAAATCAGAGGCGGCAGATTTCTGAGTTTTAGATTAGCCTGATCTACAGATCAAATTCCAGGACAATCAGGGCTATACACACAGGGTTTCTCTGTCTTGAAAAACAAAAATAACAACAAAACACACACACATATAAATTACTTATTGCAATTAATTAAATTTTTTTTGTTTTTCGAGACAGGGTCTCTCTGTATAGCCTTGACTGTCTGAAATTCACTGTAGAAACCAGGCTGGCCTCGAACTCACAGAGATCCACCTGCCTCTGCCTCCTGTGTGCTGGGATTAAAGGTATACACCGCAACCACCCAGCTGTTGCGATTAATTTAATTCCACTTCTGGATATATACCTGCAACTGGTGAAATCAGGACTTCCAAGAGATTCTCACACCCATATACACAGCCACATTGCTTGCAACTGCCTACTGGTAGAAGGACCCCAGTGTTCATTGGTAGAAGAATGAGCCAACAAAATGAGTAACCTCTACAAAATGGGACATTATTCAGCCTTTAAAACTAGGCTGGAGGCCTGATGGAGTTGGTTAGAGTACTGGCCGAGCATGCAGGTCCTGGGTTCAATACCTAACACCACATGAAGCCAGGTAGGGTGCATACTCCTGTAATCCCAACACTTGGGAGGTGGAGGCAGGAAGAGCAGAGGTTCAAGTCCATATCTGGCTACTTTGTGAATCTGAGGCTAGCTTGGGATACAGAAGACTCTGTCTCAACAAAAAGTAAAATAATAATAATAATGATAGATTAAATTAAATGGCTGCCGGGAAATTGGAGAGTTACTAGATCAGTGGAAGAAGGCAAGGTTCTGGATGTAGGTATGGATGGAAGCTATGAAAGATATGAGTATATTCAGTGCACTGAACCACTCCAAATGCTTAAAGGTCAGCTGTGTCTATTCTACACATTAAATTCCAAACGAACTCCAGAAAAAAACCAAAAGAAGATAGCATTTGGGAGCCTTCCAGGGCCTGGTTCCGGCTGCATCTCTGCTCTGGTCTCCAGGCCCATGAAACAGCCAAGTCTCTAGTTGGTTTCTCCTGCCTTCTGATCAGGTCATTCTAAGACTCCTACAGAGATTGCAGGATCTGGACAACAGGGTGCCATCTCACCTCTGAAATGAGGTGATTCCTGATGAAAAACAAATTAGTACACAGAGAGGAGAGAAGGGTCACAGCTCCGAAGTTCTCCCCAGGGTTGGGTGTCTCTTCTGTTCTCCTGGTAGATAAGACAACAGCTTTATTTACAGTGAGTTGATTGAATTAAGGATGTAAACCCGGATGTAAGCTCCCTCAAATTAGACTTGGATATTAGAAAAAAAATGTTTTCCCTGAAAACTATAGACTAGAATGTTGTAGTAACTAAGAGACTGAGCCGAGAAAACATTTTAGCACATCTGCAAGTTGGCACCACCTGAACCCTTCTTGGTAACCATGGTAACCACTGGTATGTGGGTAAAAATGAAACAAAGGCATTAACTTTTAATGCTTGTGTAGCTAGTTTAATCAGTCTTTGCCTGAGCCTCAGACATTTCTGCAAAAAGAAAAAAAAATTAAAGAAAGAAGTGAATCAGAAAATTTAAATGAAGATCCTATAAATTTTTTAAAAGCCAACAAAAACAAAAACAAAAACAAAAAAAAAACAAGGAAGCTCTGAATAATTGAAACTAATATGTTTCAACCAGTAGTGTAGAGTCTGAAGTTTTTTAGAGGTCTGACTCCATAGGACATAGATGAGGAGTCTATAAACAGAGCACATGGCATGTTGTATAATGAATTAAAGCTATGCTTCTACCTTGCAATAGTTTAAATCTAATCAATACTGTGGGCTATTGGTTTGTTTGGTTTTTTTTTTAAGAGAGAAAAAGACTTTGTTTTTTATGTGTGGGTGTTTTGTGTGCACACATGCATGCAGCTCCTAAGGAGGCCAGAGAGGACATGAAGTCCCCCTGGGAATGAAGTTACAGGTGGTTGTGAGCCACTGTGTGGGTGTCAGATACTCTGCAAGATCGGCCAGTGATCTCAACTACTGAGCCCCCTCACCCAAAAGAAAGATATTGTTATTAAAACAAAACAAAACAAAACCAGCTCACGACCCAATGGCCTCTATCCTACATGCCCTAAGAGATGTACTAGAGAGCTCTACCACTCAGCACCATCGTGGTTCCGAACTGGGCACAGGGAGCATGTATCAATAATTTTCTTCCCCTTTAATTAATTGTATATCTACACTAAACACCTTTCATGGCTGAGGTTTATCCCAGGTGAAATTTTATTTTAGAAGAATAAGTAGCTCCCCATTCCAAACGCAAGGGTTGAGCATAGGGCGTTATGGAGCAGGAGAGGAGACAGTCTATCGTGTTCTTAGGGTGCTTCTCAGACCGTCCCTGCCCCCACTCATACAGGTGCTGCTCCAGGGAGCATGCTTTGGGGTCCTGGCTTCATACATGGAACAGCGTCTCCATTTTCAAGGCTGAATAATATTCCATGGGAGATTTTCTCATGCAGTTGTCGATGGGCACATACGCTGACACACAGAAAAGATATACGATGATGACATATTCAGTCTTCTCTTTGTTCTTATTTTTGTTGAAACACGGTCTCACTCTGTAGCCCAGGATGACCCAGAATGCACTGGGTAGCCCAGGCTGACCTTAAACTTGTAACAACCCTCCTGTATCAGCCTCCCAAGTGTTGGGACTATGGGTTACCAGCATTCAATCTTTTTAAATTTGTTACCAAAAACAATTTTTTGACACACAATTCGTCCTACGGTTTGCATCTGAGCTGTGTGTCTGAAAAGGATACGCATTCTGCTGCTGTTGGGCGAAATCTCTGAGTGTCAGGTCATTTGGTCTGATCGTTACAGTGTTATTCAAGTTCTTACTGAGTTTTTGTTTTTGTTTTTTTGCTTCAATGATGTACCATTTTGAAAGTGAGGTATTAAAGACTACTACTGTGAGTGCACTCTTGTCTGTGTGCTCCTTCAATTCGGCTGATACACTTGCTTTATGAAACATTTCTGTACTGTCATGGTGAGTGCATACACCTGTATTCTTGTTTCCTTCACAAGTTGGCCGTGGTGAAATGACCGCTGCGTCTTGTGGCAGTGTTTGACTTTAAGCCTACTTTGTATAAGTACAGCCATTCCTGCTTCTGCTTACGTGGAAAGTCCCCCCATCCAGCCTATATGTCCTCAGAGCTGCTGTGGGTCTCCGGCAGGAAGCAGATTCTTGGATCTTGGTTTTTACCTTTGTTTTCATCCAATCCCATTATGTCTTTATACAGAAATTTAAGTTTTTTGTGTTTAATGTAATTATTGACAGGTAAGGATTTGCTGTCACTATATATACATACACACACAAACACACACATATATATGTGTGCGTGTATACATATATGTGTGTATATCTTTGTGTATTATGCAAATCTCCCCCATTTTGCAGGCATAAGAATATAGGGGCTCTCACATAGTAAGCAAATGCTCTATCACTGGGCTACATCCCTAATCCACTTTCTGCCTCTGTACCTCCATTCATAGCTAATCTTCTCCTCCTCGTCCTCGTCCTCGTCCTCGTCCTCGTCCTCGTCCTCGTCCTCCTCCTCCTCCTCCTCCTCCTTCTCGTCCTCCTCGTCCTCCCCTTCCCCTTCCCTCCTCCTCCTCCTCCTCTTCCTCCCTTTCCCCTTCCCCTTCCCTCCTCCTCCTCCTCCTCCTCCTCTTCTTCCTCCTCTTCCTCCTCCCCCTCCTTCTTTTTCTTCCTTTCTTCTGTGTGTGTGGTGGTATGCTTTGCTTCCCTCTGTTTCCCTTTTGTGTATCCAACATGGTTTTCTTTTGTTTACCATGAGGTTTAAACACAGCATCTCACAGTTAACAATGCTGTTTAAACCCTTAACTCAATTTCAATTACATATAAAAATTCTACATTTTACTTTTCTTGCTACAGTTTATTGATGTCACAATTTAAATTTTTGTATATAATGTTATCTAGGTTTTTGTTTTATCCTGATTTTTTGTTGAGACAAAATTGTGATTTACAGTCCACGTTGGCCTCAAACTCAATATGCTGTTGTCTCAGCTACCAGACAGCAGGACTGGGTGGTCATTATGATTACCTCCCTGTAGTTATTTTAATATGTTAGTATTAAAGTCACCATAGTGTTAGAATATTCAGAATGTGACTATGTGGTTACCTTTACTGGGGAATTTTATACTTCCGTATTTTTTATATTTATATATTTCATGCTACAAATTAGCACCTTTCATCTCAGCCTGAAGAGCTGGACTCCCGTTAGCACTTCGGACATGACTGTTGCAGTGATGCTCGGTTCTATCATCTACTCGGGTAAGTCTTTACCTCTTCTTCACTTCAGCTATAGTATGCATGTCCATCCAGGAGCAGCGGGTGCTGTAGGCTTTAGTTTGGGTTTGAGGATTTGTTTGTATGTTGTTTTTTAAATTTTCCTTTATTAATTATGTGTATATGTGTCTGTGAGGGGTGTGTGCACATGACTGTAAGTGCATATGTGTGTTGTATTATGAATTATAATGTATTATGCTATTATGTGTATATAATAATGTGTACAACACATAGTGTCTGTGTTGGGTGTGTGCATGTGACTATAAATGTATATGTATGTTATGTGTATTATGTATTATTCTGTATTATGGTATTATGTGTACCTGTGTCTGTGTGTGGGTGTGTGCATGTGAGTGTAAGTGTTCAAGAATGATAGATCCCCTGGACCTGAAGTCACAGACCACTGCGAGCCACCCAACATGGCTAATGGGAAGCAAACTCAGGTCTTCTGCAAGAGCAGCATGTGCTCTTAATGACCGAGTTACCTCCTCTGCCCCTGGTGCGTGCGTGAGTGAGTGAGTGTGTGTGTGTGTGTGTGTGTGTGTGTGTGTGTGTGTGTGTGTGTGTGTGTTTGTTCTCGTTGATTACAGTAGCCCACTCTTTCCCCTTATAGGATTTCTGTTCAGAAATCTGCTGATACCCTTGTGAAGGTTCTGATGCATATGGCAGGAATCTTTTCTCTTGGTAATTTCTAAATTCTGTCCTGACTTTTAATAATTTGATAATTATATATCTTGGTGTAATCTTTAAAAGCTTTGAATTCATGAGCTTCGATGCCCATATCTTTCTCATTAGTTGGGGATTTATCATTTTGAAGCTATTATTTATTCAAACAAGCTTTCTTCTGATCTCTCTCTTTTCCTTGTGTAACTCCCACAATGCACCCTGGGAAGTCTCAGAAATCCTATAAACTCCTTTCATTCTTTTTTATTCTGATTTTTTTTTCTCGGACTAAAGGGATGACTTCAAGTGGACTTTCTCAAGATTGCAGAATCATTTTCCTGCTTAACCAAGCCCGGTGTTGGAACTCTATCATGCTTCTGAACTTACTTCTTGCATCCCTCAGCCCCCAAAGTTCTCTCTCTCTCTCTCTCTCTCTCTCTCTCTCTCTCTCTCTCTCTACCTCTTTACGTTGAACTTCTCATCCCATCCACGGAGAGTGGTTCCACCGTGTCCGCTGTGCTCCCTTACAGCTAACTGACGTTTCTGATTTTCCATGTTCTTGAAGCCTTCTGATGCTGCCATCACATCTGGAAAAGCAGGTATCCCCAGTCATTACTGAATGGCTTTGAAAGAGACAGAATCCTACTAGTCACCTGAGCTAGGGATTCTGGGAGTCCTTCTGGTCTTTTCTGTGGCTTTATCTCTTTGGTTCTCAGTTGGGAAATATCTTGGAAATGTATGCCTCATCTGAGTCTCATAAAGCTAAGCCAAGCTCTGAGTTGTTTCCTTTCCCTGGGACAGTGTCCTGAGTGTTCAGTGTTAATAGCCTGCTCCCAGCTCTGCAGGAGCTCTCTGGCATGTGCTGGGGCAATATACAGAGGCTTATGCACATTGTGTTGGATACTTCACTCATTTCGGTGATGTAATGCCTGACAAAAGCAATGGGAGGAAGAGTTTCTTCTGCTCACAGGTTGGTTCATCGTGCTGTGGGGATCCTAGAGCCAGGGGTGCGAGACTGCTGGTTGCATGGCAGCCACAGTCAGGAAGCAGAGAGAAAGATAGATGCTGGGACCCACCTCACTTTCTCTTTTTTAAGTCTAGAATCCTAGTCCATGAGATGACGTCACATTGATTTGGGGTGGGTCTTCTTACCTCAATTAGCCTAATCTAGACAAGACACACCCAGAGGCTAATCTAAGAGAGGCTAGTCTCTCTTAAGCACGCCCAGAAGGTAATCTATGTGAGACTGGATCAAGTTGAATAGCAGCATTAGTTTATGGGAGAACTTAGGTATTGGGATGTATGCAGTGTTCCCTGGGGCCCACCTAGACTAGCAGGAGCATCTGCAGTGGTGCAGTCTCAGAGGTGTGTGCCTGAGCCTCTTGATGGAGCTTCCAAGGTATCTATCTGGAAGAGCAATCGTTCTTTGTTGGGTGGCAGGACCCAGTCATTATGAACCCCAGCCCTTTTTCCTGTTCCTAGCTTAGCCCCAGGCTATTTATTCAAGACAAGGCATTGGCTTTTGAGTAGGCAAAAAGAAGGAGGAGGAGGAGGAGGAGGAGGAGGAGGAGGAGGAGGAGGAGGAGGAGGAGGGAAGGAAGGAAGGAAAGAAGGAAGAAAGAAAGAAAGGAAGAAAGAAAGAAAGAAGGAAGGAAGGAAGGAAGGAAGGAAGGAAGGAAGGAAGGAAGGAAGGAAGGAAGGAACCAGGTCTGTTGGACTCCCACGTGACTGGGAAACCAGGCATTCATTATGTCCTTGTTTTCCCTCGTGGGAGAAGTCACGGCTGGGGGAGGCTCTTGTCACTGAGTTCTGCAGATGGGGGGGACAGGCCTATGACACAGTGAACCTGCTTGATCTGCTCTCCCTGATAGGTTTGTTCTTTTTTTTTTCCCTTACTCTAATGAGGTATTGGAGCCTCTCTGCTGAGCTCCCAGCCTCCCACAAAGGCATCCGTATGCATGGGCGGTTGCCAAACTCAGTGTGTCTGTGGGATGCTGAGGGCTGCGGTCTCCTGCTGTGCCCATGTTGGCAGTGTCTCTCCGTGTGTTGGTTTGTGAGTCACGAGATGAATGACTACTTTTTACTTGTGTCTTAATATTCTTCTTTAATTCTTATTGGTTTTGTTTTAAATTGCATACATACATACATAATTTACAGGATCCAGTTGTTGAAACATCTGACAGGGAAATATTTCTTAGTGGGGAGTGGAGGTCTGTGCCAACAAGTCCAGCACTTTGGCCACTAAGGCAGGAGGATAATGAGTTCAAGACCAATCTGGGCCACACCAACAGTTCCCGGCTAGTTTGGTTAGAATGAGACTGTATCTCAAACACAATAAAGCAAAATACAATTCCCTTTCTTTTTACCCAGGAAACTAAAGACTTTATACTGAAAGATCTGAACCCTTATGAGGAAGGTTAGGCCCTTAGCAAACTTAGAGCCGAGACATGCCCAGGCAAAAATCCCACCCAGCTACATTCCTACAGGTGACTTTGACCTGACCTCAGGGCCAGAGGCACAATGTTTCAGGATGCAACTGACTTGTGACTAACATTCTGTACTTCCCCATAACGCAAATTCCTTCCATTCCCCACCCCTTTGTGGTTTTTTCCTTTAAATACCCCTGACTTCAGCTGCTCGGGGCCAAACCCCTCTGCCTCTGTGTAGGTTACGGGTTCGACCCCAGTGCATTGGTCCTTCTCACCGCCCCCGAATTAAACCTCATGCGATTGCAGCAAGGACGGTCTTTCGTGAGTTCTTGGGGGGTTGCGCCATCCCGAGACTTGAGCGAGGGTCTCCCCAGTTCGGGGGTCTTTCAATACTTATTCTGAAATCACACACACAGACACACAGACACACACACACACACACACACACACACACACACACACCCCTAAGTGAGCAGACATTCTGTTAGCTGAAGCGCTGAAGCGCTATGGATTAGTGTCTTACTGAGCCACTGAAATTTTGGAATACATCTAATTATAATGTACTAACAAGCCAAAACTATTGTAAACTTTGTTATATATTGATATTAAGTGTGCATAATTCCATGTGTTAATAGTACTTATTCCTAGGAAGAACACACAATTTCCTGGTATCTTTAATCCTATGTGACAAATGTACCTTCCTATTTTTCTAATTTTCTGCCTGTTGGCTATGTTTAAGTGTTTTGTTTCTTTGTTTTGGGTCTTTGGGCTTTATGGTTTGGAGGGTGTGTCTTTTGGTGTTGTTTTGTTTTGTTTTGCCACTTTAAAAGCTATTAGACAAGCCAACGTGCAGGATAACCCGTCATGATCCTCTGCTTCCTGTCCGGCAGAATCTGGTTGTTTTCTGCCAGCCCAGTATCCTTTGGCTCCACCCTACAGTAATCTTGTGAGCCTCTGACTACACACAAGGCAGGCTGGAATCTGATGCAGAGAGGGAATACTACCACTGGGAGTTAGTTAGTTCCTGCATCAGAGGACGGAGGGAGAGAAGAGGGAAGAAAGACGGGAGGGAGAGGGAGAAGAGGGGGAAGGGAAAGCTGGGTCATCCTAGTTCTAAAAGTGGGCATCTGAGAAACATCAGGAGCAGTACGCCCCCTGGTGGCTATTTTCAGGATTGCAGAATGGGCGGCTAAAGATCAATACTTCATCCTAAACACTTTTTATACAAGGCTTTAGACAGTGTTGATGTTTTTATTGTTAAATGTCACCTGACTGCTCCCCACCAGCCGAGCAAGATGCCCAAAGGAAAGAAGGCCAAGGGGAAGAAGGTGGCCCCAGCCCCCGCCGTCATCAAGAAGCAGGAGGCCAAAAAGGCAGCCAATCCTTTGTTTGAGAAAAGGCCCAAGAACTTCGGCACTGGGCAGGACATCCAGCCCAAAAAAGATCTCATACACTTCGTCAAATGGCCCCGCTACATCAGGCTGCAGTGGCAGAGCCATCCTCTATAAGCGGCTCAGAGTGCCTCCTGCCATTAACCAGCTCACCCAGGCCCTGGACAGACAAACAGCTACTCAGCTGCTTAAGCTTGCCCACAAGTACAGGCCAGAGACAAAGCAATAGAAGACGCAAAGGCTACTGGCCTGTGCTGAGAAGAAAGCTGCTGGAAAAGGGGACGTCCCGACTAAGAGACCGCCTGTCCTCCGAGCAGGGTCAATACAGTCACCACCTTGGTGGAGAACAAGAAGGCTCAGCTGGTGGTGATGGCCCTGATGTAGACCCCATTGAGCTGGTGGTTTTCCTGCCTGCCCTGTGTCAAAAGATGGGGTGCCCTACTGCATCATCAAGGGAAAGGCCAGGCTGGGGCGCCTGGTCCACAGGAAGACGTGCACCACTGTTCCCTTCACAGGGTAACTCGGAAGACAAGGGTGCTCTGGCTAAGCTGGTGGAAGCTATTAGGACCAATTATAATGACAGATCTGACGAGATCCGCTGCCACTGGGGAGGCAACATCCTGGGTCCTAAGTCTGTGGCTGGCATTGCCAAGCTGGAAAAGGCAAAGGCTAAAGAACTCGCCACTAGGGGGATGGAGAGAAGGCTCAGCGGTTAAGAGCACCAACTGCTCTTCCAGAGGCCCTGAGTTCGATTCCCAGCAACCACATGGTGGCTCACAACCATCTGTAATGGGATCCGACGCCATATATAAACCAAATAAATCTTTTTAAATAAAAAAAAAAAAAAAAAAAAAGAACTCGCCACTAAACTGGGTTAAATGCACACTAAGTTTTCTGTGCATAAATATAATTGCAAAATTAAAAAAAAAAAAAGTCACCTGACTGACTAGGTTTTACTCAAAGGATCCAAGGAACATGGTTTAAATAGCATTACCAAGGGCTGTAAAATCCATTAATATAAGCTTTTTCTTGCAAAGACTATTATTTTTTTAAGACTGGATTTTCTGTAGTTTGCTATGGCCATGTAAAGGAAACAGCATGACCCGAGGTCATCTGTGTCCTTCTTGTGCACAGTGGTGCCACAGAGGAACAAAAGCCACTCAGCTCTGCATGTTAAGTCAAATGACCTGAAGTCTTCATTCTATTTCACACACATGATAGATAGCTTCTTAGTGTCTCAGAACCCAGCCCATCACCAAGGACTCCAGTCCTGGCAACCTAGTTTGCATTCCTCCTTCCCCGAAGCTCCTTTCTGGTACCCAGGTGACAGTTCAAAGGCCACACTGCAGTACAGCCTCTGCTTCCTCTAGAGGTTAATCTTGTCAGGTTGACAAGATCTAGAAACACTAAGGAAACAAGCCTTGGGGCTTATCTATAGGGAGGGAGGGGTGTTTCCAAACTGGCTTAGCTAGGTGGGAAGGCTCAATCCACCCGATAGGCTGAGCTCGTTCTCTATCTATCTATCTATCTATCTATCTATCTATCTATCTATCTCTATCTCTATCTCTCCCTTTCCTTCCCTCCCTCCCCCCTCTCTCTTTCCTGACTGTGACACAATGTGACCAGCTGCTTTCAGCTCCCACCATGGCGACTTCCCCACTATGGGGAACCAAAATAAATCCTTCCGTCCTTCCTTCCGTCCTTCCTTCCTGCTTGGGTCAGGCATTTTGTTACAGCAGCAAGAAAAGTGAGGTATCTAGCACACTGGGCAGCTGCTCTAAACCAGTATCCTCCCAGTCACCTGCCCATTGATCTCAGGCAGAGGAGAGCACAAGAAGGGCCAAGGGAAGCCAAACTCACTTTGTAAAAACACACCCTGCAGGAAAGTTATCCAGTCCCAGCAGAGCAAGAACTCACACAGAAAGGAACTCAGTGGGATGAAGAGATGGCTCAGTGGTTAAGAGCACAGACTCCCCTGGCTGAGGATCTGAGTTCAATTCCTAACATCCACATTAGGTGACTGACAGCCACTCTAACTCCCAACTCCAGGGACTCTGATACATTTTTTTGGTGGGACCTTCACTGGTATGTACACACACACACACACACACACACACACACACACACGCACACGCACACACGCACACACACACACTGCCCGCACACACAGACCCACACATAATTAAAAATAAATAATTTCTTTTAAAGAAGGAGGAAGAAGAAAAGAAAAAAGCGCATCAATCCGTTCCCCCTGTGATGGGCGAGCTTCGTTAACTTGACTTAATTTAGAATCATCTAGGAGACTGAAGTACGTCTGTAGATGAGCCTAAGAGGCCGGTTCAGAAAGGACCAACTGTGGGCAAAGGTTCAGAGGCTGGGGCCATGGATGGAATAAAGAGGAAAAAGCAGAAAGTTAACTGAGTACCAGAATTTGCATCTGCTCCCTGGACCATCCAGATGTGAAGATGCAGCTTTCACTCCCACCAAATGGAGCTCTCCTGCTGTCCCCTCCCCACCAAGAGACAGTGTTCCCTAGTACCATGACCCCCTCCCCAAAGGAATCTTTTCTTCCTCCCTTAAGTTGCTTCTCGTCGGGTATTTGGTCACACCCATGAGAAAAGCAACTAGTTCAACTCCCCACAACTCAAATTTCTCCAGGCCTCACCTTCAACAGGATTCAAGTCAAGGCAGTTGGTTGAATTATTATTAACTTAACTTTTATGTATTGCCTGGAATTACCTTCTGGAATGATTTTGAAGAAGGGACTTAAATTTGTAGATCATTCTTTGTCCCTCTGGGAGGGAGAAAAACAAAACCAGAACTAACAGAATAGACCCGTTTTGGCACACACAGTGTATTTGCGACACACCGTTTTAAAGGATTATACCTTTAATCCTAGCACTCGGGAGAGACAGGTGGATCTCTGTAAATTCAAGGCTAGCCAGGACTACAGAGAGACCTCATCTAAACACATTGCTTTGGGTTTTGTTTTGTTGTTTGTTTGTTTGTTTGTTTGTATTTTTAAGAAAGAAAGATTGCATTGCTTCGCAGGTAACGTTTTCAATTCTAAATGTCATTGCAGAAATAATGACATATCACACACATGATTAATTGCCGGTAGAGCTAACAGTAGCTGCTGCTGTTACACATGATACTGATGTGTCGTACATTGTTCTAGCTTTCTGAGAAACTGGCTCGGTGGGTCCAATTGGTTTATAACATCGGTTAGCTCCAGCACTTCTCTGTTTAGTTTTTTGTCTGGATGATCTGTCTTTTGGTGAGAATGGGGTATTGAAGTCTCCCACTATCAGTATGTGAGGGTCAATAGGTGATTTAAGCTGTAGACATGTTTATTTTACAAACGTGGGTGCCCTTGTGTTTGGAGTATAGATGTTAATAATTGCAGTGTCCTCTTGGTAGATTTTTCTTTCCTTCCTGCTGAAGACCAGCCTCAGCTTGGCTGGCGGTCCTGAGGAAGGCATGTTTGGGAATGACCGAGGATGAATGCAAGCTGACACTCTGTGTTCTTCTCGAGATAGTTCTCCCTTGCAGACCAAAGCCCAGTCTTTCCTTTTGCAAAAGCTACTTCCTTAGGAATTGGATGGATATCATTTCATTTACCCCAAGTTCCCTTTTGATTATCCCACGAATCAGCATTTTATGACTGAAGCTTGCCTCTGTGGTTCCGGTCTCAGTCCATATATTTTTATTTCCAGTTTGCCCTCAGTTTGGGTTTTCTTTACTGATTATATTTCCATTTTCAGGTCTTGAGTCATTTTATTTATTATTTCCTTCCATTGTTTGTGTTTTCATAGATTTCTTTAAGGGGTTTATTTATTTCCTCTTTAAGGGCTTCTATCATATGCATCAAGACTATTGTAAGGGTTTGGTTTTTTTGTTTTTTGGGTTTTTTGGGTTGTTTGTTTTTGTTTTTGTTTTTTTTTTTTGGTTTTTGGTTTTTGGTTTTTGGTTTTTTGAGACAGGGTTTCTCTGTGTAGCCCTGGCTGTCCTGGAACTCACTCTGTAGACCAGGCTGGCCTCGAACTCAGAAATCCACTTGCCTCTGCCTCCCGAGTGCTGGGATTAAAGGTGTGTGCCACCACTACCCAGCAGGTTTGGTTTTTTTTAAGATGTATTTATTTAATGTATATGAGTACACTGTAGCCATCTTCAGATACACCACAAGAGGGCATCAGATCCCATTACAGATGGTTGTGAGCCACGATATGGTTGTTGGGAATTGAACTCAGGACCTCTGGAAGAGTAGTCAGTGCTCTTAACCACTGAGCCATCTCTCCAGCCCGGTAAAGGTTTTTGTTTTTGTTTTTGTTTTTTTGTTTTTTTGAATGAATGAATGAATGAATGAATGAATGAAAATCTAGCCACTAGGGTAAAAGTTAACAACTGAACTGTTACTTATACCTGCTGAGATAAGGAAAATCAGTTTTCTCCAACATAGTGACACTGGGTATGTCACACTCTAGGACTGGCTTTATGTTCAGGAGTAGCTGACCCACATATAATTGGACTCCACGGGTTTTGTGTGTGCGTGCATGTATGGGGGTGTTATTTGGTTACCGTATGGGGGGCTTGGGGTGGGTGTTCTGTTCTTCTGGTTAGGAGAGATGGTGTTGTATTGGGGTTTTGTTTATTTTTTGAGAAAAAAACGTAAAGTTGGGTGGGTAGAGAGGAGGAGAGGATCGGAAGTGTGCCAGGAAGCATTCGTGAACCCTAAACCATCACCAAGGAGCCCTTTCCGATGTAATAGCACTAGGGTCTCTTCATTACAAGCTCAGGCTTGGGCTCTCCTCCAACCCAACCCTGACACAGCAAGAAGGGAAGAGAAGGCAGAGCAGCCTCGAACTCTCAGCAGGACAGTTTTTTATAGGAAAATAGGAGCAAGTGAGGGGACAAGGGAAGGGGTGTCCAGTCTGGCAAGCATCTAGTAGAATGGGTGCTCTGAAGCAAGACCGTAGACAATCACAAACGCTCTGAAAGCGCCTCTGAAACAATCAGACTAACCTTTAACTGTTGCTAGGAAGTGGCTTTGGAGTAACTCTGGCCAAGGACAAGCCGTGAGGTCCTTCCTGGTACACGGATGCAGCTTGGGTTCTGCTGCAGGTCAAGTTCTCAGGCCTTTTGTTCTTTTCTTTAAGATGCAGGCCGGTCCCAAGATGGAGTAGGTTTGGCCTCTCAGAAGAACTTAGAGGAGGGGAAATATGTTTTTTAATTTAGAATGTTTTAGATTTTAAAATTAAAAATAAAGAAGATAAATGGGGAGGTTTTAGGTGATTACAAATTTTGTATATAATCAGACTTTGAAAATAGTAAACACACATATAATAATAATTTCAATGAACTAAAAAGAGAGAGGAGGGAGGGGAGGAGAAAAGGGAAAAGAGAGACTAGCTCTGGAAGTGGGGTTACTCCTGTCCCATTTCAGACCCAGGCATATTTCACACAAAGTGTCCCCCAAGGACATGCCCCCGAACTCTGTGACAGGGACAGCAAAACAGCCTGAAAATCCAAAGCGCACGCTTGAGAAAGCTGGAAGGTGAACTGCTACTGCTTACCCCATGATGTAAAAGTGCCTACAGTGGAAGACAGAACTGGGAGCTGAGCCATGGGGTGAAAGCTCAATTAGGAACTCCAAGAGGCTGCTCAGCTTCCCCACTCAGCGCCCGCTGGACACTGTGAGCGCCGGCTTGATGATGTCATCCCACCCTAGAAATCACTCTCCTCTGGGGACTCTGAGATTATGTTGGGAACCCCAGCTGGCTGCCTTAAGAGTCCCCAGGTGATTTCTGTGGGTTGTTTTGAATGCCTGATTTGATGATGTGTTGCTACCCACCCACCTATCCATCCATCCATCCATCCATCCATCCATCCATCCATCCATCCGCCAGCACACAGAAAGGCAGAGCTATGGCCATGAAGCACACAGGTTTACAAAAGAAGTTTTCCTCAGGACGAAGTGATAGAGCAGGTTATAGGGGATTCACTGTCGAAACTGACAGTGGACCATATGACTGAAAGTTCTTAAGGGGCCTAATTCTTGTTCAGGGATTCCTTTTACGGGGTTCAAGAGTAGAATGTCTTAGGGTTTCTGTTGCTGTGATGAAACACCATGCCTAAACACTACTTTGGGAGAAAAGGGTTTGTTTGGCTAACTCTTCCACATCACAGTCCATTTCAAAGGAATCAGAGCAGAAACTCAAACAGGGCAGGAATCTGAAGGCAAGAGCTGCTGCAGAGGCCAGAGAGAAGTGTTGCTCACTGGCTCTCTCCTTATGGACTCTTCAGCCTGCTTTCTTATGGAATCCAACGCTACTAGCCCAGGGAAGGCCCCACCCACAGTGGTGTGGAACCTCCCACATCAATCACTAATTAAGAAAATGCCCTACAGGCTTGTCTACAGCGTCGTTTTATGGAGGCCTTTTCTCAGTTGAAATCCCCTCCTCTAAACTCTAGTTTGTGTCAGGTTGACATAAAACTAGACAGCACAGAGGGCTGGTTACTAAGGGGAGGAGCCAGCGGAGGGTCTGGTTACTAAGGGGAGGAGCCAGCAGAGGGTCTGGTTACTAAGAGGAGGAACCAGCACAGAGGGGTTGGTTACTAAGGGAGGAGCCAGCACAGAAAGCCTGGCTAGCTACTAAGGCAGGTAATTTAGGTCGTTCTGTATTTTGAATGGTAGGTTGGGCCACATATTTCAATTGTTTCTTACTGTTCATGTCGATACCCATAATGCATCTGAGTTTAATCTTATACATACCCAAATATGCATAGGCATAAGACAGCAAATACGGGCTTCTCCTTAAAAGGTTACTAAAGAACACAGTTTTGCATTACAGTACATGCACCCCAAACCAGTTCAGGTCAGATTGGCCCCTCTATTCTTCATACCCAGACACTTTGGGAGTACACTTGAGTAGTCTATTAGTCAGGGTACTCTAGAGTCACAGAATTTATGGATAGTCTATATATTGAGGGAATTTATTGTGATGACTTAGTTTGTAGTCCAACTAACCCAAAAATGGACAGCTGTGGATGGGAAGTCCAAGAATCTAGTAGCTGCTCAGTCCCACAAGGCTAGTTGTTTCAGCCGGTCTTCTGTAGAAGTAGGTTCCAACAGATGTGCTGGCAAGTAAGTGCAAGCAGTTGAAGAAAAGTGAATCTTCCTTCTTCCAATGTCTTATGGAGGCCTCTAGCAGAAGGTGTGAACCAGAGTAAAGGTGTGTACCATCACGTCTGGATCTGGGACCTGCTTTATCTCAGGCTGACCTTGAACTCAGAGATCTCCTTGCCTCAGACTCCCGGGATTAAAGGTGTGTAGTACCTTGGCTAAGCCTAAACTTTTCATGGCTGCTATGCCTCAAGATCTCCATGCCTAGGTCCAGGTCAGAAACTTGTGTCTTCCAGCCTCAAGATCTGGGTCACAGGTGAGCCCTCCAATTCTGGATTGTAGTTCATTCCAGATATAGTCAAGTTGACAACTAGGAATAGCCACCACAATCTACCCCTTGTCAACTTGACACCAATCGTATCTAATGTTCAAATGAAACAATAACTAGTTCATAAATATGCCTAACATGATATAACTATTCCTCGTACAATCGCAAACGCATTGTAAATTTAGAATAGGTCAATGTCCCTTAGGAACATTCTTTTAGTGTCTCAACTTAAATACTGATTGGTGTTGGAAGAAAGCACAAATATCTATACAAATGTGTTAACAAAATAAAAGAGAAGCATTCCTAGTACTTTATAATCCTCATTTCTGCAACTGGTCACATGGCCTTAGGTAGTATTTATAACTACCTTCCTCTACCACCCACTCTGTATTTCCTCGACCCTCTGCAAGCACCTCAACAGGTCTTGGCTCTTTTCCTGGAGGAGTGAGCCACACCTTCCTTCCTGATTGTTACCCTGCTTGGATTAGGCTGTTGTAGTTTCCCACTGACTCTAACCACAGCACATGGTAGTACTAAGAGACCGCACTAAGGGATCTCCTGCACTCCAGACGTAATCCTTCTTACCTCCATTGTGGAGAGGCAATCCGGCCGGGCAGTGGTGGTGCACGCCTTTAATCCCAGCACTTGGGAGGCAGAGGCAGGTGGATTTCTGAGTTTGAGGCCAGGCTGGGCTACAGAGTGAGTTCCAGGACAGCCAGAGCCAGAGAAATCCTGTCTCGAAAAACCATAAAAAAAGAAAAAAGAAAAAAGAAAAAGAAAAAAAAGAGAGGCAATCCAATTTCCCCATGGTAATCTGGATCTATCACCCCTCCTAACACTGTTATTCCTTTCCTGGCCTGTTGGTTTAAGGGCCTTAAAAGCCCAAAATGACCAGGGGGATGTCTGACTTTCCAGTTCAATGGAATGTTTGTTGTGGCTCCTGGTAGGAGCACTCCCCACTCTGGAACCAAAACTTCTAGGCCAGCAGAAACTAGAGCTGCGGGGACAGGAAGCAGAAATTTTACTAGAGGGTCACTAGGAGTGATAGTGAGTGGAACTATTCCCCTTTCCACCCCTTGATTCCTGGACCCATGGATCCTGGCTATGGGGGAAACTGTACCATATATCAGACACTGATTCAAAGCATACACTGCCTCCTGAAGAACTCTGCCCTAGCCCTCCATGCTTCTGCCACCTAATTGGTCCTGTAACTGTGTCTTCAAAAGACCATCCATCTTTCTGTCAGGCCAGCTGCTTCTGGATGGTGGGGAACATGGTAAGACCAGTGAATTCCATGATCATGGGCCCACTGTCACACTTCTCTAGCTGTGAAATGAGTTCCTTGGTTAGAAGCAATACTGTGCAAAATACCATGATGGTGGATAAGGAATTCTGTAAGTCCACAGAACTGGCAGAACCATTACCTGCCACCAGGTTGCTAGCTGGTCACCTCGAGGAATGGTGCCATATCTGGGGCTCAGTGTTGGTCTCTGCTGTTGGCAGATCTGGCACTCAGCAGCAGCTGTAGCCAGGTCAGCCTTGGTGAGTGGAAGCCCATGTTGTTGAGCCCAAGCATAACCTCCATCTCAGCCACCATGGCCACTTTGTTCATGTGCCCACTAAGCAATGACAGGGATGACTGAGGAAAGAGGCTGACTGACCACAGAACAGGTCATCTTATCCACTTGATTATTGAACTCCTCCTCTGCTGAAGTCACCTTTTGGTGAGCATTTACATGGGACACAAATATCCTCACATCCTTTGCCCATTTGGAGAGATTTATCCACATACTTCTTCCCCAGATGTCTTTCCCACTAATTTTCTAATTGTGATCTTTCCAAGTCCCTGACCATCCAGCCAATCCATTGGCTACAGCCCATGAGTCAGTGAACAATCGTACATCTGGCCATTTCTTCTTCCAAACAAACTGTAATACCATGTGTACTACCCGAAGTTATGCCCACTGTGAAGGTTTTCCTTCTCCTGTATCTTTTAAGGTTGTCCCAGGAAGAGGTTGTAATGCTGCAGCTGTCCACTTCTGGGTGGTGCCTGCATAACATGCAGAGCCATCAGTAAACCAGGTCCAAGTCTTCTCTTCTTCAGTCAGCCGATCACAGGGAACACCCCATGAGGCTATAGGCGCATGCTTGGCAGCAGATGGCATTGTAACAGGAGTAGAAAACAAAGGCATTTGAGCAACTTCATCTAAGTGCCTTCAGGACCTGCTCGGGCTCTATCACGGACGCACCACTTCCATTTGATAATAGACTGCTGCTGTGCACGTCCTACTTTATGACTTGGAGGGTCTGATAACACCCAGCTCGTGATGGGCAGTTCAGATCACATGGTAACTTTTTTTTTAAAGATTGATTTATTTATTATTATATGTAAGTACACTGTAGAAGTCTTCAGGCACCTTTTTTTCCTTCTCTCTCTGGCCCTGCTCACTCCGGCCCCACTCACTGTAACTATCTTCAGATACCATAGAAGAGGGCATTAGATCTCATTACAGATGACTGTGAGCCATCATGTGGTTGCTGGGATTTGAACTCAGGACCTTTGGAAGAACAGTCAGTGCTCTTAACCGCTGAGCCACTGCTCCAGCCCTCAGCTGCATGGTAATTTAGTGTCCTATTGTCAAACATTCAGTTGCCACTAAGACCCAATAGCAGACCAAGAGCTGTTTTTCAAAGGGAGAATAGTTGTCTGCAGATGATGGTAGAGATTTACTCCAAAATCCCAAAGGTGTCTTCTGGATTCAACTACAGGGGCCTGCCAGAGGCTCCAAACAGCATCTTTATCTGCCACTGACACCTCAAGTACCATGGGGTCTGCTGGAGCATATGATCCAAGTGGTAGAGCAGCCTGCACAGAAGCCTAGACCTGTTGAAGAGTCTTCTGTTCAAGGCTCCACACAAAGCTAGCAGCTTTCTGAGTCACTTGGTAAATGGGCCTGAGTAACACACCCAAGTGAGGAATGTGCTGTCTCCAGAATCCAAACAGACCCACTAAACGCTGTGCTTCTTTCTTGGTAGTGGGAGGGGCCAGGTGCAATAACTTATCTTTCACCTTAGAAGGAATATCTCTGCATGCCCCACACCACTGGACTTCTAAGAATTTCACTGAGGTAAATGGTCCTTGAATTTTGGTTGGATTTATTTGCCATCCTCTGATACTCATATGTGTTAACAAGGAGTCTAAAGTGGTTGCTACCTCCTGTTCACTTGGTTCAATCAACATAATGTCATCAATATAGTGCACCAATGTGATATTTTGTAGAAAAGATAGACTATTTGTTGTGTTTATAAATACACACACACACACACATACACACACACACATATATATGTTTTATGGGGTTATGGAGGAAGTAGGTGTGGGTGGGGGAAGGGTGTGTAGGCCCAAGCCTAGGCATCCTTTCCCCCAGAGGGACCAGCACACACGAAGATATAGTATAGAATAGAGTTTATTCAGGGCATGGCGAAGGGAACTAAGAGGGTAATAGAGGCAGAGAAAGGCAGAGAGAGGGAGAGAGTAGAGAAGTGGAGAGGTGGAGGCTAGCCATAACCACGCGGAGAGAGGGGGGAAGGGAATGGGGAGAGGTAAGAGATAAGAGATGCAAGAGATAGGCAAGAGAAAGAGATAAGAGGGGGGGGCAAGCAGCCCCTTTTATAGTGGGCCAGGCCCACCTGGCTGTTGCCAGGCAAGTGTGGGGAGGAGCATACCTGGCTGTTGCCAGGTAACTGTGGGGTGGAGTTTAGACAGAATGCTAACACTATTAAGATCCCTTCTAACTAAGTTATGACACAGGGAAGGAGAGTTAATATATCCTTGAGGCAAAACTGTAAAAGTATACTGCTGGCCTTGCCAACTGAAAGCAAATTGCTTCTGGTGGTCCTTATTGATAGGTACTGAGAAGAAGGCATTTGCTAGATCAATAGCTGCATACCAGGTACCAAGAGATGTATTAATTTGCTCAAGTAACGAAACTACATCTGGTACAGCAGCTGCAATCGGAGTTACTACCTGATTTAGTTTTTGATAGTCAACTGTCATTCTCCATGATCCACCTGTCTTCTGCACTGGCCAGATAGGAGAGTTAAAGGGAGATGTGGTGGGAACCACCACCCCTGCATCTCTCAAGTTCTTGATGGTGGCAGCAATTTCTGCAATTCCTCCAGGAATAAAATACTATCTAAATTTGATCCTTAGCAGGGGTGGGTGTCAGCTACTCACACTGATTCAAGTGGCAAGATGGACTCCCTTTGTAAACTTTTGTATACTTTATAACTTTTGTAAACCCTCAAGGCAGGGAAGTAGCCAGGCCCCTCCTCCAGGCCTCTCTAACTGCCCAGCTTCTGTAACTGTCACAAAATTCATCTCCAGTCCCTCAATAGGACCCACCCATATTATGCTAAGATTAGGTGAACAGTCTGAACAAAAGCCACCAATCCCTGAACAGGAAAATCCACCAATCCCTAAACAGGAAAAGCAACCAATCCCTGAACAGGAAAACCCGCCAATCCCTGAACAGGAAAAGCAACCAATCCCTGAACAGGAAAACCCACCAATCCCTGAGATTCCCAAGGTCAGGATTTGAAATCCCACCAATCCTCACCCTGGAAATATCTGCCCTAGATGGCTCCACCCTCTAAGAAATTCTATCAAAGGCTGTGTCTGCTCTGCTCCCAGCTGCCATCTCTTGGAAGCAGAGGTAGCCATCCCTAGAGTCATCCCTCCACACCCTGGACCATCCTAATAAATCTCTTTCATGAGATTTGCTGCTTGCTGTCACTTTCATCATAAGAAGCCAAGAAGCAATGAAAAAAATCGAAGAGGTGAAGCAGAGCTGAGGGCTCCTGAACTCCTCAGCTCAGCTGGGGACACCCTCCCCTGGGAGTTGCAATGCCTCTGCAGCAGAGGCGGCTTCCTCTCTGAGCTGTATGGTTCCTGAGATCCCATGTCAGGATGCCCTTTCACTGAGACACTGTTCCACCTCAGAGGTGTGTGGTTCTTTGGCTTCCAAGTTGCAGGACACCTTCCCATCTGAGCAGGAAATTTATGTGTGGGGAAATCTATGCCCTTGTTCAGAGATGGGAGTGCATGTGCTCCATGCAGAACAGGCACAGGCTGAGGGTTTCTGATGTTGCTAGGTACATTGTAGATGTGGGTGTGTGGATAGTACATGCAAAGGAATGAGGCTGCAAAGTGCATTGTTACAAGGAGTGCATAACACAATAAATACTAAGTGGGGTCCCAGCACACTAAGTTCTCTGCTTACTTGCCTCAAAAACCTTAGCTGGGGGATAAGTTAGCCCACAAGGGTTGGAATTCAAGTCAGTGTCTCTAGGCTTTATACAAGCTATACTCAGATTAACCTGTCGCACTCTCTCCCGTTGGGGGAAGCACAGTGAGGGTGGAGTCTCCGGGTCCAGGGACTGCCAGGGGTCGGGTCCGCAGAGTACACCCTGGGCTTCAAGGATCATGGCCGCAGCCCTCTTCGTCGCAAATGCCTGGGGGCCTGACGCCGCCGGAGTGAGATGCTGGGGTCAAGCACCCCGGCGCTAATGGAGTCCGCCGACTCGGTGCCCAAGCCGCTGTGCGCTGCCTAGCGCTGCCGGTCTCGGCCAGTGGCTTGGCCGAGGTGTAGGAAGGGAACGGACCGAGATCAGCCGTGGGCATCCACCGGCTTCGTTGTGCTCAGAGCACTCGCCGTCCTGCACCCCAAGAGTCACAGCTCCCTTAGACAAAGTTCTCGGATGCCAAAGTAGTTTCTATCTTTATTTGTTCAAGATGGCGGGCAGCGCTCCCAGGGCAGGTGGGTGGAGAAGGAGGGGCGAGAGGGCGAGAGAGGGCGAGTTGGGTCAAGGTGTTCTACTTATAGTTCTGAGGGAGGGGGCGGGGCTTGGTAGTTGATACTTTCCATTGGCCAGCTTGGGAGCCCTAATTGTTGCCTCATTTGCCTATAGTTGATGCTTTCCATTGGCCAGCTTGGGAGCCCTAATTTGCCTATACACAAGTTTCACACGCCAGGCCTCTTTCTATACAGGGGTTGTGATATGAAGAATTTCCCAGGAGCGTTGGCTAGAAGCATAAATTCTGGTCCCTGGTGTACCACCTCTCTGGTGTACAACCGGGTCTCCCAGAGCTTCCAGCCCATGCTCAACCGGGCATCACAGATCACTGCCCCACATTCACCCAGGACATCTGGACGCAGGGCAGGAATGGGGAATACCCTAACCCATCTGATTATTTCTCAAAGACTCTGAGCAGGTGAGAGGGATGCCTCCTTCACTCCAGAGACACTTCATTTCTTATTTGGCCCCATAGGACAGTCAGACTCCTTGCTATGGTACACCCTCAAAGACTGGAGTAAGTCTCATCCTTAAAAAAAAGGACAGGCTAATTGAGGCCTTGAGAAAATTAAGGTTACCTCAACTTGTTCCTGTCTGCTGTTTTTCTCTCTCTCTCTCCCTCTCCCTCTCCCTCTTTCTGTTTCTTTTGTTCTTTTTTTTCCCTTGAGACACTATATAGCCCTGACTGGCCTGAAACTTGTAGACCAGGCAGGCCTCAAACTCCACAGAATATAACCCACTCTCAAATATTGGGATTAAATGCTTGCACCACAATGCCTACCTCTAAACGTGATTTTAAAGGTGGGATCTGTGTTAATAAGTCTAAAAGGCCAATAACTAATATTTTACATCTTTTTGATAATTTGTTGTTGTTGTTTTTGTTTTTGTTTTTTTGAGACAGGGTTTCTCTGTGTAGCCTTGGCTGTCCTGGAACTCACTCTGTACACCAGGCTGGCCTCGAACTCAGAAATTCACCTGCCACTGCCTCCCAAGTGCTGGGATTAAAGGCGTGCACTACCACTGCCCGGCTGATAATTTTTAACTTGCAATTGTGGCATTAAGGTATGAGAACTGCCTTTGTTCTCCTCCCCGTCCCCCCATATAAAATAAACCATCAAAACACCAAATAAAAATAGTTTTTTCAAAGTTCTTATCTTGTTCTATTTAAAACTAAAAGGGGGGAAAGAAGGATCATTTTAGAACCAAGTTGTTTCCTGTTCATCTGGCTTCCAGCCTATCAACCCTCAGGTTAGGGTGTGTCTCAGCGAGTCTTAGAGATGTAAAGTTACTACTTTGTTTTTAAGACTCAAGTTTTGGGAAGTACCGGTTTTAGAGGAAGGTTTGTATAATGCCTGGGAGGAAACTATCAGATCAACAGTCCAATTTAAACCCAGACAAAAGATACATGTATTAATTAGAGCTACAGGAGAGGACAACCCGACCCCAGATACCCCTAGTGAAGTGGACAGTGCTGAAAGCTTTAGAAGAGCTGTTCTCAACCTGTGGGTCATGACCCCTTTGGGGTCTAAGGACCATTTCACAGCGGTCACATATCAGATGTCCTGCCTATCAGATATTTACAATATGATTCATCAGAGTAGCAAAATCACAGTTATGAAGTAGCTACAAAAATAAATTTATGGTTGGGATCACAACGAGGAACTGTATTAAGGGGTTGCAGCATTAGGAAGGTGGAGAAGCACTGGCTTGAAAGACCCATTCTAGTGGAAGTAAGTTAGGATGTTTCAGATTGGACGCCAAGCTCCCACTAATGGGATAAGTCTCACTCACCACCAACATCAGGGATAGACAGGAGTCATGTTGGTCCTGTGTGCTTACTACTCTTGTTCGGGTTCTAGGAAATCTTTACAAAAAAGATTTGCCTTGCCAAGCTACTTTTGCTTTGTTTGTGTGTTCCTTTGTAGGACATAGATTACTCATTGTTCACTTCTGACACTTCAATCTGCGCAGGTAATATTCAAAAACCATTACAATCCTTTTGAGTCTAAAGTTAAAATGAAATGGGCATTGGGTTGTTCATGATATCAAAAGAGAAATCTTGAACTGGGTGTGGTGGCGTACACCTTTAATCCTAGCTCTCTGGAGGTCAAGGACGGTAGATCTCTTATACATTCAAGGCCAGCCTGCTCCACATAGTGTGTTCTACTAAGGTCAAAGCTACACAGTGACACTCTGTCTTTAAAATAAACAACAGAAAGGCTAGACTTCAGCAGAAACAAGGCCACACAAGGTTCTTGTGGAAGGAAACCTTGTGGCCCACTTCTTTGGAACGTGTCTTTGCATGGCTTGGATTGGCTTCACTTCAGCCCTTTGTCACTAACTTGTTGAGATTGTGCCACAAGCTCAAGGTCAGCTTTACAGACTCAGAGGCCAGCATGAATCCAACATGAGCTTCCCAAAAAGGACACTGGCCAAGTACAACGGCAAAGGCAGCCATGACAGAACCAACTCTGGGTGAACAAAATGTGACTGGAACCACGAGAGAGAATATGCAAATATCATTAGGAAGGGAGGAGGTGAGTCGGCTAGCTCCTGTGCTGTCAACTGGACGCAAACTAGAGTAACCTGAAAGCAGGGAACCGCAACTGAAAACATTTCTCTGTAAGATCTGGCTGTAAAACATTAGTGGTGGATGGGGGAGGGCCCTGCCCATTGTGGGTGGTGCCATCCCTGGGCTGATGGACCTGGATTCCACAAGCAAGCAAGCTGAGCCATCCATGAGGCGCAAGCCAGCACCCCTCCATGGCCTCTGCATCAGTGCCTGCCACCAGGCTCCTTCCCTGTTTGAGTTCCAGGTCTGACTTCCTTCAGTGATGAACAGCAATGTGGAAGTGTAAGCCAAATAAACCCTTTCCTCCCCAACTTGCTTTGATCATGGTGTTTTGTCGAAGTGATAGAAACCCTAACTAAGACAGTGGTCCTTTAAAAAAAAAAAAAAAAAAAAAAGCCTAAAGCACCCAGTAATCCCAGGTGGTCTCCCATTCAAGTACTAACCAGGCCAGACCCTGCTTAGCTTAGGAGATCAGATGAGCTCCGGTGCATCCAGGGTGGTACGTGGGGAGACGACAGTTGTCCTTAATGACACTCTGAGAAGACATCAGATAACAGAAACATCTCATAACAGGCACTTAAGCTAGGGCTTTGGCTGGGAAGCACTGGGTCCTTATTGGAGCTTCCAAGGAACCAACAGCAAGTTGGAAACATCTGTCCTTATTCTGCACCCGTCTTCTCAGCCTTGCTTCGCCTGCTACAGGGAGTTCAATCACTCAGTGTCTCTAGAGCAACTAGTGATAGTTGTGATGGTTAACCCTGATTGTCAACTTAGTTGAACCTAAGTTCACTATGGAGGCAAAACTCTGAGCATGTCCATGAACTATTATCTAGATTAATAACCTAGGCTAGTTGAGGTGGGCAGATCCATCCTAACTGTGGTGTGAATAAAACAAGATATAGCCAAGCTCCAACATTCATGCCTCTCCCCCTCCCCCTTCTCCTCCTCCCTCTTCTCCCCCCCCCTTCCTTACTGTGGCCGCAGTGTGGCAGGTTGCCTTCAGCTCCTGCTGCCCTGCCTTCCCCACCATGGGTACCCTGGAACCTTAACTGTGAATCAGTTCAAACCCTTCCCTCCGTATTAATAAAATCACTAGGTATGGTGGTGAATGCCTATTATCCCAGCACCCGAGAGTCTGAGGCAAGAAGATCCCATGTTTCAGGCCAGCTAAGAGTGAAAAGCCTCTGTACAGAAAAATAAAAAAGGGCCAGGCAGTGGTGGCGCACGCCTTTAATCCCAGCACTTGGGAGGCAGAGGCAGGCGGATTTCTGAGTTTGAGGCCAGCCTGGTCTACAGAGTGAGTTCCAGGACAGCCAGGACTACAGAGAGAAACCCTGTCTCAAAAACCTGAAAAACCTAAATAGATAGATAGATAGATAGATAGATAGATAGATAGATAGATAGATAGATAAATAAAAAAGGAGTCTCAGAAGAGAGAACTTGGAAAGACATAGTAATCCTGCATCCATAAGCAAGACCATGAGATAGCAATCAGAAGGAGTTGTATGTCATGATGTACCCCATGTCTGGGTTTCTTTTTTAATGAATTTATTTTTTATGTGCATTGGTGTTTTGCCTGAACATGTCTGTGTGACAGTTCAGATCCCCTGGAAGAAGAGTTACAGTTGTGAGCTGCCATGTGGTTGCTGGGAATTGAACCCAGGTCCATCTGGAAGAGTAGTCAGTGCTCTTAATCGCTGAGACATCTCTCCAGCCCCATTAACAACAGTTTTGAAGCACAGTTGACACTCCCTATCAGTCAGAGTCACAGTATTCTTCCAAAATTCCATTGGGCTCTTGCTTAAGGACTGTTATGTGTGAGGCTCCCAGCCTGGGACCCAGGAAGTCTCAATGTACTCAATGGAAGGGAAGCTAAGAGTCATTTTATTTTTAAATTCCTACCTAACATCACTTAAAATTATATTGGGTTTATTTATTTTATGAGTATTTTACTTGAAATATATATGTGTATATATTTATATATGTGTATATATATATTTAATACACACACACACACACACACACACACACACACACACACACACACACACCAGTGTATGCTTGCTGCCTGCAGAGAGTGCGTTGGATTCTCTGAAATTGGAGCTCTGGATGGTTTGTCATGAACCACCTTGAGTACTAGAAATCAAGCCTGGGTCCTCTGCCAAAGCTCTTAAACACTGAGCCATGTCTCCAGCCCCAAATCACTTTATATTTTTAAATTTAATTTATATAGGGTTTATCAGAAAAGTATAGAGGCTGTGGTCTGGGTAGTGCAACAGTAGATGTACTATCTCCGGATGGAAAGGCCAGTAGCTGTTCCGTACATAAAACTGGGCATCTTTTTATGGGGGAGGAAGGGGCAGTTTCCAGACAAAGTTCCTATGTGTAGCCCTGACTGTCCTGGGGCTTGCTCTGTAGATAAGACTGGCCTCGAACTCAGAGATCTGCCTGCCTCTGCTAGGATTAAAGGCATGTGCAACCATTGCCCAGCTGGGAATGGATATTTCAGCAGTGCTTATCTGGTGCTGGAGTCTCGAGGAATCCCTAGAGAGCTGCTGATCTTTGGTCTGTGTTGGAATCCTGAAGAAGTAGGTTGTAATTACCAGGGAAGGAATGTCTGAGCAGCAGCATAGATGGACCAGGCAATGAGAGCGGGGGCAAGCAGACAGAAAGCAACATTACTTCTTCCTCCTTTCAAGGCTGCTGCCGGGTGGTGTACTATCCTCCAGTCAAAATTTGATGGATGCTTTCTGCTTTGCATATGCAGCTCCTGGCATCTGGTCTCCAAGAAGATACCCTTTGTTAGTTTTGTCATTTGCCTCTGGCTCCAGAACAAAGTGACAGTTATGAAGACAAACTTTTCTAGATACAGCTGCTTATGTCAATGAGATGAGTTCCAGAAAATCCCTATGAAAGCACGGGTGGGGGTGAGGGTACAAACTATTTCCCCTGAACACCTACCAGAATCAGGACTAGAAACTTGTACCAGGCCCTGGGGACAATCTCCAGTCCCTCCCCACACCCACTTCCACCACACACACTCACCCAAACTTTGAGACAGAAAAACATGGCACCGACGTTGACGAATCTACAAGTCTAACTGGGCTGACTGATGACTGGTTAGAATTGGTGATTGTGCAGAGTTGTAATGTGGCCGATCCAGGGCGAAATTACCCTGGGGTAGCTTTATTCCCTTTCATAGCTATTCATTACCTATCTGCTTCTTTCTTCAGCTTCTGGGGTGCTGGGATTACCGGTGTGCACCTCTATAACCCTTTGGGAAGTACCTTTTCAAAAAAAATTTTTTTTTAACTTCAGCATGCAAAATAATAGGTTTCATTTTGGCATTGTCAGTGTCTGGTGTGCACTTTGCTCCTCAGTTCCCCATTACTGTTTTGTACCCCTAAGTCCTCCTCCTCTCCCAAGTAGTTTCCTGTCTATCTTCATATCATACATGTGTGTACATACCTTTTAGAGACATCTAGAGTCCATCTAGAGACAACGCATGGGCATGTATCTTAGAAAACTCTGCCCCACTTCAGTTAATGTACTGGTCTCTAGTTCCATCTAGTTCTAAATGACATCATTTCGTTACTTATAAATAACAGTTATCACACACATACACACACATATATGACAGAAACTTAGTCTGATTCCATATCTTGGCTGTTGTGAATGTTCCAGTTTCTCTGCCATATGCTAAATTAGTCCTTCAGGTGTATAGCTACCAGAATTTGGCTGAATCAGAGAACAGCCCTATTTTTAGGTTCTTAGGAACTACCATATTGATTTTCATAGAGGGTACACTATATTACTAGCATCTGTGTACATTATCCTGGCAAACCATGCCATTTGGCTAGATTCGTTATTTTGACTTTTTCTCATAGAAATAAAATGAGACTCAAGGTAGTTTTGATTTGCCCATATTCATAGCAGACCTTGCCAGTTAATCCTCCAAGAAAACCCCTCACAGACATACCCAATGTTCTTCCATACTGACGCCCAGGGTTTCTAACCCAGTCAAGTTGACCCCTGGAATTAACCACTGCGTTTCTCCACAGAGATCTCACTGTTGAGTTATAAACTGCAGCAATGTCAGAAGATGTGATCACATTTGCACATGGCAGTGACAGGCATCTTAATACTCTTCAGTTTAAAGTGGACATATGGAAGGCTCTCTATGTGTTCGCCATGGGTCATTTGAAGCTTCTGTAAAGTTTCCCCAGTATTCTGACATTGTTTAATACAAACCACAGCTCTGCTTTCTAAGAAGTTCCTCCCTGTGCCGGGAAGATGGCTCAGCAGGGAAGAGCACTGAGGGGGAAATCTGGTTAAAGTCATCACTGGGAGGTAGTTGGTTAGGTGGCAACAAAAAATAATCTTAGCTCCCTTTCCCATCTATGGTTCATTTAGGAGAAGCCTTGGACAGGTAACAAGGCAGATTCAGAGGTGTGATGGGATCCATAGCATGTGCCAAACTCTGGGGCTTTTAGGGGGGTTGGAAGAGATCATTTAAACGGTTGAGCTAAGCTAGGAATGGTGACTCACACCTTTAATCCCAGCTCTGGGGAGGCAGAGACAGGCAGGTCTGATCTACAGAGATACCTTCAGGACAGCCATGGCTACATAGACCCAGTCTCAACAAAACCAAAAATGAATAAATAAATAAAATTACTTTTGAACTATTAACTGATATAACACCAAAGTAAATTATATCTTTAAGCAAGTTGGTCTGAATACTAAAAAAGGAGGAAAAACACGACAATTCATTTTATGAGGGCAATATAGACCAGAGAAGAGGAAAGTGCATAAGCAAACGAGTCGGTTTGGTGGTAAATGGCATGAATTTATCTAAGGAAAACCCAATGTTCATTTTAAAATTGCATCTTGTCAAGTGTCAAGTGAAGGGCAGTTCAGGTTGTAGTTTTTATTATTTTTAGTGAATATAAGCAAGTAATAAGTTTGATACACAGGTAAGAAAATATGAAACCTATCATTTTGTACAATTAATATTCCACACACCGAAAGGCAACAGCAGTGAATTTAATGACCATTAGCCAATGCAACAACACAAGAAACAGAAGGTGAAACCTAGTTAGCAGACACAGAGAAAGAGCTTTAACTCTTCTTATTTATAGTCACCTGTCAGGAGAGGGCTTGTACTACGGCATGAGTGAGGGACAGAGGACAACTTTGTGGGGACAATTATCTCCTTTCACCGTTTGTGTCCTCTGGGCTGGACTCAGGTTATCAGTGGAGTGGCAAACACCTTCACCTACGGAGCCATCTTTCTAGCCTAAAAGTGTGTGGTGCGGTGTGTGTGTGTGCGGTCTGTACGTGTGGGTGGTGTGTGTGTGCTGTGAATATGTGTTAGTGGTATTCACACAGAAGCCAAAGGCGAATGCTGAGTGTCTTGCTCTGTTATTTTTGCCTTATTCCCTTGAGACAGGGTCTATGAACCTAGTACTAGACTGGAGGCAAACAAGCCTCAGCAATCCTCAGGCCTCCACTCCTCCCCTCCCTCTACAATGCTGGGGTTACAGCCATGTATGGCTGCACCAGCTCTTTACATGAGTGTTGGATATTTGAACGCACAGGGTTGGGCCATTGCTTCATTCTCTTGTTTGTACTATGGTCAAGGCAGCGGGTACTAATCAAAAGACTAGTCTTCCCTACATGTCTTCCAGATGAAAGCAAGCATTCCTGGAGAAAGTAGAAGCTGTTATGCCTCCTAGGGACTAGCCTCAGATGTCAGATGTCACTTAGACTATTCTATTGGGTAAAGTAACACCTACATACGTGTAACTCTCGAAGGGCATGCTTTTGCTGCCTAGTTTGTAAACTTGTAACTTAACTTTCAGGGATCTGTTACTGTGGTGGGTATGGAGGACACAGGTACACAGGAAGAGGCTCCTGAGAGGGGCTCAGGTTACATGGTTTACAATGGCAAGTTGAACTTCCTGCTGTTGACAAAGCTAATAGAAAAAACTTAGGGACTACTTCTAATGTTTCTTTGAAAAAATTATGTTAATATCTTTCTTTATGGATACTCTTCCCAGTTAAACTTTCCCCCCTTCTTCTAATTTCTGAGTAGTATTAATCAATGCCTGGTAGGTAGACTTGCTGACTTTGAATTATATGTATGTGAATTTTATTATTTTTCTGCATCTGTTAGAATACTTTTTGCTTTATAGTACTTATGTGGTAAATTACACAGTGAAATTGTTAAATATGTATTTGCAGTCCCTGATTTTTAGCATACAATTTGGCATATGATTTTAGCATATAATTCCAAATCTCTTAAGTGATAATGGAGTGTCTGTGGGGGGGGGGTGTAAATATGAGCTCAAGGCCAACCTGGACTATGTAGTAAAACTCTGTTCCAGAAGGAAAGGAGGAGGGAGGGAATGGATGAAACATGACTGGCGAAATGTTAATTACTAACCCTGAGTAATTGGTGCACGGGAGTGGATGCACTACTTTTTTTTTTTTTTTTTTTTTGGTTTTTCGAGACAGGGTTTCTCTGTATAGCCCTGGCTGACCTGGAACTCACTCTGTAGACCAGGCTGGCCTCAAACTCAGAAATCCGCCCGTCTCTGCCTCCCAAGTGCTGGGATTAAAGGCGTGCGCCACCACTGCCCGGCTTCCTACCCAGATTCTTTATCTAGGAATAAAGACTTCCTTATCTCCTTGGACAGCTCATACACATCTTTACCATCAGAGTATGTTGTGATTCCTACCTAGGAAAAGAGTCTTATGCTGAAGGTTTATTTAACGTTTATTTTTCTTAAAAAACAAACAAACAAACAAACAAACCTCATTTATTGAGTATTCACCATGCACAGGGACTCTGTGTTCTAGACATGGATAATAAACAAAATAAATATGCTCTCTACATTCATTGCATGGAGAGTAAATAGTGCAGAGAAACTGTGTCAGCAAATGTAGATTATGGTGGGCAGGAGAGCTAAAGGATGCTAGCAAGAGACTTGGGAAAGCAGGGTACTTTCTCTAGATCAGCTGTTCTCAATCTGCTACACTCCCATAGGGCTGCATATCAGATACTTACAATTCATAACAGTAGCAAAATTATAGTTATAAGTAGCAACAAAATAATTTCATGGTTGGGAATCACCACACGAGGAACACATCAAAGGGTTGCACCATTAGGAAGGCTGAGAGCCACTGCTTAGATAGCAATTAACGATCTTTCAGGACAGAACTCAGACCCCGGCGTATTTGTGTTATAGAATGTATGCTTACATCCTCCTCGGATGTTGAAACTTTAATCCTACCTGTCATCCCACGTGATAACGTTGGTAGGCAATTAGCACCTTTGTTATTTTAGTGCTAAAAGTAACTTAAGTTGTGCAAGAAATCAGAAGATCTTGTGTTCTCTTTAACTGAGGGTCAAGTGAAGTCAGGAAACCTGTCATTAGAATGACAGCAGGCACCTGAATATCCAACTCCATAAGAAATAAAATTGCAATAACATGGTTACCTATTGTGCTGACTTCTGTGTTTATTCGTTCCGACAGGGTCACACTTTGTTATGCTACCACCTGTTAAAGATATTGGGCTGAGCCGGGCAGTGGTTGTGCACGCCTTTAATCCCAGCACTTGGGAGGCAGAGGCTGGCGGATTTCTGAGTTTGAGGCCAGCCTGGTCTACAGAGTGAGTTCCAGGACAGCCAGGGCTACACAGAGAAACCCTGTCTCGAAAAACAAAAAACAAAAAACAAACAAAAAGATATTGGGCTGAGCCGGGCAGTGGTGGCGCACACCTTTAATCCCAGCACTTGGGAGACAGAGGCAGGTGGATTTCTGAGTTCGAGGTCAGCCTGGTCTACAGAGTTCCAGGACAGCCAGGGCTACACAGAGAAACCCTGTCTCGAAAAACAAACAAACAAATAAACAAACAAACAAAAAAGATATTGGGCTGAAGCTGAACTGTGGTGGTGCATCCACTTTTAATCCCAGCACTCGGGAGGCAGAGGCAGGAGGATCGCTGAGTTCGAGGCCCGCCTGGTCTACAGAGCGAGTTCCAGGACAGCCAGGGCTACACAGAGAAAGCCTGTCTCGAAAAACCAAAAAGGAGAAGGGGGGTGGGGTGGGATGTGGACTTGGCCTCGGAATGCAGGGATTAAAGGTGTGGGTCAGTACGCCCAGCTGCTGTGGGTTAGTTTGTTATCCCAACAGCCACACCAGAGCTGAGAGGTTGCGGGGGCTCGTTAAGCTCCGCATTGAACTGCAACTAACAAATCGCATAAAATTGAACAGAAAAATGACACCTGCTCGTTGTAGGAAATGACTGTTATTTGTAACTAGCTTCACCAACCACTACTTAACACTCTGCCAACTTTCTTTTACATGAGCACAGCTTTTTTTAAGCTGGGACTAGATCGCACCCATTCGTAATCAGCGTTGCTACAAAGGGTGGCGGAGGGCACCTTACGCTCCGGAACTCTCCGCAGCTGGGCTTTCCCTGCCCGGGCCATCGGACTAGGTAAGCGGCCGAGTCTGCGGAGGCAGCCCCAAGCGGGCTCGCAAACTCGGCGCGATGGGCAGGGTGAGCAAAGGTGGCTTCCGCAGCAGTACACCTTTCTCACCGACCGCCGACATCAGAGAACCGTAGCCGCCTAGTCCCGCGCGGGTGCTGCTGTGGCCCCCAAAACCCGCGATACCTCACCTCGAGCACCCCCATCACCCAACAGCTCTGCCCCCAAGCCAGTTCTAAACCACTGCGCACGCGCTGTGAAGCACATAACGACTCGGCTTCGCCCTTCTTGGTATCTCTAGGGCTCGCCAGGCGCTCCTCGCTGTATCGCTAGCCAATCCTTACTCCCGCCCTCGTAATCTTGCAACAGGCCTCTGATTGGCTACCTGTCCTCGAGGTCTGCGCGGAGCGTGATTGGTCGGTGGCTTCGTCCAATCGGCGGCGGGCTGTCGGATTCAAATTCAGAGCGTTGGGCCTGCGGTCGTTGGCCTCATTCGAGTCGTTGCGCCGGCTCTAGTCGGACGTGGAGCCTCTTGTGCCCTGTTTCCTGCTCCCGTTTATTTCCTCCGCGCGCCGGCAGGATGGCCCACAAGCAGATCTACTACTCAGACAAGTACTTCGACGAGCACTACGAGTACCGGTGAGCAGCGCCTGCGGAGAAGGGCGCGCTGGGGGGTCAGCCCCGGTGGTCCGGGCTCGGGCCCCCTCAGAGGCCTCCGCTACGTTTGGGCAGCCGCGCTTTGTGTCGCGTTGCGGGGCTCGCAGGAACTGGGGAGTCTTAAATGGTTGGGCAACCCCTCGGCTAGGAATTCAGGACCGCACACCGCACTGGCCGGGACTGGCCTGGGGGAGTCCCCGGAAACGCACCCGACGGGGCTTACCGGGTGTCTGATGGGTAACGGCTCCAGACGCAGTAACTCGGGGCGTTATTAAAAGGCTTCAAAATCAAATTGAAAACTGGGAGGTTGTCCTGGGAAGGATGGGGGGAGGGGTGCTACGTTACCTTCAACTGCTAGTGTACATTGGCCACGTTTGGGGCTTTTGAGGAAGTTTTGAGTTTTAAACCTTGAGATGCGCGGGAAGGTAGTACCTACGTTAATTTGCAAATGGGATTGTGGAAAGTAAGGGAGGATTATTACAGTTAATCTTATTGTATCCATGCTGACTTGGGGTGTGGTTTCAAATGCCTTTCTGCCTCTGGGTCTGGGTTGGGATTAGAGCGTTGCATTCTGGGACACGATGAAGAAATCCAGGTAGGTAAAACCTATTCCTCCCGTGGGCAAATAGTGACCTTGCTCTCTGTTTGCTGCCCTTTTAGGTTAGTGTCCAGCATACTGTTTGAGGAGTAAGATCCTTTTTTTAAGAGAGTGGATTCACCGCCCCACCCCCATTCTCAAGCCGCTAGTATAGAAATCTTCACGGCCAGAAAACTTTCTCCAGGCTGTTTGCGATGCACTAATGCTATGAGTTTGAATGTTTTTAAGTAGGGAAATCTCGTGGGGTTTTTTAAAACTAAATTTAAATATATAATCTTTACATAATAATTACAAACTTCACAATGGTAACCATGTGATGACTTGACATATTTGGTGGTTATAGTAACCCAGAGCCCAGTTTGGGAATATCCAATAATGAGAAAGTAATTGTATTGCCTTTCTAAATTAGGCAAATCATTTGGGTGGAAATGTTTAGCATATGGGCTTATATACATTTCTTTAGGACTTGCCAGATTGCGATAGTTTTTAAACTTGGGATATATAACTTGCTTGTTGTGTTTGGGAGCAACTGCTGGTCTGTCTTAAGCAATTTATTCCAATATAAATTAGACTACTACCCACCACTGTATGAGTAATGGAATCCAGAGCTCAAAAGGTTTTATTTTGAAACATTAAGTGGCTATTTTAAGTTTGCTATTCTGCTTTAGCAGTTGCTAAGATTATGGGTGTGTCACCACACCTAGCTTGAGCTTAACTGACCAACCTTTATAAAAGATTAGAGTTATTCTTGAAAGGGACTGTGTACTGGTGATATGACCAGGGTGAGTGAGTCTAGGATGTTTTATATATAGTAGAGCTATGTGTGTTGGATAATTTTCAAAACTTAGTTTTTGTTTTTTTTTTCCAAGGGGTGGTTACTAGGAACAGTAGATGGCCCCTTTTCTTTTTTCTTTTTTTTTTTTTTTTTGTTTTGTTTTTTTGGGTTTTTTTTTGTTTTTCGAGACAGGGTTTCTCTGTGTAGCCCTGGCTGTCCTGGAACTCGCTCTGTGTAGACCAGGCTGGCCTCGAACTCAGAAATCCACCTGCCTCTGCCTCCCAAGTGCTGGGATTAAAGGCGTGCGCCACCACTGCCCAGCTAGATTGCCCCTTTTCTAATATCATGGGAGTCTTTTTCTTTTTTGCATTTTTGAGGAGGTCTCTATCCATATCCCTGGGTGTTCTGGGACTCCATGTAGACAGATGTAGCTGCATCTATCTTCCTAATCCTACATGTGCGCCATCATGCCCAGCTTGGGAGCCTGTCTTTACAGAAATAAAATTGAGGATTTGAGTGCTTTTTATAAAGTGGCCATACCTGGCACTTTTTGTATTCCAACAAAAACTGGGTTTTGGGAATAGTTTTCCTTGTATGTGATCAGTAATAATATACAGGTAAAGTCATTAGTGGGTTTGACGATACTTAAAGATGTACACCCCTGGTGACTGCAGCCTGTTGACATGGTTTATGTAGGAGATACTTGAGGCCACTTGTAGCTGAATGCCTTGTAGGGACAGTAGTACTGTTTGTGAAAGCAAATAGACAAGCATCACATCTATCTTTTTAAGACTGATGAGTAGAAATAAGGTCATGGAGTATTTAAGACCTCATCTCAAAAATAAGGTGCCCTACAACTTGGCAATCCTTCCTTCCTCCACTATGATCTATAGCAACAAAGCAGTAACAATAACAAAGACATTAAGCAGTATTTCAAGAATGAGTGGTAACTGGTGTGGGTAAGAATGTTTATATAGATGCCTGGAAATGTTGGTGATAGGGTGCACCTTGGTAGTAAGCATAATTTTGTAGTCATTAACCCTATGTAATAAAGTTGATTTAAGGATTGATTTGCACTCAGATAATAAGCCAGAGTTTAAAAAGCTGTTATGGGGCCAGGCAGTGGTGGTGGACGCCTTTAATCCCAGCACTTGGGAAGCAGAGGCAGGTGGATTTCTGAGTTCAAGGACAGCCAGGGCTACACAGAGAAACCCTGTCTCGAAAAACAAAAAAAAAAAAATCTGTTATGGACAGTTTGTTTAGAGTGGGTTATGGATTGCACTATCCCAGTTCCAAAAATACAGAGCTGCATTTGCATCTCCATCATCTCAGACTTGACTTATACTGGTCAAAAATTAGTAATTGCTAACTTTATGTAAACTTATAACCAGAAGGGGCAAGACATTTAGAGATACTTTGTGATGACAAAATACTTCATGCAGGCAAAGGTACAAATTTGCTTGTGCATATGCATTAAAATTGTGTGTGTGTTTTGGCCCTGAATCAAGGCCAGCAGTTTACTGAAGCTGTTGGTTTCAAGCAGGAGCCTAAAGAAATGTCTTTCTATGGTCTGTTGGCCATTTCTGACATTGTAAATCTAATGGTCAATTCATTAGAAAGAAACACCTGGCTAGATATTGTACCCAATTTTGTAACACTTGGGATAGTTTGGGGCCAGTTTGTACTGCAGTATAATAGGGGTAGGGGGTCACAAAAGAAACAGCTGAGTCACTAGTGATAGATGTGGCTGATAAGTCTTAATAATGGGATTCCAAGGTTTCTGTATAATATTTATAATTACTGATTTAGCTTAATTGTTAAATTATATGTTAGATCTGTTACTAAGAAAAAAGATTAGTGTGGGTTTTCCACAGAAAAGGAAAAATTGTTCATAATGTGATACTAAATCTTACATGTTTCCTTAAAGTTCTGGAAATGTACTAGTCACTTAATGGGAGACTAAAGTTCCAAAGGCATATTTTTGCTTTTAAGTTTGAAGCATGAAGCAAACTGGAATATATACAAGAACTACAGATCTAGTATTGAGTAACACACACATTAACTGCCTTACTTTAGCCCCCACCCTCTTACTAAAATTTAGTAATCTGGTGACAACTAATCCTAGGACTAGGCTCCTTCATTATTCTTCTATGCAACTCCCTTTCAGAATTGCCTCTGGCTTTACCTTGCTGTTCTAGCTACCCCGATACCACCAGTCTATTTAACAGGAGAGAAAATATTTTTTTCACTTGGTATGATCTTGCTCTTTAAGTATACTTTTCAGTACTTGAATATTTTCTACCTATATCCTGTAGACCAAGAATTGCTTCTTGACTAAAGGAAGCTATGGGAGAGGGTAAGATGTATAATAATGTGCCCAACTTAGACTTTAAGGTTCTGTTCCTGGAAGATTACTCAATAGCGAGTATTCTTCAAGAAATTTACCCCTACAGAATAACATGCCTTTCATTTTAGGGCAGCTTGGCCTAATACTTGGACGTAAGCCCTCAGAAGCCAAAAGCACAGACTGTAGGGAATACCAAGATTGATACGGGTGCTATTGTAATCTAGAGTTGCTTTAGAGACTTGAATTTGTTTTGAGGACAAAACCCTTCAAATTTTAAGTATCTCAGTGGTACCTGTATAAGGTGATGATGGTAGGAAAGATGGCACTAATCTTTGGCTGAATATTTTTAACAGGCATGTCATGTTACCCAGAGAACTCTCTAAACAAGTACCCAAAACTCATCTGATGTCCGAAGAGGAGTGGAGGAGACTTGGTGTCCAACAGAGTCTAGGATGGGTTCATTACATGATTCATGAGCCAGGTAAGCTTTGCTAGAAAAAGGAAAGCAATATTATTTATTCTTTATACCCGTAAAAGTCACTTATTCAGTGTGTAACAAGTGCACATATAGAAATTGATGCTATCTTTTTATATTTGAAAAAGAGCATTGTTAAACTGGAGTCTGTATTCTAATTTGGAATTATGGCACATATATTTAAGAGTTCAAAAATTGTTCCTATTACAAAAGCAGTGGAGAAACTTAACTATAGATTGCTGGCCTTTAATCACACTGAATAGGGAAGTGTTAGGTGGACTCTCCTGGTTTAATTTTATCTTTTAAGGTCTTTTTACATAGTCTAGGTTTGACTAGAACAAGCCTTTCTTAGCTAAGTACAGGGATCACAGGCACACAACACCAAACCTTGCTTTCTGGTGGACTTGTTTTGTGTGCTCAGATTGAACCTTTGTACTTGCTAGGCAGCTGTATATATAATGTGTGTATGCTATCAACTTTGTGACTTTTTGATGTGAATTAGCCAGAGATACAGTAGCTGACTTGAATTAGCTGTCCTTTTCCCAAAGAGATTACATTTCTCTTTAAACTGGAAATGATTTTGCAGGTAGAAACTATTTTCAAAAATAGGTCAAAGAGTAAAATAGTGGAGCAATGCTCTTATAAGAGTTTGTCTGCATTCAGTGTTTATTAGATGGACAATTCATTTTGAACACTTCCAATAGTGACTGGTTGTTTTGACATGACACTGATAAATGTTTCCTTTCCACAGAACCCCATATTCTTCTCTTTAGACGACCTCTTCCAAAAGAACAACAAAAATGAAGTGCAGCTGGGATCATCTAATCTTTTTCAAATTTAATGTATATTTGTGTATATAAGGTAGTATTCAGTGAATACTTGAAAAATGTACAAACCTTTCATCCATACCTGTGCATGAGCTGTATTCTTCACAGCAACAGAGCTCAGTTAAATGCAACTGCAAGTAGGTTATTTTAAGTTGTTAAAGATAAATTTTCCTGTAGTTTTTTCTTAATATAAACGCCTGTTTTACTTTACCTGTTTTGTTAAATAAAGTTTGTATATTGCATTTATCACTATTAATTTGACTTTATTTCTTCAATTATTTTTACCCCTGGAGAAAATAAACATACTTGAAAAAGAAATACTAAGCTCCAAGTGATGGGTTCCTGGGGATAGTAAGTCTAAAGACTTATTGCCAGTTTATTTCCCAATAACTCTGGATTCTGCAAGTGAACAGAAAAACCCAACTCTACTTCTTGATGGTGTCCACAAGTCTAAAAATTCTAGTGGTTTCAGAGAAAAGGTATTTTAGTTAGTTCAGAAGCCACATGTATGCATCTTTTCTTTTTTTGTTTTTGTGTGTGTGGACCAAGAAATTTAAGTACACGTTAGTGGATAGCCATGAAAAAAGTATAAATGAGTGGTCAGTAGTAACAAGACCGTAGTTAGACATTAGTAGGGGTGAATTCTCTTTGTACACAGTAAACACTACTGAGCCACATTTTCCCTGTGTGGGATACACTAAACCTAAAGGGCCTACCTGAACAAGAACTGGCACTGCCTGGGTGTCTTGCTTCAAATAAGGGTTTGGTGTTTAATTCTATACCTATAGATTGACTCAAAGGCCTGTTTGCCAAATGCTCCACATCGCGAGCGACCTTTTTATGTCTCCAGTTCTGTGTTTAGTTTCTTTTTGAAGTTGTGTTTTGCGGGAGCTTCCTGTTCTCTAGACTCCAGCATAGTCTCACATAACTAAACACATTTCGACTACTGTTAGATCTGGTTTGTTTTGTTTTTTTACTTGGTTTTTCGAGACAGGGTTTCTCTGTGTAGCCCTGGCTGTCCTGGAACTCTGTAGACCAGGCTGGCCTCGAACTCATAAATCCACCTGCCTCTGCCTCCCAAGCGCAGGGATTAAAGACTAAAGATAAATCCACCACTGCCCAGCTAGATCTGGTTTCTTAGTCTGCCTGCAAGCACCTGACTGACATCCTACCTTGTCTACAAATTCCACACTACTGATGTTCCTGGAAGCTCACCACTGACTAGGTCTTCCTGGGAGTCTCCCTCTCCTGCACAGCACCAGTAAGGGCCTACCTTAGGGCGCTCAGAGAGCCTGGCCTCTCCTAGTGTCACATCACATGGCCCGGCCACGTAAGAAGAGCTTTGCTGCACCCTTACTGGCCTGCCAGAAGCCACCTCCCAAAGCTGTAGTCTCAGACTTCCACGTGCGGCCCAGAAGGTCCGCGACGCCGAGCACTTCCGGCAGAAAGTGCCTCCGTCGCCTTCCGGTGACGTATGTCCTGGCGCCACCGCGCAGGAAGGCGGAAACGCCGAGTCGTTAGGCGCGACGCTGCCTTCACGGCGCGGGCTCTTCCGTGGCCGCCATGGCGTCGGAGCGGCCGCGGGAGCCGGAAGGCGAGGTAAGGGGCGGCCTGCGGGTCTAGACACGCGCGGGGCTACCAGGCCTGAGGTTCGCGGGTGGGGCGGCTTGACCTTTCCACGATTTGGCCAGCGGAGTGATGCCACAGAGGCCACCTACCGCCTCGGGCTCCTCAGACCCGCGTCTGTGCCTTGCATGACCGCTAGATGGCGCGCCGGCCGTCCCAGAAATCCACTCTACATTGGCCAAACAAGATGATAAAGTTGTCAGAGTAACCATACTCCGTTGTGCAAGACGAAGCTCTATTTTGCGTTCCAAGGGCTCATGGCTGTGGGATGATTTTCTTTCAAAGATTTTGTGTGGTTTACTAAGTACAGACCAAATATGTGGTGCTTTTTGTTGAGAAATTAGATGGCAGTAGATGTCAGCAATGTGTTTAAACAACAACTTTGAGCATTCTCTGACTATATTTTGGCTACACTAGGTCCAGGTTTCTTATATATCTCATGTATAAAGGTGAAAGCGGTAAAAATAACTGTCTCCAAGTTTAAATCCTCAGAAACATTCTGCGTTGTGGTTCTTGTTATGTAACAAGGTTGGCTTTACCTTCGACTTTAATTCCTGTCCTTTATCACGTGTAAGGTCCAGGAACCTCTTTTTTTCTAATAATAAAAAAGCATCAGGGAGATATTGTTGCCCAACAGATTTTTGTCTTTGCTCTGCACCTTTTTAATCACAACTGGGCCTGTTAGAATGGAGCACCTTTCTTTTGGTTCTTGTTCGTCAGCATTTGGCGAATCTCAAGAGCGTTAAAGCCCTTCCCCATCCTCCTTTCTTCCTCAGGATAGCATCAAGTTGTCAGCTGATGTCAAACCATTTGTCCCTAAGTTTGCTGGGCTCAATGTGGCGTGGTCAGAGTCATCAGAAGCATGTGTCTTCCCGGGCTGTGCGGCCACTTACTACCCATTTGTACAGGAACCGCCAGCGACTGAGTATGTATTTTCTCAATACCTTGCCTCATGTAAAGGGTTGATTTCCTGGAGATAGTGGTAATTAAGCCTCACATACTCAGACATGTCTAACATCTTGCAGGACGTCTTGCGGGTGAGGAAAGGAGGCTCTTTAACCAGCAAAGATCTGGGTCTGTAGCCTAGCTGAATTCTATTAGGACAGAGACTTTGGGACTTAGAAAATCCAGTTGCAGGGTTCACTTGTTTATACTTGATACTGTTTCACACATGTAGGGACTGAGGATGCCCCTGAGCAGTCGAGTCTTTGCCATTTGTCAGGGCCTGGGCTTGATCTTGGGAGCCACCAAAGCAAACTGAACCAAACCAATTCACATTTGTATTGGAAAAAGAAATGGCAAGAAGGAAGGGTAAATGGGAAGGGGACAGAGGAAGGGTCAGATAGATAACATGCCAGGTTAGACAACTTAGTGAGACCCCATCTCCAGTTACAGAGCTCAGTGGTGAATCTCTTTCTGTCCTACACAAGGCCTCGGGGTCAATCCCCAGTCTACCGAATGAATAATTATTAAAGTGCACATCTTTTATGGCTTCTGGCCTCTGTGGTGTGCAGTATCCTCTTTGTACTCTGGCCTTCCCAGCACAGTGCAGATTTGGTAAAGGGGTTGAAAGGGCAGGATCCTGAGGACCTGGGGGAAGGCTGTGCAGGCTGTAGTGCAGCTCCTCAACCAAGGCAATAGCCTTTCGGCTGTCGTGTCTAGGTTGCTGAGACCTCGGCCAGGTACTTGGCCAGCAGTTGGGTGCAGACTGTTAGAGCACTCGTGCTGTGTGGGCATTGCAGCTGAACTTATTTTTTAACCTCAAATGACTTTTTTGTGGTGCTGTAGATTGAAGCCACGGCCTTGTGCATTTTATGAAAGCTCTCTACCACTGAGCTCTGTTACCCAGCCCTAGTTCATTAGTTTTAAACACAAGGTTAGCTGCATCCTCTGCAGGAAAAGGACGTTCTGTTTGGCTGTATGTATGTATGTGCATGCACTCGTGTTGGGGGTGTGTGGTAAATGCACATGTGTGTGCACTTGCTTGTGGAAGCCTGAGGCTGATGTGGGGTCTTCCCTCCGTTGTTCTGGTATTCCTTGAGAGTGAGTCTCACTGAACCTCAAGTTCCTCAGTCAGCGAGACTGGCTGGCCAGTGAGCTTCAGGGACCTGTGCTCCCCCCCCTTCCGGGTTGGAGTTCCAGGAGCACACTGCCATGCACTGCTTTTCACATCAGCTCTGGAGCCAAAGCTTAGGGCCTTGTGCTTGTGGGGCAGGCTCTTTACTAATGGAGCCAGCTCTCTAGCCCCTCTTTGGTTGTTGTAGGGGAGTTTCTAATGCAAAAGTAAATGATCCTTTAAAAAATATTAAAAAGTTTAAATTATTGTCTTAAAAATAATTAATGTCCTTGATTTGTGTTATGAAATCTGCAACTGAAATTTACACTTTTTAGACAAAAAATGTATCCTGAAGACATGGCTTTTGGAGCCCCTACCTTTCCAGCACAGTATGTGTCGTCTGAGATAACACTGCATCCTTTTGCCTATCCCACTTACGCCCTTGAGTCTGCACAGAGTGTTTGCTCAATGACAACCCTGCAGTACGATTACAGTCAAGCACAGTGTCATCCAGGCTTTCGGACAGCAAAGCTCCGGCATGAGCACGCGTGCCCTCCTCCTCAGGAAGCAAAAGGTGTATTTAAGGTGAGGAAGGGCTATGGGCTCCCGGGTCCTCATGTTAGTTGTCTGATTGTTCACAATGTCAGAAGTTAGTGTGGTCTGTGATAACTAAGAATTGCTTACCTTTTTGTGATAGCCTTTTTACAAATGGTCTATTTCCTTAAATGTTTGAGTTGTGAATACTTACTGGTTTGCTGTGTTAAAGTTTCATTATCAGTATGGTAGTTTTCTTTTTTTTAAGATTTATTTATTTCATGTATGTGAGTACACTGTAGCTGTCTTCAGACACACCAGAAGAGGGCATTGGATCCCATTACAGATGGCTGTGAGCCACCGTGTGGTTGCTGGGAACTGAACACCGGACCTCTGGCAGAGCAGTCAGGGCTCTTAACTGCAGAGCCGTCTCTCCAGCCCAGGTAGTAGTTTTCTTATTTCATGGTTTGTTTTTTGTTTTTAATCCCTCCTGCAGAAAAAACCCTCTGATGAGAGAAGAGCATGTGAAGAGCAAAAGTCAAGCAACAGAAGGGCTGACAGTGCAGTGCCCTGTGAGGCGAGACCAACCAGAGGGTCATGCCACCTGTCCTCTCGAACTGAGAGCAGTCTGAAATCTGGTAAAGCTGACAAACTCTAGTGTGATGCCATTCTATTCCAGTTCCCGAAACAGTACCATTCCTGGACTTGCTCATCATGATGGCTCCAAGAAATGTGCCTGGAGCCTGGCCTAGCTGAGGCCGTCAGACTTGCTGTGGTTTCTACACGTCATTTCTCTCAGGCAGCAGTGGGGGATGGGGATGGGTTGCTACCGTGTGGTTCCTTAGCCTGTTAGGACCATCACACAGCATGCAGGTGATGACCTCAAGCTTCACAGCCATAGTCTTTCTACTGTGTGTCCATGCTCATTCCTGAACTCGCTTCTCTTCATTCTGAGGGGATACTTTAAGTAAAGTTAAAATCCCATGCTAAATGGCCTCAGGCCTGGGCACTCTGGTTACAGGAGACTACACGCCCATCTTCCAGCTCAGGAATTTTTGTTCCCACCTGGCTGAAAGCTAGGGGTCTACCTGGTACCTGTGTCGTTTTCAGTTTGGAGACCAGGCTGTAAACCAGACTGGCCTTGAATTTTCAGGCCGCCTACCTCAGCCTCCTCAGTGCTGGGATTATTGGCATATGTAGCATTATACTTAGGAAAAGGTATTTCTAAGACATCTTATGCCCTCGGGTCTTTACAGAGTGTTTGCTGAGCCATTTTCCCAGCTGCATGTGTTCTTCCTGTAAATTATTTACTAGTGCTGTTTGATCACAGATACAAATATTTCTTTCCTTTTTCAATAGTTTATTTTTATTTTATGTGCATTGGTATTTTTCCTACATGCATATGTGGGTGAAGGTGTCAGATATCCTGGAGCTGGAGAGGCAGTGATGAGCTGCCACGTGAGTGATGGGAAATTGAACTGGGTCCTCTGGAAGAGCAGCCAAGCCATCTCCCATCTCTCCAACCCCCACAACTATTTCTGTAATGATTTGTAGCTTTTGCTCTTTTTTGTTGTTGCTGTTGTTTTGTTTTGAGACAGGGTCTTGCTGTGTTGCTCTTGCTGTCCTGGAACTCACTTTGTAGACCTGGCCAGCCTTGAACTCACAGATTGTCTGCTTCTGTCTTCTAAATGGATAAAAGGTGTTCGCTAGTACACCCAGCTTACAGCTTCATATGTGTGTGTGTAACTGGAGCCATGAACTCACATGTGTAATTCTATCACTTGGTTTAAGAACTTTTTCTGTTTTCATCTACTCTACTCATGACCCACCTGGCACATGAAAGTAGAAATTTCAGTGTTAGATGTCCCAACTTTGGCCTTAGAACTTGATGAGGGGCTTCATGGAACTGTAGTCACTTCCCTATCTGTGGCTTGAAGTGTGGGAAAGAGGCTGAAAGCTTCCTACAGCAGCCTCTATCCACTTTGCTCTTATAGATGGAAAGGGGGAGGTGACTACTCGCAGGAAGTCTGTGAGGCTCCCCAGAAGTTTGCCCAACTCGGAAGTGTGTGGTTAAACTGCCGCCTGTGCAGTCAGGCTTGGCTGTTTTCACCAGCTTTAGTGTTATTCCAGAAATGTCCACTCCGGTGGATGCCTGTGGTCATCTGTATCCAGTGCTGCTATAAAAACAATGAGCAGTACGAGCGAGATGTTAACAGCAGCCTGCTGCAGCTCTCATTTGTCTGAAGTTTATGTTTGAGTGCTAATGAGCAAGGTGCATCCTGACTTTATCCCAACTTTTCATTCTGTAATTACAGATGGCTATCACAAGCGACCTGACCGGAAGTCCAGAATCCTTGCAAAAAGTGCATCTACCTCTAAACCCGAATTTGAGTTCAGCAGGTTGGACTTTCCTGAACTACAGAGTCCAAAGAACAGTAATGTGCCAGAGACACAGAAACTGCCCAGGTGGGGGCCTCTTGGCCCTGCTGCCAGTAACATGTCTCTCCTGGGGGAAGTAGGCAAGCCCGTTGCAGATATGGTAGAGGTGAGTAGAAGGACTCTGTGTTTCGCTGTCTGCACACGCCTTTGTGTTGTATCACTTTAAACACTTGGTGTGTTACAACCTATTGTGGGCTCTGAAGACGAACCACACTGCTAGGGAAAAGGTACTGGGGAGAGGCCTTGGCTTTCACCCAGCCAACCTAATGATAACACAGCGGTACCATCTAATGCTGCTGTCTTCTAAAGAACCATCTGATGTCCTTCTTTTAAACCTAGCAGCTCAAAAGTAAGGGTAGTGAGTGCCTCAGAAGGAAGGGATTCTGATCGTGTCCACTTGAAGCACCCTTTCTAGCACTGAAGTCTCACAGCATTTAGAGAGCTTTACCTTTTGTTGTCTCTGACCTCCAAACAAGCACTTACAAAGGTGGCCCTTGCATACGCCCTCCCCCACTCACAAATAAGTAAATACGTTGGATTTAAAAACCGAAATAGTAATATTTAAAACTTCTCTGATAGAGCTTCTGAAATGTCTAGGCTTTTTACTTACATCATTGTCTCATTTCACCATTAACAGTGGACTCGGCCTGCTGCATCGGTCTCAGTTATAGTCCACCAAGTCAAACCTTTTTTTTTTTTTTTCTTTTTTTTCAAAGACTGACTTGTAATTCTAGGGAATGAAAGTGTTGGATTATTTTGTTAGTTACTTGGCTATGACTAACATACCTGACATAGACGGGGAGGGAAGACTTGTTTGTCCTGTGGTTTCAGAGGGTACAGGGCATCATAACGGGAAGGATGATGTGGTAGGGTATAAGGTGGGGGCTTGTTCACATTGAATGGGCAGGAAGCTGCACATCTCAACCGGAAACTGATGTAACCTTCAGAAAAGGTGACCTACTTTCAACATTTAGTTTCCATGTCCTAAAGGCTTCACAGTCTCGTCAAACAGTCCCACCAGGTCAGGGGAATGTGTTCAAACACATGCACCTGTGGGTGACATTTCAGATCCCAACCATAAGCTAAATCCCTAAAATGACTTGTGCAGATTCTTACCCAAGGGAGAGAGAAGGGCGCCACACTGCATAGAAGCAGAGGAAAGGAAAGAGAGAGCCACGCACCCATTCCCATTCCCCTTCCCTGTTGTCAGGAAGGGTCCTCTTCCTGTTTTTGCCATTCTTTTAGGCAGCTTCTGCAAAGGTCCAAAGGCCTCCGGCAGTTGGTACCTGAGAAAATAGGCCATTGGGGTGCGTCTCCTGTGCTTGGACCCTAATTGTGTTATCACACAGTGTTCTGTCAGGGATGTGCACAGTAAGGCAGATTTCTGGCTGTATCGAAGTCATAGTCCAAGTCACAGTTCACCTAGTAGATGTGTGACTGTCTCCAGGGCCTCTGCCAAATTCCACAGTGGCTGTTCCGTGCTTCTGTAAGCACCTTGAAGTAGTGTGCAGTACTGGGCCAGTGGGGACAGAGTGCCAGGAAGGAACTGACCTCTATGTCAAGGTCACCTATACATAGAGTGTTACATATCCAAGCATGTAGTGCAATTCTTCTCTTAATAGAAGAGGATTTACACGATTGGCTCTACTATCTTGAGTTACAGTGAGGGCCTTTTAGTCTTAAAAAACAAAAACTTTTTTTATATCATTAATATTTGTAAATGTCAGGAAAAATAATTTTTTTTTTTTTTTTTTTAGAAAGTAATTGTCTGAAATACCGTGAAGCACTGTGCTGGCACTTAATTTTTTTAAGGATTTATTTTGAAGTGCATATGTGTGTTTGTGTGTGCCCGTGAATGAACAGAACGGTGCATATGGGGGACAGATGCATCAGCTCCCCAGAGATGGCCTTACATGTAGTTGTGAGCTGCCTGCCTGGGTGCTGGGAACCAAACTCAGGTTTTCTGCAGTTGCTATAAATAATTTTAACTGCTGAGCCATCTCTTCAGCTGTGCACTTCGTTGGTTTTAAAGAATACTGCACAGTGTGGGAACTGTGGGGCTGGCTCAGTGGCTAAAGGCTTGCCATGCCAGAGTGAGGACCTTAGCTTGAATGCCCAAAACCAGTGAAAAGGCCAGACATAGCCCATGTCTGTAACCCCAGGGCTCCTGTGGGGAGTTGGGACATAGAGACAAGGAGTCACCTAAAGCTTGTGCCAGCCAGCCTGGGGTAGGTTCCCAGTGGTGAGCAAGAAACCCTATCTCAGAGTTGTTACAGGACAGGGACCCAAGCCTGAGGTTGCCCTCCGACCTCTCCACACATGCCATGACCTCAGCAACATACAAACAAGATTTAAATTTTAAAATTCTTCTAAAATGATGATAATACACAGTAGAAGGAGAAGGAGTTCCCTCAATTAGGGAGTATGCAGTTATGTTCTTAATATTTAAAATCCTTTGGGACTTTTTTTCCATTTAAGTATTTTTTGACAACAACCATGACATTTGGATCTATCCTATTGCTAGCTATACTTGATTTAAACCATCTTGAATAGGTAGGTTGTTTGTGGTTTTCATTGGTCTTTGTGAGCTGGACAGTTAGCTTGACAAAAAGCACGGGTGTTTTACTTTGGTGTGTGTGACTCGTGCGCTGAGCTATAGCCCCAATCCTACGCTGTGCTTTAATGATTGTAATGTCAGCTCCTGAACATACTGAAATATTAAAATGGCAAGCAGATAAGTTCGTAAAGTATATGAACCTAAAACTCATTTAAACTTAAAAATAATTTAAGGACTAGAGCAATGGCTCAGTGATTTAGAGCACTGGCTGCTCTTGCAGAGGACCTGGGTTCAATTCCCATCACCCACATGGGATCTCACAACCGTCTGTAACTCCAGTTCTAGGGAATCCAGAGCTCTCTCTTGGCTTCCATAGGCACTGGGCATGCAGATGCTTCACAGACATACATGCAGACAGATTACCCATACACATAAATTCTTTGAATCATTTAACATTTATTATCTGCTTAACAAGTACAGATTAAGCATATCCATTTGCTTATGCTGGTATTGCGGTCACACTGGGGTGTGTTTGCATGTCCTTGCCTTCTTCACCACACACTCTTACATGTCCCCAGTCAGTAGATGATGAGCCTGCTTCATGGGAGAACACATACATTTCTTGACTTTGTGGATGTTGCATTTGATTTGATGGATTCTTTTGTATTTTGGTGTGTGAACATTTATTAGGACCATTGAGTTTTAGGGGTTTTTGTTGTTTGTTTGTTTGTTTTGTTAGACAAGGTCTATTATGTAGCTCGGGCTGTCCTGGAACTCACTTTGTGACCAGGCAAACTCACAGAGATCCACCTGTCTCTGCTCCTGAGTGCTAGGATTAAAGCCCTTTGCCACCACACCTGGCTGGACTGATGAATTTTTTTAATTGTAGAAGTGTAGGGATACTTGTAGCTATCCTTGGCTACTTTGTGGGTTCTTCTTTCTTCTACCCTTTCAAGCCCCTAATGCTAGATAGGAGAGAAAAGGGAGGAGGGCAAAGGAAAGAGTTCCTGATTAGAGTGAGGGATTGGAAAGGAGGAGACATTGTTAGACCACTTACTGCTGATTAGGGCATCGGGCTCCATGGTGGGAGTTTGATCTTGTTTCTTCTTTGTATACAACTACTTAACCACCCATGACCAACAACAACCAAGCAAAAACTCAACAACAACAAATTGGACCTCTCAGGACCCTAGCATGTATCTACCCTCTGAAAAGTCTCCAGAATTCCAAACTTCACACAATCACAGACGCTATATTCAACTTGCAAAATTATGTCCCCACCAGGGCTGTGGGTAATCTGAAGCAGCCCTATATCCCACACCTGGGATTAAAACAAAAACATATTCCCATAATAGTTCTGTGGTTTTTAAAGAAAACAAAATTATCACTACAGATACTGTCCTAAAAAGTTGTATGTGAAGTGTGTGGGTGTATAATTTGTTTATTTGATTTTTCACTACCGCCTCTGCTGTTGATAGGATATAAAAGTTCCATGTTAAAGTAGTGTGATCCAGTTATTGGAACCTATATGAAAATAATATACAGTGCTTACATTATAGGCAGAGAAGTTGAATGTTACTACCTAAGCTGTAGACACTGGGTGGGTTGGTTTTGTTGTTGTTGTTGTTGTTGTTGTTGTTTTTCACTTTAGGGGGAAAGTTTGCTGAAAAAAAAAAGTTAACTTTTTCTGTTGTGTACTTAGATATTTGGAATTGTTTGTTTGTTTTTCTAGACAAGGGTCCTCTGTGTAGCTTTGGATCTCCCTCTGTAGACCAGGCTGGCCTCCAGTTCAGATTTCCTCCTGCCTCTGCCTTCTGAATGCGGATTGTGTGTTACAGTTGTCAACTCCATAGGCATGCCTCTTCACCCCTGGCATTCCTAATTGACATCTGTGTTACTCCAGGTGGGCAGACAAAGAATGACACGTGTCCAACAGTATGTCATGAAAAGGGGGTCACTACTGGGAAGATCATGACCCACCTGTGTTCTCTTCCCAGCGCCTGCAGCCTCTGATCATCTGGACATTGTTCTGTAGCGGCTTTCACTTGATAATATGCATTGGTGTGTGTTTTCATGGTTGTCAGCTCAGTTGTAGGCTGTTACCTTTTTTCCACAGTGGCCTCATGTGGAACCTCCCAAGCAATGAGTGAGCATCCTGCTGCTCTGCGTCCCCACACCAGATTGTCACTTTTGTGTAATTGGGCCATTCTAAAATGTGTACGATTCTGTATTGTTTTAATGGCTTTTCCCTAATGATACTGGATGGGTTCCTTTTAGGGCAAAATGGTGAAGACTGATCACACTGACAGAGCTGTGACCAATAATGCCGCTACCAGTTCCCCCTCATGTACACGAGGTAAGAGTGACCACAAGATGCTGCCTGCTAAGCACATTTAACACCAGTGTGCTAAAATATTATTTGTTTTGGAGCTGCCTTTAAGACAGGTAATGAGTTTTGAAAAACTAGCATCAGTGTTGTATAAACTACAGGAGAGCATCCATATCCCTGAGAGGACCTTATTCTAAATGAGTGGAAGTCCTGTAAACCAGAACTTTATGAAGACTTTTATTTATTTATTTTTTAAATAGATTTTTATTTATTTATTATATGTAAGTACACTGTAGCTGTTTTCAGACACCCTAGAAGAGGGCATCAGATCCCATTACAGATGGTTGTGAGCCACCATGTGGTTGCTGGGATTTGAACTCAGGACCTCTGGAAGAGCAGTCAGCGCTCTTAACCACTGAGCCATCTCTCCAGCTCCTTATGAAGACTTTTAATACTTTAGAATGCATCATTCTTTTAAAATGTTAGAACCCCAGAGCATCTATATTTAAGTGATAACTTAATATTTATATTATTCAAAGTTAGACCAAGTTTTAAAATAAATACTACTTTATGGCCAGGCCTATAACCCCAGCATTTGAGAATCTGAGGCAAGAGGATTGCCACAAGTTTAAGGTCAGCCTGGTCTATATAGTTTTGGGATAGCCTAGTCTTTACAGTGAGATTCTGTCTCATAAACAACAGATTATCCACTTGAAAATTAATAAGTGCGTTGCATTTTAAATATAGGTTTTTATAAAAAACAACCTTTTCCATAACTAAAAGACTTTCTATAGCAGCCTTGGCTTACAAGTACTTTGTAGCATGTAGCTGTATGGGGTGCTTTGTCACTCGGCTCTCCCACTGTTACTGCCTTGCTGCCTTCAGAGCACCCCAGAGTATGCTCCTCAGAGTGAGGAATGAGGGTGACTATTGGCCTTCTCTCCTGCCAGGAAAATGGCTGTAACCTGGTGGGCTTTCAGGAGCCCCAGGAAGCCAGGTATTCAGAAAGTGTTGTAGGGATTCTATTTCTGAGGTGGTTATAGAAGCTTATCCTAGCAAAAAGTCCAAACCATTCCTTAGTGCATGGGCTCTGTGTTCTTGTATTTAGTATGTGGCACCCCAGGGCAGTTCTTCACTGCCAAAGCTGTCTCAGTAGCTCTGTAGTATTGGACAGGCGGCTGACAGGCATTTGTCACCCCTGACTTGATGGATGTCCTTTTGTTTGGTCTACTGGAGAACTTCATGGGGATCTGAGGAGTAGCTTTAGAGTGCTTATACTGTGTTGTAATGAAGTAAGTTGCCAGTCACTGTGACAGCAAAGGTCTACAAATCCTTGACTTCTGCTGTTAAACACAGAGCATGGTCAGTAGACTCAAAGTGGATCTTCTCTCTTTAATCCTGTGTTTGCCACATGGATATTTTGTGGGTTGTTGTTGTTTGACAAAAACTTATTTGCCTACCCATCTTGTCCTCCAAATTAAGAAACTTAGGCAAATAATTAACTTAAGAATTGAAGGGGAAGTGTCTGAGCATGCATTCTTCTAGAAGAAAAATGAGTAGAGTCAATACTGTAGTTCTGAGGTAGTGTTAGACAGTCAGTGGCTACTGTAGTTCTGAGGTAATGTTAGTCAGTAGATACTGTAGTTCTGGGGCAGTGTTAGTCGGTGAATACTACATAGTGTTAGCTAGTCCGTGGATACTGTAGTTTCTAGGTGTTCTAGACAGCTAGTTGGTAGATACTATAGTCTCCCATGGTGGTATTCCAGAGATTATCTTTTTTGTTTGTTTTGTTTTGATTTGGTTTCTCAAGACAAGGTTACTTTGTGTAGCCTTGGCTTTTCTGGAACTCACTCTGTAGACCAGACTGGCCTGAAACTCAGAGATCCACCTGCCTCCGTCTCCCAAGTGCTGGGATTAAAGGCGTGCGCCACTGCTGCTACTGCCACCACCACCTGTTATGGTAAATAGTTACTCAGTGGCTTCTAACCTGCCTTTGGTTATTCAATTCCCAGATAAAAGATGCACAACTTTCATATTTATAATAAGCCTTAACCTGCACTAAAGCTGGCCAGATGTCTACCCTCTGAGCTATTCTGTCTACTTCCCCACCAATAGCCCGACATTATAACTTGCTATGTTCCATCCGGACTGCTCTTAGCTACCCCATGGTGTCTCTCTTCCTCCTCATGGTTCCTGCCTCTGACCCCAAGCCCAGGAACCAAAAAACCCCACCTATCTCCCACCCAGATATAGACTGTAGACAATTTTATTCATCAGTCAGGGATAACTTGGGAGGCTAGGTTACACAGCATCACTTGGGACTACTTGCAGATTCCCTCATCCCTGGGGGCAATATTGAGATAAAGGCATAAATACGATTTTGGGGGCGGTATTTAGGATTACAATACATAGCAAAAGACCAGACCTCAAAAATTCCTCTTTTTAGTCCAATAAAAGGCTCTTTTTTTTATTTTTAGATATAAATTGAATACAATTATAAGGACTATTATTATTTATTAAGACGGTTTTCTGTGTAGCTGGGCTGAACTGGATTTGTTCTGTAGAATGAGGCTGGCCTTGAACTCACAAGGAACCTATCTGCCTCTGCCTTTGTCTCCCAAATATTGAGAATCAAAGGTATGGATTTATTTAGTTAGGATCTATGTATCCCCTTTTTAAATATTTAATATCCTTCTCCATATTCAACTTAACTCAGGCTCCCTTCTGTTTACTGTTCAAGCATATTCCCAAGCCATCATGTATTTGTTGAGACTGTTTTTGGTTTGGGTATGTGCCATGTACAAGGTTGAGGCACATCCAGTTCTCCCGTGGGAGTCCATGGTTATAGAGGCTGGTTGCTCATGCCAGCCTGACACCCATTTTCAAGTTAGCTCTCATGAGCTGCCATTAGTTCTTCCATGGGAGCCCCACATTCCAAGGAGACAGGAATCCTTACATTGACTAGCAGAATGTATCTTTCCTAGGGCAAATGCTTTTTTGGCAACAGAAAAGCATTATTTTTTAGTTTGAAATTATAACAGAAATTATAAACATACCTTATAAATAAAAACCCATATTCCCCTTTCTCATCTAACTTTAAGATTGATATCTATTTATTTTTTAAATTATTAATGACATTTCTACTTTTTATTAAGCAAAAACCCTACATAGAACCCTTAAGGAAAAATATGTGTCATTTAATGACACATCAAATGTCACCTTAGACTGTCGTTTGCAAGTTGCTTTATCTATTCAGAAGAAGGACTTTATAGTGTAGACCAGGCTGGTCTAGAATTCACAGAGACCTGCCTGCCTCTGTCTCCTATGTTTGCTGTTAGGTAGCTCAGACACAGTGCTCTGCTTGGCCATGCCCCCATTCCTTAGTTTACAGGGAGAGGTATTTAGGCCTAACACATTTAGTAGCCAACCTAGGGCTGCATTTTTGCCTGACATGAACGTAGAGCTTTAATTCCAATAGGACAAGATTAGGCTGATTTACCATGCCAAGCTTGGGAGAACCTGAAGTGGCTTATCCGGCAGCCGTGGTCCCCAGGAAGTCTCCACGGGTTTTACTGTCTGCTGCTATATTGGCTACATTCAGCCTGGGCCGCTCTGCCTTTGGGAGAATTCCCAACTTCTGTGTTATGCTTTTAAATTTAGTAGGGGCTTCTATAAAAAGCCATCTTCTGAACTTTCTGTAGGTTCCTGCTCCTTGGCCAGGAAACTTCCTTCCCAGCAGCTTGTCTTGTGCTGTTTTGGGAAGCTTTGGCTTTAGCTGGTTGGTTGGTTGGTTGGTTTGTCTTAAGAGACCAGACCTCAGCTGGGCAGTAGTGGTGCACGCCTTTAATCCCAGCACTTGGGAGGCAAAGGCAGGCGGATTTCTGAGTTCAAGGCCAGCCTGGTGTACAGAGTGAGTTCTAGGACAGCCAGGGCTACACAGAGAAACCCTGTCTCGAAAAACCGAAAAAAAAAAAAAAAAAAGAAACCAGACCTCTTGTCCTCCTAGACTGACTTTTTTTTTTAAAGGTTTATTATTTATTTATATGAGTACACTGTAGATGGCATAAGATATACCAGAAGATACACCAGAAGAGGGCACCAGATCCTATTACAGATGGTTGTGAGCCACCATGTGGTTGCTGGGAATTGAACTCAGGACCTTTGGAAGAGCAGTCAGTGCTCTTAACCGCTGAGCCATCTCTGGCCCAACTAGCCTGACTTTTTACCAGCTTTTACCCAGATCTTTTCAGGTTGTAAGCTTGGGTTCTAATTGCCATAGGTTGAATCCCATTTTGTTAAAGTTGGGGCTCGGTTCTTCCTCCCAGCCCCATGCTTCTAGAAATAAGACTCAGACTCAAAATATATTTACAAATACCTTGGCCATATAGCCAAGCTCTTCTCTGACTAGAATCATAACTTAAGGTATCCGATTTATCTTAATCTACATTCTGCCACATTGGCTGGTTATCTGTGTTCAGGTGCCATGCATCTCTCTCCTTACATCTTCCCAGGCCGCTTTCCCACCTGGCTCTCTCCCAGAATTCTTTCTCCTCTCAGATGTTCCACTTCGAGTTCCTGCCTAAGCCGTAGGCCATAGGCCTTTTAATTGACAGGTGATGTATCCATACAGTACACAAGATACTATCTGTACAACCACCACCCAACTGATAGTCATTTTTGTTATGCTGTGAATAATAAAATAATTATCACATGAAGTGCGTGTTTGAGTAGTCAAGCAACTCTGGTTTACTGTTGAGATTGTTCAGTAATTTTGATTATCTTTAAGCAGAGTTGTCTTGGACACCAATGGGTTATATTGTTCGGCAGACAGTGTCTTCAGATTCAGCAGCAGCAACTGAAAATGTTACTTCCATGATAAACCTAAAGAAGACTACTTCATCAGCTGATGCTAAAAATGTTAGTGTGACATCTGAGGCTTTATCTTCAGATCCTTCCTACCACAGGGAAAAGCGTGTTCACCCTGCTCCAAAGGTATGCATCACTAGATCAGGGTGGGTCTGGGTGTGGTGGCAAAAACTATAATTCAGCGCTTGGCAGGCTGAGACAGGAGGATTGTAAATTCAAGACTAACCTGGGCCACATAATGAATCCTTATCTCAAAAAAATCGTTTAGATGGTTAAATGTCATGGGTTGGGAAAAAAGGGCAGTTAGTGCGTAATGGTGACAGACTTGAGAAAGCTCTGGAGTTCTGGTAACATTACTGTGTGCATAGATGTGATGCCGCTGACCTACACACGTAAGCATGTGGGATGGCAGTTTATGTGACACGTAGTGTACCAAGGTAAGAAAGAAGGGACAGCGAGGCATGCCGCCATGTTGAACATACGGATCTGCTGCAGCCCCAGCTGGGCACCGTCCTTCCTGAGTCCTCGCCGGGAGTGCTGCCGTCTACCTGATACCAACCAGCATGGGCATTTTGTACTTGAGCCTTGACAAAAGAATGGGATGTTAGTCAGGAACTAGGAGAGCTCTTCTGTGTGAGGAGGTGTCTTAAAAGACTGCAGCTGTGCTGAGGGTTTGTGTTTTATTTCCTGACACAGAGACAGAGATAGACAGAGAGAATGTCCTCGTCCCTTGTACATGCCAGTTCTCTGCCAGGGCCGTACTCACAGCTCCTGAACTGAGAAAAGATGCTCCCCTAAGTTTCTGCTCTATACCTAGTTGGTGCATCTTCTTCCTTCAGATTTTCTCACTTGCACTTAAATAACTGTACATGACTAAAGTCATGCTAGTAAAATAATTGAATTTCAGATTTTGATCACATGATAGTAATTTTAGTTTACCTGTTACAAGATAGGATTTCAAAGTAGATTTTTCCCTCCTTAAATTTACGTAGTTTTTTTAAGGAGTCGTTATGTTTTGTTTTGAGGTAGGGGTCACATGGCAGTTCAGGGTGGCCTGGGACTCACATCAGTCTTTTTTGGCATTCTCTAATGACTGAGTACAGGTGGCAGAGGCGCCTTCTGTCTGGTGATTGTTTGTAGCTTCCAGGTCACCATCCAAGCCAGGTTCCTATTACATGGTGAGGGATCTGTGTCCTGTAAATGAACAGGTCTTTTGTTTGGTTGGTTTTTTGTGTGTTTGTTTGTTTGTTTGTTTGTTGGAAGAAAGGAAGGGTTTGCTTTGTCTCGCAGTTTGAGGGTACATCATGGCAAGACCGGCATGGTGGCAGGACGGATAGGTAGCTGCTCGTGTATCCTCAGTGAGGAAACACACAGGGGTGAATCTGTTTCAGAATACTTAAAACAATTGTTTCCTACATCATTGTGCACACCTGTAATCCCCACACTTCAGAGACAGAGGAGTCAGATGTTTGTGAGCTCGAGGACAGCCTGGTCTACATAGTGAGTTGCAGGACAGCCAGAGTTACAGGAAGACCGACCCTGGCTCAAAAGAAAGAAAGGAACCAAACAAAAAATATTTTAGAAAATTTGTAATAAAAGTTAGACACTATGCTTGACCAACATGGCAGCTAATACAACCCCAGCTCTTGGGAGGCAGAAGCAGTGGGGTAAATAGGCCAGAGCCCAGTGGGGGTGCTTTTCATCCTGCAGCTGGGACAGTCATGCTTTGAATGATGCACTTTCTTCTCTGTTGTGAAACCTTCCTGTGCATGTCAAGTGTTACTGTGAGAATCTAGCCATCTGAATGTTCTTCCATACCTTTTTGAATTCTTTTAAATTTCATTTATTAGCCGGGCAGGGGTGGCGCACGCCTTTAATCCCAGCACTTGGGAGGCAGAGGCAGGTGGATTTCTGAGTTCGAGGCCAGCCTGGTCTACAGAGTGAGTTCCAGGACAGCCAGGGCTACACAGAGAAACCCTGTCTCGGAAAAAAAACAAAAACTAAATTTCACTTTTTTTTTTTTCCAGTTTGGTCTTGGGATTGAACCTGGGGCCAGGCCCTTATCTGTAGTTCTTCATTTCTACCCCTCAGAGAAGCTAGCATTAGTAGATTATTGTATACCGTGCTGCAGGCTTCAAAAAATAAACAAGTTAAGAAGTTTTGTTGTTTTTTGGAGTGTACCTGCTGGTTTTGTGTGTCAACTTGACACAAGCTTGAGTTATCGAAAAGAAAGGAGCCTCCCTTGAGGAAATGCCTCCATGAGATCCAGCTGTAAAGCATTTTCTCAATTAGTGAGCAATGGGGCAGGGCCCATTGTGGGTGGTGCCATCCCTGGGCTGGTAGTCTTGGGTTCTATAAGAAAGCAAGCTGAGCAAGTCAGGGGAAGCAAGTCAGTAAGTAACATCCCTCCATGGTCTCTGCATCAGCTCCTGCTTCCTGACCTGCTTGAGTTCCAGTCCTGACTTCCTTTGGTAATGTGGAAGTGTAAGCTGAATAAACCCTTCCTCCCCAACTTAATTCTTAGTCATGATGTTTGTGCAGGAATAGAAACCCTGACTAAGACAAATTGGTACCAACGTAGTGGGGTATTCCTGTGACAACCTGACCATGTTTTGGGGAGGGCGGTGGAAGAACTTTGGAACTTTGAGCTATAAGATCCATTTGGTGTTAAGAGCTCTGTGGGATGTTGTGTAGGAGCTTGGAAGATAATTTTACAGAAGATGGAGGCCGGGCTTGTGAATTTCAGAGGGAAGATCAAAGACTCTTACTAGGGCCATTGCTATTTTGATTGTGAGGATTCCGTGGTTTTGGTTAGCTGGGCCTAAAGAATCAGCTTTGATTAATAAGATACCAGAACTACTAAGGTGAAAACTTTGCATTACTGGGACTATTGATGCTGGTTAGCTGGAGCTAAGAAATTAGTGTTGATTAAGAAGAGACCAGCATCATTGAGGTGACATCTTCTGGGAAGTGTTTTCTGAGAGCACAGAGACTGTGTTCCAGAGAAAGCTAGAGTTGTTCCTTGTGCTGTGGTTGGACTTGGTAATGTGTAAGAATCACCCAGGAGGTGGTACTGGTTTTGAAGGCATGGAGGGGTCATGAAGAGCAGCTGAGGCTCTGCACTTTGAGAGGCCTCGGAAGGCTATTGGTGAAGGTGCAGCCTCAGTTGCAGTTGACGACCCAGGACTGAAGGGGTCATGCAAAGGAGTTGAGGCTTAGCACCATGAAGAGAGCCTATGAGAGGCTATTGGTGAAGCCTAGTTGCAGTGGAAGACAGCAGTGTTTTGGAGATGCCAGTACCATGAGATGACCACCAAGAACAGCAGCAGTAGTGGAGTACAGGTATCTGGAGCCTAGAAGACAAAGTGTGTGCTACAAAGGGCAGACCTGGAGAAGTGACTCAAGCCCTTGGAGGAATCCAGAAGATCGTGAGTGGATCCCAGACATTGGATGGTTGGAGTTTGATTTTGCTTTTGATTGTGACTGTGCCCTGATACTTTTCCGTCTTGAAGGAAAAAAGTATTTTAGTGGAGCTCACAGTTAAGAGACTTTGAATTGTAAAAAGACTTTGAATTTCAGGAGATTGGATGTTTTTAAAGGGATTGGAATTTTAATATGTAAGAATTTGTAAAGACTGTGGGACTTTTAAGTTATTTAGATCTTGGGGATAAATAAGAAAGTAAGAGTTGAGGCTTAATAGTGATGTGTTTGTGTGTCAAGTTGACAAGGGGTCAATTGTACTGGCTGATTTTGTGTCAACTTGAAACAAGCTGGAGTTATCACAGAGCTTCAGTTGAGGAAGTGCCTCCATGAGATCCAACTGTAAGGCATGTTCTCAATTAGCGATCAAGGGTGGAGGGCCCTTTGTGGGTGGGGCCATCCCTGCACTGGTGGTCTTGGGATCTATAAGAAAGCAAGCTGAGCAAGCCAGGGGAAGCAAGCCAGTAAGGAACATCCATGATGTTGTACAGGAATAGAAACCCTGACTAAGACACTGAGTTTCACTTTATGTTTGTCTCTCCCTCGTTGGGATCAGAAAATCAGTCCAGGGCTTTGCACATGCACTGCCATCAAGTTACAGCCCAGACCTTTATATAATTAAACAAGCAAACCATAATTGGCATTTTACAATCCTTTAAAAACTGGACTTTTTTACTTAAACATAATAGGCGGTCTTTTTGGGTTAATAAGGCTGCTCATTCTTTGTATAACTACCAAGCATTTCACTCCTGATGGGAACTTGCTGGGGTAGAGCAGTTCCAAAATCATAAAGCATCCCAGCACGGAGAGAGTTCAGTCTGATGGGAAAAGGATGAAAGGCTAAATGTGTGCAGATACAGACCACAGCATAGTCGTTAGCCCTCCCAGGAGAAAGTCCAGAAAGTCATCAAATAGGCAGAGAAGTAGCCTAGAAATGAGCTGGGTCAGACAGAACGACCAGTCCATGCACAAGTAGTAAGTAAAAGCCCAAAGCTAGGGCATATCAGCCTCAGGTGAGAGCAGCAGGTTTAGGAGCCTGTGGAAGTGGTGGTCAGCAGGTCAGGGTGGGATTTGTTCAGAAGCTCCTGGGAGTCTGATGCCCATGTAGATGAGGGGAACCTGCCTTGTGCTGGCAAGAACAGCATACGTGAATGTGAGCAGCTCCCTGACAGTCTGACCCTCTGAAGGTGCTCAACAGAGTCATGTCCAGGTCCAGAATCTCCCGAAAAGCGGTACACTCGCTGCTTTAATTTTGTTCTGACATAGGTCAGAGAGTCTATTAAATATTGTAATATGCCACAGTTTTTTCTTGCCTTTTTTTTTTTTAAGATTTCTTTTTTATGTATATGAGTTTTGTATCTGTATATATACCTGCATGCCAGAAGGAGGGATCAGATCCCATTAAAGATGGTTGTGGGCCATCATATGGTTGCTGAGAATTGAACTCAGGACCTCTGAAAGAGCAGCTAATATTGAGCCAGCACTTTTCTTTGTGTTTTTATCTAGGCCAAAGCATCACAAGGAGGTGAACTTGAACAAAATGAAAGCTCCAAAAAGAACAAGAAGAAGAAAGAAAAGTCTAAATCAAGTTATGAAGTCCTGACGGTTCAGGAGCCACCAAGAATTGAAGTATGTGTATTTACTTAGGAGCTTTGTGTGGTAAAAGTGTGAGGTTTTCTTAGACATGGAGGATCTGGGATGCCCTTTTTAGCAAACCTTTTTGTGCTGCTCAAGAATGTAACAGTCCCCCAGCATGTGCTCTCAGCAGTTGGGAGGCAGAGGCAGGAGGATTGGACCTGAAAGACATCCTTAGCTCCACAGAGTTTGAAGATAGAGGATAGGCAGGGTTATATGAGAACTGCCAACAACAACAGAAGGAACACACGCCCTCCCCTTTCCTCCTGTTCCCAGGCTGTCTTGTACAGGCTCTGGGTAAGCTCATGAATAGGAGGGTGCTGCAGAGAGCCGGCTGGAGCGTGGCAGCCACTCTTCCACGCTCATCCCTCCAGGCTGCGCTGCGCTCTGTTCCTCACTTTCCAGTGCCAGCTTTCGCAGGGCCGCCTTTCCTTGTCAAGTATCTTGTGACATTCTTCACTATTAAAGAGAAATGTAGAACTCCATAGGTTTCTTGTAGACCCCAGGCAGAAGAGTCCCATGCAATAACGTCCAGAAATATTCATTGTTGTCTTAAGATTCCTGTATTCATGTTTACATACACTAAAGAGCCAACCTGGGTTTTGACTGTTCTTCACACTGGCCTGTTTATCTTTTTCACACTTCCATAGCAGACTTGGGAGCCTTGCTGTTTGTATAGGCACAAGATCTCCCAGGGGAACTGCCCAGGACATTCCCCTAGAACTGGAAAGGTCATTCCCAGGAGTCTTGGAACATTCCAGAATAGCAGTTAGATGTAGGGCAAAGTGTTGTGGTTAGGCCAGTGAACTGGTCATGCTTCTGCCTTTTAATTCCCATGTGACTTTGCTGCAAGGTACCCAAAATGCTGACAAAATTCCAACAAAATTATGTAAGATAATTTTAAGTGATTTAAACTGTTTTTAGCAAAGCTTATTGCCTTTGTCTGTTTGGCATAAATCTCAGAATATTTACATCTGCTAGTTGTTGCTTTCTGGGTTTCTCTGTTAAAAAACGTGAATCTTTTAAAGGACAAGATTTTTAATAAGCTCATAATAAGGAAGTATGGTGGGTTCTGGGGACTCCTGCAGGACCTAGGTCCCGGGCAGCAGTTCATTCCTCTATCTGGACAGGAGTGTTAGAACTGTGATCTTAAAATGTGTTCCAAGAGTTAGTTAAAGCTAAAATTTCCATGGAGGCATTTTGAAGATGTGTAATAATCATCTTTGAGAATTTTTGTGGATCTTACTAGAAAAAGGTGTGAGTCAGGGAAAGCCTGTGTGCAGCTGCTCATCACCCATGTAAGAGGCTGACAGTGTGCTTTCTTTCCTCAGGATGCCGAGGAATTCCCCAACCTGTCAGTTGCGTCTGAAAGAAGACACAGAGGGGAATCACCGAAACTTCACAGTAAACAGCAGACGCAGGTCAGTTTAAGATTGCAACCACTGTTGCTTTTGGTGTAACTGTCCTGGTACATAAACTAGAGAGAATCTGCTCGCCAAATGTCTTTCTGTAGGGATTTTTTTTGCTGTAATCTTCCAGGGAGAACAAGTGAGTCACTATTAAGCTGAAGCAGTTTATCCCTTTTGTCATTAGACCTGGTAACTGCAGTTGCTGTCAGGAGGGGGACAGATTGCCTAGAACTAAAGAATGGAGCACTCTTCCATCCAGCCCAGGCAGCACTGAGCCAAGGGAGGCCATAGCTCTAAGCAGAAAAACATGTGGTTTAGGGGTTTTATTTGGGTGTATATGGGGGGAGAGGGGGCAGCTGTCTGTTTGTTTGTTTGAGACAAGGTCTCACAGTAGAGCTCAGGCTGGACTTAAGTTGAAACAGTCCTTTTGCCTCAGCCTGTTAATGGTTGGGGTTACAGGGGAATGTCTCCATTCCCATCTTCAAAGACTCCTGTAGCCAAAGATTTCATGTAAAATTTGATCTCTTACCTGTCAGTATATGCTGTTAATTCACAGTGGAGATGCAGATAGAAATGGGAATGAATAACCAGCCACAGTAATGAGGGGCATATAATATGAATTTTTAATTACTGAATCAAGTAATTAAATATTAATAATTAATTAATAAATTAATAAAAATAAATTGATAATAATTAAATAAATAAAAACAAAACAAAAAATTGTTATCTTTTAATCTGTTCATTTTATCTTTTATCTTGTAAAATGTAAATCTCGGTGTATAAAATGCAGTATTTGGAGTAAACTTGTAAATTTGTACTTTGTAGAATGATTTTAAAACTAGTGGAAAGAAGAGCCAGATTCCAGTGCAGCTGGACCTGGGGGGCATGTTGGCCGTGCTGGAGAAGCAGCAGCATGCCCCGCACGCCAAGCCGTCCTCCAGACCCGTCGTGTTCTCAGGTGGGCACCTGTCACCTCCCCAGAGGCTGCTCTCTCTGTATTTCCTTCCTCGTGAGAGTTACTCATCACCACCACAGAGGGTGCTGGGCTGAACATGAGCATGGACAGTGAGGGAGAGTGGAAACACCTCGAAATGAACCTGAACATCTATGCCGCTTGATGATTGTCAGGAGTACCAAGTCTGGTAGAAAACAGAACATTCTCTTCAGAAAGGTTCCGGGATGATGTGCTGCAAAAGAGTAGAGTCTACCTACCCCATAGATGGAAACAAACTCAGATGAATCAGTAGGGTCTATATAGGGAGTTCTAAGCCAGCCAGGGCAACATGATGAGAGTCTTGTTTCAAAATAATCTCAAATATATTTAAATATGATCTGTAAGAATTAGTAACTGAGTTCCACAATGGCCAGGGCTATGCAGAGAAACCCTGTCTTGAAAAACAAAAAGAATCAAGAACCATCTTATTTAAGGCTAAGAGGTATCCCCATTTACCCTACTGTGGGGTCTAGGGCTGGAACTCATTTTGTCAGGCTTGCAGGGCAAGCGCTCTTACTGGCTGACCGGTTGCTGGCCCAGTTACCCTTTATGTGATGTTGAGATTCTGTGGCAGAAAATCTTGTAAGATGCTATTTTCTCAGAGCCTTCGCTGTATTCTGTGTGTGTGGATCTTCCCTGTGTGCATGGATGGGTAATGTCTTAGTTACACTTTGACCAAGGCATCTCTTATGAAAGAAAGTATTTAACTGGGGCCCCTCTTAGGTTTTAAAGGGTTAGTCCATAATGATCATTGGGGGGAAGCAGACATAGCGTGGTGCTGGAGCAGTGGCTGAGAGCTTTGCATCCTGCTCCCCAGGCAGCAGGCAGAAATAGAGACACTGGATTTGTAGTGGACCCACCCCGGTGACATGTTCTTCACAAAAGCCACACCTAATCCTTCCTAAACAGTTTTCTTTAGCTGGGGAACATTCGAATATGTACGTCTGTGGGAACCATTCTCATCCAAACTACCACAGACACCACTCTGGACAGGGTATAGTCAGTACAAATGGAACTCTCCTGTGCCAGGTCTGTGCATGTGCAAGTATCGTGTGCACGTGCATGAAGGCCAGAAGAGGGCGTTGGGTATTCTCCACCACTCTGTCCTGTCCGTTCCTTTTGAATCAGGGTTTCTCCCAGAACCTGAGACTTCCCTTCTCAGCTAGGCCTCAGTCATCTCCTCTCTGATCCCCTTAGAGCTGTGATTACAGGTGTACACAGGATGCCTGGCTTGGTACATGGGTGCTGGGATCCTCGTGACTACAGAGCAAGCATTCAAATGATGTATTAGCCTTCCAGCCCCTTTGGTTTGTTGCTGTGAAGTTTATAGAAGTTCAGCTTTTTTCAAGCGTACAATTTAGAGGTCTAGATGAGGTCTGGATTCAGTAGTGCCATTAGGTGCCAGGCAAGCAAGCAGGTGTAAATAGGGGCCACCTAGCCACATGTCTGTTGCTGTGCTGTAGAATGAGGAGCAGCCTAGAATTAGTGGTGCTTGTCTGGACAAGTTGTGTGAGTGACTCAGGGATTGCATGAGTGAGATTGGGAGGATGAAGCACTAGTTATTTTAACATGACACCCCACAGGGAGTGGCCAGGACATGCTTAGACAAACTCTGAGGGTTCTCGGAACAAGGGAGTGGGCACATGGGGGTTTGTTGGTTATCATCCCTTTTGCTTTGGTATTTTAGAAATCATAAAATCATCTATGGGAATCAAGGGAACTGACAGGAGCAGGGAGGGGCAAGAAAAGGGAATGGTAAGGAGAAAGATGCTCATCATCTAAGAGAGTCATGTCCGGGGCTTTAAACGTGAAGGGTGGCGTACAGAGGGGCCAGCAATGGCTGTGAAGCAGCACTGTGGTAGGAAGTGGGGTCGAGTGGAAAAGTTAAATTCCAGTGTTCAGTAGTTATTACAGTTACTGATGGAGGAATTGTTCCCAACTGCCCATGGTGGGATTCAGAGCATGGTTTTGTCCAGAAAACCTCAAGAATCAACTAGAAGCATCACTTAAATTTTATAGGAGCCATATAATAAAACTAGACAAACGACAAACGATGTTACTAAGAAAGCAGTAATCAACTTGTACAGAGGTGGTACCAACTGAGTGTGTCGTGATTAACAGATTCCCAGCAGCCACTGGTAGTAAACACAAGACCAACCTCAAAATAACCCAAATCAAGCAGTATAGTCCTTGAAGTTTTAGACTGTACTAAGCAAGACACAGCCTGTTTGACTGTGGCTAGAGGACAGACCTTCTCAGAGTGATTGCAAGCAAAGAGTAAATACCATTTGGAATCCATGCCTATGAGGAGATGGTTTGACAAAGATCAGTAAGGTCATGGATCAGAAGAATGCATGGGAGACTCCTCCAGATCTCAGCCTACTGTGAGCTGACCAGGGCCTCCAGGCAGGGACTGTGTGACTTCCCCCTGTGTTGCAGTCGGCGCAGTGCCAGTCCTTTCCAAGGATGCCTCCTCTGGTGAGAGGGGTCGCCGCTCCAGTCAGGTGAAGACCCCACACAACCCCCTGGACTCCAGTGCCCCCCTGATGAAGAAGGGGAAGCAGAGGGAGATACCTAAGGCCAAGAAGCCCACCTCACTGAAGAAGGTTTGTGGACTGTTTCTATGGAAGCAAGACACTGGCAGACTGATGGACTCTGCCTGTTTGCCTGCCACTCTCAGCCCTTGTCTTTTCAGTTGTTTCGGGGAATGAAACCAGGGCATTGCTTATGTAGGCAATCACTCCACCACTGAGCTAGAGCCCAAGCCCACACCTTTGACTTGTAAGGATTATATTGTAAACCAGTGTTGCACTAAATTGTGTCAGTTTTTTCTGGCAAATGATCTTGTTCCGGTGTACAGACACCTAGGCATGGGGGAGTTGCATTTTCCTTCACATAACGATGCTTCTCCCTGGCGCTCTGCCAGTGACTGTGAAGGTTTCTCTGCACACCTTCTGTTTACCAATTGGCCCTACGGTGTGTGCTTCATGTCAGTTTATATGTCCATGTCCTCTGAGTCTTGTGTTGCTGGAGAAAGCTGTGTGTTGCTCATGTCAGTTGTGCCATGGAGGGGCAAGTCGTCCAGAGGCATGCCAGGTGCGCTGGGCAAACTGAACTCGGGCATTTCTTGGGCAGAAGAGCTTATCATTTAGGTGCAAGTATGTAGGGTGTTTTAATTATTTGTTTTCTGTTCTGGTTTGTTATTTTGTTTTGTTTTGTTTTGTTTTGTTTTGGTTCGGTTTGTTTTTTTAAAGATAATTTTGAAAGAACGGCAAGAGAGGATGCAGCAGCGACTCCAAGAAAGTGCTGTGAGCCTTCCTGTGACCAATGATGACTCACAGGATGTGGAGAGAGGTGCTGCCAACCAGACCCCCAGTCAGGACAACCCCACAGGTACCAGTTTCTCCGAGTGTGAGTGTGTGTGTGTGTGCGTGTGTGAGCCTGAAATCATCTTTAGGTGGGAGCTACTGTGAGAATGGTGAGCTGTGGTAGGAACTGGGGCTCCGCCAACCTCACATGGACCTTGTGGTAAAATGCAAGTCAACATGGTGCCTGAAGGATGTGGTTTCCACAATCTAGCGCTATAGACAGAGGAGCCCCTTCCCAAGGTTTGGTCTTGGAGTGATGCTGGGATGGATTCCTAACCATAAGGCTATTTACCAAGTGTGTCATAAAAATTAGTGTGTATGGGTTTTTTCAGAAGACTTTCTATGGAGTTGTATGTTCAGAGAGTGTTCAAAGTGCAAATGATGTGTAGCTGAAGGACTTCAGCATGAGAGAACAGCCCAGTGACCCTCCGCCAGGGGTACTGCCCCAGCATGGTACCACCCATAGAACTGTGGCCTTGTCAGTGCCCCTGTGGTGTGTGCCACACTGACCCCACCTCCTTTTCTGGCCTGTGGAGCACTACACTGTTTTCAGTACTCTGTAGTATTGGGCTTCGTGAGGGTGCCCAGTGTGGAAGGCCAGCAGGGTAGCTAGTGGACACGAGTCTACCCTCCACAGTGGTTAGTGCCTCTAGGAAACCATAAGTACTTCCTGGGCAGGCGGCTGTTATGGCCCCTGCCGACATCTCCAGGTGCTCTGCCATCACAGCCGTGCGGATGAGCCTTATCGTTGTTCCCGTCCCTGTCCCAGGGTGATGTCTCTGTGCTTGCCACAAAGGAGTGGAGTGTGTTCTTGAATTCCGTCCCTTGTGATGTTACCTTGCTTTCATTCTGGTGCTCTGTGGAAGTGACTGGTTGGAGATGCTGAGCTATTACTGACTCCATCTGGTACGTTACACATAGCCGCAGTCCAACACTCACATATGTTTCTGTTGGTTTGGATTTGGTTTTCTGTGTTGCTTTGGTTTTTGTTGAGATTTTGGGTTTTGCTGAGGTTGCTAGCTTTAAACTGACTATAGCCTAGGCCTTCTTTGAGCCTGGCCATGGCAGTCCTCCTGCCTCAGCCTCCTGTGTGCTACTAACCCTAGAGTTTTTTGTTGTTTGAAGTAGGGTCTCACTTGTAGCCCTGCTAGCCTGGAATTCAGTATATAGACCAGTCAGCCCTGAACACACAGAGATCACTGCCTCAGCCTCCTGAGTGCTGCTGGGATTAAAAGTGTGCTCCACTGTGCTTAGCAACTAACCTTGCCTTTTCAGTTTTCCTAATATGATATTTTTTAGAGTATATAAAAGGTAGATTTTGGCACTGAACATTTAATGGTAACGTCTGTATTTTACTACAATGAAATTGAGTAAGGAGAGAGACATGGGAAGGGGAGAGAGCATTAGGAAAGAGCAGGAAGCTACCCCAGCAGTCCTGCTGGCCTTTCTGCCTCTCCCAAACCTGTAGTGCTCCTCTTTTCCCGGCTGCGCAAGTTGGATTGCTGATGTGTCACTGGCCCAAGACGTCTGTCTGCTCTGCAGGCCCCTCACTGTGAGTAAAGCCCTGCAGAGATACACAGTGAATTTTCCCCCTCTCTGAAGGTCCAGAGAAAACAGAAGAACCGGTGTCTTCTACACCTGTGGTTGACGGTGAGTCAGAAGAGCCAGCTGGCACAGAGTTCCAGAGGGACCCAGAGGCTTGCCAGCCTACCCCTGACAGTGCCACCTTCCCCAAGATCCACAGCCGGAGGTTCCGGGAGTGAGTGAGCACTGGCTGCTAGGGCTCGGGTTGGGGCTGGCTCTGGCTTCCCCCTGTTGGGGGGCAATAGCATAGGCTGCAGTGTCTGGTGCAGTGCATTTTAATCCTGGGCTTGAAATCAACTGAGTAGCTAGTTACGCAGTGGAGATGGGATCCTATTCCTGTGTGTACCTGCTGGTTCTGTGTCCTATGGTTCTGTCCTGCAGGTAATGATTGAAGAGGTGTCCATAGTCCATTTTTGAGGTTGGGATAGGAGTGAGGTGGCGGCGGTAATAACTGGGGCCTCAAGGTTTCAGTGTCACAGCCGTTTCTTGTTCCTCTAGTCTTCCTTTTTATGTATTTTCCTTTTTGGAGACAGACTTACTGTGTGACCCAAGCTAGCTTTGGCTTTGAACTCACTCTCCTGCTTCCTCAACCTCTGAGTACTGGAGTTGCAGTGTGGCCTGCCATACCTGGCTTCAGTGGAGTTCCCCAGGGTATGAGCAGTCAGCAGTGCTCATGCCTCCTCATTCACAGGGTTCCTCAGGGCAGCCTGACCAGAGCAGGGTGACACATAGAGGAGCCAAATAGGGCCTGCACAAGGCCTGCAGGGCAGGGCCTCCCATGGCATTCCTCCCTTGTGGTGGAGGGAGTTGCATGTTCCTGGTGAGTGTTGGTGTCTCTGTGGCTTTTGTCTGATGCTGTCTCCATTCCCTGTCCCTGGGATTCCTTTCAGCTACTGCAGCCAGATGCTTAGTAAAGAAGTAGATGCTTGTGTCACGGGTCTGCTCAAGGAACTGGTGCGCTTCCAAGACCGCATGTACCAGAAGGATCCTGTCAAGGCCAAGACAAAACGCCGGCTTGTGCTGGGGCTGAGGGAGGTCCTGAAACACCTGAAGCTCAGGAAGCTGAAGTGCATCATCATCTCTCCCAACTGTGAGAAGACACAGTCTAAAGGTGACAGCCCTGCAGCACCCCACAGCACACAGGCTTTTTTGCCAGTGCCCAGTAATCTGCCCCACAGTCAGCCATGCACATGGTCAATGGGCACCTTGGCAGCTTGCCTTCAGTTTCAACAGAGAGGTCACTTTCTAGTGTGCTACCAACTGAGCCCTATCTAACACTAACTCTAACCCTCCTGACTGAGGGCCTTCCTCTGAGGCCAGCCAGCAGCCCTTCCTCTGATGACAGGGTAGGGCATGCCTGCTGTAAGCTGTAGCCCTAGAGCTCAGTGGGGTTGCTGAGACCTAGCAGGGGGCTTTGGTCCTGTTGGCAGAGCTGTTCAGTCTGTGTTAACTCCTCTGCCCGCTCATTGCTAATGTGGGTTTGTCACAGTACTCCAGCAGTTGGCCTGGCCTGGAGAAAGGCAGTGTGTGAGGTGATAGTGAACTTGTTGTCCCTCCCATCATGACTCAGGGAGGACTTGCCTGACATGTGTGCTGGGTTCTGTGGCAGAAGGAGTCATTAGGAAGAGTAGCATCGCTCTCACACCCTCTTCATCCAGTTAGAACTGCAAGTGAGGGGAATCTCCCTGCCCTGCTCCATTCTCCTGTGTGTAACCTTCAACTCTGCCAGTGTCACACTTTGAGGACAGGTCCAGATCCTGGTACCGAGTCCTGAGCCATGATCTCCCGTACCATTTTACATCCCAAACCTGGAGGTTTCCTAACGGGCCTGAGGCACCCAGACCTTGAAGTAGCAACAGCTAGACCCCTTCATGTGCAGCCCAGCAGCTTACCTCTCCTGGCCCTGTGCTTCCACCATCAACATGAGCCAGAGCATGGCAGGAACCTAGTGACCTACTAGACTGTGTTTGGTAGTGCCATATGGTAGAGACTAAACTGTGAAGCAGTCACACAAGGCTTGCTTATGGAAAAGGCAGGCCTGGGCTTCCTGCCCTAGAGACCTCAGCAGCTGACCCTTAGACAAAGCTTAGAGTATTTCCTCCCATAGCTCCAAGTACAGTTTGGCTACCACCGCCTGGTGCATTTTCAGCTTTCTAGCATTCCACGTCCCAGTAGAGCCAGGTCATATGCCCCCTGGGTAGGTCTTTCCGTCTCCTGCTTGTGAGGCACGTTTGGCTGTTCAGCCCTTCCTCATGCTGCTGTCAGGGGATGTGTGGCATGGTCCGTGCATGCCTAGCCCTGCCTTATCAGAGGGCTGTTCCGAGAGCTGGGTGTCTCCGTGCTTCTGTAGTTTCCTGAGGTGAAGGCTGTTGAGCAGTGGCGGTGTGAGAGGGAGTCTGGGAGCCCAGGGCCACACTTGCAACTGTCCAGGGAGAACTAACTGCACAGGGTGGTATGCACAGAGTGTTTCCCTTTCCCCTTCCCTGCCCCACACTGTTTTCAAGCTTTTAAAGTTCAAGATTAATGTAGAGTGAGCATCTCTTTAGATCATTCTGTACCAAGATCAAGGGTCAGGGGTTCAGGGTCAATGTGCAGCTGACATTTTTTGTTAAGTGTATGAAAGAGTAGGGGTCAAGGTGTTCTGCTCGGTTAGCATGTTGGTGGTGTTCTGAAGATAGTTCATGAGCTTTGTGAGTTTATTCCTGTGGTCTTCTATTTCCGAGGTAAATAGGTGATTTCTTCATTCCCTCTTGCTGTTGTTGGAGCATAGAGGTGTGTGCCCTAGCACCCTGACTCCCTCTGCTGAGAGCCATCCTCAGGTGCTGTGGGCTCCCAGTGACCAGGTATGTCACCTGTGCAAGATGCTCCTTCAACTCCTCCCTGTGTTGTGTAAGTGAGGACTTAGCACTTGTCTTTAAGGATGTTGGAGAGGATACAGAGCTGGTGTGTGAAGCAGTTGGTCAGTGGCCTGTTACGGAGAGGTGCTAACCCTTCACGTTCCCTGAGCACAGTGCCGATTGTGCAGTCTGCCTTAGAGAATTGGCTCTTCCTGGTGGAATTTGGTATGGGCGGCTGACCTTACTGTGATTGTATGTGGGCTATGTTGCGTCAACCTGTGTCCTGTGGACCTGTATTTGACAGGCGGGCTGGACGACACGCTGCACACCATCATCGATTGCGCCTGTGAGCAGAACATCCCCTTCGTGTTTGCACTCAACCGCAAGGCACTGGGGCGGAGTCTGAATAAAGCAGTTCCTGTCAGTATTGTAGGGATCTTCAGCTACGATGGGGCCCAGGTGAGCTGGGCCCCAGCCTCTTAGCTTCTTGTCCATGGGAAGACGTTGGGGTCGTGGCCTATGATGTCAGCTCACCAACAGGCAGCCCATAGCCTCTGTTGACCCTAAGGAGAATTCATCCTAAAGCAGAACCTTCTCAAAAAGCAGTAGCCTTTGTCCCCATAATAGCACCGAGTCCTAAATTTGACTCTAGGTTTATTGCCAGTAGAGAGGCACCACCGGCCTAAACATTTGGTCAGGCTCCTCATCTGGCAGCACCTGTAGACAAAGACCCTACAACCTGCTTACCTCTCCCTTGCTGTGGAGGGTACCGTCCTACAGTACCCTCTCTTGTGCTCAAGGACCAGTTCCACAAGATGGTTGAGCTGACCATGGCAGCCCGTCAGGCATACAAGACCATGCTGGAGACAATTCGGCAGGAGCAGGCAGGAGAACCTGGACCTCAGACCCCTCCCAGCCCACCCACGCAGGACCCCATCCAATCCATGGAAGAAGGCACCCTAGCTTCCACTGGAGAAGAGCCACACTATAGTGAGTGCTCTGGGGAGGGGACCTCAGGAGGGTAGGAGAGCAGCGTGGCACTGGTGCCTTAAGACGAGCTGCAGTAGGCCATGGTAGGTCCAGACAGGACTGAGGCCATCACTCTTCCCCATCGCCTCTGAGATCTTAATCAGCAGATGTCAGAAGCTGCAAGTTACCATTGATGGTCTTAGACTTTGAGCCAGGTGTGGACAGAGGTGGCTTACGGGCAACTATACCTAAGACCAACTTGGGAGGGCAAAAGAATTCTCTCAGGTCCATTGTCCACTGAGATGTGCTCTTTTGGGGGCTGGGATTGATGTTGGTCATTAGGGGAGAGCCAGCCTAGCGGGTGGGGAGTGGGGAATGAGTAGAGCTGACCAGGGACCTGAGTAGAGTGAATATCTGTAACTCATTCCTGCCTCTGAAGAAGTTTTGTGACCTGTTAGTGTTTGTCACTTGGGCTGTTTTCCTGTTTCAGTTGAGATTTGGAGAAAGCACCTGGAAGCATACAGTCAGCGTGCCCTGGAGCTGGAAGACTCCCTGGAGGTACCAACCTCTCAGATGATGAACTTGAGTTTATAAGAAGAGTTCTTCTTGCCTGTGTGTGTGTGTTGGGTAAGAATGGGAGGGGGGAGGAAAAAGACTTCCTTCTCAGTTCTTTACTGACCTGATGTATTTATGTGACTGTTGAGTTGGAAATGCACTGGCCTAAGGGCAAAGGAAGCGCCTGGTGTAGCACGGTGAGTCCATCCGATGGACACTCAGATGCACCCATGGGCACCTTTCATAAGAGCCTGGTGATTCAGCTTTGGTTCTCTCCACACACTGGATCTGGAAAATGCTGGAGAACATGATCCTGGGTACTGTGGGCCTAGGACCCACTACTACAGTGCCGCTCAACCAACTTCGGGGCTGGTGAAACAGGAGCTGTGCTCCGGGGGAATGTAGAGGGCCCTTCCCAGAGGTGGAGCCCTGCCACTCTGTGCTGCCAAGGATTTGCTAAGATGAGCCTCCGAAGAATATTAGTTTCTAACATGACTTTTGACATAAATTAATGCTTTTAGTTTTTATTTTCCAAAGAAGCAGTATATATCAAATTTGTAGATTTCAGTTTGGTGTCTACAAATCTTTTTAATGAACATAGGATGAATGTGGTTTCTGTCTTAGAGGACAGAGCTTACATGCGTATTTTCCTGCAAGCAAGAGGGCTTACTTATTTTCAATAAAGAGTGATTATTTAATTTCATCTCTGACTATTGTGTCACCACTGGAGTCCCTTACTGAGCTGTTCCTCTTTGCACTGCTGTGCTCTGACAGGCCCAGTCATCATGCCCAGCTCCAGAGCCAGGGAGCACGGCATCCTTAGACCTTTGCATCCTTGCCCAGGTCTGCCCGAGGTCAGGAATGATTTGTACTGTCTGTCTGCCAAGCAAATGTGTGCTGGCTCTGTGAAAGTGGAAGACTGAGTCAGAAATGGCTGCCAAGCGGCCTACCATGCGGAACTTGTGGCCAGTTCTCTTCCCTTGTTGACCCTGTATCAGCCTGGGAAGTGGATTCGGTGGACTAGGTCAGCAGGGCAGCCTTTTCTTTTCTCCCATTCATGTCAGTAGGCCATAGGTTGGTTATAAGTCTTAAAAGGCTCTGAAATTAATTTATAGGGATCTTTTAAAGAACCCTGTCAGTTACATTCAGCAGCTAGAATTTTGAAATTTGATAATAGGACCAAAAAAAAAGGTCTGAACTGTCTTGTGATTTGAGGGCTTCCTGCTCCGAGAGGCCTCGTCTGTGGCACATGTCTCCTATCCAGGCTCCTGGCCCACTCAGGAGCCCTTGAGTGGGCTTCTGCGTCCTCATTCTGCCTCCACAAGTCTTTCCCATTTGACCTCATGACTCCCCTCCTGGGGTGCCCTGGTTGTGCCATTACTCTGTTGGCACTCCTATGGAGGCCAGTGCCTCAGGTGAAGTCAGCTAATCTCCCTTGTCCTCCACTGTGCCAGGGATGCCCAGGACAATAGAGTCACAGGAATGACCGCCAGACTGAACACAAGTGCAGATGCCCACTCTTGTTACAGCTGAACGGGGACTCTTACTAAATATCTTCCTGCCTGAGCATCCTCTGCCACCTCAGTGTATGATTGCTTTGTGTCATAGACAGGTCCTAACAAATCCACTCTTCATGGAGGATACAGGAAGCATTGACAAGCCAAGGGACTGGGCAGTTTGTCGGGGTTGAAGCCACACCTCAAATATAACCAGTGGAAGTAGTTTACAAGAAAATTCTGTTACTAGGGTATGGTGGTGCTGCAAGCATGGTTAGTGTGCCTTAGCCAGAACAGGTGCCAGGCGGTGTTTAGCTAAGAAGACAGTCCATATGACCGTGAGGGTGTCTCTGCCCAGAACTGGCCCCAGGAGAGACGGCTCACCTCACACCTAGAAGCTTACCTGGTTTATTTGTCCCAGAAAGAAGGGACATTGAGCAGGCTGAGCAAGGTAGTGTCTCCAGGTATCACAGAAGAGCGTGGCTTTGTTATGAACAGTTTTAGGTTTTATGGTTGACAAGAAGAGACATGTCTGCTAAGATTAAAGGTGGAGTAGGTCTTACCACACCTCCCCAGGTCACATACACCCACAAGCATCAAAGATTAACTGTAATATAAAGACCTAAAGACATGCTAACTCAGCACTGGAAAACAGTTTAATACGGCACCAGAAGGTTTGCATAATTGACCTGTTTGGCTTTTCTACCTCAGAAGCGGAGCGCTGACAGGGTAAACGGGTGAGAAGCTCTGTGCTTTGGAAACAGCCTTGGGTTCTGAGATAAGCAAAGAGCAACTTCCTCATCGTCACTCAAGGTTTAAGGCAAAATATTCTCACATGGACTCTCACCTCTCCTATCCCAGTGCAGACCCTGGAACAACCTGTTTACTAGGTGGCCACAACAGCAGACTTGACTTAGATCTACAAAACCAGAGTGGAGGTTAGCTGTGCTGGCCCTGGGGGAGGGGCAGGAGTGCAGTGAAGTCCTGGGGAGAATGCAGGGTGGCTGCCATCGGGTTTGCCTTACATGCTTCTCTGTCATCTGCTTGGGCGGGGAGCCTCCTAAACCGCTCAGCTACCTGTTTCTGCCAGGCACACCGACCTTTCTGCTACATAGGCAGCTAATGTAAAAAGGTCCTGCTCTGTCTCAGGCCTACAGGGGTTCAGGCCTAGAGATTCCCAGCCTCTAGGAAGGGACACCCAGGCTGTGACAGATGGCTGAGTGGAGCCAGCCAAGACACAATAGCTTGGTGCTGTAGGTGCTGTGCCTTCACCAGGTACGTCTGCAGCTGGTGTCAGCAAGGTCACTTGGGATCTGTCCAGAACTGCCTCCGGTGGCTAGAATGTATCCTTGCTGCAGCTCTCCTACAAAACAAAAATACAAGGCAGTTTTTGAGTTCTTGGCCTAGTACACTAGGCCTTCCCTGCTCTGGGGTGCAATGGTGACATCCCCAAACCCCAGGGCTTAAAGTTAAGAGTATGCAAGTGGTTTCTCCAAGGACTCTTGAGGCAAAAGCAGCACTGTGTGCTCTAGCTTCAAACAGGTGTTCTGTGAGCCCATGCTGCTTAGCCAGGCTCCTGCCTTCAGAAAAGGGCTGTGCTCAATGGCTGAGATGATTGGCATCTCCTAATGTCAGAGAGGACCTTGGAGGGGAGGTCTGCACAGGCTCTGATGAGAGGACAAGCAACACTCACTGTGATGGCCTGGCAGTTATCTAACCCACATACTTAGGCCTCCCCAAGATTCTAACTCCCTGCTTGTGGGTGGCAGTTCATCCCAGGGTAAGTCCTGGCCAAAGGGCAGCCCAGTGACTTGAGCCTATGTGAGGGCATCCTTCCTGAGGAAGCCTTCACTTCCACAAGCTTGTAGGTAGTGACAACCCCACCTCTCCATGCTCTTCAGCAGCAGCTAGTCTCCTACTCTCATGAAAGCAGTGAGTTCCAGGAGACCTGCCCAGGGACCCGGGTAGCCTTGGGACCTAGAAAAAAGCTACTGGCCTGTGCATGACCTAAAATGTGTTTTGGTCTCCTCTTACACCATTGTTGTATCCTTGATCCCGCTAGCCTCAGTAACAGCCCAGAATTCCCACAGGGCAATAGAGAAGTAGAACTTATCTGTAGGCTGAGAGGAAGTCAGAGGGGCCCAGTAGCAAAAGAGCCGTTACCTGCAAAAAGCTCCCTGGTGGCCAGGTACATACCCATGCCTTCCTCCAGCCCTGCATCAGTTGGTCATGCTCCCCAGCCACAGCACGCCACGCAGCAAGCTCCTGGCTCCACTTTTCCTGCTGCAGTGCCTCTGAAGACAAGCGGAATCGAGGTCACAACTTTGCAGCCACTGTGTTGCTTGCTGTTGGTGCACACTGTCCATCGGGACCACACCATTGGCTGAGTGGGTAGGTGAGTCCCAGTTCTCGTCTGCTATAGTGGCCTGTCCCACTAGAGGGAATCCCCTCAGTGGCCTGAATAGGCCACAGCAGAGCTCTGGGGAGCCAGTGGATTTTACATTTCATTACTAGTTGGTTTGTTTTTGAGACAGTTTTGCCATGTTGATCTAGTCTAGTTGGCCTTGAACTCATTCTGTAGCCCAGGATGGACTGAAATCTGAAATCCTCCTGCTTGAGCTCTTTCATTTCTGCGATTTCAAGTATGTGCCAGCACACAGTCCGTGTCTCCACTCACCCCTTCTCCCGGCCACAGCTCTGTTGGTAACTGCTCTCTAAGGCTCCAGTGAACCTGGCCTCCACAGCCCATTGTCATTTCCTAGATGGCAGAGACACTATTCCCATAGCTGTGCCAGGTGAGCCACGCTTTGCTGGTGAGCCTTTAGGTCCTTCAATAAGAGCAGGTGCTGAAGCTCAAAATTCAGCATAGCTCTTACCAAATTGGATTTTAGGAAGCCAACATGGCTATCGGTTTAGGGGTTAGGGGAGAGTTCCCTTGCCTCCCATTCTCCTGATCCCCTAAGTGTGCTTTCTCTTGGATTCTGAAAACAAACCCAACAGCATGTGTCTTAGGGTTTCTATTCCTGTACAAACATCATGACCAAGACACAAGTTGGGGAGGAAAGGGTTTATTCAGCTTACTTTTCCTCATTGCTGTTCATCACTAAAGGAAGTCAGGACTGGAACTCAAGCAGGTTAGGAAGCAGGAGCTGATGCAGAGGCCATGGAGGAATGCTGCTTACTAGCTTGCTTGCTTCTGGCTTGCTCAGCTTGCTTTCTTATAGAATCCAAGACTACCAACCCACAGATGGTACCACCCACAAGGGGCCCTCCCCCTTGATCACTAATTGAGAAAATGTCTTAGAGCTGGATCTCATGGAGGCATATCCTCAACTGAAGCTCCTTTCTCTGTGATAACTCCAGCTTGTGTCAAATTGACACACAAAACCAGCCAGTACAATTGACAGTACAAACATCACTATTAAGCCTCAACCCTTACTTTCTTATTTATCCCCAAGATCTAAATAACTTTAAAAGTCCCACAGTCTTGCATATTAAAAGTTCAATTCGGCTTTAAAATATCCAATATCTTTTAAAATTCAAAGTCTTTTAAAAATTCAAAGTCTCTTAACTGTGGGCTCTACTAAAATATCTTCTTTCTTCAAGAGGGAAAAATATCAGCACAGTCACAATCAAAAGCAAAATCAAACTCCAACCATCCAATGTCTGGGATCCACTCACAATCTTCTGGATTCCTCCAAGGGCTTGAGTCACTTCTTCAACTCTGACCTTTGTAGCACACACTTTGTCTTCTAGGCTCCAGATGCCTGTACTCCACTGCTGCTGCTGTTCTTGGTGGTCATCTCATGGTACTGGCATCTCCAAAACACTGCTGTCTTCCGCTGTAACTAGGCTTCACCAATAGCCTCTCATAGGCTCTCTTCATGGTGCCAAGCCTCAACTCCTTTGCATGACCCCTTCAGTCTTGGGCCATCAATTGCAACTGAGGCTGCACCTTCACCAATAGCCTTCCGAGGCCTCTCAAAGTGCAGAGCCTCAGCTGCTCTTCATGACTCCTCCATGCCTTCAAAACCAGCACCACCTGAGTGACTCTTACACATTACCAAGTCCAGCCACAGCACAAGGTACAACCTTGGCTATCTCTAGAACACAGCCTCTGTGCTCTCAGAAAACACTTCCCAGAAGATGTCACCTCAATGATGCTGGTCTCTTCTTAACGCTAATTTCTTAGCTCCAGCTAACCAGCATCAATAGTCCCATTAATGCAAAGTTTTTGCTTTAGTAGTTCTGGTATCTTGTTAATCAAAGCTGATCTTCAGACCGAGCTAACCAAAACCACAGAATCTTCACAATCAAAGTAGCAACGGCCCTGAGAAGAGTCTTTAATCTTCCCTCTGAAATTTCACAAGCCAGGCCTCCATCTTCTGCACTGTTCTCAACATTATCTTCCAAGCTCCTACACAACATCCAACAGAGCTCCTAAAATTGAATGGCTATCCTAGCCCAAAGTTCCAAAGTCCTTCCACAGTCCTCCCCAAAACATGGTCAGGTTGTCACAGGAATACTCCACTACGCTGGTACCAATTTGTCTTAGTCAGGGTTTCTATTCCTGCACAAACATGACCAAGAAGCAAGTAGGGAAGGAAAGGGTTTATTCAGCTTATATTTCCTCATTGCTGTCCATCACTAAAGGAAGTCAGGACTGGAACTCAAGCAGATCAGGAAGCAGGAGCTGATGCAGAGGCCATGAAGGGATGTTACTTACTGGCTTCCTTCCCCTGGCTTGCTCAGCTTGCTTTCTTAAAGAACCCAAGACTACCAGCCCACAGATGGTACCACTCACAAGGGGCCCTGCTCCCTTGATCACTAATTGAGAAAATGCCTTACCGCTGGATCTCATGGAGACATTTCCTCAACTGAAGCTCCTTTCTCTGTGATAACTCCAGCTTGTGTCAAGTTGACACACAAAACCAACCAGTACAGCATGCAAGGATGAGATGCATCATGTCCTTGAACTGTTGCTTATGCCAATGTCAGAAATAGTCCATGAACATGAGCCCATCCAGTGTGAAGGCCCCAATTCATTCAGAGTGCCATGGCAGCCCCTACTTGAAGCTCAGACCTACTAGCCAAAGGGAGAGGGGAGAAGCCAGTACTTCCCAGTGATCCTTGGGAACCCTGCACACTGATTCTGACAGCACAAGTGAGCAGTGTGGGCCCCCTCCAACTAACAAGGAATCACTTCCTCTGTGCAAGGTGACTTTGTAGCTGTTGCTAGTACTGCTCTAACTCCTGGTGAGAATTTGAAAGCCACAAACCAAGTACCAAGCCATTGCTCAGATATGAATGGTGAATTGTTTTCTCTAGTGCTCACTAAAGGAAAGTGGAGGAACTTTTTATTGTATGTGTGTAAATCCGTGTAGAGAGTACTAGAGGAAGCTGCAAAGGACCTGGAAAGCTGTGAGACACAGCTGCTGTCCCAAGACCACTTCACAGCAAGGCCTGTGGTACAGCACTGAGTCCTCTAGATATAGGGAGTGGGGGGGGGGGGGAGCAGCATGCTCAGGTGTGTATGGCTCAACCAGTGACAACCCTCCCTCTGCCCTAGCATACAACAAAAGGTCTCTGGGTTGGGTGCATAGCAAGCAGGTCCGGTGGATATTCAACACTGAACGAGGAAGCCCTGCCCTCTTTCAGCCCAACTAAGCCTTGCTGTGCCCTGTTAGTTATTCTAGGTCTGGGCTACTGCTAGGTTGAGTCCCAGTTCTGTGGAGACAAACCTTGCATTCTGTAAGAGCCGGGGGAAGGCAGGGATTGTAGTTCAAGCTGAGAAGAGCTGAGTCCCAGCCGGTTTCATCAGCACCGTGTATAACGTGTGCAGGGCACTTCTGAGAGCATCAGTTCTGACCACTGCCTTCCCAGTGAGCCCCAAGCCATGCTGATGCTACCTGGTCCAAATCCCATGCTCTGAAAAGGGCAACTTGGAGAGAAGAAAATTGGGGAGAATGAGGTCTGCTCATATTCTTTAAAGCAAAGAGAAGATCTGCAGCTGTGAGCCAGCAAAACGCAAAAAAAACAAAACCTTTGTTTCTAAAAGAAGTGATAGTGTGGAAGGCAAGGTTGAGAAAACACATGAGGAAGAAAAGTTCAAAGATGACAGCAAAGGAAAAGGTGCACCTTAGGAAGCAGCTCAACTCTAACAGCTTGGAAAAGATCCTGAAGAGTAGATGGAGAACAGTGAGCGGGGTCAAGAAAATGCCCCCAACAGGAGGGCAAGGGCTGCCTAGTTGATGCGCCAGTGGGAAAGTGAAAAGACCATTTTGAATTATCACTGTTTGAAAAAACAAGCTTCCAGAGAAGAAAAGGCCTCAGGTGACAGATACATAGTGAGACTCAAAAAAAAAAGGGGGGTGGGGGTGGGGAGGGATCAGGTAAAGGGCCCAACACCAGCAAACAGTGCCCTCAGATGCCAGAGTGTATGTCAGGACTGTCTGAGTACTCAACCAAACGAACACTCGAGGGATACAGATACAAGCTTTCAAAATGTTTGCTTCCATACTCCTATGAGGCATGCCTCAAGACGTTGTATAAAAACCAGCCGTTCAATAAAAGAACACCCAAGAAATCAGACCCTTGATCCAACATGAAGACAGCTCTGCTCTCAAAGTGACAAGTGAGTCCCAAAGCAGGTGTGCTGCATGCTCTGGTCCCAGCACACAGGATGCTGAGGTAGGAGGATCACAGGAAAGCCAGTTTAGGCTGCAGCGTGAGTGATTGCCTCAAAAAGCCATCCAAAAGTAACACGTTGGCTTTTCTGAGGCAGCTGAGGGATGACAACAAGCCAGTGTGTTTAATGCTCAAGAGTTTATGGTAACTAAGTGTCCTGCAACTGGAAATCAGCAGAGGTACACCATGTGGGAAGCGGAACAGGAAAGGGGTGTGTGTGCCCGTGCACACATGCACAGTGGAGGTCAGATCAATCCCAGATGTCATTTCTCAGGAGCTATCCACCTTGTTTAGTGAGACAAGGTCTCCCTGCATCCTGGGGCCTGCTGACTTGGCTAGGCTGTTAGGCCAGTGAGCCCCAGGGATCTGCCTGCTTCTGTCTCCCCAGTAATAGGATTACAAATGCATACCATCACACCCAGATTTTTTACTATTGCATTCTTCTATTGAGAGCGCACACCCATGGTCACCTGCGTGTGGAAATCAGAGAACAACTTGATGTCATTTCTCTGTTTTTACAATGTGGGTCTCAGGGATCAAATTAAGTCACTCACTCGGTAAGCACTTTTACTCACTGAGTCTCACAAACCCCACACTCAGTTTTTCCCTTGGGTTCTGGGGATCAGACCCATCTGGCATGGCAAGCACTTTATCAATTGCTTCATCTTCCCAATTTCAGCTCAGCTGCCTTCTTTAATAACATAAATTCAGATCTCCATATTGAAAAGTGGGGGGTAAGCAGTGTATAGTATGTGTGCTGTGTAAGTGGTTTTACACATGTAACCACATGGCATATGATACGTGTATATGTGTATGCAGGCATACATACAGCATATGAATTTTGTAGTACTTGTGTGCACATGTGTACATCAGTTCACCATGTCAGTGAAAAGTTAAATCATTTTCCCCAGCACAAGGCAAATAGGTTAGTCCTCAAGCTGAAGCCACACGTCAGTGTCTTTAGACAGGCTACATAGTGACAACCAGCCCCTAGAAGTGTTGCTGCCAGAGTGGACCGCACTTACCATGTCTCGCCACAGTGATGTGAACCTTTGAGGTCTGGTTCCCTGCTGAAGAGAGGACAGAGCAGCTGTATTCGGTGGTTTCTTGGATGCTGTCCCGAAGCCAGCTGAGGGCATGAGCCCTGCCATCGGGCAGTGCATGGGTCTGCATAGGTACACACGTCTCCAGGACATGCCTGTTCTTCTCCCAGATGAAGTGGACATCTGCTGGACCTGTGGGCACATGGACTAGCTCCACATCTCCACTCAAGACTTGAGGGAGCTGTGTGAATGAGGGCCATCTTGGTCCCAAATAGATGAGCAGTGACTTGGGGCAGCTTCCAGCTCTGTACCAGGTCTCTCCTGGAAGAGCTAAGCCACAAAGCACCACATCCACCTTTAGACCTCACCTCCCCATCAGACCTCTAGCATGCTTGCATGGCCTCAATCTCTGGCTCCTTGTTGCACTATGTACTCCTTCCCCAGTGAAGTACCCAGTGAGCATCAGGAGGTGTGGTACCCTTTCTGTGGGTGTTTTTGAGCCCTGGTTCCACATGACTTTGAACTCCTGATGTGCCTGGCACCGCCTTCCAAATGCCAGAATTACATGTGTGTATCATCTCACCATGCCTGGTTCTTAAGGGTTTTTCAGTAGTTATTGAAAAGATAAAGACTATAGCCAAGTGTGGTGGCACACACCTTTAATACCAACATTCAAGAGGCAGAGGCAGGTAGATTTCTGTGAGTTCAAGAGAGGTCTCTCTACATAGTGAGACTGACTGTCTTTTTTTTTTTTTTTTTTTTTTAAAGACTAAGGCCGGCCGGGCAGTGGTGGCGCACGCCTTTAATCCCAGCACTTGGGAGGCAGAGGCAGGTGGATTTCTGAATTTGAGGCCAGCCTGGTCTACAGAGTGAGTTCCAGGACTGTGGGTGACTTCAACTTGTCTGACACACAGGGTCCTGGCAAGTAGATAAGGCGGGGGCATCCAGTAGAAGAGAGAGGTTCTCTGACCCAAAACAGACGACAACCCCTCCCCCAAGCAGGCAGAGGCTGGACCAACTTCAGACCCTTGATTCCTTATAGGGTGTCTGGGGGTTGTCATTTCTAGGGAATCATAAAGGTTAAGTTCTGGTCACAGTGCCAAAACCAGTTGTGATGGCAACAGGTCACTTCCCTGTTAGCGCTGACTTAGGGGGTATGTACAGTCTGGGTCTTGAACTTCATCCTAGAGCCCCAGAGCTTCAGACCATGCTAGGACAGGCTGCACTTCCTCCACCAAGGATAGGGCAAAACAAGCAGCTACACTTATACATGGTTCACTCCCTGGCCCTACCTGGGACTTAGCTGAAGATGGCCCAATGGTTTAAACCAGCCTACATTTTATCTGCTACTGTTGCCAGGTATGAGATGTACCAAGCTGTGCTGGGCAGGCCAGGACCCTCCATCCACCTTCATGTCATCTACACACATACACACACACACACACACACACACACACACACACACACACACACACACACACAAACTAGTCTGCTGGAGTCCAGTTAAGTACCCTACCCACCAGCATGAACAAGGGCACCTCTTGCTGAGGGTCCTGGTTCTTGATGGTGCCTACACTTCCTTCAGCCTCCCTGCTCCTCTGATGAGCTGAGGTCACCTGAACTAATGTGGTAAAAGCACATCACATCCCCAAGGGCAGCCCCTGCTTGACCAGAACACTTCATGAGAATGGCTCTTTAGATTGCCATGATGCTAGCCCAGCAAGGAATGGAAAGCTGACTTATGGTTGACACTCAACCAGGGGGAGAAAGGAAATAGCAATCTCCACCTCGGGCTCAAAACACTGAGCAGGAAACAACAGCAGCAAAAAACCAAAACCAACCAAACAACAAAAACAAAAACAAACCTACAATCAAGGCAGAACCTGGGAACTCTTAGGAATCACTGGGCATTGTCCCCAACTGTGAGGCCAAGTGTGGGTGGATGGCCAAGGGTGGGAGAACTTGCCCCGAGGAAGGAGTAGTACTAGGCAGGGAGTTTTGGACTCCTCAGTCGCAGGTCACAGGTTGGATTTTTTTTGTTTTTCTTTTTAAGACAGGACCTCAGTATAGCCCAAGCTAGCCTTGAACTTTATGTAGCCAAGGATGACCTTGAGCTTGTGATCCTCATGCCTTCACCTCCCACATGCTTGGCTGAACAAGTTGATGAAGTATTGAGGATCTAACCTAGGGCTTCATGCATGCTACCATGCTACCAAAAGGACCCCAGCCCCACAGATTGGACTTCTGAAGAGATTTTTAGTTTATTACTTTGGGCATGGAGTCTCCTCACTTCACCAACCTTGGCATCTATTCGTCTTCATCTGGTCCCCTCATCAATTACCCCTGTGTTGTTGTCACAGGCTTTCCTCTCAAGCTGGACCAAGTACAAACACAACTGGACAATCCCAGGGACGGATCCAAGGCGGTAATGCAACTGGAAGGCCATAGGCTGTTTCTGTTAGTAACAATTAGGAAATGTCCTGGGGGTGGGACACACAAGTCGTAGGAAGCCACTACAGTGACAATCTCAGAGAAACTGATCTCAAAAAAAGCAAAATAAAAACCATGTAGTACACACAGTGTTTGGCGGGGCTCCAGAGGGTTAACAGAATGAAGTGTGTGTTAAGGTGTATACGTGTGTGCTCATACACGTGGGGGTTGGAGGTTGATGTCAAGTGTCTTCCCCTATTGCTTGTCACTGTATATATTGAAGCAGGGTCTCAACTAAACCATGAACTCATTGAATCAGCTAGACTGGCTAGCCAGCTTGCTCCAGGATCTCCCTTTTCCACCCTGGGAGCGCTGGGATTCTAGGTGGGCTATTAGAACTGCCAGCCAGGCATTAGGTACATGCTAGGGACCAAACGTCTAGTACCCATGCTGCACAGCAAGTGCTTTGCCCACTAAAATACCTCCCCAGCCTGGGGATTGGTTTCATTGTGTGTGTGGATGTTTTGCTGGCATGTTATCTATGCACCACAGGCATACCTGAAGAGGCGGCATTGCATGCACTGGAACTGGAGCTGCAGGTACTATGAGCCAGCATGTGGGTGCTGGGAATCGAACCCTTGACCTTTCCAAGAACAAGTGCTCTTAATCACTGATGCATCTCTCCAGCCCCTTACATTTTTAAAAAATGTATTTCCAAGAGCTTATGAATAAAAAAGAAGCCACTGAGGCAGAGCTGAGGCGGGTGTGATGATACATACCTGTAATCCCTGTACTCAGGAGGCAGAGAGAGGGTTAACCATAAGTTCAAGGCCAACCTGTGCTATATGGTAAGTTCCATGATTCCAGGCTAGCCAGGGATCCATGCTAAGGTTCTATCCCTAAATAAATACATTAAAAAGTAAATGAACATACATAAGACCAGGAATGTGCCAGTCTCTGAGGGACATTCCAAAGGTGTTCCAGAAGCATATGTGGCTACCCATCTGGCTGTAGACTAGTGGGCAAGCCCTGCGGCCCTAAATTCTATAATTTGCTTTCTACTCAAGTGTTTTCAATTCTAGCCACTGACAACTCCATGTATTTACAGGCATGTATAAACACATCTGCATGCACACACACACACATCCATACAGGGATGTCCGTCAACTGGGGAACACAACTGGAGTCATCCCTTAGTTATCCGCAGGCCATCAGTTCTAGATCCCTGAGGACATCAAAAAGACACGCTTGCAGGAAACCTACATGTACTTCCTCCTGAAGACTTTGAGTTGTTTCTAGATTTCTTAGGATACCTAATACTCTGCAGACACTACTTAAATAGTTGTGAGAGTTTGCTTAGGGAACAGTGGCATGACAAGACTGTAAGGTCTAGGACAGGTGCAGCTTTGTAGGTCTGGATTTATAGCTGGTAGGATCCCGGGTGTTACCTGCAGATCCCAGGGCCAAGCACATCCTTTGTGTAGCACTCAGTGCCTTTCATGGAACCACACTGTGTTAGCCATTCCTCTGCAGGTGGGCATCAATCTACAATCCAACTGGAAGAACTAATTCTTGAGGTTTTACAACCAAAGAATAAATGTGGGGCACTAACTCCAGTCTCATCACCAAACCAGAGAATCCAGGTAGTCCGAGTTGGAGCTAATCCCCAAATCCCATGAACAGGAACCTTCAACTGCAAAGCTCCTGAAAGATCAAGTTTGTGGTGGGAGGTGGAAACATTTAAGCCACACTGGCCACAACCCCCACACCACAGCACTTACAAACTTAAATGTGTCATAACTGTCAGACATGAAAGAGGTGAAGAGGTACTTACTCTCTGTTGGTTCTTTAACTATCCAATTCCTTCTGAGTGCAGAAATCAAAGAGAGGAAGAAGGAGCGTTAAAAGCAGTGGGCAGTGCCAACCCCTCAGTACTGTGCCATCTGGCATTGGGTAATGGACCCAGAATTGGACCTACGTGTCACAGTTACCCAGGCATGTCCCACTCACAGGGTTCCCAGAGTTCTTTCACACATGTCCCAGTTAGGTGTTCACTGAAGCTAACAGTTGTTTCTGTCTTGTGCTCCCTGCCTCAAATACCTTCACGTGCTGGTAAATATTGTCAGCTTGACAGGATCTGAAGTCATCTAGGAGATATGCCTCGAGGAACGCCTATGAAGTTGGCTATGGTGGCACACACCTTTAATCCCAGCATTCAAGAAGCAGAGTCAGGAGGATTTCTGGGAACTGGAAGATATCGTGGTCTACATAGTTCCAGGCCAGCCAAGGCTATATATACAGTGATGCCCCTGGGGATGGGGGGTGTCAGAGCACAATCTGAGCACCAACATGCATCACTGCTTCCTGACTATAGGTGCATTCTCCAACTGCGTTTATCATGGACTTATACTGTGAACCATAATTAAAACCTCCCCTTAAGTTGCTTTTGTCAGGTATTTAGTCACTAACTTGACATACACACATGGGCTCTTTCTGACATCAAGACAGCTGTCACTAAGCCTCCTGGGAAGGATTCTGACCTACCTGTTCCTCATTGGCTGGACACTCCCCAAAAGGCTGCCCTCTGGCCACAAGGGCTCTCTCAAAGCTTCCCTTTGCTTCAGGGTCCCACTTTGTCATCCAGTTTCACCCAAGACAGATTAGCAGTCTAGGACCAGGCAGAGCTTTAAGCATAATTTTTTTCTAGAAACTTCTCTCATACTGTAGCCTCAGATTTCATGAGTTCCCCCAGAGGTCCCATGCCATTAGTGCAGAGAGCTGCTAGCTCAGATGGCACCTCATTTGGCCCTTGCCAGCCTGGAATTTAGATCAAGTACAAGCATGTCTGTTACCTGTGAAGGGAGGTTTAACCTTGGGCCCTCCCCCTGGCTCTGCCCTCAGACACTTCAGCGTGCAGATAATCGGGACCGCACCTGGTGGTCTTGAGCAATGACAATGTAGCCACCAATGGCTTCCTTATACTGTGGACTGAAACAGGCCCTTGAAATGAGGAAGCTGGGCTCTGGACTCTTGGGGACTAAAGATACTGTTCAAGGATGAGTCTGCTGCTCTCAGCTGACAGAGTCGGTGGCTCTCTGCCAACATAATCTGCGTTTAGGATGGATTAGTGACTTGAAGCAGCAGGCAGCCTAGACCATGACATACTCCAGGAAATGTTCCAAGGCACCCAGCACTGGTCTCACAATAAGGGTCACGTGATCTTTAACACACACACCCTGAAGGACCAGAAAGGAAGAGACTCAATGGCTGAGGATGCTCATAAGGGTCATGGATATGGGAAACCACTTCCTGGTGTGCCCCTGCCCTCCTTGAGAAAGGGAGGTACCTAGGACTCCTCTTTCTCCAGCCCCACCCACCTGACCACCCACAGAGGCCTCCATTAGTGCTGGACAGGAAGAGGAAGAGAGGAGCCCCAAAACTCTCTATGAGCCCAGAGTCTGAAGCTGCCCAGACCCCAGGAGGCCCTGGAGAGGAAGCAGCTTTCGTAGTCCTCAGTAACCCAATTCCTCAGCTCTCGTAGGGAGCCCCAAATCCATACCCCAAACAGGGGCCAACTGAGGGGGCCCGGAAATGTACAGGTTCTTGGCTTGGAACCTCGCTTGGTAAAAGCAATTGCTTATACTGTTAGTAAGACACCTGAAGTGAGTGTCTTAAGCTTGTAGGGTTTGTGTGCACGTCATTGAGTGGTACTTTTATGGTGTGGGCAATCTGTAGCATGGGTGACTTGTGGCGTAGGTATTTGGCGTAGGTGAGATGTGGTGGTGGTGTGGCTGTGTACTATGTGCTTCATACGGGGTTTGTGTGTTGTATGTAGTGTTTACGGACTAAGTACATAGTGTGTGCATGTTTGTGGTGTGGGATATATATGTGCGTATGTGTGTGTGTGTGTGTGTGTGTGTGTGTGTGTGTGTGAGATGCGGTACATGTGGTATACACAGGAAGCAAGTATGAGGACTATGTGGTACATGGCAAGGCACGGTGTATATGGGTTGTGGCGTGTAAGATGTGATATGTGTGGTGTGTGGTGCTGGGGGTTATGTGTGGTGTGGTATAGGTGTTGTGTGTGCAGTGGGTAGCTGTATGTGTGGTGTTGGGGGATGTGTGACGTGTATGTGGGGTGTGTAGTGGAGAATATGTGATGGGGGGTTGTGTGTGGTGCCTCGTATGTGTGGTGTGTGTGGTATGGCGTATGTGAGGTGTGGGATGTGTGCTGTGATATGTGCTGAACATACGCCAACCCATGGCAGCCGGCAGCAGGACAGAACGATCATGAACCTACCAGTGACGTCAGCACACGTGGGAAGCAACTGCAGTGTAAGCTCAGACGGTACAGCAGCTCCAGTCCCCCACACACCTGGCTGGGATGCCAGGACCTCAGTGCTGGGCTGCAGACTCGGGCACAAAGACAGGGCCCGATCCTGCTGCCTTTCCTGGTACTAAAAGGGAGTTCCTGCAAGCTCTAGGCTGTGGGTAGCCTGACCTTCCCTGCAGCCATGCTTGGGGAAGCTCTCCTGTCTCCTGATGCTACATGCACTGGTCATCTCACTTGGTTATGCAAAACAGGGTATCTGAACTGCCTCATACCTTGGGAAAACACTCATCCAATCCAGATGACATGGAGGTCCTGGGTGGGAGCAGGAGTGGGCAGACTAGTCCTGAGTACAAGCCTAGCTGTCTATCTGACCTCTGATCAACCCTCTGGAGGGGTGAGACTCCCCCAAGATAGCTCAGAGTCACCAGCAGAGCCAGAGCTGGCACCAGGACACATGCCAAAGAACTGAAAAGTCCCTGTTCACCCTGTCTTTAAATCTCATGTTCTAAAAACAGCTTGCTAGGCCTTTAATTAGCCAGCCCCAAGCCACTTAGAACAATCATACAAACAGCCGTTTTAGGAAGAAAAAAACGCAGGTCAAGGCTCCCAACTTGCCCTGCCCCGCCTCACCCTGCTCTGCCCTGGGCATGGAGGATGGGTTGTGGCTAGGAGAGCCAACTGCAGTCTCACCTGGGACAGCTGCCTTTGCCTCCTCAGCAGCCATCAGAGACACAACATACACTGCTTTTTGTAGAAAAGTTACAGGGAGTTTAGTTCAAAGCCACATGGCCTCTGCTTCAGATAAGATTGTCTGTAGACTCAGACCCAACCTGCCACTTGCTCAAAGATAGCAGAGGCCCGTGCAGGTTCATACCACCAAAGCCCGCCCAGCTCGGCCATAACCAGCAAGGCACATCACCAAGCCTGGGGTGCCTTTCCCTAAGCTGTCTTACCTCGATGGAGGATAGGATGGAAAAGAAAGGCCCCAGATGTGGTCAAATGTTTGTGGAAAAAATGGCAGGAGAAAAGAGGGCAAGACACAATCTCTGTCTTGTGGGGTCTGAGGATGAGAACTCGGGTCCTTATGCTCCCACAGCAAGTACTTTAATCACTGAGCCCTCTCCCTAGCCCAGGTTCGATCCACTCTGAGGGGCTGGAAAAGGAGCTTCCTCCTCTTCAGTTTCCACTCACACTCTGCACACTTCTGGTCCTCCCAGTCCCCAGGCATGGTTCCTCAGTCCCTGGCTTCTAGTGTTCCCTTAGGTCTCTAAGAAGTTCAAAGAGCACATCTCCTGCCTCTCGTGGTACCTCTCAGGAGTGCTGAGGTAGGGGCACAGCCTCAGAGGCCTAGCAAGAGTGAGTTAAGTTTTATTTTGCTACCGCTCAAGCTGGTGGCTTCCTGCAGTTGTCTTGGGAGAAGCCCACCTTCCTGTCTCACTCCTAGGCTCCCTATTACCTTAGCAAACAACTCTTGCTTTAGATTCACCCGTGTTGAAATCCCTGACATTGTAGTTTCTGTGCTTTTAACAATGAAGTCTTATCGTCCTTAAGGATGGTCCCTATACCGGAGAACCCATGCCTATGAAAGCCTTGCTAATAGTTCTGGAGACCTGAAAACACTCCCCCAAATATGATGGCTTGCTCCTTAGAGACATGAGATTTTCCATCGACTGCCTGAGGACTCGAGAAAGGGCTGGAGAGATGGCTCAGTAGTTGAGAGCACTGGCTTCTCTTGCAAAGGACCCAAGTTCAGTCCTCAGCATCTACACCAGGTGATGTACAAGCACGTGTGACTCTGGCTTTGGGGCATCTCTTCTGCCCCTTTATGCACTCACATACGTGTATACATGCATAAATAAATGATCCATCTTAAAATCCCTAACTGAAGAACAAGCAGGTGTCTCCATGAAGGCTTGGTCCACAGCACCAAGCACAAGATCAGGGCCACTAGGCACAGTGACACACACCAGGAGACCCAGAATCTTGGGGAGGGAGGACGAAGCTCAGGTGTCCAGGGGCAGCAGCCTGGGCAGCTACAGAGTTAAGACACCAACTCAAAAAGGCAATCAGCGGTGTGTAACCACTGATGGCATGTCACAGTACGTAGGTCCGCAGCAACCTCTGTCCACCCTCCACAGGGTCACCAGCTGCCAATGGCATGTTGCATTCACAGCAGACAACACAGGCCCCTGGGATCCTAGAGCTAATTTAACAAAACACATAGCACTTTCAAGTGCTCCAGAGCTTTGATAATTAAAAAGCAATTATAAGATAAACTGGATATGCATTTCCTTGAAATCAACTCTATTCCTTACTTCTGTGCAAAGGCCAAAGCCCACAGGGAGAGATGGGGGCTCCGGGTGTTTCTGAGCTAAAGAATGGTTTTGGTAAACTACGATCTTTCAAGAATACATGTCCTTATGTACAGCCTAGGGAGAAAGCCTCCACCTTATGGATTTCGTGCCTTATTTATGTATTTATTTATGCCATGACTGGGACCTTGTACATGTTAGTCATGCATTCTACCATTAGATGTATCCCGATTCCTATTCTAAAATTCCAAGACAGGGTCTTGCAAAGTTGTCTAGGCTGGCCTTGAATTCCCTCCATAACCCAGGTTAGCAAACCGTGGTCTCATCTGGCTCTCTGTTGTCCTGTTAAGTCCAGTTTCCTGACATAAAACAGTGCCTAAGCTACACCTATGGCTGCTTCTATGGCACAGCAGCCGACAAGCTCAGAAGATCTAACACCTGTACCTTTATAGCAAGATGCTGGATGAAGCCTGCAGTAGCCCTGGCAACAGCTTCACACGGTTGACAGTTTATCCTGGGATCCACGGGGCTGAAAGCATAGACCGCTGAACCTCAGGCACAGCTAGGGAAGCAGTGAGCAGCAAGGGCAGAGAGAGGGGACAGACAGCCATGGACACTCAGGCCCTCAACTCACCTGTGGCCTGGCAGAAGAGGTAGAAGGTCCCCAGCGCCTGCACCTGCTGTGCCTGGTCACTCAGGAAGGGTGGCAGCAAGGTGACCTGCTTACGGCTGTTGGGCCCTGAGGCCAAGGCCGGCCAAGGGCTTCTGGGAGAAGATGAGTCAGGGCCCAGACAGGATAGAGAGGAGCCAGGAGGAGGGAAGGACTTAGGAGATGAGGCTGTGAGACAGAGGACAGAAAAGAAGGCACTGAGGAAGAAGTCATCAGAACCATTCCCATGATGGAGAAGGTAAAGCAAGAAACTGGACATATGAGATGAGAAAAGACAAGAACCCAGGACCACCCCCACCCAGGGCCATCACAAAGGGACAGGAGGCCCACACAGCCTCCACACTAAGGCAAGGCTGGCCCAGTCAATGATAAAGCTTCTGGTTTATTTGAGTACTTTTCAAATGTGTACAGATCCAAGTAGAAAAATAAAAACAAAGTAAATCTTATAAACACAAATGTTTACACCGAATGGTAGATCATGTCATGCTGAAGATGAGTGTCTACACGGCCAGGGGAATCCAGAGTTCGTCACCCTCTACATGGAATGAGTGTTCCACACACAGTTAAGTGAGAAACAAATATCAGAATCGTACCACCCATTAACATCCTGAAAGACACTGGCAGGAGTCAGGCTGCAGCAGCGGCCACCCACACAGGATGTTGCGGTCACCGTCCAAGGCTGGGAGCCCAACAACCCAACCCATTTCTGTCTTTCATGAACAATCAAGGCGGAAGTCCAAGGGCAGTGGTTCGAGACAGAAGCAAGGAGAGACAGGATGTGATCCTCATGAAGACATCACCCATCAGGGCAGGAGGTACCAAGAAGCAGCAGGGCCATAGAAACCCTCCTCCCTGCATAGGACCAGTTCAATTGCCACCCACAGCCACGGGGCCACCTGCCCTCACTCAAAACCCACCTTGTAGACGTATGGCAGGAAAAAGGAAAAAAAAAAGTTCAGAAAGAAAAATCCTTCAAAATGAACGAGATTAAAAACTAAAAACAAAAACCCTACCAAAACGAAAAGGGTGAGTGAGCTCGAGAGACAGTTTAGGTCTACGTTCCTAACAGCAAGAAAGAATGAATTTAGCAAAAATAAGTCTATCCCTGAGAATCTTAAGCAACATAGACGTATTTTATCTCAATACATAACAAAAAAAAAATCCAAAAAATGTTCCTCTTCTCATGAATATTAAAACATCTCCTCTGGTAATTAAAAAAAAAAAAAAGACCTAAGATGTCAACACAATAGGAGCAAAAATCCTAAAAAAATAATTAAGTGAAAGAAAAGTCTGTGCCATCTGGACAGCAGGAGATAAGTTACCAATCTGATAAACTAAAGGTCATTTCCAATCTGGATTCAACTATCTTTTAGTGGCTGCCACGAGAATCGGAAGAGGAAGGGTGGGTTCTTCTCAGCCCTCGGAGGTGGCCATCTCTTCCCCAGGACACAAAGGGCTCAGGTGCATAAGCGCTCCGACAACTGCAGGACTTGAGACTGGAATAGATACTTGTTTCCCAAAAGGACAAAGGGGGACAAGTCACAGGCTCAACCCAAGAGAGAAAGAGACAAAGGACTGAGGCTGGCACACAGTGACAAGACTCGGCTACTGAATAGGCTCAACACAACACTCTCCACAAAGACGGAGGGGCACGGGCTGGGACACGCTGGCCTCAGTCCCCGTCAGCATCCGAATCTGCAAACTTCAGTTCACACTTGACATCGAACGGTTTGTCCCTGGCAGAGAGTTCGTCGATCCGTTGAGAGTCCTCACGATCTGTGGGGACTTTGCTAGTGATGGTGTCCTGCTCGGTTTCATAGCCAGTATCCAGGGCTGGCTTGGGCTGGTCGCCGTTCTGCTGTGAGAAGCTCCCAGGCTCTACCAGCGTCTCCTTCACACTCTGCTCCAGGTCGGAGAAATCTGACTTGGGTTTTTTCTTTCCAAGCAGCAGGGCTGAGCGGAATTTTAAGCACTGTCCGGGCAGGTAACCCTTGTAGCAGTTGTAGAAAAAGAGGCAGAGGAAGAGGACGAAGATGAAGAGAAGGAGAGACATGAGCAGGCGGTTGTCACTGGACTTGAGATACACCGTCTTCTCCGAGTGGAGCTGGGGGACCGTGTTGATGACCATCTTTGGTTCACAGGACGTGCCGGTGGAGGAGGACTTGGGAGGTAGGGTGGCGGCCCTGGGGGAGGTTGCCCACAGAGCCGGGGTAGGGGGAGAGGACCCCTGGGTAGATGCCCCTGGAGTTTTGGATGTGATCCTACTACCTTCTGTCTGAGCAGCCTGTGAGGTAGGTGATGGGGGGGTCCGAGGTACCATCTTCACTTCCAGGATGTGCTTGGCGAGCAGCTGGGAGACCGTTTTATTTCTCACCCTTTCCTCTGACAGGCACTGGTACACACCACTGTCTCCGTCTGACAGGTTGAAGATGAGCAGGTGCTTCCTGCCCACAAAGCTGTACTTGGGACTCATGGCCTTCAACTCTCCGTTCTGGAACTTCCACACCACCCGGGCCAGGTTGGACTTTTGGAAACATTTGAGTTCTGCTGTGCCGCCGTGCTTGAAAAAATGCTGATGGAAACTTTCTTTACTCTTATCTGGAACATCAAAATAAATGTGCTCACCATCAACGACTCTGTCTGATGGCTCAACTGCTTTCAAAAAACAGGTTAATACCCACAGGACGGCATGAGACTTACACCCACTGGAGCCAGGTGTGATCTTCAGGACCAAGGTAAAGATATCCGTGACCCTAGAGCAGCGCCCCCTTCCCCCCCAGACATACAGTGAACGAACTGGTGACAGCTTTGAGAAATTCTGTTCTCACCCTGGCCCTGGAGAAAACTCAGCAGACTGAGGGGCTGGGCACTGCTCAGCTCCCTCACCTACAGTGGCACCCAGTCAGCTGACAAACACTTCTGCTACAGGCCAGCTAGCAACCCCGGACCCTCTTCTTACTCTGATGTGACACAGGGCTGGGGAGTGCTGGGAAGGCAGACTAGAATCCTGGCAAGATTCTATGCCTACCTCTGGTCACAGCCATTTCCTGATGGCCAGCCATCAGCAGTGGGGCCCCCAAGAGGACACCAGAACAAATCATAACTGTGTCTTTTGTCTGAAGTACGGGAGATGGAATATTTGCATATATAAAATGAGACTATTTTTGGAAGGGGACGGAAATCTAAACATGAAATTCTTTGTCATTTGTGACACCTTACACACCAGCCTGAAGGCAATCTGACACCATTTTCTGTGTGTGTGCAAGTGTGTGTTCATGTAGAAAGAGGCCAGAAATCTACCGAGTGTCCTCCTCAGGAGCAGTTACCCCTCCTTTCTCTTTTTCTGTGACAGGGTATCTCATTTTTCTGGTACTTGCTAAGTTGGTTAGGCTGTGTGAGGCCAGCAAGCTCCATGGATCCACCTGCTTCACCCTCCTTAGGGCTGGGATCACAAGCATGAACCACAAATGTTCAGCTGTTACATGAGTTCTGGGGATCGAACTCAGATCCTACCAACTGAGCCATCTTCCTAGTGTTAAGGTACTACTTTCTAGGGTAAGATTTTCTCCTTGAAGCATAAGACTGTTCCACAGTGTTCCTGAGTACTGTTTTCTGTCTGGCCATCCCCAAGGGCTCCTTCTTTCTCATTCCTAGCTGGCTTGGGTTTTGTCTACGGGGCCCTGCTAAGCAGAACAGAAGAGCGTGGTATGGGACCGGGCGTGCTTTCCAGTGAACCGATACACCCTGTGTGGCTCTGTAACCAAAGGGACAGAGAAAGATCACAGGTCTACCCCAAGGAGAGGCCACAGGTCTGCTGCACACTTGAGACTTCTGTTCGGAGGAGAAAGGAAGACAGACTGCACAGGAACACCACGGAACTGACGCCCCAGGAACTTGGCCAACCCAAGGGTGGAAGCGAAGGAGATCCACTCACCCAGGCACGAGGATGTGTCGCCACTCATGTCCTGAATCCAGCCCCTAAAAGACAGCAGGTGCACGTTACTCTCTAGCTTGTGCACTGGGCACAGGCACACAGCCCCATCTATCTGCATACCTGCTGGAGCCCTCTGCCTGGTGCAAGGTAACACAGGCCTTGGTGGCTGGGCTCCAGGCGCAGTAGGGGTCCCGTGCTAGCACACAATCTTCACAGCTACTGTGCTTTCCACAGAAGGCCAGAGGTGCTTGGACCACTCCTGAGTTGGAGCCAGCATAGACAAACTTCCTCCCCTGTGCATGAGAGAGAGACAGCAGGTGTAAGGAGGCCTTAGGCACTGGGAGGGGCTGCTAGCTTCTCCACCAGCTCCTGGGTAGACATAGCGCCTTCAAACAATGCACGGAGGAAAAAGGCTCCCTGACTCAGAATAGGCCACAAGGCCTAACCGCCAAGACCTAAATGACAGTGTCCTGATGAGCTTTCATTGTCACCTTGACACACTTGTGGGGCAGAGAACTGCAGCTGAGGAATTGACTACATCAGATTGGCCTGTGGACATGTCCGTGGGGCATTTTCTTGTTTGCTAAGTAATTAGGGTGGGTGCAGCCCACTGTGGGTGATGCCACCCCTGATAGTCCTGGACTTTATAAAACCGTAGCTAAGTAGAGGCCAGAGGGCAAGCCAATAAGCGGTTTTCCTCCACAGTCTCTGCTTCAGTTCCTGCCCCAGCTTCCCTCAACCTGGAAGTGTGAGGAGAAACAAATGTTTTCCTCCCCAAGCTGCTTTTGGTCAGAGTGGTTATCACAGTGACAGAAAAGCACACTAAAACACAAATCTTGTATGGGAAATACAGGGTGTCCCATGTCCCAGGAGGATTCAAATGCCACCCAAGGAATTGCAGAGCCTGGGATCTGACACTACCCTTCCAAATCTGGGGCTGGACCTATGGCTGAGCGCACTGTACTCCTGAAGCAGCATCTCTTCCGAGAGAAGACGATGCTGTCCCTGTTCCCACCCAATTGAAACATGTCCTCCTGAGGGTGAAGGGAGGCTCACAAGACTCAAAGTAAAGGAAACTTAGGCAGCCTGATAAGTCGTAAGATTCACAAGCCCCCTTCCCTTCCCCCAAGGTCATATAAGCAGCACACAATCGCCGGCGAGAGGAGACTCTGCTCTGCCGAGCTGCCTACTCGCTCTGCAGCGAGATCCACGGATGCAGCTGCCTCTGAGTCACCCACGGCCTTGTAAATCATCCCTCCTTCACCCCCTGTAGCTAACTCTCCCAAAACTCACTGGCTCACTGAGCTCGACTGGTCTGCCCTCAGTGCCTTCACCTGGGGTGAAGAGACTTTCATTTGTGTCTTGAGAAAACCCACATAACAGCCCTCTCCAGCTTTTCCCACTCCTAATTTGACTCCCCACCACTCTCCTGGACTCTCTGTAGGTGACAGCACTGCAGCTGGAAGCCCAAGGGCACGGCCTTTAAATGCCAGGCTTGTCTTGTGTCAGACAGTAGGTACCTGTGATAAGGACATGTCCTTATCATTCATCTCTGAATCCAGCATGCCGAAGTCACCATGCCTGTGAACACCGTGCAAAGAACAAACGGAAGGCCATCAAACTTAACCTGGCAAAAGACACTGCCATGTGCCTTCTACTTGCCTGCATTTGTGAGCAAAGAGGAGCAAAAATAAGCCATGGTGCCCCTGTGTAACCGCACAGAGCTTAGCACCTGCAAGGCTCTGACTTCCAGGACAGGAGCGTGCCATGTCATCTGGCTGCAGGCCAGGGCCAGCATCGCACCTGGTACTGGCAGGAGTCCAGCACACGGGTAAGTGAGACCGATAGACCCTTGGTATCTGCCATGGCCAGCTACCTAAAGAAAACTGAACTGAAAACATGGAGCCCACAAATGTGCACTTCACAGGGAAAGGTAACACCAGGCCAGAGTTCAGCAGTGTCACAGAGGCAGGCATCAGAGACAACGGTAGAGGTAAGAGCACTGGCACTTGAAGCCAAAATCGTGTCCCTGGACCCATCTGCTCAGTAGGTTACAGCGGAGTCCTAGCGGGGGGGGGGGGGGGGAGCACCTTTGTCCAACAGGTATGAAGCAGGGTAGGCAGCAGCTGATCCTCCTCCTAGCTTTCCCTGGGTTCAGTGCTGCTCAAAGCCAGCCCTCAGCACTTAGGAGGCTCACATGTCCTCAGAACAGTCACATTCATGAAAAGCTTACACACAGAGAGACCACCTTATGAGGATCATACAGTGATGCCCAGGCTCACACGGCAGCATGCACATAGTCAGGATTTGGAGGCAGCCCACATTCTGAACCTCACTGTTCTATCCTAGACGTAAACTATGGTGACCACATCTTCTCAAGGCCAGTGCACAAGAAACAACAAGTCCTAGCCAGTGGACCAAACCCAGCACCCGGGCCATTTTTACACATTCCTATATACCTCATTTTACTTTTGCAATGCGGTCTCACTTAGTTCAGGCTGGCCTTGACTTAGCTATGTGGCTAAGACTAGCCTTGAACTCCTGATCTTCCTGCCTCCATGTTCTAAGGTCTAGAACTATAGGTACAAACCACCAAACCCCACTCAGGGACTTAAAAAATATTTAATTAATTAATCAACCTGTTTATTCATTTTTAAGACAGGGTCTCCCTATAAAGATCTGGCTGGCCGGGAACACACTATGTAGACTAGGCTGGCCTTGAACTCACAAAGCTCTACCTGCCTCTGCCTCCTGAGTGCCGGGATCAAAGGTGTGCTGTACCACCACCTGGCTGAAGCTTTTTATGAAAACTTCAGGTGACACACAGCTTGGCTTCAAGGGCAGGTTTGGTCATCTATGCGTTTCCATGGCTCGTGGGAGCCACAGTGCAGAGCTGAGCACCTGTGACTGAGGCCTCTGCAAAGCCTGTCTGACGCACAGGACAGTGTGACAGGAGCTCTAGAGGGTGACCTGTTATTTCTCCTTACAAATTAGCAAAAGTGTTGTGTCCCAATAGTACAATCTGCATTCTTTCAGGTTCAAGGCACAAAGACATTTCCCCAGGTTAGTGACCTCCCAAGGCTCCAGTGGCTTAGCACATTCAACCTCCCTGGCTCTGCCATGCCTCCTCCCAAGCCTCAGATCCCATGGAAGAATACTATGAGAGTCCAAAGGTCAGCTCACCTGGGCCAGGAAGACCAGAGGCTGCCAAGCCTTGAGAGACCATCCTAGCCAGTCCTAGCCACAGAGAAGCTACAGAGACAAGCACCTGGGCCTGCCCCCCAGACCACATTACCTTCTTTGATGATAGCAGCAGAGTTAGAACCGTTTCAGAGTCCTGGAAGAGTTGGGTCTCCTCAACAACGTGTACCTCTTTTGCAAGGATGACAGCTTTATGCAGGGCTCCCCGGTCTGTAAGGTCAAAACACAGGTGAGCAAGGAGGCCCTAGAGGGAAATGCCAAGGGTGCCACACTGGTTAGTTTTAAGTGTCAACTTAGTGTGATCTGGAATCGCCTAGAAAGAGCCTCAACTGAGGAACTGCCTAGATCTGTTTGGCCTGCTGAAATGTCTGTGGAGTACTGTCTTGATTGTAGACTGATGTGGGAAGACCTAACCCACTGTGGAAGGCACCATCCCACGGACAATATTAAGTGAAGAAAGCTAGATAGCTAGGCATAAGTAATCCAGCAAGCAGACAGCATGGGTACATTCCTTTCTCTTTGCTCTTGACTATAAATATGATGTGACTAGCTGCTTAAGTTCCTGCCCCGACTTCCCGGAAATGACGGATGATACCTTACAACATAAGCCAAATAAACCCTCTTCCCCTAGGTTGCTTTTGTCAGGGTGTTTTAGCACAGCAACAGAACTAGGAGAGACTCCAGCCTTGACGGCCACCACTCACACTTGTGGATACTCAAGTCATCCCCTCAATGGGGTGATCAGAAGAGGACATCTCTGTCCCATGGTGGATTCCAATGACCTTTACCAACAAGGTCACACCCTGACACCTGAGCCACATTTGGTATAAGGTGGCTGTTGCACTTCACTGGTCCTCCAGGGGAGGTTAGGGGTCCCAGACAAGCAGGCAAAGGCAAAATGTTCAAGTTATCTGGGAAGCTCTAAGGGCAGCCCCTGGGACTCTAGCAGCTGCCAAGTTCTAACTCTTCATCCCCATCCCAGAAGACTTGTCCAAGAGAGAGTTGTGCCTCCAAAGGCAGCTCAGGGCAGGAAGGAACCTGGCCCCTAGAAGGGGGCAGAGTCTCCCACTACCAACTAGGAAATACCAGGCCAGTCCCACTGGTCCCATCACAACAGGGACTATTTAACTCCACCCTAGCCCAGGTATGGGTTGGGACTTGCATTAGTAACCAGTGCCCAGGGTGCCTTATAGTCACAGAGACTCAGAATCCCAGGTGCTGTGATGCCTCAAAAATCCTCTTCTGCTGTCACAAACCTTTCTGGCACCTGGAGATACCAGATCTACCCACAAATGACTAAGTGAATTTCCCAATCTTACCCAGGAACCCACCTGTGCTGATGAACATGACGTCATAGAAGGTCCCATCCAGGGCCTGGGTCCTGTCTACCACTATCTGGGTGTAGTTTACATCTTTTTTGATTAGCTTGGGCCTGTTGTCTATTGGGGTCACTGAGTCGTCCATCAAAGGGTGGTCTTTTACAAACTGCAGCGTTTTGTCTGGGAGACTCAAGGAGCTGGTGTAGTTGGCTGCCCGGGCCTCATTGTCGATACACTGTGGGGTAAAAGCACGGTGGTCACATGCCCACTTAGCTTCAACCGAGCACAAAAGAGCAGCCCTGGAGGGTCACATTCACACTTCTCCAAGAGTAATAGGGGCTAAGGTGGTCTCTCCAGAAACAAAGAGCTGTGCTTTTAAAGCCACAAGACATAATTATCTTAGGATCAGTAGAGGAATTAGTAGTCAATGAAAAAGCTTAGCAAACTTTTCAAATTAAAAAACACCCATTTCACAGCTTTTCTATGAGAAGAAAGTATGCCAAAGGAAGTTTGTTAAATATTGTTTTTTTTTTTTTTTTTTTGGTTTTTTGAGACAGGGTTTCTCTGTATAGCCCTGGCTGTCCTGGAACTCACTCTGTAGACCAGGCTGGCCTCGAACTCAGAAATCCGCCTGTCTCTGCCTCCTGAGTGCTAGGATTAAAGGCGTGCGCCACCACCGCCCGGCTTAAATATTGTTACACAGGCACACAGACACACACATGCACACACGCACACACAGGAGAGAAAGCCAGATTCTAGGTAGCACAAAAGAAAAAAAAAGTTGGAAAGAATTTTTTTTTTTTTTTTTGGTCCTAGCTTCCTAGCTATGTTTCACTGAACACAGCACACACATGAGAATAACCAGGTGTCAAGGCCAGACATTCACAGAGAAGTCTGTCCTGGGAGAGTCTCAAGAGCCAGGTAGGGCGCCCCGAAGGCCACCCCCACACCCATTTGCCACGTGGCAACAATGTGCAGGCAACCCTAGAATTGTCTTTACTGATTTACTGTATCTAGGAGGAAAGACTATGATTCCTGTTATCTAGTGAACAGGCTGCCTCAGGAGACAGCCTAGGCTATGCTGACAAACAGGTTTTCACTGCAGGAAACAGAAAACAGCAAGTGTGCCATTGTGTGATATCCATTTCTCAAAAGAGCCCGGTGGTAGACTCTCTCGTCCAGTCAGCATGTAGTGAGACTTGCTACCCAACACAGAAGAGATCAGAAAAGAATAGCTTTGCTATTCACCCCAGGCCAGCAGCCACTCCGCCCAGCAGCTACTCAGCTCAGTGTCCAGATTCCTGTCGCCATGCAACCTGCTGCCAGGAGGCTCTGGCATCTGTGTGGTCTCATGCTCAGGGCCTTGAGACCCAAAGAGAAGATGAGCCCTCCCGGGAGCCTGAGACCCTGCTTACCGCTCCAGGCCGGGGAGTGGGCACTGGGCCGTTGTAGTGCACCCACTTGGTGTGTGACTGCTCCACTGTGGCACTTTGCATGTATTTTCCACGGGAGAAGACAGTCTCCACGGTGGCCAGCGTGTAGGCACAGACCGCTGACAGACCCACATTGTTCCTGTGGAGGGGAATCCGTGAAAGTGTCAGGAGGGCAGGGGGTCATCAGGCTGACCAGGCCCCCAACTGCCAAGGGAGCTAACTCACAGCTGTGGGGTGAAGACCGCATAGAACACAGGCTCCTTGAGGTCCGGGGCCCTCAGCACAAACACATCCTGAAGTATGTTGAAGACCAGGCCACTGTCTGGCCTGGAGCAAATCAGCCTGGCCTTTAGGAAGGAGGTCCACTTTTTTTGCAAAGTCCGCAGGCCGCCCTGGTCTCCCTGAAATTCCAGAGACAGACAGCACATGGTAGAGGCAGCACAGGTGGCCAACCACAGAAGCAGGTGGCCATATGCCCCCAGCCACCGGCCCAGCCCAAGACTGCTGCAGACAAGTTATGTAACCAAAGCAATATTTCCATGTGGGCCAGGATCACAGAATACGAGAAGAGCCGAGCACATCTGATGACAACCAAAACAATAACATCTGTGTCACCCCAGCATGCCACTGGCCTTGGCTCCTGTAGCCTTCCCAGCTGTGACCCAGGAAGGAGCACATAGGAGTTAAGTAAGCGATGGGTGACCTCCTTCCCACCACAGACCCCAGTCCTGTAGACTATCCCGGGGCAAACACGTGAGTGTCCACTAAGATCTCCTTTCGTGTCCTCTCAGCCTGCTCAATTCTAGACAAATCTCTAGGGCCCCCTAGTCATTTTCAGTGGGCCAACAACTGAGACAACAGGGGCAATTACAAACTGCACGAGACTCAGGGCTGGAGAGAAATAAGCTGGCTCCCTTATGAGTGGTCTTGTTTTCTGTGATTTCAGTTACCCGTGATTAGTCACACACTGAAAATATCACAAGGACTCACTTTGACTCTTTTTTTTCCCCTTTGAATTTCCTTCCTTTTGTGTGTGTGTGTGTGTGTGTGTGTTGCACTTCTATATGAGTGTTTATGTGTGGGTACATTTGGAAGCCAGAAGTTGATGTCAGAAACCATCCACCTTATTCTTTGAGGCAAGTCTCATAATCAAACTCAGAGCTTACTGATGAGGACAGTCCCACTAGCAGGCTTGCTCCAGTGATCCTCTATCTCCACTTTCCTAAGTCAGAATTACAGAGGGTTCACTCAGCATCGATAGGTTCTGGAGATCCGAACTCTGCTCCTTTTGCTTTGGTGGCAAGCATTTTAACCCCTAAGCCATCTTCCCGACCCTACTTTGGGTGTCAAGAGAAACCATTCACATACCTCTGTAACTTTTATCACTAGTCATTGTTTAGTCTCTTACTGTGCTCAACAGTGTTCATTAAACTTTACCGCAGGGGTCTCTACCCATCCGTGCCAGGACTGTGGGTGGGAATAGGGGAGGCAGCACCCACCTTGCACACCCTGGCAACTCGTGGGATCATCAACTTGAAAACAAACTCATACTCCACAGACGCCTCCGTAAAGAAGAAGTAGACCTTGTCATCTTCGCCCTCCGTGCCATATGGGCTTTTTTGGATCACGTCAGCAAAGATGAAGTTAGGCTCTGTGGAGTGAGTGGCATCACAGGATCGTTTTTGTACACAGAGCCACCATGCCACCTCTCTACCTGCGCCCTGTGGTGCCACAGGCTGGCAAGTGCAGCCTTAGAGCCTGGAGGCTTCCCTTCTAGGACAGCTATAGTGTGCACGTCACACTTGTGAACTCCAGGCCCAGAGGATGCCCGCCGCCCTCCTCAGCTTCACCAAGGTAGCCACAGAGGCAGCCAGGTGAGGCCTCCCTGTTGGCAGGTGGTCTGGAAAGCCAGAGTATCTGCTGATTTAAACAGTGTCAGCCACCAGAAGGATTCCAAGACTCTGACTCATCTGGAGGCCCAAGGAGAAATTTGCTGTCTCATATCTTAGTCCCCAGGGTCTGACTCTAGATCAAAGGGCTTCGAAAAAAGCCCAGCATCACTGGCCAGCATCCCCACAAAAAGACACCCATAAAAAGCCCCCATCATCCACACCCTAAAGTCGGACTAAAGATTTGCTTGTTTGGCAGTAAGGACACATTTCAACACCACCTGGCCAGACCACAGAGGCTCCACATCTAAGATGATGCTCCAAACTCACGTGTCGACATTCTCAACTCCCCATCAGAGCTGTGTTTTATTAAAGTCCCCCAAACTGCTTTTTTGGGGGGTGGGGATGGGATGGTCTAGGGTATGGCAGAAGCAGATTTAAACAATGCTGTTAGCAGTGAGCAAGACAGCTACGCTGGTGTGGGCCTTGAGCAGTTCCAAAGAGTTCCCACTGTCTAGCATCTAACATGAGTTCCCATCTCCCCTGGCTTGGGGACAGTCAGAGGAACGATAAAATGGTAGATCCATGAGGCTGGCAGCATACACTCCTTACCATTCAGCCACGGGATGGCATACTCTGTCCTCAAAGGACTGTGGGAAGAGTTTCGAGAGATGATGGGTTCGCTGCCCAAGAAATTATATGACGTCCCAGAGTAGAGCTCGCCCCCTGCGGTGGAGGAAAGGGAGTAGAGAAGGGGATCCAGTCAGAACTTCTGCCTGTGGTAGAGACTGGGGACAACTATTTAACACAAGTTCTGACATTAGCCCAGGCTGGCCTATAAGCAAGCCTCATGCTTCCACCTCTGCCAGGCTATCACACCCATACTAGGCTACCATAATTCATATATACCCTCATTAATTCCTTGTAGGAAAGGGGGTCTCCTCGTCTTCTGTGACATGCATTTCTGCTTCCCACACCAGCATCTTTCATCAGAACAATCGGTCACTGATTTAACTGTTTTTCCCGGTTAAAGGGTAATAGCTAATCACAAACGAGAATTTCCCACAGTCAGTATAGCAACAGCAAACAGACAACTCCTCAGTGTTTGACACTCTGGAAAGCCATCCTAAGTAAAAAGCACTGTAAGTCAAAAAAGATGTGTAGGCACCTATACTGCCAGGCAGCATGGTCTAGCCTCACCTACTTTAATACACTCAGAACATACTTTAGCCCATGACTGTGCAGAAGTGTCACACACGATGCCAGTTTTGTCAGATAGTATTGGATATCTCAAAGTTCACCAGATACTGGGCACTGACAGTGAAGCTTGAACCTTCACACTGGCTAAGATCCCCACGTGAACTATCTGTAAGGCAGCGTGTGCCCCCTAACCTCAGATATGCAGGACCACAGCCAGCGGCACACAGCCACAGAGGCAACCAGGTGGTGTGCACAAAAACTGGTAGACAGAAGCTTGTGCTGCTGTAGTGGGGCCTGAGTTTCCCTCTGAATGAGAAACTCAAAAGCTGTGTCATGGGTCAATCACCTTCTCTGAAGGCAGCTAGTGTCAAGATGAAGCCAAGGAAGGCAGGACTGAGGAGGGAAGCGCTGAGTGTCCCAGGTGGTAACATCACATGCCACCATAAACTCAGAGAGTGAAGGAGCCTCAGACGCAGGACTCACCAACCATGACTGATGTGTAGCTGTGGGCAGGGTCGAAGGGGCATCTTCCTTTGCCATCTTCACTTTTCCCCAGAAGCTTGAAGGATGTCAAATTCTACAATGGAATAAAAAGAAAACATCTGACCTCTCGGTGCTAAGGACCTGTCCTTGTACTGTTTAAAGGTACAGATCCCTTTGTTTCAGAAGACCAGAGTGTGGAATGGAGCAAGTGAACACTGACCCATGTGGCTCCCACCCTGGGATCGTTGACACCTGAAGGACATCTCATGTGTGTGACAGAGCCTGGGATATGCAGGATTAGAGTCTTAGCTTGCTCAACCACACTAATCACAAAACAGGCAACACAAACCAAACGAAAACATACCACAGAATCTTCAGCCCTGTTCATCCACCACCAGCAGCTCCTAGAAGATCCATTCTGACTACTAAACCAAGCTCACTACAACATAAGCCATGTTGGGATCAGGCTGTGCCCAGCCCAGCTCTAAGCTGCCCCATATTGTATAAAACAGTGGTCGCTAGGCTGTGCCTTGCCTTAAGAGATTCTGTTTTACCAGCAGCTTTTGATTCCACTTTGGGGGAAGGATGAGTAGGCCCTGGGTGGACCTGCAAACCACACCATCTGCCATGCACCATCCACCCAAAACAGATGGATAAATGATTTATTCCTGAGAACAGAAAGGGGAGCCACTCTATGAATTCATCCAAATTGAGTGTGTTAGGGCACACAGTTGTATGAAAAAAAAAAATGCCTGGGAAACCAGGCCCAAGAACTAACAGATCTAGGTGTAACTTCCTCATCTGGTCCCCTTAAAGTGATGGACACCCAACACTGTGAAGGACAGCCCCACATGAAACTATCAGCTGCTACCTGGTTTGTACACCAGGGACATGCTTCTGCCTTGGAAGACTAGCTTCCAGCTTCTTGGAAGCATCTAGCTCTCTAACATGTGACTGCAGCAGCTGCCTCCCAGCCACGGGTCTGGTTTAAAATCAATACAGACTCTCTGAGCCTAGACTGAAACCTCAAGCGTCTTTAACCTGCATTCATTCTATAACCATATACATGGCATATACATATATTTGCTCTGTGCCGTGTGGTAGGACAGTTAACATTACTAAGATTCAGATAGAGCAGGCAATGGTGGTGCACGCCTTAAATCTCAGCACTTGGGAGGCAGAGGCAGGCAGATTTCTGAGTTTGAGGCCAGCCTGGTCTACAGAGTGAGTTCCAGGACAGCCAGGGATACAAAGAAAAATCCTGTATCAAACAAATAAAAGATTGGATCAAAAAATCTACAGTTGCCTCCACCAGATCACCAAGGTATGCAGGATTAAGTCATAAACTGGTATTACTAAAACCGCTAAACCTTGGGAATTTATTGTTACTGAATAAATTCTGGCACTGGGGGAGGACACAATGTGTTTGGTGTCCATGTTTCTGGCATAGCGTGCTCATGACCGTCAGCAGGTAACACAACCTTGGGATAACCTCTTGCCACCTGACAAGGAAACTTATTTCACATGTCTTAGCTTTCTACTGCTGTGATAAACGCCGTGACTAAAAGTGCCTGGTGGAGGAAAGGGTTACTTCAGCTCACAGTTTACAGTCCACCAATCAGGGAAGTCAGGCCAGGAGCTCAAGGCAACAGGGGCTGAAGCAGAGGCCATGGAGGAGTGCTGCTTTCAGGCTTGCTCCTCATGAGTGCTCAGCCTGCTTTCTTAGACACCCCCAGTGGGCTGGCTCCTCCCACATCAACCACTAATGTGAATGGCCTAGAGGCTTGCCTACAGATGTATCTTATGGAGGTATTCTCTCAACTGTGGTTCCCTCTTCTCAGAGAAGTCCAGCTTCTGTCAAGCGGACAAAAATAAAACAGAACAAGAAACCGACACCATACAAGGAGAAATCTATCCAAACATTAATACATAATGAATCAGAATGTTCTCATGTGGGGAAAAATGAGACACAGTTCAGTGGCAAGTGACAAACTGTGGGAGAAATGCCCACAAAATGAGGGTGAAGAATTTCCACTTCTGGATATACAAGAGGCGTTCAGACACATATAGACGAATACAGCAGATGCAAGCCGTTAAAGGGACAGGAGTCAGCCCTAGGACAGCCTATCAGAACTCCAGGATTGCTGAGACCATCCAAATAGGCTGTCATTACACACTTCGCATACTGGAGAGGACAGGGATCAGGGCTGCCCACTAGAGTCAGGAGCTTGCAGCTCTGCCAGAGACTGCTGGCTGGAAGTCACAGGCAACCACAGGCCCGTAAGCAAGCAGACGGCGCCTCACGGGGTCTGCAATGACCAACGGGCCAGTTGAACAATAAAGGTCACCAGTCAGGTCAGGAAGCGTGAGCTGGGTGACAGTGTGGCCCACTTGATAAGACCCATCTGTCATCACACCTCCCAGGGATACCGGAGGCTACTGGGGCTGCGCCCTGCCCTAAGCTACTGGACAGGGAGGGGGGATGGAGGGAAGATACTAGCAACCACTGTGCTTCCTTAGCTGCAGTGATGAAATCAGTGGGGTAGGAAAATGTCCCCACTCTTAGGAGAGATGCTTGCAAAGGCCTATGGGAACCATGAGCCGCACTTATCAAGTATACACGCGCACACACACTCACAAAATTACAACTACGTCCACCTGGACACATGCACAAATGACACATAGAATCCACTGTGCAGTCCAGGTGTGCAAACGTACACAGAGAGGGACTCTCTCATAGGTTTGAGATTTTTTTTTCCTTAATTAAAAGCTTCAGAATTTCCTAGTGTAGTTTTAAATCAAGCATTCTGTCCCCTTCCTTCACACACAGGTACTGCTCTGTAGTATAAATTTCCACAATGGTCCTGAAGCTCTCGAGTAGACAGATTGTGGTTTAGTCAAAAGGTGCTGATGTGGAAAGGTCTCTCCTGTAACCACCTCTTCTTTGCTTTATTTCCTCCTTCTCTGCTTGCTTTCCTGGTTTTCCACTTACGATGCCTCCTCGAACACACACACACACACACACACACACACACACACACACACACACACACACACACACACACGCATGCACACACTAGCAATTTTGGTTGCATCCCAGAACTGTTAGTCTAGCCAGGTAAACCTGTGCAGTGGCCTCTCTCCCCAGACATCTATCTATACAAATACTCCATTTCTTAATTCTCTCTTGATTTCCTCTGAGCTATATCTTGTAAGCTAGGCTGACCTCATACTCAGGAGCCTTCCCAAAGTGCTGGGGATTCCTAGTAGCCTCACCATACCTGCCTAAGTGAGTTTCTAATGAGTCTGTTTTGTCTAGTTATGTCCCCAACTCAGGGGACTCTGTGTGTGTGTGTGTGTGTGTGTGTGTGTGCATGCGTGCGCGCGCACACGTCTGCATGTGTGCATGGTGTACAGGCATGTGGTGAGTGTATGTGTGGTGCTCGGGATCAAAACCCAACATCTCTTGCAATCTAGGCAAGCCTCTTGTGATGGTTTGTATATGCTCGGCCCAGGAAGTGGCCCTGTTGGAGCGGGTGTGTCCTTGTAGGTGTGGACCTTAAGACCCTCATCCTAGCTGCCTGGAAGTCAGTCTTCTCCTAGCAGCCTTCAGATGAAGATGTAGAACCCTCAGCTCCTCCCACACCATGCCTGCCTGGATGTGGCCATGTTCCCGCCTTGATGATAATGGACTGAGCCTCTGAACCTGTAAGCCAGCCCCAATTAAATGACCTTTGTAAGATTTGGTCATGGTGTCTGTTCACAGCAGTAAAGCCCTAACTTAGACACCTCTAACTAAACTATAACCAGGAACAAGCTTTACCTTTCAGCTGGCTGAGGGTTTAGGTGAATGAGGTTCTTCACTTCAGGAGTCTCTCCCACCCAGGATTCCAGTCATCTACAGCCGACTGCCGCAGAGCAATGAACTACTCTCCTGCCTCCCTGCCTTGCCCTGCCCTGCCCTGCCCTGCCCTGGCATCACTCACCCCGTGTTCAGCAGACCAACATGGTATAGGCTGCCTTTCCTTGAATGCTGAGCCTCATACAGTATAAGGCTTGGTAAGAGCCAAGGTTTTGGCATTTGGTGGAAAATTTAGATCTCTGCCCAGCAGAAAAGAGAGGAAAATCATATAACATGTTTCATATTTGTTACGGTTTATTTGTAAAATGTCACCCATGGGCTCATGGGTTTGTCTCCAGGTGATGGTTGTAGAAATGTTTCTGGGGGTGTGCCTGGGTTTACAGGCCACCTCTACCTGTCCCCAACGCTGCCTTCTGTGTTGCTGAGGTGCCTTCCATACTCTGCTTCCCTTAAGCTGCTTTTTACCAAGTATTTGGTCACAGCAAAGGCAAAGTGAGTGACCTGTAACATACATCATGGCTGTCTGAACCTACAGAGAACCTGACTCTGGCAGTAGGGTCACTCCTCCTCCATCTCAGACCCAAGCATGTTTTCCCAGTGCCCTCCAAGGCCCCTGACTCTGTGACAGGGAGAACAGCAAACAACCCAAGAGTAAAAACACTCTGCCCTGGAGAGCAGCTAGGAGGTGAATCATCTGCAAAAGAGCTTACTGTTATTTAACTCACAATATAAAGTGACTACGGGGGGGGGAGGTCATGAGAGATGGTTCCAGCTGACTGCCTCAACTTCCCCAGTTTCTGACGGAGGTTTGATGTTCCTGATTCGATGGTATCTCTGTTACTATTTGTTCTTTTATTTAAAAGCTTCACCTGAAGCCGGGCAGTGGTGGCGCACGCCTTTAATCCCAGCACTTGGGAGGCAGAGGCAGGTGGATTTCTGAGTTCGAGGCCAGCCTGGTCTACAGAGTGAGTTCCAGGACAGCCAGGGCTACACAGAGAAACCCTGTCTCGAAAAACCAAAAAAAAAAAAAAAAAAAAAAAAAGCCTCATCTGAGTGAACACATTGCTCTAACCAGGACTCTGCTGGGAACCCCAACCAGCTCCCTTAATGAGATTTCCTTGATTTCTGCTGGATGTTTTGAGCACCCAATTTGGTGTTTTGGTATCTATCTATCTCTTGGTATTTATTCTTTTTTTAAAGTATGGCTCCTGCCGGTCATCCTATGGACCCCACAGAACACTGGTCAGGAGGAACGGGGCCTATGGCTGCTGCAAGAAACCCAACTATATAGCTCTTAGTCCTTATAGTTTGCAGAAAGAATGGGAGAGGCTGGCTCTGCTTCAGTCACTAGCCAGGCTGGTACGTGAGCACTTATAAAAGGGGTGTGCTGTGGCCTTACCAGGTGGTCACAGGTGGGCTGGAAAGCATTGGTCCCACACACATAGAGGGAGGTGCTGCTGAGGGGCTGCAGTACTCGGATGTAGTTAAGGCATTCCGTCTGCAAAGGAAGCACACCATTAATGGGCACCCACCAAAGAACCCTCGTGTCCACATGTAAAGGCCAGTCATCCGCTGCCCTATTCTCTCCTCTGCTCAGGCTGGCCTGTCTATGCCCATAGAGGGGGGCACACTGCACCGTGAGCCAGGTTCAGCAATGTGAACTTTAACTCTGTGGTCCACAGGCAGTGCAGGTGCCAGGCATGACTTTAGCTCCGTCCCTAATAGATGGTCAGCCTGTATCTGGTGACCAAACAAAGCCAAGATCAACCCAGAGGTGACCTCAAATTGTATGGGGAGCCCACTACAGATGGCAATGTTTTACCCTTCCGAAACATACACTGTTCATTTTTGGCACCCATATCGCCAAAAGAGACATTGTACAGGCTCCTTCTGTTTTCCTGGGGACCCCACCCTATACTCCTGCCGACAGCACGGAACTGGAAATAGTGACTAGCAGGGTCTGAGAGAGAGGCTGGACCCAAGAGTACAGCCAGCTGTGCATCCCTGAGGGCCCAGTGGGAAAACAAAGATGGCAATTTGGAACCCGTGTGCTATTTCAGGAGAATAGTGCTTAGAGTATACGGGCTATAGCCTGAAATTATCTCAAACTGGGAAAGGGTTTTTTGTTGTTGTTGCTTTTTTCTCCCCCCAACAACTGTTTTCAAATGGATGGGGCATCATTCATAGGAGGGGCTCCCTACCAAGTTCACCATGGGTCCCCACATGCAGCAGTGCAAGGCATGAGCTCACTCGGCTACAAAGACTGCTTGCAGCACTGAGCCCATCCTAATGCCTGTCTGCCTCAGGTCCTGAGTGAACACCACAGTTAGAGACCAGTAGGACAGTTAAAGTGTTCAGTTAGCATTTAGCCAAGAAAGTTTAGCTTAAAAAAAAAAAACCAAAAAAAAACCAAAACAAAAAACCAAAAAACTGTGATTGTTTTAATCTTTGTTTTTGAAATCAGCTAACAACTGATAAACGCTATCATTGCTGAGCCACCATGACCAATTGGGGACAGCCTGGCTCTTGTGATCTAAAAACATTTGTGATCTAAAAATACCTGGGACATTTGTGGGGCACCAGGTGGGCACAAGAGGGTACCCAGAGCTCCTGAGAAGAGGGATACAAGGCACAGTCGCCCTGAGTGGGCACATTGGTATCTGAAAACAAAATACAACAAAACAAAACAAAACAAAAACAACAAAAAACAAACCAAACAACAACAAAGCCCATCAAATCCCCGAAACCTCTTAGGCCTCAGCTGGTGTATATGTGTAAAAAGCCCAGAAATACACAGGGGAAGCCAATTTTACACCAGGTACTTGCGGGCAGCAGAAACTACATGCTGTAGTCGCAATGCCGGGCCATTTGAACAAGCTTCTCCAGTGCTGAGGATGCAGGGCACCAGCCTGAGAGCATCAATCCTGACTCCAGGGGCTAGGGAGAGCTGCCATAGGTGTTTAGACACCAGGACTGAGCCCACGAGAATCATGTGATGCCAGGTAGGCATGCAGAAAGAAGTCCTGGTACCTGAAGGGATCCAAATAACTGCAATATGTGTGTGCGGGTTCTTTGTACTTGTGGTTAATTACCTGCTTTGATTTCCCCTTCTCTGCACACTTGGATTTTTTGTCTTCAGAGACCTTCCAATATACCTGTGAGGGAGGAACGTGTCAGAGCCGGTTCACTGCAGCCCTCCCTGGGAAAGGAACTGCTGGATAAAACAGACAGCAACAGAAGGCACCTAACAGCTCAGAGCACACTGGTTTGCAGCCAGAATAAAGTCAGCTGAGGAAGAGGTTCAGAGAGCAGGCAGGGGCTGAGACCTCCGAGTTATCCCTAGGGCTTCCTCATGTTCTGTGACCACCATGCCCAAACCAGCAGGGATAACACAGCCCTGGCTTGCAACAAAACGTCAGAGGGCTGGAGAGACGGACAGCTCAGTGGGTGCTTGCCAGTAAACACAAGGACCTGAATTCAACCCCCAGAATTCATGTGAAAAGGCCAGGTGTGGCACTGGACACTGGGCAGGTGGAGACGGGAGGCTCTGTGGCTTGCTGACTGCCAGCCTGTGAGCTCCAGGCTGGTCAAGAGACCGCATCTCAAAAAAAAAAAAAAAAAAAAAGAAATTTTAAAAGTGGCCAGCACCCAAGGAAAGACACCCAAGATTGTTGTCCTAGGACCTCCCACCCCACATAATGAAAGTATAACCAATCAAAATCTACCCAAAAGTGGGGGGCTTTCATCTGTTCTTTTTTATTAACCTTAAAGTTTTCTTTTTTTAAAAGATTTATTTATTTTATGTATGTGAGTACACTGTAGCTGTCTTCAGGCACCCCAGAAGAGGGCATCAGATCTTATTCAGATGGCTGTGAGCCACCTTGTGGTTGCTGGGACTTGAACTCAGGACCTCTGGAAGAGCAGTCAGTGCTCTTCACCTCTGAGCCATCACTCCAGCCCCAACCTTAAAGCTTTCTATTAACGATTTTATTATGTGTAGATGTGGATGTGTGATGGTGGGTAAGTGGAGGTCAGAGGACGACTTGTGGGAGTTTGTTCTCTTTCTATACCGTGTGTGTGTGTGTGTGTGTGTGTGTGTGTGTGTGTGTGTTGGGGGGCGGGGATTGAACTCGGATCATTGGGCTTGGTAACACGTGCCTTCACCTGCTGAGCCATCTCTTCAGACCCTTCTCCTTTGACAGTTTTATACATGTGTATAATAAATTCCAGTCGTTTTCAGCCTGTTACTTTCTCTTCCTTTTAAAGGTGAATACTACTCGACACAGATCAGACATACAAACAGCCTAGCTGAGCTTCCTGGCGGAGTCCTGAGCCAGACCTATCCAGACTGGGGGTGGGGAGCAGCGAAGGCAGCCCCATCTCTGGGGGCATGGCTGGGAAGCCACAGGACCTACCTCGTGTTGCTTCTCAGAGATGTCCAGTGCATTCACTGCAAAGACAGCTTCCCGGGCACCCACATACAGAGTGTCTTTGTCTTCACTCATCAGCAAGGCCGAGTAGTTAAAGATGCCTGGCTCGTGAAACTGCACCAGACCTACCTCTGTGGGCAGCAGAGGGGGAAAGGAAGCCCAGGAGTCACTGCTGAGCCTGTGTACACCCTGTCCCACCTCACTGTCAGAACCCGACTTGTCACAAGGACCAAGTGTGTCACACTGCTCCAGCATGGAACAGAACTCAGGACCCTCAGGTACTTCAATGCATCCGCCAAGTAGAAGAGAGGAGCTAACCCATGGTTGGAGCTCTGAAACTAGCATGCATCCCCAGGCTATACCCCAGACCTCCTTTTCTGTCTCCCAGGTCCTGTTGAGTTCCAAACTCTTCATACTGGGGGCTTCCAGCACATCACAGACACTTGGTATGGTGGTTTAAATATGCATGGCCCAGGGAGTGGCACCATTAGGAGGTGTGGTCTTGTTTGAGGAAGTGTGTCACTGTGGGGGTGGGCTTTAAGACCTTCTTCCTAGCTCCCTAGAAATCAGTCTTCTTCTGTTTGCCTTCAGATGAAGATGTAGAACTCTCAACTCTTCCCGCACCATGCCTGCCTGGATGCTGCCATGCTCCTGCCTTGATGATAATGGACAGAATCTCTAACCCTGTAAGCTAGCCCCAATTAAAAATTGTCCTTTATAAGGGTTGCCTTGGTCACGGGGTCTGTTCACAGCAGTGCAAACCCTGACTGAAACACCTGGTCTACACTCTACTTCTTTAATGTGTCTTTAACCATCCACGTGAGGTTTAGAAAGATATAAAAACTTAGAACTTTCTCACTCACGAAATAAATGCCTTACTTTGAAACCCTCAACGCCAAAAATTCAGTACTAGGGGCTGAGGATGTAGCTCAGGGGTAAAGCACTTGCCTAGTATGTGCAGGGTCTATGTTCTTTCCCCGGTGCCCCCTTTTTTAAAAAGTCAAGATCGGGGGGACACACTCTCCAAAACCATTTCCAGTCATTATTAATGATTTCCAGAGACAAATGACACTTTTTTGCACCTGCACCGGTTTAAGAACATGGTAACACAGGAAGGACATACATAATACTAGTTTTCTTAGACAGGCATGTGGCCCAGGCTGGCCTGGAACTCACGATCCTCCTGCCTCCACCTCCTGAGTGTGGAGGTTCCCGCTGTGATGCTGAGCTCAGCATTATGCACCGGCATCAGTGAGCTCTGAACTTGCCTACAAGTAAGCATCCAGTGTCCAGGTGGCTTCAGAGCTGGGCATTCTTACTGTACTTTGTTCCCTGGCTCTGTCTTCACACTGCTCCCTTCCTGAAATGTGGGATAGCCAGTGTGTCCCTATCCTGGAAGTCTGACCTGGAGACCTCTCTGAGGCTGAGCTAATCTCAGCAGTGAGCAGTGCAGCTCAAGTGCCTGGCATAGAGTTAGCATTCAGTAAGCTGTGAGCGGCCGGGGTCACATACAATCTAACTAAACTTGGCAGCTGCTGTGGGGCCTGAAGCAGCCACCAGGGCCTCCTGTTCACACAGCATCCTTTGGACATCCCAGTAGCTTAAGCCTGCCCCGACAGTCCCCACAAAGCACCCAAAGCAGGGACACCCTCCCCCACTCCCCCCCCCCCCCCGGGGCTGCTGGCACTCACGGCTTTCACACTCACCTCCATGTTCCCAGGTGATCCGAGGCACAGGCGCAAATGCCACCGCAGTACTCAACACTACCACCAGGGCCAAGAACAGCCCCCCCACGGGGGCACACATCCTCATGGGCAGGGGCCACCCAGGCCTTCAGCAACAGGCACGCATGGATGGCAGCAGGCTGCTGTGGTGTGGCAGCAGGAACCTCTCAGAGCCCCAGAGCTGGGGCCAGCAGCACACACTGGAGCCCATAAGTAGTGGGGTTCCTGAGCCCCCACATGTCAGGTTAGCAATGGCCACTTTCACAATGTCATGCCAAAGGCGACTGTTGTTCCCTTCTGACCTGCAAAAGAAAGAAAGGACGGGACTATAGGTCACAGCAGCTCCAGATGGTTCTCAGTCCCCTCCATCCCTTCCGACTGCCTATCCTGTCTGAACCTGCCTGCTGAGGGACATGGAAGGCACCCAGGATTTGTCGTGCTGCCAGACAGACAGATCCTGCAGAGAGAAGACAACAAGGCTAAAGCACACCAAGATGGATGGACCCACCAAGGTAGAAATAACTAGCTAGAGGGACAGTCAGATGCTTGGTGACATGCCACCAATGCAAGGAACAATATGGGTCCCAGTTTCCCTGGAGGGCTCACTTCTCAATTTCTGATATACTAACCCAGGGATATTACCAGACATCAGAGAGTTGCTGTGACAGGGCGCATGCCTGAGAATACATGTAAGAGCGCACACGCATGGGTAGACACACACAAGTGTATTTAGCCATACATGAATGCACCATGTACTCACATACATACACACAGCACAGAAGCACACACTAACCCTCATACCCATAAAAACACGGCCCCCGGGGCCTCATTTTTTAGGAGTAGCTGACCACAACAAAGGACACAGCTAGCCCAGGACGCAACCCCAGCTCCTCCTGCCTCACCAGGAAGAAGTTAATTACCATGGAAACACCAGCAATTAACTCTGATTTGTCCAAACAAGAAACAGAACACCAGGCTGTTTGATGGGATTGTGGCCACAGGTCTCTTGGGCCTCTGTCCTTGTCCTCACCTGCCCCAGCCAAGGCTGAGGCCCAACACACACCAGGATCCCAGGATGCAGAGCTCAGCGCTGAGTCAAACCAGCTGCCCTGATACACAGATAGGCCTCACCTTTGGGTGTGGCTACTAGGAGCTGACACGCATAACAGTCTCCAGATGTGGACTCAATGCTGGCACAGCATCTACCCACCTGCCAGGCCTCCCCTGCCCCACCCTTCCTCCCACAGAGGGTGGGGCCAGCTGTTCCTGCATCTCTCTTCGGTCCCCTATCCTGTCCTGTCCTCAAGTGCAACCAGACCGACAGGCTGTCTGGTCTCCATCTCAATGGATTTAGAAGCTTCCTAAAGATAGCCCGAAGCCCTCCATCCTCCAAGTGGGATGTTCTAGGCCAGTGTAGCTGACCATTTTCCTTAACTATTGCTATAGCTCAAAAGCAGATATAGGGGACATGCAAAGGGGTGACTTCAGTTATAGGCAGTGGTTCTACAGAACAGGGATCATTTGGACCCGTCCTACCCTAGACATTCACAACAGCCAAGCACAAGGGGTGACTGTTACCCTGATCCAATCAGAAAGCAGGAAGCCAAGAACTGAGGCAGTGACTGGGAGATACAGTAGTCACCCAGACAATGACTAACTCTGCGTTTGGCTGAGCACGTTCACAGTGTGCCCTGCTGCGTAAGAGCCCATTCTCCTGCCAACGTAAGGAATGGGGCTGTGGGATACTAGGGTCCAAGCCATGGGAATCCTCTTAAAGCCGGGGTCACCAGCTCCTGCTAACACTGAGCACCCACAGTGCTAAGGCAGGCCAGGACAGCAGCACCACCCTGATCTCAAGCATCCTCTGGGTACAGAGCCACAGGTGGCACAAGGTCTAAGCCCAGAGGACCCTTTGCAGAAACTGAAGATGACCAGAACAAGGGAGCTATGACAGGCAGGAGGCCCTCTGATTTGCATGCGCACAGTTGCAGTTGTGAGGGTCAAGGGGCACGGGACGGATGCTTCTTCCCTCTTCAGATCCCCCTGATGGAAGCAGATGTTGGTGAGAACAGAGAAGGCTGAACACCAGCCAAGGTCGCCAGCCAGTGTCTCCAGTCAAGGTCGTGCAGGTGTGTGTGTGTGTGTGTGGGGGGGGGTCACATTCTACTGTGCAGCCTGCTTGAACATTTTTATAAGAAAACATTCCTTCAGGGCTGGGTATTTATCTCCAATGGTAGAGTGTTTGCTTATCATGCACAAAACCCCGAGTTCAAGCCCCAGCACTTCATAAACCCAGGCATGGTGATAGCATCACCAGATGGAGACAGAAAAAAGAGAAGTTCAGAACTATCCTTAGCTACGTATTTTGAGGCCAGTCTGGGCTATTGAAGACCCTGACTGAAATAAAATTTTAAAAATACAAAACAGAAAGAAGAAAGGCCGTTCTTCCAAAATTAATAGATGGTAGCGCAGGCCTTTAATCAGAAGGCAGAGGGAACTCTGTGAGTTCACTGCTAGTGTGGTCTACATATGAGTCCAGGCCAGCCAGGGCTACAGGTGAAACCAAGTCTCAAATAGACAAACAAACAAACAAACAAACAAACAGGTGTACCGGATGTGGTGGTGCACACCTTTAATCCCAGAACTCTGGGGAAGAGGCGGGCAGCTTCCCGTCTACATAGTGAGTCCCAGGCCTGCAGTGAGGCCCTGGTTCAAGATTTAATTATTTTGTTAATTAACTAAAATTAATTAACAACAAGCTAATTAATTAATTAACAACAAGCTAATTAATTAATTAAGTCCTGGAAAAGATGTGGGGCAGGGCCAAGCAGGACACCAAGAAAGAGAGTCCAGACCAGGGGCTAACAGACCAGGAGGGCTTTGGCCACCACCAGACCTAACACAGTGCCCTGAACCTGTGAGCTGAAGACAGATAGCTAGCTAGTTAGGATGCTCCCCCACAACACGAAAGGACAGGAGGTAGTTCACAGACACTGCAAGGAGTGGGACCCATCTAACTGAGAAACACACGAATGTACATGCTGGGCAGGGTGCAGAAGAGCTGCCCCTAAAGCTGGTCGTTGTTGTCGTCATCGTCATCATAATCACCATCATCATCATCATCATCACCATCATCATCATCATCACCAGCAGCACAGGATTTTAGAAACCTAACTTCTTCCCTTTCAGAGCTGTGAGAGTGTCACAAGACACACGTATCCCAGAGACCCAGGATGAAACTCTACATACTCCCTCAGTTCCCCTCACCTTAGCCAACCACGTGGATTGGAGACCAAGGAAGGCACTGGCCACTAGAAGCACGCTTTTCCATCTGCAGCCCTGGACCCGTGGCAAGTTAGAACACGCAATCTGCAAACTTGTCTTAGATGCACCTCCTTCCTCATTCAACTACCCCTCCCCACCCTTAGCTCTCCCCTCCCCTCCCACCCAGCCTGGCCCCTTCCTGCCTCTGTGGCTTCCTGCTTCATTCTAGGTAACAGGCTCCTGAGCTTTCTTCAGTGGGCAGAACGCCCAGTTCAACTCATTTGCAAGTTGCCCTGCTTCTAGCCATGAAATAGGCTAGCAACAATAATAAAAACACTAGCATCTGGGCCCTAAGCTCATCTCGATGCTGCTATCTGAAAGTCAGACTAGATGTCTCGAGGTCTAACAGCCATTCTGTGAACATAAAACAATAAAGGTTTCATTCTATGAACTGCAAAGGGGAAAGTCTCAGAGGCTGGGCCCTGACAACATGGCTAAGACACTGCACCAGCCTGCTCCTGCAGTCTAAGAATGAATTACCAAACACACTCAAAATGAAGCAATTAGAGCCGCAGGGGAAGAGAGAACAGTTCGTAGTGGAAATGTAATCAGAACGTGCTACCGCGGCCCAGTGTGCAGCCTCAGTCACCAAAGGGGATGGGGGTGGGGAGTGGGGTACATTTATTATTAGGAGGGTGGAGGGGGGTGGAGGGGGGTGGAGGAGCAAGACAAGAGGCAGAGAGCAAGAGCCTCAGCTTGTGCCTGGAGTGAAAAAGTCATGATACAAGGCTAGAAGGAATTTTAAGGGAAACATTTTTTTTTTATAAAAAAGTGGCTGAAATAACCAGAACCCTTCACTGCCCTAGGGTGGTCTGGCTGGGGCTGCCCTTAGATGTAAGTTGGTGTAAAATGCACCAGTTGGGGCTATGGCTCAGAGGTTAAGAGCAGTTGTTGCTCTTGTAGATTGAGAACCTGGCTTCCACTCACAGCACCCACACGGCAGCTCACAACCATCTGAAACTCCAGGTCCAGGGCATCCAACACCACCGTCTGGCCTCCAGTGGCAGCCAGCAAACTCCTCTGCCAGTCTTGACTAAAAGTAGGAACTGTGGGTTCACTGGGGACCTGGGCTGACTGTGGGCTGCCTACAGAAGCACAGAGTAAGTTCAGCCAGGCTGTGCTCACTACAGCTGCAGGCTCCTGCCCTGCAGACCCAACCCCACAATGCAAAGCATAGTAATTTCATGGGTAGACACCAGAGGGCGATAGCCTTGTCTACACCCTGCTGCTCTTTAAAACAGCAAGAGGCCTGGAGGGGGAGGGAGCAGAGAAGTAGAAGGGAGGGGGAGAGAGGCTGTTGAGCTTGACTTTTCTTCTTTTTCTTTTTTCTCTACACTACTCACTGTTTGGTGTAATTTAAAACTCACTTTAAACAAAGAGCCTGCCACACCCACACAGACAGGCTGCCACAGTGCCTTCCAGGAATGGCTCCACAGGCATCCTCAAATGCCAAGTTCAGGACCTTGCTCTCTGTGTTTAAATTTAAACAAAGAGATGCAACACTCTTCCCCCAGGGGAAGCTGAGGTCTCTCTGTGACAGCTGAGCCCTCCAGAAGAGGGCCTGACATCCCATTAGAGACAGGGTCATGAAGGCCCCATTACTACACTCAGAGGGATGATCACCTACTCTAAACCCAGGAGAATGAGCTGCCTTTCCTCCCTGCAGCCTGCCTAGGCTGACAGAGGGCAGCTCTCCACCTCCAGCAAACAGGAACGACCCCAGCCAGGGCACGGTCATAGCTCAGGCCTGAAAATACTAATAGCCTTGAGGGCCGTGTGTGTGTGTGTGTGTGTGTGTGTGTGTGTGTGTGTGTGTTGAGTGCACACACACACATTGTGTACATGAACCTGTGTGCATCTGTGTCAGCATGTCAACCAGCGTCAACCAGTGTCAGACCTGTGTTTATCTGTGCTCACACCCAAGCATACGTGTGTACACAGATGCCATGTGTGTCTACACGGGCACAGTTCCAAATGCCGAGTTAAATGTTATCTCTGTCTTTGTGTAACATGCATGTAATGTGTAACATGGCATGTGACAACATAAGTGCATGCATACACGTGTGCACACATACCTATGTATCAGGTGTGTGCAAACATGTATGTCTACATGTTTGTGTGTGCATGCATCTGCAGATATAATATACTGTGTCTTAGACTTAAGGCTCCTCACTGGGATCTGACAGTAGGGACAGATCACAGAGGGGATACCATTAGGTGCTCCTGTGGGGTAAGATGCTATATAGACTTTCAAGCACCCTCCTGCGCACCACAGCAAACACAACCAGGGATCTTAAGTGGTTGTGGTAAGGTAGACTGTTGCCTGGACTCCAGACCCCTGAAGACACGGGCCACAGGAGCCTGCTCGTCTACTCCCTAGCTTGCTCATTTGCTCAGACAGGAGGTGAAACTCTGGCTGCTACAGGATGGAAAACAGTCCAGCCACACCTTCCCTCCCAGCTGGGTGTGGCCTTCCAACCTCACCCTGACAGCCACTAGCCAGGTATCCCACACCTACAATGCTGGCCCAGGCAATGCTGTCACCAGCCTGACCGCTGAATTACAGAGGACCTGTCTGTCCCCTGAGAGTCCCAGGAGGGGTCCAGGAGCTCCTGAGTGGCTGCCTGACACAAAGCTGTTGTCCCAGCTTTGGTGTTCCCAGGCCTCAGAGCGTATCCCCAGAGCCAAGGTTTCCAGTTGGCAGGGACATGCTCTACTGTAGTTACACAGGCAAAGCACAGCTAGTGGGAGCAGCTGGGCATCACCATCCAGGTCAACTTTCAATCTCAAGCCACCTCACGGGGGCCGGTGAGACTCAGACGGTGCCTCAGATGAGCTTATTTCAGCTCATGCCCTGAACCTGAGCCCTGGGTGGGTACCATGCTGGGTGGGAAGCCAACCCGTGAGGCAAGGCACCGGAGTGACGGCCACAATGGGTATTGAACAACAGTGATAACAGGGCGTGCACTCAGGAGGCAGGGAGAGCTGGGTGTGAACCGGGGTTCCACGGAGGCCCAGTGGCCGGCCACCTGCAGAGACCTGGGCAAAGGCACGCCGTTGGCATGATGTAGCTTAAATCCTGACACGCCATCTCTTTCTACGGGTTTGCGGCATGAGGGAGTCATTCCCTCCTCTGGCCCCACAGGCTCCCATTTGAAGAAGTACACCAACCATGGCCCCCAACTAGTCCTCCAGGACTCTGAGTATTGGTCCTGGATCCCACGGACCGTGCAGACCTGTCCTGAGAATGGCTGGCCAGGGGTAAGATGTTAGCCTTCTGGCCTTGGGTAACCTTCAGCTGCTACCGTGAGAATTACTAGGACACTCTAAATTTCTGTGTGGAGTCCTGAACACACCCCCACCCCACACCCCCAGTGACGGTGATAGGAGGTGGGTGGGGCCTTTTTAAGGTTATGAGGTCATGAAGGCAGCCCTCCTAAGGATGCTCCACAGAACTGTCCCCCTTTCCTTTCCCACCAGACAAGACACTAAAAGCACCAAGGACAGCCAGGAGGGAGCCTTCCCCAGACTCTGAATCTGCCATGGCTCAGTCTTAAGCTGTGACCTGCAGAACCAAGACAGCTGTACTGCTTATAAGCAGAGAGAGCCAATTACTATCGAAACCCAGTCCAGGAAGCCAGTACCAGACACACTAGGAGCCGGTTCCTACCCAGGAGGTCACTGACAGTGGATGGAGCTTTAGTGCCCAAGCAAGTAAGGAAATTTCCATTACAGATGCTACAGTATACCTCATTTGAATTCTTAGCATTCCTTTATTATAAAATGTTTCCTAGCGGCAGAATTGGCTCCACGGTGGTGCTTAACTCCTCTAAAGAAATGTAAACTCAAACACCACGAGTTTAGGAATCTCCAGCAGTCAGTGCAGGTGCAGTTGGAGGGCACAGGATTTGGGGGCAAAGGACAATAGAAATCAAGCCAAGGAGAAGCTCCCTGGTGGCTTTGGGCTATGACTGTGAGGACAAGGACTCCCCACAGTGTTTGCCGCTGATTCCCTGGCTGGAGCAGGCCAGCCGGTGCACCTATATGCTGCACAGTCAGTGGCCAGGGTGAGTGTGCCAGGGCCATCTTGTGCCTGTCGCATCCCTCCACAGCACTCGAAGGAAGTTGTAGAGCATGGGAGCCATGGCCCACCCAGTGGAGAGCAAGTGTTGATCTACACAGAGACAAAGGGAGACTCTCCTGGAGGCTGGTATTCAGACGGAGAGGGCTATTCCTATTTTATGTGGCTCTGGGTGCACAAAACTGCCTGTACTTTCAAATTCCTCAAATCTAAGGAACCTGAGAAACATCTGATGGACCAATAAAATTCAAAGACAGATGGTCAAAGAGGAAGAAGGAAAAAAAAAAGAAGAAACAGGCTGATGCTTAGAACCCCAGTGCCAACTGCAGACTTCCTCAGGAATAATGAGGTCTCAGCCTCAGGGTCGCTGAGATGACTCAGCCTCCAAAACCTGAGGACTTGGAGCACAATCCTTAGTACTCATGGTGGAGAGAGAACCAACTCTGAAAGTTATCCTCTGATCTTCACAGGTAAGCCATGGCATGCACGTGCTGGACTTACCCATAAAAGGCCTCTGCCCAAACTGCACCCAGATATCCATGAAAACAATGTGTATAGCCATCTCCCAGTAGGGCTTCCCTCCTTACCACAGCCGTGCCAGGCTGTCTCTGTGAGGGGAAGCAGAGCTGCTACTTGTATCAGTGCACACCCAGGAATCAGAAGATGAGGGAAGATGTGTTTTATACACTATTCTGGTTATTTCTCTTAGCTTTGTCCAATTAAAATGCATCCCAAATCCTAGGTAGAGAGCCATCTCTCAAGTGCCATGCCTCATGGCCGGAAGACGTAGTACGGCTGCTATGGCTCACACCACGTTCGTGAGAGGAAGTGCTGGTCACCATACAGACACACACCCAGAGACACAAGTGACACAGGACACACAATCACAAACACACAGTCAAGCACGGCCATGCAGGACACACAGGCACATAGACAAACTCATCACACAGATGTAGAGCCATGAACACACGAACACACACACATACACACACACACACACACACACACACACACACACACACACACACACAGAGGGACATGGACACATGCTATTTCTACACCCCTAAAGAGAAGAGCAAGCACACATGGGGTACACACAGGGCCATCATACCATTAGCAGCCATCACTCAGGAAGGATGGGAGTTGGTAGAGAACATGGAGACAGGGAAGGAAGGGGAGGCTATCCAGGAACCTTACTGTCTAGCATCAAAACCTGATGCTGCCCTGAGGGATAGCTGTCTTGGCTCCAATGAACACACAGGAACAAGATACCTGACAGTCCCTCAGATCCAATGGAGGCTTCTAGATGGTATCACTCGCCAACCTGGACATACAAATCATACACAAAATGATTTACCTGTGCTGTGAGTCTCTGGGTTGTTCCTGGCACGCCTAGAATGGAAGCTTCAGGAAGACATCTCTGAAAGTAATGAGAGACCAAGAGTCAAGCCCCTGGGTCCTCCGTCCTCCCACAAAGCTTGGCTTTCAGACGGACAAATACAAATTCCTTCCACCTTCTTAAACTTATGGCCCCAGGCAGATGACCTTCTAGCCAGTTCCCACTGGGCACTGCAACAGAAGTGAGGTGCTGCAGAGCCAGCAAAGGGGAAGCATGACTTGGGTCAGCTTGCGCTCACCTCACCACAGACACCACAAACAACCACTTCTCTTTTCTTTCTTCTTCCTTCCCCTTTAAAAAAAACAAATCAGGCCGGAGAGGTGGCTCAGAGAGGTTTAGAGCACTGGCTACTGGCTGTTCTTCAAGAGGACCTGAGTTCAATTCCCAGCAACTTTATGGTGGCTCACAATTGTCCGTAGCTCAAGTTCTAGGAGATCTGATCACCTCACATAGACATATATACAGGCAAAACACCAATTCACATTTGAATAAACAAACAAACAATTTTGGTCAGGCTGTTGCTATGTAGCCCATACTAGCTTCAAACTCAATATCCTCCTGCCTCAGCCTTCCCAGTGCTGAGATTTCAGGTGCGTGTCCTAACATCCAGCCACCACAGCTACTTTTGAGTAACATCAGGCATGTCTGTGCACACTGCCCATCGCAGGGAGCAGAGTTCATGCATTAGAAAAAGTATCACCAGGCTCAGTTAGAAAGCTTGCCTGGCATGTGAAAGACCCTGGGACCTATCCCCAGCACCGCATAAACTGGGCATGGTGGTGTGAGCCTGTAATCCCAGCACTCCACTGGGAATTCATGATCATCTGTGGCTGGAGAGTGAATTCAAGGCCAGCCTGGACCACGTGAGAACCAGCCTCAAACAGGAAACCAAGTATAATCAAGTTGGGTTATTCTTTTCAGATTTTTAAAAACTTAAATAAGACTTTAATTATTGCATATGTATATGTGCGCGCGCATTCACATTACAGCACGTGTGGAAGTCCAAGGATAACTTGTAGGAGTTGGGTCTCTCCTACCATGTGGACCCCGGGATCCAATTCAGGTCACTGAGATGGGCAGCAAGCCCCTTTTACTGGCTGAGCCAGTTTGTCAGTCCTAATTTCAGATCTGTGCCCCTTTCATCTTCCCAAGGAAAACCCACAGACAACATATTCACAAGAATTAAATGGGTGCTCAGCCCGTTTAGGGAGTTCTGAGACAGAACATAGAGGCTGGCACACTAGGTCAGCAGTCCTCCTGTGAGCTATATCTCAGCCCCTCTCTTATCTCTCGTGGTAGGTTTTTTTTTTTTCCTTCTCACTCTGGCCCGGCCCGGTCAAAGGATTTATTTATTTATTTCCTTTTATGTAAGTACACTGTAGCTGTCTTCAGACACACCAGAAGAGGGCATCAGATCCCATTATGGATGGTTATGAGCAGCCATGTGGTTGCTGGGAATTGAACTCATGACCTCTGGAAGAGCAGTCAGTGCTCTTAACCGCTGAGCGGTCTCTCCAGCCCCTTTCGTGGTAGTTTAAACAGAAACAAGTACCCACTGTGGAGTGGGGTCAGGCTTCCGTATGTATCCATCAGCATCTAGGACACAGCCCTCCACACAGGCTCCCTGAGCCCAGTGACCCCATGCCGTCAGGAGCAGAGTGACAACCTTTGCTGTGGACGGCTGGAGGCTGAGTGTTGGAGGGAGAAGCGTCAGGAGCAGGCCAGACCGAGCGCAGCCCCATGTCTCTCCTAGTACGCTGAATCACATGTCATCTGTACTGGGAGTCTGCAAATCATAGGAGGGACTCACTCAAAGGGCTAGCATCTCTCCTGGGGTTAGGATGGAAAACAGTTTAGGGGGATAAAGGAAGGACTGATACAGCTGAGAAAGGTTTAGATAGCACCGTGAAGGCCTAGAATTATGAACTGGAAAGACTCCTTTTGGGGAGCCATTCTACATGCTTGTCACTTCCTGAATGAAGAAACAGCCAGGGCTGACAGGGTGGTCCGGGTTTCTGTGTCCCTGTGATACCGACTGGCTCTGACACTTGGGCTCACTGTCTGTACCCACTTCCTGCCCACCAAGGCTCCAGTGTCCTTGTTCCAGTCTCTGACCCCAGTCAGCTCCAAATTCAAGTCACAACCTGCTTCTGGCTGCAGCAGCCACCCAGACCCTGAGTCTTCAGCTTGTATTCACTGCTCACTCAGACGGTTTGCTTCTGCTTCCTCAACACAAAACCACACAAGTTATAATTAGCCTCTCGCCCCAGTCACCCTACTCATGGAATCCCCCTGCGTGGGTTCAGGGTGGCACCTTAGCCTCCTCCTTAACAAAGCACCTGCTATGGCTTGCAGAAGGAAGGAAGACACTCATAAGGGAACAAGCTTTCTATTTTCAGAAGCTTCCCTTCCTCTCACTTCTAGGACAGCAGCTCGGGTGGCCCCACACTCCCAGCAATAACTGGATCAAAGGGCCCAAAACCTACCGGCTCAAAGTCTGGCGCCTCCGAGCTGGGTGGTCTTAAGGAAGTTGCTGGGCCTCTCTGGGCCATTGTCTTCCTTCCGAAAATGGGAGCTGAGAACTATCACTGCCTCACCCGGAGGTTTGAGATTCTGAGGCTGATCTGTGTGAAGAGCTTAATCCTGAGCATGGTGCCCAATGAGAAGCTAGCTGGGGAGTGTTAACTGGGTGGCAATCTTGCTACCAGTGAAACGCAGCCTGTCACAAAGGCCTCCCTGAGATGGCTCAGCCAAGCACAAGGGCCGAGGATAGCTGCATTCGCTTTAAGCAAGTCTGGAGCATGTTAACGGTCCAGGGGCTCAGTCTGTGTGTGGCTCAGGGGCTTGAATGGCTGACTAGCATGCGCGAAGTCTAAGATGAGACAACTACACTGTTTAAAACTGGTTCTGGTGATGGCTGCATGCTTATAATCCTAGCTGTGGAGGCTAAGGCAAGTAGGGCAGAGTTCAAGGTTATCTATCCTCAGCTACATAGCAAACTCAAGGCCAGCCTAGGCTACATGAGACCCTGGCTCAGCACCTCTTCCCTATATGCAACAAGGATTTTGAACCACTAAACCCCGCAATGACCATAGGCCTGGATGGCACATATTAAACTCCAGAGCATCTGTCTCGCTCACTGGCAAGCATGGGTTGGACAGAGCACCGGAAGACATGAAATGGTGGAATATAGCAGAAGCCCACCGTCCCTGCCCTGCCTCCACAGGGAAGGAACCGGAAGAGCAAGGCAGCAGCTCTGCCTGTGGGCCAGGGTCCTTCTGCCCTGCTGCTCTCAAACCCTGTTCATGCATAATGGATGAACGCACACAGCCAGAGAGGGCAGGGCTGCGGCCAACTGGGATTTCTTTTCTAAGTCCCCAGACCACAAAATGCTACCCTAGCAGATTCCTTTCATCTCTAGCAATTCTTCAGAAACGCACAGCAAAATTACAAGGCCGGGCCGGCTCGACAAGGGTCATAATCAAGATTGGCCAGACAGGGTCCGGGTCAGTGGGAGGTTATCTCCTCACCCGTTTCTGAGGATGTGGTACACCCATGGGAGGGGCAGCCTGTTCTCCACACCGCCCGGCAAGTCCAAGCTCCCCTAGTGTGCCTCATCAGGTTTTCCAGTCCAACTGTCAACTGTCAATTGTCACACTGTGTGGCTCACCCTGACTAACAGATCCCTGCCTTCCTCCAGAAAACCCCAAACTATACCTCAGCAACTTCACGGCATCTTAAGGTTCTGTCAACATTTTTTTTCCTTCCTTCCTTCCTTCCTTCCTTCCTTCCTTCCTTCCTTCCTTCCTTCCTTCCTTCCTTTCCTTCCTTCCTTCCTTCCTTCCTTCCTTCCTTCCTTCCTTCCTTCCTTCCCTCCTCTTTAAGCTAGGTTTTACTGTGTCACCAGGCCTGGCCTCTAACTCCTAATCATAAATTATCCCTGCTTCAGCCTCAGAATAAAGCATATCTCTGCTTCTTTTGTTTAGTTTTTAATGTTTTTTTCAAGACAGGGTTTCTCTGTGGAACCCTGGCTGGTCTAGAACTCACTCTGTAGACCAGCTGGCCTTGACCTCCAGATATCCGCCTGCCTCTGCTTCCTGACTGCTGGGATGGAAGACCTGTTCCACCAAAGCCCAGCTCAGTGTCTCCTTCTTAACCACAGTGGAACCGAAGTAGCCAATGTTTTTAATTGGTGCTCAGTATGTAGTCACTGTGGATGGGTGGACTAAACACCAACGGGTGAGCCGTGAGACAAAACGGCTACCTCACACATGGCTGTGACGGTGCCGGGGTTTCTTTTGCCCCAAGACAGTTATGGTGCAACTGTGGCCATGTGCTTTTTGTTTTTTACAGCCAGAATCTTTATGAACTTCTAGTCTCCACATATAAAAATGATCCTCGGGCAAGATGTAATAGGCTATCAAGATGACTCCGCAAGTATGAGTGTGCCTTTGTCAAGTCCTCTGACACATGTGCTGTGGCACAGAGGCTTGTACATGCATGCACACAGTAGTACATACAACACAGAACACTCTAGAGGCTAGTTTGCTGTAATCCATAAATTATAAACTATCCCCAAAGTCATTTTACCCCATCTCTCAAGTCACTCACAGAAGCTTTTTCTTCTTGACTTCCTCTAGGGCTGTGGGTCTCGACCTTCCTAATGCTGAGACTCTTTAATATAGTTCCTCATGTTGTGATGGCCCCTAACCATAAAATTATTTCATTGTTATTTCGTAACTGTAACTATCTGATATATAGTATATCTGACCCCCAAAGGGGTCGAGATCAGAGGTTGAGAACTACTGGCTGCTCTAGCATGACACAAGCATCAGGAAACAACTTTGGATGTGTCCATGACCTGGAGCAGCCTTCACATCTGTTACACACACCTGAGGACACTCGAGGCAGGAAAGGATCTATGAAGATGGCTCCCATCAGAACTGCATTCACTGTGTCCCTGAGGCAGCAGGAAGGACCCAAGAACTGATCACTGATTTTCCAGTAGGAAATGGAGCCAGGGAGGACTCACTAACATTAGACCAGGGGAATCCCAGAAATCAGATTGCTCTGCACACTCCAGGAAGGGAAGGAGCCACTGGAGCCTCACTGACCAGCTAACGAGAGCCACTCTGCTCCTGGCAGCCTAGATCTCCATGATAGGGCATCAGGGCCTACAGCTCCTCATTGACTAGAGACCCTGGCCCTGAGTACCTGTTGAGTCTGGTGAGCCTTACAACAGAACTGTCCTGCCAGCGGGCAGGCATGGCAGAGTGGGTGAGAGGTCTCCTGTTCTGTGCTGTGTCAATTCCTAGATGATTCAGATTGTGAAGCGTGGTGGGTCAGGAACAGGGAACATGGGAGAGCTGGTGAGTCACTGTCACCAGACAGTAATGCACCTGCAGAAGGACATGGCCACCGCTGCATCTCTTGGGGCCACGGGAAGGAGATGGACTCATCCCAAAGTATAGGGAAAGAATGCTGGGTGGACATTCGGAACTGCTTCACGCCAAGCCTAGAGCAAACCTTAGAACTCCCAGCAATCCGCATCACCTGGAAAAGCCAAGATTCTAGAACATTCTGTCACCAAGATAATCCAGGCTGCATGTACAAATGGACAGGTGGTCCTGCAGCTTCATCCCTACGCTCACAGTATACTTGCACACTTAAGTATGCCCATACACGTATGAACATGAACTCACACAAAGACACACGAAGAAACTGCTGAGTCTGGGCTGAACGTGCACACACTCGTCCTTACACCTTCCACTACTGGCCTGGTGTATGCTGCATTCACACTAACAACACAAGAAGATGAAGCCTGGGTGTGGGTGTGCGGGTTCCACAGAGTCACTGAAATCTCCGTAAGTAGCTTGATCATGGTGGCCTTCCCTGTCTCAAGGCCAACTAGAACTGATCTCCACAAATAAAAGGAAAGCCACAAAAGCCGTGAGTTGGACAGCCTTCGGGGAGGGGCCAGGGGGATGACAAGACACAGGAGAAACTCAGTGACACAGGTTCAGGGAACAGTTCAGTCATGGGAAGGGGATTTCAGCACAGGGAGTGAGTACATCACAAAATTTCGTAAGGAGAGTAAGTTTTGTAGCAACACTGCCCCAACCAGCAAGCCCTGCCCAGCCCTACCCAGCACATCCATTAGCTGTACCAGCTTCGTCTTACCTCCACCAACGAGCAAAGGAGCTTGTGTACCCTTCTGGATGCAGCTATACACAGGACTCCAGAGGAGAGCAGGGAGCTGGGGCCTGACAGTTAATGCCATGCAATCCCTCAAGCTCAAGGAGATGCCAGCTTGAAGATATTTATCTCTAAGGTGGCTTCAAAGCAAACATGCTCACCTAGCATATGCTTACCCATCAGGAAGGGTTAAGCAAATAACAGCAGCCGGGCTTGCAACGCAAGCAGCATTAAGCCAGGCATGCTAGCAGCTCTCAGCAAGTACAGACAAACACAATACAGTATTAAACACAAAACAATAGGAGAGCGCTTAAATGCAGGGCTACTCTGCCATAATCACAGTCCCGAGTGTGAAGCCTTGGGGCTGGGCCAGGCAGCTCCACTCAGACCCACACCTGGAGGGGTAGGTAGCAGCTCCTGCTTTTGAGGTGCATGTGGGTCTCTCTCACATAGGTAGCCCCTAGGCTGATCTGGGTGTGGTTACTTGCACACAAGTGGAACGACCTGCATTCAATTCCGGAAGGTGGGGTTTTAAAGGTACTTTAAGGCTCTTCTAGGTCTTTTACATAGGTGGCTGGGATCTCCTGCCAACGCTGACCTTATTACCAAGAGCACTGTTTCCAGCCACAGCTGCTTTCCACCTGGACACCCTCTCTTCTGATACATCTTGCCTCAGTACCCCCATAAGGCATTCCTGACACCTGTAGAGATTCAGCCTCATCCGAGGTCTGTGCCCTCAAAACTCCAGAGCTGGGTGCACACTGAGGTTCACCTCCCAGGCACTTAGCACCTTAGGCCCGGCCTGTTATCTTCTTCACAGCTGTGCTGTTCAGCTCTGACCTGTGCCTCCATCCTCACTCACACCTCTACTCGGCAGTTCATTATCTCCCTCCACACCCAGAGTCACAGTTAGACCAGTGTACCAGGGGCAAACTGGGCCTGCTTAGCACCTGGTAGTGCTGGCCACCACTGGGTTGCAGCAAAGTTATTGAAATGGACTACTGCTGGTGGCTTGATTCATCTGCTGACCCACATGTGGCCCAGAATAGCAATAAATGTGGCCCAATAAAAATCTGAAGTTCCCTAGTACTTGGGAGGCAGAAACAGGCACATCTCTGTGAGTTTGAGGTCTACAAAGTGAGTTCTACTCCAGCTAAGGGTCCACAGTGAGAGCCTGTTTCAAAACAAACAAGAGCCTGTTTCAAAACAAACAAAAAACCTATAAGCTCACTTAGAAGCAACTTAACTTAAAACCAACTCTCCAAATGGAAAAGAGGGCTGGTGGCTAAAGCACCTGCTGATCTTGCAGGGGACCCAGTTCCAACAAACACATGTCTTTGGAGCTCAAGGGAATCCAGGCTTGAGGGAATTACATCTCCCAGCAGCATCTACTCACCCAGAAATCTATCTCTAGAAAGGAAAAGTGAAAGACGCACAGAGAGGTCAGAGTGGCACACAGAGTGGCAGCTAAAGCCAGGCAGAGTGGCTCAGTCCAATCCATGTGCACCTGGGGAGCAGAATTGCCCTCTTGTGCTGACACAGGGGCCCAGGGGATCTGCACCCCAAACCCAGGGAGTGACCTCTCAAGGTGGCAAAGGCTGAAGCTCATGAGCATCTCTCTAGCCCTGACGGCTGACCGCCTGCCTGGTCACCTGCCTTCACCCGTGACCACTGCTCTGACTTAGGTCAGTCTCTGTCTTACTCAGAGTTTCTATTCCTGCACAAATCATCATGACCAAGAAGCAAGTTGGGGAGGAAAGGGTTTATTCACTTACACTTCCATGCTGCTGTTCATCACCAAAGGAAGTCAAGACTGGAACTCAAGCAGGTCAGGAAGCAGGAGCTGATGCAGAGGCCATGGGGGGATGTAACTTACTGGCTTGCTTCTCCTGGCTTGCTCAGCTGGCTTTCAAGCTGGCCCAAGACTACCAGCCCGGGGATGGTACCACCTACAAGGGGCCCTCCCCCCTTGATCACTGAGAAAATGCCTTACAGCTGGATCTCATGGAGGCATTTCCTCAACTGAAGCTCCTTTCTCTGTGATAACTCCAGCTTGTCAAGTTGACACACAAAACCAGCCAGTACAGTCTCTCACTTTCAGAGACGTTCAAGTCAATGGATCTCCACTCAGCATGGATCTTCAGACCTGGATGTTCAGGAGCTGAGGCAGAAGGATTGCTTGAGCCAGTGAGTTCTAGGGCCAGTCTAAGCAACACAGCAAGACCCTCTCTCAACCAAAAGAAAAAAGGGGTCTTGGAGAGGTAGCTCTGTTGGCAGTCCTTGCTCAGTGTTCATGAAGTGCTGGATTCAGCCCCAGCCAGCACTGTATAAACCAGACATGGTGCCGTTCACCTGGAATCTTAGCACTCGAGGTGGAGACAGGAGGAGCATGAGTTATGGGCAGCCTAGGCTACAAGGAATCCCTGCCTCACGAAAAGAAAAAAAGGGATTACACACCATCTAAGGCCATCCATAAAGGAAAAGATTCACTGGTGAGGACGCCAGAACACAAGTGGATCCTCACATATCATACGAGCCACAATGTTCAAACTCCCGCAAACATTTACGATGAGAGGAGGCGCCACGGAGCAGCAGCCCAGGTGTGGTGGTTTAAACAAGTACGGCTCCCACAGGCTCATATGTTTGGATGCTCGGTCTGGCCCCTCGCTGGTGAAACTGTTTTGGGGAGGATTATGAAGTATGGCCTTGCTGAAGGGGGTGTGTCGCTGCGGTGGGCTTTGAGGTTTCAAAATCCCACTCCAGGCCCAGTCTTGTTCTGACTCTGACGTTTGGATAGAGCAACAAAGACAGAAGCTTTCTTCAAGCACTAGAGAGAGGTTTCCAGAGCCAGCAGGGGGACAGAGAACTGACACAGAGGTGGCCCGAGAGGCCGGGAGGCCACAGAGGAGAGGCCTGGGTGAAGAGAGGCCAGCAACAGAATCACTTTGGGCTTTGGACTAGTCTACAGGATCCATGCTTGCCAGACCAGCGTGTAAGCATGTGCCATGACACTCTGAGAAGAGGACCAGGGAATCATATTCTTGCCTGTCCCCCACGTCCATGGCGCCTCAAGCACCCTGTACCTGAAACTGCTGCCACCCAGAGAACACAACCAGGCCAGTAAGCTTTACATAACCTCTCCTTGCTGGTTGGTTCCACTTCCCGGACGCGCCCAACAGAAGCACCAGGAAAATGTCTCGTTTTAAGCTCTGTGCATGCTGACCTCTCGGTTCTGCCGGCCCAGAGCCTGTGGCTGCTTGCCTAGTTCTAAACTCATAGTAGACTCACACAAAGAGCACACACCCCAGACAGGTCCCTGGGGCTGGGGAAGTGCAAAACAAAGACGAGCCTATTTTTTGGCTGTCCAATATGGCCTATCTTTTTGGTCCATTTTGTCTTGTCTTGTTTGAGCTGAGGTAGGGGATTGGGGGAAGTCTTGCTCTGTTGCCCAAGACAGCCCTGATTCTCCGACCTTAGCTCCTTGAGCAGCTGAGACTCTGATACGCCTTCCAGCCTAGCCACATCTGTTTGTACCCATCCCTCACAGGAACTTTCACTTTGGGAATACCAAGGCCTGGTAATGCCCACCACAGCCCTTCCCTTGCTGCTCCTTTACCAACACTGGCAGGGACAGAGTTCCTGCACCCCTGCCCAGCATGGCTGTCACAGGCCTCACCTGGCTCTCAATGGCATGGGTACTCTCCCTGAGGACCACATTATCTTAGGGAGCACTGATGTCTCCCTGGGACGATGCTGAAACAGACTCCAAACCAACTGGTTTGAAACAACACCGATACATTACCGAACAGCTGCAGAGGACAGGCATGCAGAGGGCTGGCCGAAAGCTCATGGCTGCTGATCCAGGCTCCTGGATGTACTACTGGCCTTCTCCCAGCTCTGTAGGCGTCCCTCACCACAGAGTTTCCTCCACTGCCACAGCCAGTAAGTGGGATCCCAGTGTCCCAGGCCAACCAGGGCTCTGTCACCAGGACTGCTGAGAGCTGAAGGCAGGTGAGGACTTTGCCTAGTCCATGAGGATATTGTAAAGACATCTGTGCCTTTGGCTATCAGGCTATTGAAACTATGGACCCCAGGAAATTGGAATCTCCCCAGGAATCTCATGCTGAGAGAAAGACAAGTCAGAGTCTACACGGTTCTCATACAGTTCCATAACTTGTCAGAAGACCTTGCTGAAGAGACTAGAGCTGAAACAATGCCTGGCCATCAATGGCCGGGACCAAATGTGACCTGGACTGCTTAGCTATGCGGACCCTCTGGGTCCTGAAGATGACCCTGGTGTGTATGTGGTGGGTGTGAACCCCTGGCGGCCCTGGTGTGTATGGCCCTGGTGTGCACGGGCAGGCATGACCCACTGCTCCTTTTGTTGTTCTTCCCAGGGTGATCCCACTGAATAAATCTCCCTTTTCTGCTTTTCGCTATTATTTACTTTTTAATTGGCTTACTGAGGCCAGGTGGCTGTGTCCGGCTTCTTGGGGCTGCTAGGCCCCCAGGCTCTGACATCAATTTTCATCTGCCTAGGTACTGTCTATCCCACACCAGGAAGAACAAGAGATGAGGCTGCTAGGAACTAACCCTCCCCTACCACATTTCTAGGTCACTGTTACACAAGCCACACCCCCACCCCCCCTCTTTTGTCTCATCCCTCCGCAGTGATTTATCACCACTTGTTTAAATGGATCTGAAGCCTGTGTCTGCTTCTTCCCAGTCTGCCTTCTCTTCTGCCGGGTGCCAAATACACACGAAGATACTAAAGTCAGCCAGCTTGTCTCCTCCTGATGGGTCTCTTATCAGTTTACTTCACAGGCCCCAGGGAACAGGGCCTGGAAAGTGGAGGGCTCTCCCACGAGCCCCTCCCCCATTACCCTGATGATTACATTCTGGGTCACCTGCATTATCAGGGACAGTCTCCTCACCTCAAGGCCGGATGACAGATCATGATAGCTTCTGCTAGGTCCCCTCACCATGTCACCTAACAGTCACAGACTCTGAGGTGGATGTCTTTTTTTTTTTTTTTTTTTTGGTTTTTCGAGACAGGGTTTCTCTGTGTAGCCCTGTCTGTCCTGGAACTCACTCTAGACCAGGCTGGCCTTGAACTCAGAAACCTGCCTCTGCCTCCCAAGTGCTGGGATTAAAGGCGTGCGCCACCCCTGCCCGGCTGGATGTGGATGTCTTGAGGGACATTTATTCAGTCCCCTGCAGATCCCCAGAACAGCACATCTGTCACTATAATCCAAAGCTGAGAGGGCAGCTGGAGTCCCAGTGATAGAGGAGAGCTTATCCCCCAACTTTTCTTCATTTGCAAAATTAGTTTGTTTGACAGTCCAGCGGGAGCTGGCTTGAAGCTGAAAAACCTGTGTCCAACATCCATGCAAGGAAAGGACCCAGGAAGGAACCCTGTGGGGCCCAGACCAGGTAGGAATTTTCCACTTGCCATCCCATAAAACTTATGGAGACTCTTCTTTCATAAATAGGAATCATTGAGACAGAATGCCAACCCTGTTTTCCTGGGCCAAACTTTAAAAAAAAAAAACCTATCAGTATTTCTCACATAAGCAGAGCCTAGCATCTAATTGTTAAATACATATATTAACTGGAAGTGAGAATGGAGAGAGGCCAGGAAGAAGAAGAGGACCCATGAGATGGGGAAAAAGGACTTCGAGGGAGAAGGTAAGGGAGGGGAACGGAACACATGTGATTTGGAAGCAGAGGGGGGAACACTGGAGGGCTGGGGTACATCAGCAGGCAGAGAGAATAAGGTATGAGGAGAATTAACCAAAACTAAGGATACAATGTTACAAGGGAATGTATTACTTTATAAACTCATTAAAAAGACAAATAAGTAAATAAACGTATCTGTTAAGAGTCTAACTTGTGATCAGCCCCACTGGCTGGGACAGAGGCAGTGGTTTGCTTGGTGGAACTGAGCCATGTGAGCTGCCCCTGACCCCACTGTAGGAAAGCCCCTTAAGCTCTCTCATGGCTCAGTCTGCAGATCTCCTGAGTTTTGTCTCCTGGTTTCTAGACATCATAAGCTGGCCCTAGCTTCTTTCTCTCTTCAATTAGGCTAACCTGTAAATTAATCCTGTCTCCTGATTTCTTTTGGAATTCAGGGTTAATGAGGCTATGGATTATGGCTCCCACTGTCTATCCATACATCCACGGACTCCCTGTGGCCCAGTGAGGGAGAACAGAAGGACAGGGGCAATTAAGGTAGGCTTGAGGTCCTGTTTCGAGGGCAGCGGGCAGCCTTCGGGGAGATACCCACACTAGGTACAACACGTTTGCTGCAATTTCAGGTGAAGCCCGTCCCTGCTGGGAAGTCACGGGTTGGTATTTTAAATAAGGGGAAGTCCATACTACTCCTGCCTGAGTCAGCTGCCTGAGTGCTGTGTCTGACAGGGTCACTGGAGGGTACTTCCCTGCAAACCTGCCATAGTGTGTGGGAGGCAGGAACCCTGCTAGAGTCAAGTAGAGAAAAGGGGCAGGTCTAGGAGTGTGAGCAACTGTGGGCTGAGTAAGAGCCTCAGGACAACATGAGAAGTTGTAGAAAAACAGTCGGACCAAAAGTCTATGACTTTGGAAGTGTCACTACACCCCCAGAAACCCCCATTCTTGGGAAGTCTCTGGGCTCTGGTTCTGGGGTTTCTGTTCTGGGAGTTCCAGGGCAGACATAGCCAATTTGGTCCTGGCTTGTAATTTAAGGTCCCTTTCTGTCCCCATCCTAGACAACCTCCTCCCCAGGCCTCTGGCTTACACACGCACGCATGCACACACAGGCTATCAAAGTCCTATGGTTTACAGTCCCCAGCGACATGAGGCCACCCCACCTGTGCTATCCCACACAGCAGCCTTATATGTGTGGTTCTCCTGAAGCAAAAACCAGGGCCTTCCTTCCCTGGGCTGTGGGGCCAGCAAGTCCCTACCAGGGCCACACCCACAGGCAGCAAGCCAGCCGCTCTAGGCCACCACTCCCTCCTCACAGAGTGTCTGTGAGACAGAAACCTGAGACAAATGAGTTCAAACCACAAAGAAGAGGGTGACCCTGGCCAGCATCAGTGCATGGATGCCAACCAGCTATCTACAAGAAGGACCTAGGGTTAACCCCAGGCCAGGTAGCATGTACCAACCAGCGAGTAAGGGACTGGCTCTGTAGCTGGGCCATGCCCACTGCCCTCAAGGTCCAGGACAACTACATGCTCAGACCAACCCTCCCCTTCTACTTAAGTGCCTTCTCCTCCAGTCCTGGGATGCAGCCATCTGCACTCCTGGAAGACACACTTTCAGACCATCCCCCTTAGCCCTGAGCCATCCGCAGAGGCGAGAGAGAACACCTGCCCCATTACTAGCCCTGCATACCTTTCTGCAGCTGGGCTCCCAGCCCTGCTATGGCCACAGTGCTCCTGGCTGCTTGCTTGCACTTCAGCCCTCAGGACTTTTCTGGTCCAGCCACTTCGAGTGGGGCCTCTGCTCGGCTGAGATGTCTGTCTTGACCATGGGGTCTCTGTCATGAGTTGGGGGTACAGTCTGGGATGGAGTGAGGGGGGACGTGATGCAGGGGGCTGGGTCCACTCTTGCTACAACAAGGCACCCTTCAACAGGGAGACAAGGCTCTGTGGTGAGCCTTCTCTGCAGGTCGTGGGACAAGCCTGTCCCCATTCTCTGCCCTGTAAATAGCAGGGCTGTTCTACAATGTGGGCCTGATTGTTTTCCTATATGGGCTGATTCACGGATATGGGGCAAGCTAAGCAAGGAGAAAGGCGGCCTTAGAGGCTGGGGGTTAGACCTGAGGAGAGGAGACCACCCTGCCCAGTACCCATGCTATGCAGGCCACTGCCTACCAGGCACAGCCAAGGGCCACCTTCTTGACCCAAGGGACACAGTTTTTATCAATCACCCGAAGCCTCAAAGCTTTCCTGACCCCTAGCCATTGGAGTGTGGGCTGAGGAAACACTCCAGAGAGACAGACATATTTTCTTTACATGGCCCTATAAGACCCTGGGCCAGACCTCAGCAGTAATGTTCAGAGAGCAGCTCATCCACAGAGCAAAGTATTTCTTCTGTGATGACTGACTTAACATAAAGAAACCTCGACGGCTTCTCCTTATGAGCACAGAGGCCCACGTCTCCCAACCCCAGTAAGTACCTCCCAAATCCCCGAATGTGCAGAACTCAGACTGTCTCCGAGGTGCTAGTTCAGCAAACAGCAAAGCAAAGGGCTCCGCAGCCAACCAAGACCCCACGCTACCATGCATCAATCTATTTACTGTAAAAAGAAAAGAGAGTGTCTATTTTCAAAACTATGTGTGTTTTCCTTAGAACGAAAACAAAACCTACAAAGAAAAAAGGCTAGTGAGGGACTTAGGGTTCAAGCAGCAGACAAATGAAAGCCAGCCAGCCCGCAACCAAGCCCACCACATTCCGGCGCCACACACGAGCATTAACTCATCCTGTTTAGTCCAAAAGCACGCCACATACATAATACATCTGACATCGGTGTGTGGCTCTTTAAGTCACCCTCATCAGAGACACAGATGTTGCCAGTAGCTAGCAGGCAGGCCTGGACACTTGAGACCAGGCTGATGTGTGGTTCAGCCAGAATGGGCCACGCATAGCTAACAAGCAGATCAGCATCCTCCCTCAGAACCCACCATGCCCTGGGAGCTATCAGGCTACAGCACCTCTGTTCACACCCACCAAGGACAAGCCTATGGTTATGTTGGTTTCTCATCCCAGGTCAGGGGACCCATCTCTCTCCCAGATGAACTAAGAGGAAAAGTTAGGCACCACTCTGCATCACTGAATACACTATTAAGTACCCGGTAAATGCTACTCGAAATTTGAGTTTCAGTGTTGGGCTCTCCCCCCAGCCTTTACTGTAAACATCCTTCCGATGCAGTCTGGAATTGATTACAGTTGCTTGGAGTAGGCATTTGACAGGTGTTGAACAGGAAACCACAGGTCCGAGAAACAGCTAAGCTGTCCTCATGTCAGCCAGGCTGTCCTGGACACTTGTAAGTCACCCTGAAGACACTCCAGCAGCTGCAGAGGACCACCGTGACCACGGCTGAAAACGTAGCATGTTTTAGTCATAACCATTCCAGAGAGAGTCTGCACCGGCCTGAGAATGCAACACTCCAAAGCATCCCAAGCCTCAACTATGGCCAGCTTATCAAGCAGGTGTTTTCACTTGGACCAGAGAGGGCACACCTGCCCAGAGCAAACACAATCTTTCACGTGTACGAGGGGTTGTGTCAAAATTGGCACAAGCACCCTTGCCACACACACCTCCTGGCCATGTAACCAGGCTGACTGGCTCACTTATCAAGTTAGTCAGGACACCCCTTCCTGTGCTGTGCTGTCCCCTAGTGTGGTAATTTTAGCTCCAATAACCCTCCAGTGGTCTCTGCCTACTTCAGATCCTTATCATAGGCCAAGGGGACTGAGCTGGGAGCACGAAGCGGAGACAATGGGGCAGCAAAAGCTGTAGCAGTGGCCATGCTACCACCAGCAGCCACAGCACCAGGATGGTGGCCGAAGGGGCTGGGAGATGGCTCAGTGTGCAAAAGAGGAGGGCTTTCATTCATATCCTCAGAACCCACACACACAACAGGGCACAGCAATGTGTGTCTGTAATCCCAGAACTCCTACAGTGAGATGGGAGGCAGAGACAGCTTAATCCCTAGAAATCACTGACCAGTTAGCCTCGGGTACACAGAAGCAAACAATAGAGACCCTGTCTCAAACAAGGTGAAAAGTGAGACCTGACACAAGGCTGTACTCCAGCCTCGACATACATGACATGGCATGCATGCACGCCCATTTGTATGTATAAATACACACACCAGACCCCCCCCCCCCCACCTCTTGCAGGGTTACTGGCCAGTGATAAAGAAGACAAAGGATGGGAAAGTACTGAAAGTTGGTTTGAGACAGGGTCTTACTGCTTAGTTCTACCTGACATGGAACCCTATGTAGACCAAGCTGGCCTCAATCACAGAGATCACATGCCTCTAACTCCTGAGTGTATGGTGGGATAAAGGTATGTGCCATCACACCCAGCCTGGAGAGAACTGCAAAGAGCCAAAAATGAAAGATTGCAGGCTTTGGTCAGAGTTCCAAGAGCTACCGAGTCCTAGAGACACCCTAGGCTTCATTCAGAGTTATGACACTGGCTACTGGTAGGAGCCACAGACTTGCTGCCATACCCTGCTGCTAAGAGCCAAGAGTCACACTCTCTGCCCAGTGCCAGCACTGGCAGCTAAAGCCTAGAGTAATGCCCTTACAATTTGAGCACCTTCAACCACACACCTCTGGCCACCAGAGTGAGGAGCAAAAAGCTTCTAGTTCTCAGACCCAGAAATACGCACCTAAGTCTGCCCATACATAGGCTCCAACACTTGAGGGTTTGGGACCGTCAATCCATCAACTACTCAGAATTCTGAGGAGAACACGAGGCCCCCAGACTGCTGACAGGTAACCTCCCTCTATCATCCTCCTGTACCTTGCTCTGTACAAGTCTCTCCGCATACACCTCTCTCTGCTCTTCCTCGGTATATGCATAACTATCTCTAAAACCCAGCTCTGACTGACACCCATCAGGGATTCAGGAGATGGTCCATTTGGTAGAAGACTTTGCTGCATAAGCAAGAAGACCCAAGTTGGGGTCCCCAGCACCCACGTAAAGGAGTCAAGCAGGTGACATATGCATATAACTCCAGTACTCAGGGACGGAGACAGGTGGATGTCTAGCCAAAACCAGCCTTTAGCTTCCATATGAACACACACAGACAGACATGGCGTGCACGCACGCCCACTTGTATGCAGAAATACACACACCTGTTTCTTTCTCTCACCTCAACTCTCTCAGTCTGGCCTTCTGCCTTTAAAGCCACTAGGCTGTCTGGAAAAACAAGCTGAAAAGAAGGAGTCTCCCATGCCAGCTCCCCAGTATCACGTGCAGAAGCTGCTCACACCCACCTGCACATTTAGCCCGGTACCTGCTGCGGCTGGGCAGTACACCAAACGCCAGCAGGGGACCAGAGCTACCCAAATGGAATCAAGCAGGGGGTGAGATATGGACACACGTCTTGGGGTGTATGTAAGATGTGTGTCTGGGTGTAACAGGAGGTAGTCATTCTTACTTGGATGCTGGAGGTGAGCTGGCTTGGGCAGAGGCCTAGAGTTGATCCTGAGTTGAGACCTAAGCCAGCAGGGGTCAGCCAGCCCAGTTACTCTGTGACTCTCTATTCTAGTACTGCTTCCCCCAATGACAAAGTAGGAGAGAGATTTGTTTGCTGTGCAAGCTCCCAGAAGTTGTCGGGCCTGATCAGCAACCCGTTTTCCTGGCCACTCACAACAGTACAGCCTTCTAAGAACAACAGTCACTCCCATGGCGAACTGCTTCCTCAGCACCCAAGTCAATGCCTGTAAGCCTCAACCCTTACCTCGTGCATGTGGTCCAACCGCCCCTCATGCCACTATTCGGAAAAGAAATGCGTAAACCAAATCAGCCTATCGGTGGATAAGCCCCTCTCCCTCCACACATGCAGGATTCAGTAGGGAGTGTTCTCCGTCATGCAAGTGGGCAAGCTGCAATTCTGCACAGCAGACGACATTGGTGATGGTTCTACAGGGCCTGACCTCTAGGCATGACGGATGACTGTAAAGGTCAGACCTAGGCTGGGGTGTATGGCAGGTCATATCCAAGTGAAATGTCAGGATGTTCCCAAGAACAGGAAAGAGAGGGCAGAGGACCCATCCCCCTGCCTAGCAGCTCCTCCTCAGGGCTCCAACCCCCACTTCCATCTCGCCCCAGCATAGCATTGGACAACACTGGCTTCTTTTAGGGCTGGGGCTGCCTGGTGCCTGGCTGCTCAGCTGCTTGTCTCTCATTTCTTCTCCCAACACCAGCTCAATCGCGTTGCTTCTGATCTAGTAAATGTCAGCCTCAGACAAAAAGGAGAGGGAGCAGTCACTGTGGATGCCAGGCTGGCAACCAGAGGAAGAGCCGTGTGTCCCTTCTCTATAGCGACCATGAGACTAGTCGCAGCAGAGGCACAGAGATGCCTAGGACAGAACTGACAGCCCCTCTCAGCCCCGCCCCCAGCCACCTCTAAAGGCTTCTCAGGGTGCCATTATGTATTTACCACACCAGCATCCCACACAGCATGGTGTGTGGATCAACACCCAGCAAGTCTGTGAGGGAGGCTGTGTGTCCCTCCCAACCATGATACCCAGTGTCCCCAGTGTCCTCTCTTTCCAGGGGTCAGGCCACACTCTCAGACCCAAAAAAAAAACGTTGTTGTCCAACTGCCTGCATCAAGGCCAGTAGACAGAGCAATAGGAGGGACTTGGACAACCATGAAGGCCAGCCAAGCAAGGGAAGGGCTTCAGTACCTTAGCCCAGCCTTGATGGCTTTCCCGCCTGACTCAATTCAAGCCCTTCCACAAGAACAGTGTGGAGCTGGTCCCTTAGGTCACAAGAGCACAAAAAGAATGAGGAAATCAAGAGACATCAAAGTGTCACAGAGCTTAGATGCTCAGCAGGAGGGGATGGGGATCAGAAAGTCATTAAAGAAATAAAGAGTCTAGCTGGGGCCAACTCCCCCACCTGCTGCTCAGGGGAAAAGACAGCCCTCACCAAGCAGGGGAAGGCTTGACCCCACAAAAACCCAAGATGCAGATGCAGAAGAGCAGGCAGGCAGCCCTACACATCACCTGCCCAGTCACTTCATCTACCCCCAGGAAGCTGCTTCTCCCCAGACCAAGACTCACAGTCTAGAAGGCCCACCTGCAGCCCTCTGGGCCCCCTGAGAAACTCCCCACCACTTCCTGGTGAGACTTGCCAGGTAACAGCTGGAGCATGACCCCACTCCTGCCCCAGGGCAAAGCCTACAAATTGAGAAGTCCTGGAAGAGGTGGGAGTCTGTGTTCCAGGCTGTGGAGGAGCTGAAAGAAACGAGTAAGTAGGAATGTCATGACACCCACTGGACCCATAGTCTTGTTGGCACATCCAGACACTCTGGCCACCTGCCCCCAAGCCCTGACCATCTGTCTACCTGCTCCTTAGACCTAGCTGTCATCTACCTTTCTCACTGACCTTGCAGCAATGCCACAGCTGCTGTTCCTGCAGAATGCTGGGTGTTGGGAAGATGGTGTTCATCCCTGCAGAGCAGAGCCAGAGTCCAGCAACATCACTGCCACCATGAAGCAGCCAGGCCAGCAGCTGCTGACTAAGAAGGACCGGCCTGCCCGGGACCAGCAAATGGTTAGACAGACCCAGCCCAGCGACACTGTGGCCAACCTCATCCCACACCTACCTTGGAGATGGGGGGCCCAGGCTGTTAGTCCTGTGTGGGGTCAGGCACTTGCAACACTCCATACCTCCACCCACAGCTCGGGTGCGGCTGGGTCACATACAGGGAAATGCAGGGCTGACCTCATCATGCTCCCAGCAGGGGTGGGGCCTGGCAAACTCAGCAACACAGAGAGTTTTCAGAAGCCATGGGGCACAGCCACCAGAGCGGCAGGCAGTGTCTAGGAACAACACTTAGAAAGACCCAGGAGGCCGGGCAGTGGTGGTGCAAGCCTTTAATCCCAGCACTTGGGAGGCAGAGGCAGGCGGATTTCTGAGTTCGAGGCCAGCCTGGTCTACAGAGTGAGTTCCAGGACAGCCAGGGCTACACAGAGAAACCCTGCCTCGAAAAATCAAAAAGAAAGAAAGAAAGAAAGAAAGAAAGAAAGAAAGAAAGAAAGAAAGAAAGAAAGAAAGAAAGAAAGAAAGAAAGAAAGAAAGAAAGAAAGAAAGACCGACCCAGGCCTGGAAGTTC